>JBBPBO010000001.1:37128141-37546242 GCA_037974295.1 Cicer cuneatum
AATGACCAAATCGGAAAAAAAAAAAAAGATAAAAGACTAAAACGTTAACTGAAATTAAGTTAAAAAACCACGGGTGCTATTTAGCCTAAAAAATAATATAAAATAAAATCTTAAAAGATAATCTAAGAATATAAACTGATTTAACAAATAACTTAAATACTCTAATATTATATATTGATCGTAAAATAATAGTATAATATTCTAAAAGCAACAATATATGTTAATGTAGTATCGATACCCGACACATCACACACGTACACGCTCTCAATCTAAAACGTAGTTGCTACATATTTCTTCCTCTTCTTATTGCTAGTGAAAGAGGGTAATTAAGTGCCCTAGTTATGCTGTTTTGTAATAGGGTTTTGGTGTTGTTTCGTTAATGGTCGGTGTTTATGAACCTTTTCAATTTAAGTGCAATCAAGTACTTGCAGTGATTTAAAGATTAATTTCTTATTCATGTCATTTATTACCAAATAAACATGATGTTTGTGACATTACCATCTTCTTATTGCTAGTGAAGGAGGGTAATTAAGTGCCCTAGTTATGCTGTTTTGTAATAGGGTTTTGGTGTTGTTTCGTTAATGGTCGGTGTTTATGAGTGGTACCTTTTCAATTTAAGTGCAATCAAGTACTTGCAGTGATTTAAAGATTAATTTCTTATTCATGTCATTTATATCCAAATAAACATGATGTTTGTGACATTACCATCTTCATCCCTTTATGATTCTAGCTAAAATCTCGATTTAGACCACCTTGCACCTTAATTTTTGAAGAATTAATATAGTCTCTTATATTCTTTATGAATATTCTTAAAGATGAATATATCCTGCAATTAAAAAATTTAGGCTTTATCTAAAAGTTTAGAGGGGTGGGGGGAATAGAGGAAAAATAGAACTTTTTACGTTTTATACAAGAGTATTTTTGTAAAGAATGATACATACTCTTCAACGCACATTTTTCAACGTACTATCTTTGATTGATTAAAATTCACAAGAATCTCATCAAATTTATATAAGACCCACTTGATTTAGTAGGATCTATGTGAATTTTAATCGATCAAACAAAATGTATGCTAGAGAGTGGATTGCTTCTTTTTACTTCAAAGCTCTCTATTCTTTCTACTTAATCCTTCGTTTTTTCAAAGTCCTCTCTTCCTCCCTCCTAATTTGTCAAACACACCCTTAGGGAATATTTTGCAAAGGATACTATTAAATCAATCATTTAGCTAAATTATCACATTTGTCTCTCATATTAAACAATTTGAAAATTATTGCATGATCAGGCAAGCCAAAGACAACAACCACTCGGTGGGGTCGCTGTACTGTTGTGGGGATCAATGAAATAAAAATATTATTGCTTTATAACAAAAATGGAGAAAGACATTATGCAAAATAAAGAAATACTCGTCATTATAAGTTTGAGTAACAAGCCATTGGAAATATCATTCAGTGAACATAGCAACAAACTTCCATAATAGTTCATTAACAGTCCATTCAATGATTTTACAATCTGAATCACTCAACCACTTAAGACTGAATGACCCCTATAGTTAGTATACATAGTGATACTAATCAATATATTATATAAAAATAGCATACCAATTCTTCTCCCTTGCTGGCTGAATAAAATCCAGGTGTTCCAACTGACTCTGACAAACAGAGGACAATGAAATCCTGCTGAATGTTGGGCCTGATCAAATCACTCCTAATTTCTAAGACTATATTTTTTATATACACTACTAAGCTAATTACTACTAGTACCACTGCTTCTGTACCCTTTCATAGCTCACTACTAGTGCCACTGCTTCTGTACCCTTTCATAGCTCACTACTAGTGCAACTGCTTCTGTACCCTTTCATAGCTCCATCTTCAACTGATTTGAATGCAAAGATACTGTGTATGCAAATAATTAAACTTGTTAAATTCAGATTCATCAGCTCCTAAAAAATTTAATGACGTATCAGCTTTGTACTTGTCTATGAAAATAATTCAGTTCAATCAATTTTAAAACTTGAAAACAGTAAGTTAAGTTGCTTGAATACCCAATTATTTATTAAAATGCATCTCAGATTTTTTTATCTCTCACAGCTTAGCCCCAATCCTTGTCTTATGGAAAGAGCAACCTTGATGTGATTAAATTAGACCAATAGACGCTTAACTCTTATCTACCTGAATTTCCTGGTGAGTCATAACTCAAAAGTGAGTTTTCTGGGGTCATGAAATTAGGGTTGTTTTCTTCTCTCCCCCATAGTGGTTGGTGGAACGCATTAGATTGCCACGGTTGCTGAAACTGCTGTCTGTTTCCATTCTGTGGGATTTCTGGCCACATCACGGGTGCGACTGTGGTAGAGAAATTACTGTCCATGAGAGACACTCCCTACAAGTCAAAACAAAGTTTAATTAGCACAAGGAAATTAAAATAAAATCTGAAAATCAACGAATAAACATTTATGTTTATAACTATTACTTAGGATGGATCTAAGCAATCAAGTGCAAGCATTTATGTTTTCATATTTTTTATTCTTGTTAAGTATTTACAGTTTTCTTAGTTGGTCGTCATGACAGCCTACAGAATGGAATGAATTACAGTGACTATAAGCTATTTCGCTATCCCCATTTTCAAGTTCATCATTTCAGTGTTTGAGCGTGTATATATTTAATAGGTAAACACAATTAGATGGGATAGTATAAAAAGATTGATGAATAACTTTCTAATCAGTGTGGATAACAGCTACATAAAAAATGCTCAACAATGCGCAAGTGTAGATGGGCCCCACTAAAATAAGAACTGAAATGCTCCAGAAGGGGATGACGTATTTTATTCCTCAAATATATTTTGAGCCAAACCAGACAAGTACTAGTAATTCTGAATTCTGATTACTCCTCAAGCCAAAGACAACTAAATAAATATACTTTTTCTTCATAAAAGTGAAAAAGAATACTTACTTCTGTTGCCAATATGCTGTCGAGGTTGAAATCAATTATTGGGTTAACTGCTGCAAGTTTCATTGATAAAATCTGAAAACAGAGAAATCAACGAGATCAAGACATATTTATAAAGGAACTCAAATGTTGCTGGATTGTGTTCCAATAGATAGACCCTATGAAATATTCCGATTCTTTTTTGAGATATCTTCACAGAGCAAATACCTTTTATATTATTGTACAACTTTCAAGTTTATTTCAAGCATATAAACAATCAAACAATGCATATTTCTAGGAGTATGAAATTCCAAGAAATTTTCAAGCCTCAAAACCACATTTGCATGGGAACTATGAACCAAACCCACTATTGCTCTTTGAAGATGAAAAGTCTCCAGTTTATAATAGTAAAATACAAAATAACATGACCCATTGCATTAATGCTTACAAGTAAGCAAAGCTTTATTTGTTCTGATAAGTACCAAAATGATCCCAAATCTCACCGTAGCTTTTTACAGGATCAGTATCGATTTGATGGATCAGATAAAGAAAGGAAAACCAGCCACTTGTTTTAAAAGTTTGTAAGCACTATCCTCAGTTATATTGAGAACCAAATTGCTGCTATCAACTTTGTCATTCTCTTTGTTTGTTTAAATAATTGCCTAAAATGTCTGTGATATAAAAATCTGACCTCCACTTCATGCTGTAGAGATTGTACATGGTTGATGATTTTATCCAAAACCAACGCCGTTCCTGATATCTGTAAAGCAACATTTCATGTCAGCTATCTTTGACTTATTAGATTAGTTTTTATAGAATAAAATCAATACAATCTATCTGCAGTTCTGCACTCAAAAAACAAATAATGGCTGTGTCTAAATTTAACATTGAAAAGCCTATAATAGCTTTGAATCAAATTGCAGTCGAACATAGTTCATAGTAATCCAAATTAATTTACAAAGTGGTGACAGCGTCAATTAGATTATTTTACATGATCACATTCTGATGTTGACAAACTGTATTTATTAAACAATCACCCAAATTTTAGTTTTCAAGATATGATAACAAATGAGATGCTAAAACAGAGGTGCAACCTTGAATCGATTAATGATGCATACTGATGAAAAGTCATTTAGATTGCCAAACTTTGGGAGAGAATCAACCATGATTTAACGGGTGAAGTTGTATGTCAAGAGCCCACAAACCAGAGTTGATGAATGCACACTAATAAATAGCTGGTAGCTCAACTCATACACAAGTACAATCAGAAGACTCAAAGGCCTTACTCAAAACTACCATTATAGTAATAACCCTGAGACCACCAAAGAAGAAAAAAACAAAGTAACTTGAACTTTTTATTTAGGAAATAAAAACTTGAGGTGTGTGTTTAACTAAAGTTTAGGCAACATTAATTCAATTATGCAAAATGCTCAAAGCCAGTTAGGTTTTTCCGTTTGGTAGATATTGCTCTCTAAAAGTTATGCTTTCTTATCATACCCTATTTTCCTTATCCCATAAATGATTGATGGATACCAAACTAAGTGTTGATGGTAACCATCACCTTCCCAAAGATGGACTAGTATTTCATTTGCTTAGGGGACCCATGAATACAAGTTTTCAACACACACTCCCAATTGTTAAAGACAAAGTGTCCAGCTAGAATAATTCCCTTTCACACCTCACACCCAACTCTCTGTCTCTCCAATAAGTCAGAAAGCTAAAAGAAAGGAACGGGGGGATTACCTTAATTGTCCTGTACAAATCATGGTGTATATTTTTGTTTGTCCTTTTTTCAAAAATAAAGGATTAATTTATGGCCATAATAGAAAAAGAATCACTATATTACTATATATAATATTCTTATCTTTTTATCAATTTTTGTACAGATTTAGTGCATCTTCCACAGTTAGAGAAAAATGTTGCTGGAAGAAATCTGTTTAGGAGGATTGTAGGATTGCTATTACATACCCCCAACTCCATGCTAGACAAAAGCTACATAAGATAAAGGTAATTTTTTGGGTGTATTGAAACGAGAAAAGCTAAAACTTCAAACATACTTGTTAAGCACGTTTTACTACAAGCTCTGCCTGCCTCTATATATAATAAGCTTATTCTGAAAATAAAATCGTCTCTAAATATAAATCCCATTTTAAATTACTAAATAAATTTATTATTTTTATTTTCAAATATTCTACTAATTAATACTACTAGTTTATCTTAAAAGAAGAGAGAATTACTTTTTTTTTACTCAAAGACAGAATTTGTTGAACACATTCATCCACAAAATGGTATTTTATAAACATCTTTATATAGAATTAACATATTCAATACTCTCTTTGTCCCGAAATATAAACAAAAATGGATTATAGAAAGTTAATGTATTTGATATAAATTTTAGACAAAATACATCAACTTTTTTTGACCAATTTTTAATATATTTTATGATAGAGAGAGTACATTATTTCCTTTACATAATATATATGTAAAAAATCGTTTCAAAAACAAAATATTTGTAAAAATGACAAAAAGAACTTGTAGTTAGGAAGAATTTACTGTTGTAAGAGGCAACTAGTCTTTAGAAAAGCAATACCCCGAGGAGAGAGTGTGTGGGTGTGAGATAAAATTACAGATATGCAAGCCATGTTGACACTCTCGGTGCTGCGCACTTTTCTTGGTGGAAAAGCACGCACTTTCATTTTTGGTGAAAAGTTGATAATGACAGATACGTTTCACTAAACCCCACAATCCATAGTACTTTTAGGAGACAATTTAGAGTGATAATTATGGCATAATCATGATAAATTAAATAAAGTACAATTAATTAATTCTAGTAAATGAGGATTAATTAACATCATAAAAGGAATGGAAGGGACCAACCTTGTTGCAACCGGGGACCAGCTCTTGTAACAGTTTCATTCGAGCATTTATCTTCTCTCTCCTAGCCTACATCACAATTAAAATAAAAAACAAAAATGATTTTAATTATATAAATAAAAGAGATTGATTGTGAGTGGAAAAAAATTTATACTGGACATCACAAACAATTTACAAACTCTTTTTAGATAAATAATAAAGGGTCATGCTAAGATATCTTAAGGCACTCGTTTAACAACTAAAAAAGAAAAGAAAAAATAAATTTTGCAAGAAAACAATTACTTGTTACAATTTCAAAATATGAATCACACAGTTTTCAAAACATTTTTTATATATTTAAATTCTTAACAAATATTAAAAAAACTTGTTACATTTTAAATACTAAATAAGGTTTAAATATAATTTTAATCCATATAATTATATTGTTTTTTGGTTTTATTTTCGTAGATTTCTTTAAACATGTTTTAATTTGCAAGAATGAATATAAAAAAAAGTCATGGAGATTAAATCCAATAAAGCATATTTATATTTTTAGTAAAAAAAATCATATTTAAACCTAATTAATAAATAAATGTAATTACGGAAAAAAAATTAAAAAATGTAATTAAAGAAGCTAATTAGTGATTAATTAAAGAGTAAAGAGTTTACCCTTTCTGCTAAACTATGGCTATCTGTAGCTTGACCTCGACGAACACGAACGTGAACATACGGAAGCTCTTCGCCGTTGCCGGAATTCTCATCGGCGATACTCTTGCTCTTCTTAGACGACACTTTAACCTGCGTTTAACATAACAAGAGAATTCCCCCAAATTACTGAAAAGCATAAAACCCTAATTATTCTCAAGAACAATTGCAATTGAGTTCGTTGATGATGAACCTTCTTCTCTAGTTGCTTCCTCTTCGCACCCTTGGAGTTCTTGTTCTCCACGGTGGGATCAGAGACACAATCACCACCTCCCTGAGTTAAACTCGGGTTCGAATCGGTCTCTTGTTGCTCATCTTTCACTTCCGTCTCCGGCGGATTCTCTCCGGCGAACACGGAGAATCTTGCGGCGCGTTCAACCAACGCGGCGTTGGAAGGGAAGGTCAAATTACTTGTACTGCCGCAAATGACGGAAGTTAGTGGATAGGGTTTCGAGTTACTGACATGTAGAGGCGGTTTTCCGGTATGCTCCGACGAGTGAAGAAGCTCGACGACTTGCGTCGGAGGTAGTTCTAGAAGTGCGGTGAAAGAGTTCGCGGTTTCCGGCGCTGGAGCCATGATTCCCAAAATTTCTTCGTTGAACTGAATGGACTCAAGCGTACTTTGCTCCATGATTCAATTGAACCGAATTGGACCAAACTGAACCGAACCGGTTGGGGGAAACTCGAAAAGCCGAGTTAAATGTGTAAGTTTTTGGTTTGATTTTATGTTTTGGAGAGTTTGGAAGTGTGGTGAAGCTGGAAAAGAGGGAAATGGTTAGGGAGGAACTGTAGTAGAGAAAGAAAGAGAATGGAAAATGGGAAGAAAAGGAATGTGTTAGGCAGTGTAGTGTGGTTTTTAATTCTGCTTCTATTCTCTCTCAGTACAATTTATGTGTCTTGTGTGTTTCTGATATTGTTGTCTGTGAGGTTGCTTCTCCGCCATTTCAAGTAGCACGAAAGCAACGTTGTTACGCTACGGTTTCGTTTTGTTTGGCTATCTCAAAATATACGGTTTTTTCCGTACCGTTGTAACGGAAGAGTTGCTGAATGCGATGTTTGTAATAAGGATCGGACGGTTCGATGTGTTGGAGGCATCAACGTCCATCGTTAATTCTCAATTAGATTTATAAAACTCTAGCATCTAGATGTCTGTCATTTTTTATTGCGCTTATATATATGCTAATCATGCTATATTAATCATGAATCGAAATACTATTACGTGAGAAGTTAAGAAAAAACTATAATAGTATTTTTGATATAAAAGTAAGTTACACCAACAAGAAGATAAACAAAAATGTCAATTATTAGTTGGCAATCTGAGGTCGACTCAAGAGATGACTAAAATGTGTAGAGAGCTCTCTAGAAGATTGAAGTGGATCATTTCTACTAAACAAAAGAGAGAAATAGAGAAAGATAAATTGAATAGAGATAAAAAGTAAGAGAGAAAAAAGAATAATTGATGATAGAGATAGAGAGTGTAGAGATAATATTGGTGTGGAGGATTCAAATTCGTCAGTAATAAAAATTAGATGCTTCAATGGATTTGAATTCTCTCTATCATTGTCTCATGTAATAACTAATTGGTTCAAATACAAATATTTTTTGTTGATGTTTTGATAATAACAAAATAAAGAAACAATGATCCACTAACAAGTAATTTTCAGTGTGCATATTGGTAAAGACATAGCAATAATCTATGTTGTTGACAATCCGACATGAGTAGCATAAACAATTGTGATTTAGTGGATTAGCCTGAAGAGGCTTTGAATAATATACTCAGTCTAGAGAGGCTTTGGTAATATTTGGTTCCTCAACAACACAAAACAAGTGTTTTTCTAGGATTGTTGACATAACTAGAAGGTTCTCTAGTGGTAGCTTGAAGAGGTGGTTAGAACAATACTTGAACCTGGAGAGGTGCTGTATAAACTTACCTCAAGAGGCAAAGTTTGTTAGTATTCTTGGGGAATCTCATAACTGTATTTCTAGTTGTACTTCTAGTTGTCTGCTATGGCATTATAATACAGGAAGTATGGTGAGGCTTTGGGAAACAATATGAAATGCTTGAAGTGGCGGTGAAGAACTTCTAACCTGTTCGGTTATAGTGGATTAAGTCTTCAATTATACTGAGGTAAATTTCCCTTTAAGGGGAGGACGAGATCTAACAACAATTTCCCTTTAAGTTTGTTTTGACTAAAAGATAAGCTTTTCATAAAGTCTATTTTAAACTAACAAAAAGATTTTAAAAGTGATTAAAACAATTCAAGCATCTGTTTCATTTTTTTCCAATACCTTCAATTGGTATCAGAGAATGATTTTTGTGATTAGGTATTTTTACCATGTGAGAGTAAAGTTCTTTGACCATTGAAAAATATTGATATCTGGTTTGACTTATCTTGTACTATTAGGTTAATCCTATTTTCTTTTTAAATCTGAATTGATCATAAACAACTTGGTATAATTGAAATTATACAAGTAATTGATTTTTGTAAACAAATACTCTACTCTATAGTTTTGACTTCACATCAAGAATCATTTTATCTAAAATCTTATTTCTCAAAATGAATTTGAAAACATTCTTTTGCGGGTGTGTTGAATCACTATTCAATGATATTGTAAGTAATGCTTCAGAAATCTCATAATTGGAATATATTTGAAACACTTGGAGAGAAGAAAAATAATGGAAAAGAACTAAGTTAGGATAAAATATAATTTTGGTCTTTTATTTTTTTTATCTAATATTCATTTTGGTCATTTATCTTTTTTTTATTCGTTTTCGTCCTTTATCTTTTACATAATATTCGTTTTAGTCATTAATAAAAAGAACAAACTTATATAATTTTGCTAAAGATAAATGACTAAAACGATTATTAAGTGAAATATAAAAGACTAAAATAGAAGATAAAGGAACAAAACAAGTTGAAAAAAAAAATAAAGAATTAAAATAAATATTACATAAAAGATAAAGAACCAAAATTATATTTAAGCTTATGTGTACACCACATAATTAGCATTTTACATTTTAATCTATATCTGGACGTTTATATGATGACTTGTGACCTCCCAAAAAGCACTTGAACATGTGTTTCATTTACAATATAGCTAGAAGCTTGGTCAAAGCTTCAATTATCTATGTTGTTGGTTTGCTTCATAAAGCTTCTGAATTTATACTTTCTAAATTCTTCAATGAAAATTGTTCATGGTTTAAATATTTCCATTGTTAATTTAATCAGAAGAAAAGAACTATGAAACTAATATGAAATTCATCTTATGATGAAAAGAAGTTTTAGAGTAAATAAAAAATATTGGTGCAACTCATGTAACCATGAGATAACATTTCAATGTCAACTGAAGTTTCAATGATCTATGTTGTTGGTTTGCCTCATAAATCTTTTGATTATACTATCTAAATTCTTCAATGAAAATGGTTCATGGTTTAAATGTTTCCATTGAAAAACTAATTTATTTAGAAGAGAAGAACTATGAAACTAAATATAAAATTTATCTTATAATCTAAAATAAAACAGATTTGTGCAACTCATGTAACCATGAGATAGCATTTCAATGTCAATTGCGCCATGATTGTTGCTTTTGTCCCCTTGGAGCCGTTAGAACTAGGGTAGACTAGAGCCTTGGTGTTAAGTTTGTCAGAATTGGTCCAAGAGGAGTTGGGTCGAACAATATCGGTTCTGGGGTTTTAGCCAAGACGAAATGGTCCTTGGTCTAGTTTGGAACAATTGCCCTAAGTCATTGTCGTGGGCATAAAAAGACATGAATTACGATGTCGTCGTTTACCCTGCTGTAAAGGGCATCAATTGAGGATGATGTCCAACTTTGAGAGTGTTGTTGTGTCCAACACTGATATTTGACTTTTGTTGTCAACGATTGCGTTTGAAAGTATTTGTATCAGCTAGTTACCAAGCAACATGATGATTCCTTTGAACTTCTTATGGTCCATTTATATATCTTCTCAATTTCTCGATTTTTGTTTGGATGATAGGTTTCAGTCAAGATCTGTGTCTAACTTTGGATATCCTTGTCTTGGAACTATTTATATTTTTTTGGCAGAAATTATAAACGACAATCATGTTTGACAATATTAGTGAAGATGTATCAAGTGGTCAACCACAATGGTCTATGCTCAACAATGTTGTGACGTCGGTACAAGTCCTCGGTTTTTCATCTGGGACGTTATACATCGACTTCAAGTATGACCTCCTTATAACTTGATTGTTGATCCTTATATTGAGATTGTTTGCCATTCTCAAAAAATTTGTTCTCGTATACGTGGGTTGTTGCGTGTTAGTTAAAGGGTTTTGAGATGTCTTTTGAAATGACGAGAGGTGACACTTGTTGATTTTCCAACTATGTATGTGTCATGTGATCAAAGGTACTAAAGTACCTTATGCCTTTTCATTTCTCATCTTGCATTATTTTGAGGTACACTTAGAGCCGTTGGATCTAGCCCATTTGAATTCCCACTATTTTAGGAGCTTAATATAAATATGAGGCCATACTTGTTTGGAAGGATTTTCGAATCCCTTTCTCCTTTCGCACTTTGCTTTATCTTTTCCTTTTGTGAGAGCTCTTAATCTATACCCTTTTGCTCGCATTTATGTGTTCAAAGTCCTACGCTAATCTTCAACTTAGAGTTCAACATTTGAAATAGGTAAGTCATGCTTTGTGTTTGGAAGTTTTACATTTATTGTTTTCCTTACTTTTTTTTCTCCCTTCATTGTGTTTCTACGGTGGTGGATGATTTCTCCTCTGTTGTGGGTTCTTTCGTGGTGGTGGGAGTTCCTTCTATTGTCGTGATAAACAAATAGAAAATGTAATTTTAGGAAAAATGGTAGTAGGATAGTAAACTTTTCATTTTTCGACCTTACGATGTATGGCGACAACACAATTACCCCACCGTGTTATACTTTTGGTGCAGTGGTAATGTCTTTTGCCCTTTCACTTCTAGAATAGTGGTGGAAGGGTGATTTTGATAGTTTCAAGTTCAAATTCTTCTTCTTCCTTTTAGGTCGTCATGATGAAGAATGCGTCTTCCTATCACGTGTTAGCGTTCCATTCCGACCAAGCTAGTTTTGAGTGGGTGGCCGAGGAGCCGCTGAGAATAGTCTCTTTGTTCACGATGGGAGAGACAAACGATTTTTTCAACATCAATGATGTTCTTGGGAATTAGAATATCAAGGCACTAGGGGATGAAAATAGCGTCTACTCGGTATATCCCATTGTTTCCATTGCCCTTTTTGAGGTCTTAGTTCAAGACTTAGGGTTTCTTATGTCGTCTTATGACTTTGAGATGGACGTCATTCAACATATCAATTTGCGTCCTTCCTAATACATCTGAATCCGATGACTCAATTTGCGTCCTTTCTGACTTATCTTGGCTGTTTCTGACTTGATCAGATTTATCTTTTGAAGATTTGTCATGTGTTGCTGACTTGCTTGTATCCTTTACCTTTCCAGGTACTTCTGTTTCTTGTGCTTCTGCTCCCTGCACTATTTTTATCTTGCTTTGATTTGTTAAGATCAAGCAGTTTGTCATTTTACATAATGCAAATCAAATAAGTTAAAATTTAACTCAATACAGCCAAACCATTCGTTCTGCTTCTACTCCCTTTGGTTCTGATGAACCTGTACTATCTTTATCTTGCTTTGATTTGTCAAGCAGTTTGTCATATACCATAATATAAATCAATTAATTTAAAAATGAACTTAGTACAGCCAAACCATTAATTTTGCTTCTGGTGGTTTCTGTTTGTTTTTGAAACCACTGGAATGCTGTTTCTTCTGAGTGTTCAATTCGTGTGAATCACCTGGTTCCTCTGATGTTTTGAAAACCTGCAGAATACTTATCTAGCTTTGATTTGTTAAGATCAAGCTTCTTGTTATCATAGTTAATATTAAATAATAATAGTATTTACAGCAAGATGTAGCCTCAGGTTTACTCTGAAAATCCTCTTGCTTCTGATTTTCATATTCTTAATCTATATGTTCTGAGATTACATGGTTTGGATGAGGGAATTTGAATTCCCTTCCAGGTTTGTAGTCTTGATGAATCTCACTTGAGAGTTTGAAGAACTCTCTTGATTCTGATTCTTTAATTTCTGTTTTGGCTCATACACCATATTTCTCTGGTGATTCTGGAACTTATGGTGGTTCTGGTAATTATACTGATTTTGATAATTAGAGTAGTTCTGATGATCATACCTCAACCTTTGATACTGATACCTGTTCAGGTTCTGGTTCTGGTACTGATTCTGGTTCTAGTGTTGATTCTGGTTCCAGTTTCTGTGCCTCTAGTTCTGGTTCTGGTTCCAGTGTTGGTTCTGGTTCCAGTTCCTGTACCTCTGATACTGGTTCCAGTTTTGGTTCTGGTTCCAGTTTCTGTGCTTCTGGTACTGGTTCCAATTCTGGTTCTGGTTCCAGTTCCTGTTCCTCTGATACTGGTTCCAGTTCTGATTCTGGTTCCAGTTCTTGTTTTGATACGAGTGATATCCATGATATTTTCTGTTCCTCCTATAATTCTGGTTCTGGTTCTGATAGGTATTGTGTTGACCAGTTCTTCTTCTACCAGAGTCACTTTGCTTCAGTTTGGTAGATGTTGGAACATAAACCTTCTTCTGCTTGTGCGTTGCCAACATCCATTGTCCAGGCACCATTGTTGGTGTCTCCTTTTGGTTGCTCAGAATATCTGCAACATAGACAATTTGATCTTTTGGTACCCAGAACTGATTGGGTCCAGGTTTGTTAGTTGTAACAGATCTATGATCTTGTTCAGATTTTACCATTGGACAAGATAATTCAGAGTGACCTTTCTTGGCACAAACACTACATAAAACATCAGAATGAACAGCTTTATTTTTAATAATTATTTCTGTAAAACCAAGACCTCTTTTTCCAGAATTACTGTTTCCATAAATCATAGATGCATTTTTACTTCTTTCCATTCCATTGGAAATAAAGTTTTGAAAAACTTGCTCATGCATATCAGATTTACAAACAGTTTCAGAAGTGGAACAATTATTACTTTTCAGAGTTTGGTTTTCAGATTTGAGTCTTGCAACATCAGTTTTAAAATTTTTGTTTTCAGTTGCATACTCAGAATTTCGATTCTTTAAAACTTGGACTTCTTTGGTTAGATTTTCCTTATCTTCCCTAAGAGTTTTCAGTTTTAAAGACCTTTTATTGTTTGCATTTAACAAGTCTTTTAAAGTCTCAATTAATTCAGATTTAGACAGATCAGAAAATACCTCATTGTCTTCATCTTCTGATTCTGTTCCAAAGCCTGAGCTATATTCAGAACTTGAGTTGGTATGAGCCATCAGAGACATAATTGTTTCCTCTGATGTGCTTCCAGATTTGCCCGAATGATTGCTTCGATCATTCTTCCTTCTGCTTGTTTTCCTTCTGGAATTCGTGCCTTTATGAGGTCCAGAAGCAGACTTGATGTGAGCTATCTTTGCTGTTTCTACCACTTCTTCATCAGAAGATTCTTCCTCTGATTCTGATACATCCCAGGCAGCCATCAAACCTTTCTTTTTGTATCTGGAACTCTTCTTGTGCTGTTTTCCTTTTTCCAGATTTGGACATTCTGACTTGATATGTCCAGGTTCATTGCATCCATAACAGATGATGTTCTTCTTGTCAGATTCTTCCTTGCTGTTATGTTTCTTCTGGGAACCTCTCCTCTTTCTGTTTTCCCAGATCTTAACCATCTTTTTGGTTAAGTAAGCCATATCATCACATTCACTATCACTATCCTCTGATTCTGATTCTGCCTTTGCAGCTTTCTTCTGTTTCGATTTCAGAGCCAAATTCTTCTTCTTCTTAGGTTCATCTTCTTCCAGTTCTATTTCATGAGACCTGAGTGAGCTGATCAGATCTTCCAGCCTCAAGGTACTCAGATCCTTAGCTTTCTGTATTGCAGTAACCTTTGGTCTCCACCTTTTTGGTAGACTTCTTAGAATTTTCTAGACATGATCTTCAATGGTATAGCTTTTGTTTAATACTTTCAGTCCTGATACCAAAGTCTGGAATCTGCAGAACATTGTATCAATGTCTTCATCCTCTTCCATCTTGAACAGCTCATACTTTCTGACCAATATGTTAGCCTTTGTTTGTTGAACCTGCTTGGTTCCTTCATAGGTCAGAACCAGACTATCGAATATACTCTTTGCTGTTTCTTTATTTGTGCATCTATCAAATTCCTTGAATGTGATTGCACTAACCATGCTGGTTCTGGACTTGTGATGAAGTCTGTGTAGTCTGATCTGATATGGTTTCATATCATCCAAGTCTAGTTTCTTAGTTGGATCTTCTGGATCAGTAGGTGCAGTGTATCCTCTGACTATCATCTTCCATAATTCAGGATCTTGAGATATGACAAAACTTCTCAGTCTGTCATTCCAATACTCAAACCTTTCTCCATCAAATATTGGTGGTCTGTTGATGTTGCCTCCCAATTCTTCTGACATATTGAACCCCTTGGACCTTTCCTCAAACACTGTTAAGTGCTCAGCCTTGAGACCGAGCTTTGATGCCAATTGAAGGTGCAAACACGAGAAGAGGGTTGAATTGTGTTTGACTTAACTTGAATACTTTTCCTGTTTTAATACTTTCAAAACAAAACTTGATGTATAATCAAAACAGAGTTAGCAGCGGATAATGATAAAAATAAAAACTCAGTTTTTATACTGGTTCACCGTTAACGAGGCTACGTCCAGTCCCTTCGCCTTGAAGGATTTCACTAATTCAAACCTTGAATTACAACCTTTATACTGACCCTCCAAGTCAGTCTTCTCAAACAGTATAACAATCCTAGACTTCTTTGAGGAATGCAACTCCTGTCTTCAGCCAATCTGACAATCCCAGATTGCAGAAGAAATCACAACACTATAAATCTAATTGCCAAGTAACCTGCTTCCCCAACTGACTCCCTCAGTTTGTAGACTCTACTTCAACAACTTAGATTTAACAAAGTGGAATGAAAACAACAAGAGTACTTGCTTCTTGAAAACTGAGACTCACAATTGACTTCTATGAAAATTTGAGAGTGTTTGCTTTTGAAGTGTATGACTCTTTTGTGATTTTCGATTGGCCAAGTTATTTTTGCAAGAGAATCTGGAAAAATACAGCTCGAACTTTCCAGGAAGAAACCCTAATTTTCATCTATAAAAGGAGGCTCAGGCAGAAGACTTAGTGATCGAAAAATCAGTAAAAGAGTCACAAACTTCCAGAGGCAAACACTCGAATTTTCATTGAGGTTAATTGTGAGTATCAGCTTTTCAGAAGCAAGTACTCTTGTTTTCGTTCCCTTGTGTCAGATCTATATTGTTGAAGTAGAGTCTACAATTTGAAGAGTCAGAAGAAGTAGCAGGTGACTTCGCAATTAGATTCAAGGTGTTGAAATCCCTTCTGCAATCTGGGGATGTCAGATTGGTAGGAGAAGACTTGACTTGGAGGGTCAGTAGTGCTGTTGTAATTCAGAGGTTTTGAATTAGTGGAAAAATCCTTCAAGGTGAAGGGACTGGATGTAGCCTAGTTAATGGTGAACTAGGATAAATATTTGTGTTGATTATTTTACTTTATCTGCTACTAATTTTGCTTGCTTATATATCAGATTTTAAATAATCATCAAAAACAGAAAAAGAATTCAAGTATTACAAACACAATTCAACCCCCCTTCTCGTGTTTGCACCTTCAATTGGCATCAGAGCTCAGTCTCAAGGCTGAGCACTTCACAGTGTTTGAGGAAAGGTCCAATGGGGTTCAACATGTCAGAATCCAAAGAAGAATTTGGAGGCAACATCAACAGGCCACCAATGTTTGATGGAGATCACTTTGAACACTGGAATGACAGAATGAGAAGCTTCTTCATCTCCCAAGATCCTGATCTCTGGACCTTGGTAGTCAAAGGCTACACTGCACCCACTATACCAGGAGATGAAACTGGTCAAGAACTGGATGTGTAGCATATATGAATCCTAACCAGAGGAAGTTATACAAGCTGCATCACAAGTCCAGAACCATCATAATCAATGCTATCACATTTAAAGAATTTGACAGATGCACCAACAAGGAAACAGCAAAAAGCATCTATGACAGTTTGGTTCTGACCTATGAAGGAAGTCAACAGGTTCAAGAGGCAACGGCAAACATACTGGTCAAACAGTATGAGATGTTCAAGATGGAAGAGGATGAAGACATTGAAGCAATGTTCTGCAGATTCCAGATTCTGGTATCAGGTTTAAAAGTATTAAAGAAAAGCTACACCACTGCAGATCATGTAAAGAATGTTGGTTACAATTCTGTCCATTAAGGGACATCTGTACAGTTTTTTAATCATAAAGATATTCTCTTACCATTATAATATCTTTCTTTATTGTAATTAATTGAGTTAATTAGGATTTACTTAGCTTTCTCATTAAGTTGTACTCCCTAGGCTATTTATACCATTTGTATTTGTACAAAATCAATAAGAAACATAATATTTTCACATGGTATCAGAGCTACAGTTCTGATCCGATAAAAAAAATTAGGGTTTTCTCATGGAAGAAAAACAGAGCAGTTCGAGCAGCCTAGATGCTAACCCTAAGGCAGCAGCAACTGGAAACACCACTAGTCATCGTGAAACAATTATCATTACTAGCTACAAACTCAATGGGTAGAACTACACACAGTGGTCTAGATCTGTCCGCATCTTCCTCCAAGGAAAAGGAAAGGAAGACTACATCACTGGCGAGGCTAAACAACCAAATAATACTGATCCAAGCCATGAAAAATGGAAACTTGAAAACAATCTTGTTATGACATGGTTGCTCAACTCTATGACTAATGAGTCTGGTGAAAATTTCATGTATTATGACACTGCTGTAGAAATATGGAAGGCAGCCAAGGAGACCTACTCAAATGTGGACAACACCTCAGCCATATTTGAGATCAAAAGTCTCTTACACAATCTTCAACAAGGAGATTCTTCGGTCACCGAGTACTATCATACACTCACAAAATACTGGTAGCAACTTGACATCTATGCAAACATAGAGTGGAAGTGCATAGATGATGACAAAATCTACAAGAAACTGGTCGAGAAGGACAGAAACTTTCAGTTCCTATTGGGACTGAATAAAAATTTGGATGAAGTGAGAGGGAGGATTCTTGGAACTAAGCCTCTCCCTAGCATTCGTGAAGCATTTGCAGAAGTGAGAAGGGAAGAAAGCAGAAGGAAAATCATGTTGGGAAGTCAAAGTGCAAGTTCAAACATTGAAGGGTCTGCACTTGTAGTAAGAGGTCCACCAAAGAGAGGTAGAGGATGGTGCGATTACTGCAAGCGACCTGGACATACGAAGGAAACTTGTTGCGTGCTTCATGGAAAACCCACGGATCTAAAACCACGATTCAAGGACGCGCGTGGATATGCTGCTGCTGAAGAAAGTAAGTCCAAAAATATTGCAGAGGTCAGTCCTTTCAACAAAGAACAAATAGAGATGTTGCAGAAATTGATGCAACAGGCACTGCAAAACACTAGTACCTCTTCTTCCACTGCTACATTTGCCCAAAAAGGTAATTTTTCTGCTGCCCTTCATGTAAATCACCAGAAAACAAACTCTTGGATTGTTGATTCTGGTGCAGTCTCTCACGGACCAGCACGATTTACCCATGTTAGCCTCTCACAGGCCAAACATTACCAGAGTGCAGTCTCTCACAGACCAGCACGATTTCACAAGTCGAATGGACCGTCTAATACACGCGGAACCATTTCCGTAGCCCGGATAGAATAGACCGTCTAATACACGCGGAACTACTCTGAACCCGGATAGAATAGACCGTCTAATACACGCGGAACTATTCTACAACCCTTCACGGTTACTACAGTGTATTAGCCTCTCACAGGCCAAATACACAGAAGTTAAATCCTCGCACGGATAGAATGGACCGTCTAATACACGCGGAACCATTCCGTAGCCCGAGTAGAATAGACCGTCTAATACACGCGGAACTACTCTGACCCCGGATAGAACAGACCTTCTAATACACGCGGAACCATTCTATAACCCATGGTTACTACTTAACTTCGTGGCCCATCACGGTCACCGCATCAACTCTGTGGCCCATCGCGGTCACCACCTGACTATGCAATGCATGGATATGCAAAGTTTTCGCTTTACTGAAAACAGTATGCAATTACCAGGTAAAATCCAGCCACTCCATCACCACATCAAACCATCTCAAACCATCTCCACAATTTCATTATCACCACATCAACAAATAAATTCAAGAATCTCGTCATCACCACCTCAAAACATCTCAAAAATTCTATTTTAATTCATCACAAGCCTTTCCAATGTTTCCCCAACTCTTAAAGTTCAAAAACAAATGTTTAAAATTGGAATTTTAAAAAAAAACCAATATGTATTCAAATACAGTTCCTTGTATTCGAATACAGAAGCTAAAACAATGTAAAATCAACACTCTGTATTCGAATACAGCTTCCTTGTATTCGAATACAGAAGCTAAAACAATGCAAAAGCCTCATCATCACCACCTCAAAACATCTCAAAAAATCCATTTTAATTCATCACAAACCTTCCCAATGTTTCCCCAACTCTTTAAGTTCATAAAACAATATTTAAAACTGGAATTTTAAAAAAAAAAAATCTGTATTCGATTACAGCTCCCTTGTATTCGAATACAGTAGCTAAAACAGTGAAAAATTAGCATTATGTATTCGAATACGAGGCTGTCGTAGTCGAATACAGTGGCAAAAATTGCAGTCCTGTATTCGAATACGACAGGGTCGTAGCCGAATACAGAGGCTAAGTCAGAAGCAAAAATCCCTTATCTGTATTCGAATACAGAGGCTCGTATTCGAATACAAGTTCAAAAATTTGAATAAAACAGAAGCTTTGCAGGCATGTATTCGAATACACCGATGCCGTATTCGAATACACTTTCGAATATAGTGATATTTTCCAGAAAACTTCAACACCTTTTCAAACTCTTTTCTTTGAAACCCAACATAATCACCATTTCTTTGAAACCACCACTCAGTACATTTTTCATCAATAACAGATTTTCCAGAAAAACACCTCCACCATTTTAAATCTTTTTCTTTTGAAACCACTATCAACCCAGAATTTTAATAACTCAGCAGAAGAAAAACATGATCACCATTCTTTTGAAAAGAAAACACAAAACTCAGAAACATTTTTCATCACCACAACCACAACATATTTTCCAGAACACCTCCACCCATTTTAAAATCCTTTATATTTGGAAAATCATCATCAACACCAGATTGTTATCAACATAGCTGTAAACAGAATCACCAACACCAGAATAACCTCACAGTTTTGCTTTAACCACCAAAACAGAAAGTCAACCACAAAACAGAACAGCCATTTTCAAACGTTTGCATTTTGATCGTTCCCAAAACAACGTGCAAAGCATTTTCCAGTATTCCCACACAACCAAAACAGCAATCCTGTATCAGCCAAAGCAGCAAACACCACAGATCATCAAAACATCAACAGAATGCATTTTTCGCATTTTATAACAACATGCACAACAATTTCGTTTTTCAAACTAGAAACTCAAATATAATCACACATCAATCATGCATTTACAGCCCTAAAATGCAACCTAGAAAGTGGAAGGTGCCCCCTTACCTCTATTACGTTTTCTGCTCTTGTTCGCTTTATCGCGACAAAATCGGCGAAATTCCCGTTCGTGTTCGCCGCTACAAAAGTTAGTTCCCTAGCTCCGTAACGATGAGAGGAACAACTTTTGTTCTGGACATTTGCTTGTTCGGCGCTTGGATTTCCAAGAAATTTGACTTTTGAGCAAATCTTTGGTTACCATTAACACAGAAAACAGAAAGAGAAAAGAAAGAAGGGTTCTGTCGCATGCAGTAAGGAAGGAGGGAAATGTGTTTTCTGCCTTTGCTCTTGCTTCTCACTCATATATATAGGCATATATATGTGCCACCTCGCCTAACAATAATATTATAATATTGCTTGGTCATCAGGTACTTAAGCATTCTCGTCGTAATTAACAGATAACATCTTAATTAACTGCCTGATAGTTAATTACTCGTAATTTAATTTAATTTATCCTTCATCCAATAATTTTTAATTCAACCTACAAAATAAATATTTATATATATATACACAAAATATACATATATTAAATATTTTACAAATATTCCCAAAATACACTTAATATTAAATCCATAATTTAATTTTAAATTTAAGGGTCTTACACTTTTCAAAACTTTATTGCAAATGGTATGGAAAGAAGTAAGTATGGTTCCATGATTTATGGAATCAATAACAATGGTAAGAGAGGAATAGGTTTTATTGAATCTGTTGCTGAAATTAAATCTGCTCATTCTAATGTTCTGTGTATTATTTGTGCTAAAAAGGGTCATTCTAAATTGTTTTGTCCTATGATAAAATCTGGGAAAGACAAGAGACCTGTTAAGTCTAACAAACTTGGACCCCACCAGTTTTGGGTACCAAAGAACAAAATTGTTTATGTTGCAGATATTATGAGCAACCAGAAGGAAACACCAATCATGGTGTCTGGTCAATGGATGCTGGCAATGCACAGACAGAAAAAGGTGTATGTTCCAGTTTCCACCAGACAGAAGCAAAATGAGTATGATGAAAGAAGGTCTGGTCAATACAACTCACACCAGAATCAGAACTAGAACTAGAACCCGAACCAGAACCAATATTAGTATCAGAATCAGAGGTTCAGCCACAAACACCAGAATCACACACATCAGCTTCAGTATTACCAGAAGAAGCAGAATTACCAGAATCACCAGAGGAACATGGTGTATCAGCCGAAGCAGAATCAAGGGACAGTTCAACCAGTGTAAACAAGCCAGAAACAGAACTGGCTCTGAAGGCTCGTACAGAATCTGATTACAGCACTGAGTCTGACTCTGACGGTGAAGTATCAGAAGAAGAAAGGTATGATATGCAACACAAAGCATGGTATCTAGACAGTGGATGCTCCAAGCATATGACTGGAGACATATCAATGTTCCAGAAGCTGACTCTGAAGAAATGAGGCAAGGTTTCCTTTGGAGGAAACCAGAAAGGTCAGATCATTGGTACATGCACAGTTGGTAACAGTTCTTCTTCCTTATCTATTAAAAATGTTATATTAGCTAAAGGTCTAAATCACAATATGTTAACCATTAGTAAGCTAAGTGACTGCAAGTATGATGTTGTGTTTAATCAGAAAACCTGCAAGGCTGTCAGTCAAAAAGATGGATCTGTTTTGTTCACTGGTGTTAGGCAGAATAATGTCTATAAGATAGATCTGTTTAGTCTAGTTAAGCAGAAAGTTTACTGTCTTTTATCTGTTAGGGAGGAAAATCTGATTTGGCACAAAAGGTTAGGCCATGCAAACCCTAGGCTGGTTTCTGAGTTAAGTAAACTTCAGCTAGTGAAAAGACTTCCCAAACTAAGTAAACTTCAGCTAGTGAGAGGTCTTCCCAAACTAAGTACCAAATCTGAGATTTTGTGTGAAGCATGTCAAAAAGGTAAACAGACCAAAAGCTCTTTTAAACCTAAAAATTGTATTTCTACTTCACAACCGCTTGAACTGCTTCATTTAGATCTATTTGGTCTTGTTCAAAATGCATCCCTTAGTGGTAAGAAGTATGGGTTTGTCATAGTTGATGATTACTCAAGGTGGACTTAGGTAAAGTTTCTGAGAAACAAAGATGAATCCCATAAGGTATTGATCTCTTTCTGCAAGCAAGTTATGAATGAAAAAGGTTTTAAAATCATAACTATTAGAAGTGATCATGGAGGTGAGTTTGAGAACAGGTACTTTGAAGAATTTTGTGATGAGAATGGTATCTCTCACAACTTCTCATCCCCCAGAACACCTCAATAGAATGAAGTTGTTGAAAGGAAGAGCAGGTCACCGCATGAGATGGCCAGAACCATGCTGAATGACATGAATGTTGCTACCTACCTATGGGCAGAAGCTGTCAACACTCCATGCTACATCCAGAATAGAGTTTACATCAGGTCTATTCTAAACAAAACTCCATATGAACCGTGGAAAGGTAAGAAACCTACTATTTCCTATTTCAAACAGTTTGGTTGCATTTGTTATATGTTAAACACTAAGGATAATCTTGCAAAATTTGATTCCAGATCTCAAAAGTGTACCTTCATTGGTTACTTTGAGAGATCAAAAGCTTATAGAGTGTTTAATAAAGAAACTAACACCGTGGAGGAGTCCATACACATTAAGTTTGATGACAAACAACTTGACTCTGAAAAGTCAAAGCAAGATGAGGAAATTGTAGGTTTACCAGAAGCACAGAAAGTAGGAGTAGATCAAACAATAAAACCAGAGAAAGAAAAGGATGAAAGCAAATTCGAAGATAATGCTGAACCTGAAGACAATTCAGAAGGAAAGAATGGGTGGAAGTACAAGTCTTCACATCCAGAAACACTGATTATTGGAAGCGGAGCTGAACCATTGAAAACCAGATCATCACTTAAAGAAACAAGTCTGTTTGGTTTACTTTCTACCATTAAACCAACTACTGTTGATGAAGCACTGACAGAAGAATGATGGATTCTTGCAATGCAAGAAGAGCTGAATGAGTTTGAAAGGAATGATGTTTGGGATCTGGTGTCTAGACCACACAAAAATATCGTTGGAATCAAGTGGGTGTTCAGGAACAAACTCAATGAAAAAGGTGAAGTAGTCAGGAATAAAGCTAGGCTCGTGGCACAAGGATACAGTCAGCAAGAAGGCATTGATTACACTGATACTTTTGCTCCAGTGGCCATGTTAGAAGCAATTCATATCTTACTCTCTTTTGCTGCAAATCATGATATTACTTTGTATCAAATGGATGTCAAAAGTGCTTTCTTAAATGGTTACATAAGTGAGGAAGTCTATGTCAAACAGCCCCCAAGTTTTGAAAGTTCTGATTTTCCAAACCATGTTTTTAAACTTAAAAAATCTTTATATGGTTTAAAACAAGCACCTAGGGCATGGTATGACAGACTTAGCAGTTTCTTACTTAAAAATCAGTTTGATAGAGGCCAAATAGATAACACTATATTTAGATTCAGCAAGGCAAGAGTTTTCTAATTTGATGCAGCAAGAGTTTCAGATGAGCATGATGGGAGAACTTAAGTTCTTCCTAGGAATTTAGATTCAGCAAGGCAAAACAGGTACACTCATTCACTAATCTAAGTACACTAAAGAACTTCTCAAAAAGTTCAAGATGAGTGATTGTAAGCCTATGGCCACCCCCATGCACCCCACCTGCTCACTTGAAAAAGATATTCGAATCCGGCCAAGCACTCACTTATGGAGAGTTTTCCCGATTCGAATATCTTGAGAAAGTCTTCATCAAAGTTTTGCAATCATAAAAAAAGGAGTATTAATAGAATGAGAAACACAAGAAAATGGGGGATTGAATTGTGTGTTAATTTAAAAAATGATTTTAACATAAAGCATTTAAAAATAGAGATAAAATAAAACATAACAATACAACTGATTTATCCTGGTTCACCACCAAATTTGTAGCTACGTCTAGTCACATTAACTTGAATGATTTAATTCACTAATTCACCAACTGAATTACTCTTCCACTAAACACCTACTAGTCAAAATGATTGTGTTCAAGTATTCTCAATCTTCTAACTTAGTACAATCATTCAAATAAAGGATGCAGCCACTGCTGGGCTAGGTTACAAAAGAAAGGTTTAAGGATTTTCTGAATAACTCTCACAAGAAGGTGTTTACAATGTTATATTCTCAAAAATATTTCTCAGTACTTAGACAAGATAAAAGGTAAAGGGCAAGAGTTCAGAGACGATTGTATAGTGTTGATTGTGGTATATTGTTGCTTGTGCTTTTCAATGAGAGTTGCACGTTCTTTTATAGAGATTTTTAGAGTTTCTGGTTGTTGTCCTAATTGCAAGAAATCAGCATGTATCATGAAGTTTCGTATCCAACCTTCTGAGATTGATTCGCCATTAAGCCTTGTAAAAAAACCTTGAAATTGATTATGGGAATCTTGATATGGAGACAAAAGGAGTAGATGATATTGTGATCAGATTATGTCGCATAGACCTTCAAGGTGTTTAGCAGAGTAGATAATTTATCAAAGGCAAACGGTCACTTTCTTGTCACACTTGTCAAAGGAAGAATAGTCAGATGCTTGTTGTAGTAGTCAGAGCCAAACTAATCAAAGCATTGCTAGCAATAACAGAGTCACTAGAGGCGCATTTCAGAGCGTTTTCACCAGATTTAATGTATGAAAATAAAAGAGGAGTATTGGTTTTCCTTTAACTTAGATTAAACATTAGAGGATGCAACGTGAACTCATAAGGAATAACCTGTTTTTAAAACTGCACACTAAAACAAAATATTAGTGCTTTAAGTTGTTCCCACAAAATAATGTTATCATCGAAAAACGTAAGGGTCATAGTTCTCAAACCAACTTGATTAAAATAGTATCAAAACATAAAATTGATCCAAAACAGAAATGTCAATGTTCTTAATATTTTTATCACACAAATAAGAAAAAACTTTCTCCTCCAAACTCCAATATATCAAAATTGATAAAGAACTAAATTGAAGACATTAAATGAGTTAAAGGGAAAGAGAAAAACACAACTATTTTTATAAAGAGAAAAACACAACTATTTTTATTGGTTCATCTACTTTGTCTTTGCAAGTAGAGTACATCTAGTCTCTATTCAAAGAAAGATAATTCCTTTGTTAGATTTCAATTTGAACATTTACAAGATCCATCGACGATTGTTACGACAAGTATACCAATTACTTCTTCGCTAAACGCTTTTAAACCAAAAATCTTGGAACATACCTCCACTAAATTCTAAACCCTTATCTTCAAGAAGAAGACACATCTTCACTTTTTGGAAGATAGAATCCTAGTGAAAATCTTTCTTTAGTAATAGTTATAAATGCATTTCAAAATGTGTCAACTTGATATGAACATGCAACAAGGTTTATGCATGTTAAAATGTGGTTTTTCATGTATTTTTGTAATTGAAATAGGTTTCACGAATCATGAGTGTATGTCTTCTAGGATCTAGGCTTAGTTTATTTTGAGTGATGTCAAAACTAGGTAAGTCTCTCTCGACAACACTCATCATCTTGAGATATGAGAAAGTTAATATTTTGAACATGCATTAAAACTGAGTCTTAAGTCATTCTGAACAATGAAAACATTGAGTTTAAAAAATGCATCAAATTCACAATTTTCACACATTTTTTATTGTGTGATTCAAATCAAGTTATATGAGATTCAAATCACTTAGAATTGGATTATGTTGGTTCAAATTAGAGTTGTATATGGTTCAAATCCCTATTTAGTTTTTGCATTTTTGAGGTATACAAGGAAATATGATTCGAATCAAGCAGCAGGTGATTTGAATCACTCTATCAAAATAACTTTGAATTGGATGTATAATGATTCGAATCAACATACTAATATGATTCATATTAAGCACACATTTTTTATAATTTTAGTGCATCAGATTTATTTTCTTATTTCACTAGATATAAAAATCTTCACCATTCATTCTAAAAATGAACATTCACTTTTCTATCTAAAATTCATATATCACGAAGTCCTTTTGAAAACTATTAGATTCTTTTATGTGAGTGATTGTTGTTGAGAAACTTAGATAGTATTCATTGTTGTGAGTGTTCTAATTTGTGAGGATTTAAAATGATTCAATTGCAATCTGTTGAAGGAAAATAATCAAGTTTTTTAATCTAGATTGGGAATTCGAGGGTTTTAGGTTTCAAGATCTTCAAGTTGTGAAAGGGAAAAAACTCATATGAAGTTGAAGGATCAAAGGTTGGATGCTTCAAGATTGAATTTTTGTTTCAAGTAGTAGATCAAGACCAAATTTTGAAGGGTTTCAAAATTTGGGGTTTTCTCTAGATTCAACAGAAATTGAAGGCATATTGATTAAGAAGATGTTAGGTTTGTAGTGCTCAAGGAATTTTTTATTGTAATCAAACATTCATTCAATTATATTAAAAATGGAAAAAAAAACTCTAACACATATTGTGAGGGGCCATATTATATTGAAGGTAGTTGAACAAGTATAAATTTGGAGTTGATTTCTCTATTCCTTAATCTTTTTAATATTGATAATTGTAGTTGATGCAATTTTGACGAATCTTTGATAATTTTTTTTTGTTCTTGATGAGTTTTCTACATGTTTGATACTTGAAACTTTTAATATAGAAATTTAATTTACAAATGATCTGAAAATCGAAACCTTAGTAAATGAAAATTTATTTGTGTACATATCAATAGAAATTATGTTTGTGTTAAATCTTGATTTGACAAAAATATGATTTTAACTTAGTTATTTTTTAATTCTAAAGTAAAAGTTATAACTTTGAAATTGTGCAGAATTTTAATTGATTTGTTCATCAAAATTTCATTAATTTGTTCTTACCATGGATATTCTTTGTGACTAGTGTATACAAATTTTTTGTGATTGATTTGCTGACAAATAAATAATAACCTAGTTTAATTAAGTTTTAATTAGTGAATTAAGTACTTTGTTCATTCATTTCATTAAGTATGTTTTTTTTCAATCAATATAGTGACTTGTACTCAATTGAATCCAATAGTGTAATGACAATTTTTGTAAGCATTTTTGAAACCGCGCTTTCTACTTGTGTATCAAATAATTTATTCACTCACTCTAGATTACGGGAAATAATATAGTCTTGCATGAATGATTTAGAAATGTGAATAAAAAAAGGCATACACGCACCATCTAATCTAGACAAAAACTTAGATTTGAAATCAATCAAAACACTAAGTCTAATATAAGATCTAAGAGAACCTTACAATTAAATTATGCACATATCTAATAGCTCTTTTCTCAATTGTTATATCTTCAGGAGTAGTTAAAGACCATCATTTAAAGTAAAGAAAGTGACAATGATTACAACGGTCTATGATGATTGAAGATTGACAATGTTTTTCCTCGTGAGATGATTTTGTTGAACATCCATAGTAAGAGAGAAAAGAGATAAAAAAAGACAAAATTCAATTGAATAAAATATATTTTGAAAAATCCTGGAACAAGAAAATAAATTAGATTGCAAATGATTTCCGACTGAAAGTCATTTTCTTTTATAAATTGATCAAGATCTTGTGTTCACATCTGACACAAACTCAAATTTTTGTATTTGGCCCTAAAGTGCCAACAACTTTTGCAAAAAAGGAAGCTTGGAAAGGCATTGTACAAACTCAATTCAAAAGGCGAGTGAAACTAGGATTCTTTAGAGGAGAGGGGAGGGGTTTTAATGAAGGGGCGGAGAGAGATGGGATGTAGAGATGTGTTTGGTTCAAAAGAATGGAAGGAAGGGATTTTTAATGAAGAAGAGGGGAAATAGGGGAAGTAGATGGATTTTAATGAAAAGGGGAGGGGAAATAGAGTGATGTTTGGTTCAAAAGAAGGGGATGAGAGGGATTTTAATGAATTGAAGGGGAGGGAGGGGGAGTAGAGACGTGTTTGGTTCAAAACAAGGGAATTGAGATATTTTTAATGGCTGTGTTTGGTTCAAGAGTAGGAGAGAGATTTTAAATGATTTTTAAGTTATATTGACTCTCTTTGCTCTCCTCCCCCTCCAAATCCCCCCAAAATGGAGAGAGAACAAAAATCACTTTATGAGAGGTTTTGCTCCACCCATCTCCTAAAATTTTAACTAAATAGACTTTTTTTTTAATAAATATTACCTCCCTTCTCCTCCAAAATTCTCCAATCAAACAAACTCTTAGGGTCTATTTGGTTCAATAGAGGAGATGTGAGAGATTTTAAATGATTTTTAAATTTATTTGGCCATTTCCCCTTCCCTCCCTTCCAAATCCTAAAAAAATGGAGGAAGAGCAAAATGAGTCTTAGGAGGAATTTTGCTCCCATTCCCTCCTAAAAGTTGAACCAAACACATTAAATTTAAAATACTACCTCCCCTCCTCTCCATCTACCGCAAACCAAACACACTCTTAGGACATCCCAAAATTGTACTTCTAGTAGGTAAGTCTTAAGAGGCCTCGAACAATACATACTCAACTTAAGAGGAGAGTGAAACCAGTAGTTTAGAGAAATCCAAATAAGGTACTTCTGGTTGCCTATTAAGCCATTATAATACAAGAGGCGTAGAGAGCCGTTATAATACTAAATGTCTAGAGAAGCAAGGAAATAGTACTTAGCCTGGAGAGGTGTTATAATACTCAATGTCAGGAGCGAAAATGAAAAAAAATACTTAGTTTGAAGAAGCTTTAAGAATACTCAAAGATTGAAGAAACGGAGTTAAAAATACTTTAGCAAAATAAACCTTTAAATGTACTATATCAGAATCTCTATGTATAAGGAGGACTAGTAATAAGGGGTGTACATGGTCCAAAAACCAAACTGAATTGCACCACATTAATAGTGCAGTTCAATTTTTAAAAACCACTTAAAAATAACCAGTTTTTTTTTTAACCAGTTACAGTTCAGTTTAAAACCGGTTTATAATTATAAACCGGTTTAGTATGTTTGAACCGGTTTGAAACCGGTTTTTATCAAAACCAATTCGAACCGGTTTTTATTGAATTGTTTAAAATCGGATTTTCATTAATTTTTTTATACTTTTCTATTTTTTTTAACATAAAATTATACTTTTTTTTAGAATGTTCATTGACACATCTTTCTGTTAAGTATAGTCTTTTAATATCTATCTTTTGATTTTTAAAAAATAAAATAAAAAATATTGAATTGAAAATACTAGTACATGTAGTATTAATTAGAGCGTTCAATTTAAAAAAATATATTTAAATATTTTTATAGCGTAGATATAAAAAAAATTAATATTTTCTCAAAAATGAAAGCGGCGGTTATTTTAAGATAACTATTTTTTATAAATAGATCAATCATTATAGGACGGATGAAATATTATATATTAATTAAGAATATTATATATATATATATATATATATAGTTGCATTTCTTTTACTCATATGTATATAGCTCATATAAAACTGTTTTTACAGTAAGAAAAATGCTATTTTCAACAAAACAATGTTAATTTTCCATAACTTAATTTCTGTTAACGTTTTAGTCATTTATCTTCTTTTTTTCCGATTTGGTCCTTTATTTTAATTTTAAGTGATAATTTGATCTTTTATGTTTTCAAATGTCAACAATGTTATCATTTTTTTTACAAAAATTTATCAAAATTTTCAACTAAAACCCATAAATTAATTATATTTTTCAATATAATATAAACTTCATCAAATTCGAAACCCAAATATTCAAATAAACTCATATTTTCATATCTAACAACATCAAATAAAGAATGAAAATATGAGCTTATTTGAATATTTGAGTTATGAATTTGATGCAATTTGTATTATATTAAAGAATATAATTAATTTTATGGATTTTTGTTGAAAATTTTGATGAATTTTTGTAAAAAAAAAGGATAATATAGTTGACATTTTAAAACATAAAAGATCAAATTGTCACTTAAAATTAAAATAAATGACCAAATAAAAAAAAAGATAAAGGACTAAAATATTAACTAAAATTAAGTTAAGAAACCACAAATGCTATTTAACATTTTATTTTTATATTAACAATGTTAATTTTAATTTTATGATATTAAATACAAAAAGGTTTGAAAGTGGTTCAAACTGGTTTTTAAAAAAAAAGTTTAATTAACTAAACTTTTTAAAATTTATGGTGCAGTTCATAAATCATTTAATTGGTTTGATATTTTATGGTGCAGTGCAATTCAGTTTATGAATGCAGTCCAATTAACTACATTTTTTGCACACCCCTACTAGTAATTGAACAATAGTAGTAGAACTAATTTTAGCTACTGCATCTGAATTAATAAGGCGTTGTCATGTAATAGAACGTTGTTGGTTGGAAATGAATGTCTAAAGTAGAAAAATCATTTAAATGGCCGATCGAAGATTGGATGGACTATTTAGTTACAAGAACAATTTGTTGGTTGGAAAAATCATTAAAGTAAAATTTCCTATTTAGTTAATGATTGTCATTGGTTACAAGAACAATTTGTTTGTAAATTATTTTATTATATTTATTCATCGTACAAAGGGAATTTAATCTACATGTAATTTATATAATATTAATAGTTTATTTGAAACATAATGTCTTGATACCTCCAACAATTAGTATATGAAAAAGGTATTGTTGAGAAGAAGTTCACATGTAAAATTATAGCCTAAATCAAGTTCTTGTTGTTGTTGAAGATCCTCAGCTCCCTCCAATTTTGGAATAAACAAAAAAAGATTAATGTTAAAAGTCATTTTATTAACAACAAACACAAAAATAAATTTTTGGCAATGCATTACCACTCACTTCCAAAGTCAAATAGTCAAGTGATTTGCATATGTCGTAAGAACAAATTAAAGTGTTAGTGTAGGACCACTGAAAAATCCATGTGTATCTGCATCGTCGTCTCCTATATCATTGAGAAACCTAATGATAAGGCTCCTCTATATCTTGACATACCTCCTCCACATGTTGTTGATGGTGGTCATCCATATTAAGCTTCTTTGGAGAACTTGCATGCATGCATGCCACCACTATGCCCACCCAAATCACAAAAAGAACAAAAACTAAATATATAAATTAAATTTACATAAACTTAGTTTACAACTTAATTTAAGTATACTTTAAGAATTAAGTTTACATAAATTAAGTGAACTTACTTTACGTAAACTTTATGATTTTAATTTATATAAAATTACTTTAATTTAGTTCGCATAAGTTTCCAGTTACAGAGTTTACATTTAACGGACATTAATTAATTTTGTTGATGTAACGTACATCCCTACGGCAAAGATATATTTTTAGGAAACCAACGTTTTCAGCAGCCAACAACAATCTACAAAATTAATGGAAGATGAATAGAGTACCTAACACAACAACAATAGAAGTGCAGAAGATCTTTGGGGTTTTAAAAAAATGAAGGGTTTCTTTCAAATTGTTGTGTCTGGTTTGATTTTGGAATGAAAATCAATGGAAGGGAGAAGATGAGCAGAACCAAAAACGAGGAGTGGAAAGGAAAGGAAGAAGATTATGAAAAGAAAGAGATAAATAATAAATATTGGAAATTTTAGAAAAAATAAGGGTCAATGTCGTCAATTCAAAGTATAACCGGATATGAAGGGTTAAATTAAAGGGAAAAATTTAAATTTTTATTCAGCAAACTAACAAATTTAACTTTTCAATATAGAATTGGATAAGTATAAATTTTTAAATTTATTAAATATTTAAATGTGAAATGAGGATTTTATGTGCTTGGTGGTGGGGGTAGAATATCCAACTACGGAGGTATAGAATAAATTTTCAAAAGAGACATGACAGAGACATATCCTGACAACGCCCATTGGGCTTGCTCCATGGTGGGAGCCCATTGAGCACATTAGATTTTAATTTTTAGAAACTTTTACCCCGTACCCCACAATTATACCTATATTCCTACAAATTTTTTAAAATGTCAAAATTACCTTTCATTTTTTTTTATTATTTTATCAAATTAAAATTTACTTTTTTTTTTACCTTCTATCGGAAAACTTGAAAAAAGTTTTCCGGAAAAGACGCGAACATTTCACATTACCGGAAAACTTTTTGACAAGTTTTCCGTTAGTTACTGGAAAACTTAGGAGGAAGTTTTCCGGAAAAGGCGTAAATTTAACACTACTAGAAAACTTTTTGGCAAGTTTTCCGGCAGTTTTTTTTTTCAAATTTTTTTTTAAAAAAAATTTAAAAAAACAAAACTACCGGAAACTTTTTGACAAGTTTTCCGGTAACTACCGGAAAACTTCATGGCAAATTTTCCAGTAGTATTAAATAGTACGCCTTTTCTGAAAAACTTCCTCCCAAGTTTTCCGGTAACTACCAGAAAACTTCATGTTAAAAAAAAATTTAATTTAATAAAATAGTAAAAAATAAGTGAAGGGTAATTTTGGCATTTTAAAAATTTTGTGGGGGTATAGGTATAATTGTAGGGGTATGGGATAAAACTTTCTAATTTTTACTAATAATAAGGGCCTAGTTCAAATGTGGGCTATAGAATATTGTGAAGTAGCTCTCTAATATGAGATTTCTACCGATCACCCCACAGCTGTACCTGACACCCCCTCAAAACACATGAAAAGACAATTTTACCCTTTTAATCATTTATAATAAGTTTCAAAATGGATAGTTTCGGAAATTTCAAATTATCCAAATTTTCGAAACTTTCGAGACTTTCTAAAGTTTCGAAATTCTTGAATTTTTCTATTTTGAAACTTTCCAAATTTATAAACTTTCGAAACTTTTCAAATTTGGAAACTTCGAAGTTTTCCATATTTGGAAACTTTCGAAATTATCCAGATTTGGAAACTTTCGAAACTTTTCAAATTTTCGAAATTATATAGATTTGGAAACTTTCGAAACTTTCCAAAGTTTTGAAATTCTGGAAGTTTTCTATTTCGAACCTTTCCAAATTTATAAACTTTCGAAACTTTCCAAATTTGAAAACTTCGAAATTTTTTAGATTTGGAAACTTTTGAAATTATCCAAAATTGAAAACTTTTAGAAAATTATCTATGGATTTTAGTTCGTGGATACATTATTAATTACCCATGGAAACACTGTGAGTAAATTTGTTATTGAATAAATTTATTTTTTTAAGAAGATTCCATGGTTAGTGTGTAGGTAACGTTAAAAATAATATGTGGATAATGTAAAAAAAAATGCAACTCAACTTAAGTTTTCAAAATATCCTCGTATTTTATTTTTTCATTGATTGTCTGTGGTTAAAGTTAAAGTAAAGTTTTCGAAACTTTCAACTTCAAATGAAACTTCTGAAATTGTTCAAAACATTCAGTTCACACGAAACTTCCGAAAATGTTTGAAACTTTTTTTAATTATATGACTTTCGAAACTTTCAAAATTTCGAAAATGTTGATGAATTCTGGAATTTGTGATGTAAACATTCGAGAGTTTGATGAAACCATTGATAATCTAGGAAAATATTTCACTTCGAAGGTTTCAGCTTCTTCAAAACTTTCAAAAATTTACAAAAATTTAACTTCGAACATTTTAAATATTTGAATTTTATCTAAATTACGTACTTATTTTATTTCGAAGATTTGAATATTTCGAATTGTGGGGTGAATTTTGTAAGTTTCGAATGAAGGGGTGAAAAAGTGAATGGTAATTTTTTTGAGATGAATTTATAATTAGTAAAAAGGACAATTAAAACATTTCACAAAGAATGGGGGGTGGGAGGTCAAAGTGAGGGGGTGCAGGATATATTTCTCCTCTCTAATCTCTATGATTTATATCTTTCCAACTTGTGATGGAGATTCCTCTAGCTCTTATAGTGTTTGCTTACTTGCCTATACACATGACCCATTCATGTATTGTTACTGTTGATGGTTATTAGCCACAGAGACAGAGTGAGACAAGGAGGGGGGGACATGATTTCAAGAGAGACATGAATTTGCAGCTTGACGTTTGTCTTTGTGGTACTAACTAATGGTGTGGTTGGTTCAATTCAACAATGAAATCCCAATTAGAAGGGTACGGTTATTTATTTATTTTTGCGGTATTTCCAGCTGTTTAAAGCGACCCTAGAATACTTTCATTGTCACCTTTTTGACTATGAGGTATTTTTTATTTAAATAATTCATTTTGAAGCCTATTAATTACTTAAATTTATTCAATGAGGTATTTTTTATTTAAATAATTCATTTTGAAGCCTATTAATTACTTAAATTTATTCAGTTGCTTCTTTGACTATGAAGTTATGTATTAGGATTCTTGAGCTTATTCTCTCTTGTTTTAATATAAACAAATGGTTTCTACATAGATTAAGTTAACTTTAGTGTTTTTTATTTTGTAATTTCGTCGTCTCAAATCTATATTAACAGATAAACTTCGATTAATTATCAATTCAACTAATGATTAAGTTGTTAATGTTGCAAATTCGAAAACATGAGTTTTTCGATCAATTTGACTTTGTCATATTAATTCTAGACATTATATCGTTTTATGTTATTATTTTGGATGTTGTAAGTCTATTCGAATATTCATCATTTTTTATTTTTAGCGATGTTGAATTTGCATTTCTATATGTACTCTACCAATTTAAATAAATGATTATCGTCTTGTTTTTTAAAAAAATGACTAATCTATATGGATATGGAATTGAAAGTGAAATGTACCTCCAAGTAATTTGGTTGAAAATCCAGTCGAGTTCACGTGATAAATTCAAGAGAGAGGAGGTTGATTTGGTGGTTGTAGATTTCATCCTTTTCATTAGTAAAATAATAATAATTACTAAATACGATAATTGGGTTGAAAATCCAGTCATTAGTTGAAAGTGAAATAGTAACAATAATAATATTACTAAATACGATAATTGGCTGTCGTAAAACAAATTGTAAAAAATTCAATTTTTGATCATATTTTTTTTTATCTATTATTACAAGTCTTACCGTTAATTTTCTTTCGCTTAAAATTTTCCATTTTTCACTCAAAATCTTTACGTTTTGAATTAATTGAATTGTCTTAAACCTTCTATTGTTCAAAACTCAACGAAAAATATCATTTTTATTTTAATCAAAATATTTCAAAATTTTATCTTTTCAATCTTTCAAATATTCAAGTATTTACTTAATTTTGGATGTAGATGGATTTTATTGGCCCAAAAAGCTATAGCATGAATAAGCTTTCAGTTCCTTTATAAGAGTTTTAATTTGTTCCTTTATAAGAGCTTTCAGGATCAAATTGGTCCTTGACATAAGTGATATAGCTTACTGTTTAAGTGTTTAAAATTGGAATTTTTAATTTGTGGATAACGTGCATCTGGGTAGTAAGTCCCGCTTAGCCGACAGGCGTTAGGGCAATGAATCCTTTGATATCTTCTCCAAATTAAAAACAAAATTTTAAACTTGGAAAACACATTTTGTAGAACTTCATCTTTTTCAAAATCTACTACTCAAAGCACCTCAAATCAAAGGGAACCTATCAATAGCAAAGAAATCACTATTGAAGATTTTCAAAAATCAATTAACAACTGGAAAATCCCAAAAATCAAAAGAGATCAAGTATATGAATTTGGACTATTCAAAAACCTTCTCAAAAAAGATTACATAATCAAAACAGAAGAAAAAGATGTCCCATTATCAAAACCCTTTGAAACAATACAACTTCTTTCTTAAAAAACAATACAAAAACATTGTGAAAGAAAATATAACTTCATTCACATAGGCCTTGTCCAAGTAGGCATCAAACCTCTAACAAGGGAAGGTTTAAACGCATCAATCCTTTGTGTGTTACGAGATGCAAGGTTCTTGAACTTTCAAGATTCAATCATAAGTTCAATTGAATCTAGCTTATGTCAAGGACCAATTTATTTTGAATGTTATCCAGATTTTTCATTATCTTTAAAAGATCCAAACATCTTAAAATCTCATGTTTTACAAATTAAAACTCATAACTACAAAATGCTAAGCGGATCTATTCCCGTAGCAATCATTTACATAATTCATTACAAAGCTATGTTTTCAGCCTTCACGGCAACAAAAAACATTGAAAATAAAAAAGGCAAAACATTGTGTCTACAAACAGATCTATCAAAATCAAATACTGTAATTCCAAAAACCATCCTTTGGAAAGACATAGATCTTCCTGAAGAATGGATACTTAAAGGAGCAGCTAGACCAAAGTCTCCTGAACAATCAAAACCAAACACTAAATTAAAAGAAGTTATCCAATATATTGATGGAAAGGTAAAACTAAGTTTTACAAGGACTTCCACTGCCAGACTTTTTGATGCTGGATCTTCCACCAATACAGTGGATCTAACTTCAAAACTTAACAAAATAATTTTTTTTTCAAAACCAAGATTCTCTTGTTCAAGCATTCCAGATGTTTCTTTCCAAAATGTTGACTATTGAATAAACATCCCTCATCAAATTTATACAACATCTCAAATCATTGACGAGGAACAACAAAATGTTTTACCAAACATTTCTTTACCAACTTCACCGTCTTTTTCTGCAATAACTGAAAATGTTATTAACGAATTAAACGTCATAGAAATAGCTTTTGAAGTTGATAAAAAATTACTTCATGATGAATTTTATAATTCCAAAAATACACAGAAACGAACATGGTTCTTCAAAAACTTCAAGGAACAAAGAAAAGAAATTCAAAATGAATTCTATGAATTTGTTCTGGAAAACAAAACCCATATTTCATTCTTTGAATGGTTTGAAATATATGCATCAAAAAATCAAATTTTATATCCATTCAAACAAAACCAAAAATCTTTTAATCCCGTAACAACTAGAAGCAAAGTTGTAGAATGGGAAATGTCAAATGGTAGGAAAATCCAATCCGAACATCCACCATTAAGACAAATCAAAATACAGATACCACACCTAGAACAAACAATAGAAGATGCACCTTACAAAATCCCTAGTGACAGTCCAGAAAAAGATATTAAGAATATCTTACAACAAAACAATTTTACAAATGCCCATCTTAGCACAATTGCAAAACAATTAACTCAGATAGAGGAACATCAAAATACAAACAATGTTTCAACTCCTGAAACAACAGAATTAAAACTTAAGAATCCGGTCTTTAAGCCATTCCAAATCTCCAAAACAAGCCAAAAATTGTTCAGAGAAGGCAAAACAAAATTTACTCAAGCCCTACGAGACCAACTCAGTAGGATAGAACATTCTTCTACCTCATCACCATTGGTAGCTGAGGATACCTTAGAAAAAACAATTACAACTCTCGATAAAGTTTCAGAGAGTGAAAAAGACCAACAAAATCAACATTTGTGCGGACTCCAGAGGCAACAAGGTCAACCTTTTGCCATGGTTACGGCACCAGACCTAGGCATTGAGAATAGACCAAACGTCCTTTCTCAATCAAAATTTAATGCCACTACTGTCTATGAATGGAACATAGATGGTATGTTTGAATACAATATCCTTAGTCTTCTTCAACAGATGACTATGGCATCAAATGCTTATAAAACCCAGGCAAACACTCCTGATAAGGCCATTGCTGAACTCTTAATTGCAGGACTTTCAGGCCAGCTCAAAGGATGGTGGGATTATCATCTTACACCAAACCAACAATTAGAAATTTTAAGTGCAATCCAAACCACAAAGGAAGGAATCCCCATCCTCGATGAAATTGGAAACCCAATACCCGATGCAGTTGCAACACTGATTCATACCATTAGTTTGCACTTCATAGGTGACCTTTCACACTTAAAAGATAAAAACGCAGAACTCCTTTCAAACCTTAGATGCAAAAAACTCTCAGAGTTCCAAATCTACAAAAATAATTTCCTAACTAGGGTTATGCTTAGAGAAGACTCAAACCAACCCTTTTGGAAAGAAAAATTCGTTGCAGGACTCCCAACTCTTTTAGGAGAAAAGGTAAGGAACAAAATTAAAGAAATTTTTGGAACAAACCAAATTCCATATAATCAATGGAGAATTGGTTAGTTTCACCCAAAAAGAAGGTTTAAAAATCTGCCAAGATTTAAAACTTCAAAAACACTTAAAATGGGAAATGAAACGAACTAGACAAGAGCTAGGATCGTTTTGCAAACAATTTGAACTACCCACAGCAAGTGTTTCAAAAGACTGTGGAGGATCTTGTTCAAAGACACATAAAAAACCACACAGAAAGTTTTTCCCAAAACGAAACAACCAAGAATTTTACAAACCCTGAAAACACTACAAACAAAGAAAATCTTTTGAAAGAAAATTTCAACCAACAAATACAAAAATAACTTGTTACAAATGTGGTCAACAAGGACACATTTCCAAAAATTGTAGAAAAAACAAAAAAATTCACGAATTACAAATTAGTGAAGAAATTATACAAAAAATTGAGGCAATATTACTAGAAACCTCAGACAATGAAACAGATTCTAAAATAGGTTCATCAGAAAATAATAAAGCTTTACAAATTGATGAATTAGGAAACTCAGAATCTCCTAGTGAATCAGAATCTAGTTCAAAATCGGTTAATGTTTTAACAAAAGATCAAGAATTGATTCTTGACATAATAAACAAAGTTGAAGATACCAAATTACAAAAAGAACTAATAGAAAAATTACTAAATAGTTCTGAACCAAAACAAAACCAACGTTCCACATCTTCATCAAAACTACTTCCCAAATCCACCTATGACCTAACAAATATCTTAAGGACAAAGACAAAGTCACAAACTCATGTCACAATCCAAACACTTCAAGAAGAAATTAAGATTGTGAAAAATGAATTAAAAACTCTAAAACAAAAACAAGAAATTGATTCAAATATTCTTCAAAACCTTATTTCCAAATTACAGGAACAAAATTCTTCTGAATTAGAACACGAAGAAGAAGAAAATGAAGAAACAAAATTGAAAATTTAGAGAAAATTCCACAAGATTTCTTGTTCGTTCTTAGAGCAGTAACGACAAGAAAAATCTTAATAAAAACCACTTGAGTTTTTTCTAATGATTTCAAAATTGAAGCAATAGCACTTTTCGATACAAGAGCAGATCTAAACTGCTTAAAAAGTAGCATTGTACCAAAAAGATTTTTACAAAAATCTAATGAAAAACTTGTTGCAACTAATAACTCCAACATGATTATAACAAACAAAACCGAAGCTTCTGTTACCAACGGAAGAGTTTCAATCAAAACTCCTTTTGTATTATTAGAAAATATGACTCATAGTATTATTTTAGGGACACCATTTATCAATATGATAACTCCCTATTCCATCAACTATGATAATATTTCTTTTAAAACAAAAGAAAGTAAAATCATTTTTCCTTTTATTGAAAAACCCAGAACCAGGAACTTAAATCTTTTAAAAGCCTGTTCGGTTTATAAAAGTGAATTAAACTGGTTAATTCAGGGAAAAGAAAAACATTTATGTTTTCTAAAACAAGATGTTTCTTTTTTCAAAATAGAACAACAAATGCAAACAAATTTCATAAAACAAAAGATTTCAGAACTTCAAAAAAGAATTGAAAATGAAATCTGCTCAGATATACCAAATGCTTTTTGGGATAGAAAACAACATGTGGTAGATTTACCATATGAAAATGATTTCTCTGAAAAGCAAATCCCGACAAAAGCAAGACCTATACAAATGAATCATGAACTCAAAGAACATTGTAAAAAAGAGATTCAAGATTTAAAACAAAAGGGTTTAATAACAAAATCTAGATCTCCCTGGAGCTGCTCAGCTTTTTATGTTAATAAAAATTCTGAGATCGAAAAGGGTACACCCAGGTTAGTTATAAACTATAAACAATTAAACAAAGCACTAAAATGGATCCGATATCCAATTCCAAATAAAAAAGATCTTTTGCAAAAACTTCATTCTACATTAGTATTCTGAAAATTTGACATGAAATCGGGATTTTGGAAAATACAATTTGATCCAAATGACCGATACAAAACTGCATTTACTATCCCTTTTGGTCAATATGAATGGACAATCATGCTCTTTGGATTAAAAAATGCCCCATCAGAATTCCAAAGAATTATGAATGACGTTTTTAATCCATTTTTAAAATTCTGCATTGTCTATATTGATGATGTCTTGATTTTTAACAACTACTGAAGAACACTTCAAACACATTAAAACGTTCTTTATGATCGCCAAGAAAAACGGATTAGTTGTTTCAAAATAAAAAATTTCACTCTTCCAAACAAAAATACGATTTTTAGGACACTACATATCTCAAGGAACGATCACTCCTATTGAGAGATCCTTAGCCTTTGCAGATAAGTTTCCTGACAATCATAGATAAAACTCAATTCCAAAGATTCTTAGGAAGTCTCAACTACGTGTTAGATTTCTGTCCAAATATTAATAGAATTGCAAAACCGCTCCATGACAGGCTTAGAAAAAACCCTGTTGCATGGACAGAAGAACATACTAAAATTGTCAAAATAATCAAAATGCGAGTCAAAGAAATACCTTGCCTGCATTTAGCTGACCCATCAGCACAAATAATTGTTGAAACAGATGCATCCGACATAGGATATGGTTGAATTCTTAAACAAAAAATCAATGGCAGATAGTGTATTGTCCAATATACTTCGGCACATTGGAATGATTGTCAAAAGAATTACGCTACCATCAAAAAAGAAATTCTTCCCATCGTCATATGCATAAAAAAATTTCAAAGCGATTTACTTAATAAAAAATTTTTACCCCGCATTGATTGTAAATCCGCTAAAGAAGTTTTACAAAAGGATGTTCAAAACATTGCATCAAAACAAATTTTTGCCAGATGGCAAGCCATCCTTAGTATTTTCGATTTTGATATTGAATTTATAAAAGGAGATCAAAACTCAATTCCGGATTTTCTAACCAGAGAATTCCTTCAAAACAGGACCTGACTAATGCCAAGAAAACCAAAAGATAATACGGTCCAAAATGACCAGACTAAAAAAACCCCAAAACTTATATCATCAGCAAAACCAATCAAATCCTGGGCAGAATCCGTTGAGGAAGACGACAACAAAAGCAATACCCAAAACCAAGTTCAAAAATGGCTTAACAGCCAACAAATCTCACACCCTCAAAAATACCTTAATGATCTTGAAGCTTCAATCCTCAAAGAAAAGCTTCAATTACAAAAGTTTACGGAACTCCATGAGCTCCAAGTGAAAATAAAAAATCTCTCCAATGAACTTTCTCTTTACCAAAACCCAGAGAAGGGAGAATGTTCATCTTCAAAAACTCCTTCTCAAAATATTATTAAACCCTTACAGGAGGGATCATCCTGCAAAATCATTTTAAAACCCCCACAAAAAGAATTTTCAAAAATTGTTTTAAAACAAGATGAACCTCATATTGTATCAAAACAGAATGTTTCTCAGATTATATACAAACAAAAATATGAGTATTTTGTCAAAAAAGATTTTCAAAACATTTTGACCATAGAGGATGGTTTTTATAATAAAAATCCTCTATTAGTCATTTCAAAACTTTTCCCAGAAGGCTGGTTTTTCAAACCATGGGATTTATCAAAACCCCAAAATTTTTACAGATCAATTCTTGAAATTATCGGATCGGTAACCTTTCAAGACCACCCAAAAGAAGGCCCGGTGGCCTACTCAACTGCAAAAATCCATAAAATCATTTCTCCATCAGAATGGGGATCAAATCTACATACACCAAAAGTTTTCCCCCTTGACTTCAAAACAACAATTAACCATTGTAAAAGCTTTAATTACTGGGACTATCAACAAGCCTGGTATAATGCTTTTCTTGTTCAAAACCAGAAATTTAGCCATCCTTAGTTATTTTTCTTCAACCTTACCATGAATCCCGCAAAAATCCCATACTGGTTTTCCCATTGGTGGAAACTTTACGGGTCCATTCCAGAAATCCTAAAACCTGAAGTTCAGGACAGTTTCCATCTCTTCAAAACCATTTATAAACCCACTGACAGGGAACGAATATTTCACCCGCTTATTCATTTCTCAACCAAATTCTTTTTGCCCTGGGTTATAACATGGTATTTTGAATTTGAACAAAAAGAAGCTAAAACCATTCTTGTCAGAAAATTCAAAGTGAGATGGTGGAAAAAATTCTCTATTCACCAAGCATCAAAATTTAAGCCTTGAAAACATGGCTCCAAAAACAAGGATTCAGCAAGCCTGACCTAATTGCAAAAGTCTTTCGCTCAAGCACAACTTGGAGCTGCAAAAACTAAAGAAGAATACTTTGCAATCATGACCTAGCTCATCAGAAGCAAGGTAGAATCTTCAAAAAACTCTTCAAATAGTGATTCAGTCACATCTGATCCATTTATCAATCTTGAAGGTGACGAAAATGAAGAAGATTGCTTCTGAGTGATATCTTCAAAAAAATGATTGGTCTATTATTGGGCCTACTCATAAACTTGTAATATTTTGTAATTATTGTAAAAATAGTTGTAGTTTGTTTGTAATGGGCCTAGCCCAAATTAAAAAAAAAATATTTTAGGATTCCTTTTCTTTGGATTCCTTGGAGGCACTATTCTAGGATGCCTTTTCCTTAGATTCCTTTTCTTGTCAAACGAGGCAATTTCCCTATAAATATGGACCTCCACTCACTTCTCAAACCACTTGAACATACAACACAAAAACACATAGAAATACTCTTAGAAACCTTGAAGTTCTATCTCTGAGTTTTCTAAACTTGTAATTTTTATTTCCTCAATAAAAAACTTTGTAAGTATTTCTTTTATGTGTTTATTTTAGTTTTCATTTTGCATCCATAAGTATGCTCTGCACATGCAGCTTAGGCTGATCTTGTGCATCAGAAATAAAAAATGTTCATGATTCATCCATACATACATGAATCTTGAAAATCTTCGGTCCTTTGTTCCTTCGTCGTAGATCTGTACCCTTTGGATCCTGCGGCGTCTTTGGTATCAGACTTGGGAGGGTATAAGAGATATAAGATCTGTTTAAGTGTTGAAAATTGGAATTTTTAATTTGTCGATAACGTGCATCTGGGTAGTAAGTCTCGCTTAGCCAAAGGACAAGCGTTAGGCAGTGAATCCTTTGATATCTTCTCCAAATTAAAAACAAAATTTTAAACATCGAAAACATATTTTGTACAACTTCATCTTTTTCAAAATCTACTACTCAAAGCACCTCAAATCAAAGGGAACCTATCAATAGCAAAGAAATCACTATTGAAGATTTTCAAAAATCAATTAACAACTGGAAAATCCCAAAAATCAAAAGAGATCAAGTATATGAATTTGGACTATTCAAAAACCTTCTCAGAACAGATTACATAATCAAAACAGAAGAAAAAGATGTCCCATTATCAAAACCCTTTGAAACAATACAACTTCTTTCTCAAAAAACAATACAAAAACACTGTGAAAGAAAATATAACTTCATTCACATAGTCCTGGTCCAAGTAGGCATCAAACCTCTAACAAGGGAAGGTTTAAACACATCAATCCTTTGTGTCTTACGAGATGCAAGGTTCTTGAACTTTCAAGATTCAATCATAAGTTCAATTGAATCTAGCATATGTCAAGGACCAATTTATTTTGAATGTTATCCAAATTTTTCATTATCTTTAAAAGATCCAAACATCTTAAAATCTCTTGTTTTACAAATTAAAACTCATAACTACAAAATGCTAAGAAGATCTATTCCCGTAGCAATCATTTACAGAATTCATTACAAAGCTATGTTTTCAGCCTTCACGGCAACAAAAAACGTTGAAAATAAAAAGGGCGAAACATTGTTTCTACAAACAGATCTATCCAAATCAAATACTGTAATTCCAAAAACCATCCTTTGGAAAGACATAGATTTTCCTGAAGAATGGATCCGTGAAGGAGCAGCTAGACCAAAGTCTCCTGAACAATCAAAACCAAACACTAAATTAAAAGAAGTTATCCAATATATTGATGGAAAGGTAAAACTAAGTTTTACAAGGACTTCCAGTGCCAGACTTTTTGATGCTGGATCTTCCACCAATATAGTGGATCTAACTTCAAAACTTAGCAAAATAAAAAAATTTCAAAACCAAGATTCTCTTGTTCAAGTATTCCAGATGTTTCTTTCCAAAGTGTTGACTATTCAACAAACATCCCTCATCAAATTTATACAACATCCCAAATCATTGACGAGGAACAAAAAAATGTTTTACCAAACATTTCTCCACCAACTTCACCGTCTTTTTCTGCAATAACTGAAAATGTTATTAATCAATTAAACGTCATAGAAATAGCTTTTGAAGTTGATAAAAAAATTACTTCATGATGAATTTTATATTTCCAAAAATTCAGAGAAAAGAACATGGTTCTTCAAAAACCTCATGGAACAAAGAAAAGAAACTCAAAATGAATTCTATGAATTTGTTCTGGAAAACAAAACCCATATTTCATTCTTTGAATGGTTTGAAATATATGCATCAAAAAATCAAATTTTATATCCATTCAAACAAAACCAAAAATCTTTTAATCCCGTAACAACTAGAAGCAAAGTTGTAGAATGGGAAATGTCAAATGGTAGGAAAATCCAATCCGAACATCCACCATTAAGACAAATCAAAATACAGATACCACACCTAGAAGAAACAATAGAGGCTGCACCTTACAAAATCCCTAGTGATAGTCCAGACAAAGATATTAAGTATATCTTACAACAAAACAATTTTACAAATGCCCATCTTAGCACAATTGCAAAACAATTAACTCAGATAGAGGAACATCAAAATACAAACAATGTTTCAACTCCTGAAACAACAGAATTAAAACTTAAGAATTCGGTCTTTAAGCCATTCCAAATCTCCAAAACAAGCCAAAAATTGTTCAGAGAAAGCAAAACAGAATTTACTCAAGCCCTACGAGACCAACTCAGTATGATAGAACATTCTTCTACCTCATCACCATTGGTAGCTGAGGATACCTTAGAAAAAACAATTACAACTCTCGATAAAGTTTCAGAGAGTGGAAAAGAACAAAATCAACATTTGTGCGGACTCCAGAGGAACCAAGGTCAACCCTTAGCCATGGTTACGACACCAGACTTAAGCATAGAGAATAGACCTAGCGTTCTTTCTCAGTCAAAATTCAATGCTAGTACTGTCTATGAATGGAACATAGATGGGATGTCTGAATACAATATCCTTAGTCTTATTCAACAGATGATTATGGCATCAAATGCTTAGAAAACCCAGACAAACACCCCTGATAATGCCATAGCTGAACTCCTAATTGCAGGATTTTCAGGCCTACTCAAGGGATGGTGGGATTACCATCTTACACCAAACCAACACTTAGAAATTTTAAGTGCAATCCAAACCACAGTGGAAGGAATTCCCATCCTTGACGCAATTGGAAACCCAATCCCTAATGCAGTTGCAACACTAATTCATAAGATTAGTTTGCACTTCATATGTGACCCATCGCATTTAAAAGACAAAAATGCCGAACTCCTTTCAATCCTTAGGTGCAAAAAGCTATCTGAGTTCCAAAACTACAAAAATACTTTCCTAACTAGGGTTATGCTTAGAGAAGACTCAAACCAACCCTTTTGGAAAGAAAAATTCCTTGCAGGACTCCCAACTCTTTTAAGAGAAAAGGTAAGGAACAAAATTAAAGAAATTTTGGGAACAAACCAAATTCCATATAATCAATGGAGAATTGGTTAGTTTCACCCAAAAAGAAGGTTTAAAAATCTGCCAAGATTTAAAACTTCAAAAGGGAAATGAAACAAACTACCCACAGCAAGTATTTCAAAAGATTGTGGAGGATCTTGTTCAAAGACACATAAAAAACCACACAGAAAGTTTTTCCTAAAACCAAACAACCAAGAATTTTACAAACCCCGAAAACATTACAAACAAAGAAAATCTTTTGAAAGAAAACCTTTTGAAAGAAAATTTCAACCAAGAAATACAAAATTAACTTGTTACAAATGTGGTCAACAAGGACACATTTCCAAAAATTGTAGAAAAAACAGAAAAATTCACGAATTACAAATTAGTGAAGAAATTATACAAAAAATTGAGGCAATATTACTAGAAACCTCATACAATGAAACAGATTCTGAAATAGGTTCATCAGAAAATAATAAAGCTTTACAAATTGATGAATTAGGAAACTCAGAGTCTCCTAGTGAATCAGAATCAAGTTCAAAATCGGTTAATGTTTTGACAAAAGATCAAAAATTGATTCTTGATATAATAAACAAAGTTGAAGATAGCAAATTACAAAAAGAACTAATAGAAAAATTACTAAATAGTTCTGAACCAAAACAAAACCAACCTTCCAGATCTTCATCAAAACTACTTCCCAAATCCACCTATGACCTAACAAATATCTTAAAGACAAAGACAAAAGCACAAACTCATGTCACAATCCAAACACTTCAAGAAGAAATTAAGATTGTGAAAAATGAATTAAAAACTCTAAAACAAAAAGAAGAAATTGATTCAAATATGAAATTTAAAGATCTACATTTTTTATGAAGACAAAAAGATCAATGATCAAAAAGCAAAAGGATTTTAAGCAACTCATCGTTCAAATTTATATTTAGGTAACTTAAGAAAATACTTTTCAAGTACAATATTATGAGAACCTTCTTGATAGCATATGCATTAAAATATTTTATGAAAATATTTAATAACATAAACATATGTTTGAAAATAAATTTTTTTTACAAAACTGGAAATCTGTATTCGAATACGAAGTGTCGTAGTCGAATACAGATTGCAAGTCAATAGCCAAAACTGAATATCTGTATTCAAATACGATGTGTCGTAGCCGTATACAGATTGCAAGTCAGTAGCTAAATTTAAACATTTGTATTCGACTACAGTTTTGTGTATTCGAATACAACTCAAGTCAGTGGCAAAAATCTCATACTTGTATTCGACTACAAGGTATTGTATTCGAATACGAAGTTCTTATTTTGAATACAAACAGAATGTTATAGAAGTGTATTCGAATACACTGAGACTGTATTCGAATACGACTTCGAAACAATGAATCTTTTCAGTTTTGAAACATTGCACAAGTTCATCAAAACGTTTGGGAATCATTGCCATTGATCTGAAGTGTTATCTTGGAATATAAATACTTCATAACTTCAGTTTTAAACTTATCAATCCTACCACGAACTTTAAACAACTTTCTGATATTTTTTGTGAACTTTTCAAAGTTATATTTTCATACTTCAAGTACATGCTTTACATTTTCATATCATTGAGAAAGGTTCTCTATTGTACTTGAAAGTATATTGGATTGTTATCCTTGTACAATTTGTTATATCCTGTTGTTCTTAATTAAGAACATTGTTAAAAAATCATTAAAGTTATTGTTTGAAGAAAGTGGTGTATTTTCTTCAAGTGTTGTAAACTAAGATAGTGGTGTACTATCTTATGAAGAGTGTTTGGAATTTGTAATTGAAGTCTTAGGGTTAGACTTGTACTTATTCTAACAGATAGTGGAAAATCTCTTGTGGGGTGCAAGAGGACTGGATGTACCCTTGGTTGTAAGGGTAACTAGGATAATTTTCTGTGTGTTTTTATCTTCTGTCATTTACAGCTTTCATTCACTAACACAACAAGATTAAACAAACTCAAAACAATCACGAAAACAATCTCCAAAACTCTAAAAACAGAAAAATTGTCTAACACCTAATTCACCCCCCCTTCTTAGGTGCAACTCTGTTCTTACAATTGGTATCAGAGCAGGTTTTTGGTAATTTTCTCCTAGATTCATGGCTTTCGCACAACCTGTTTTTAGAGATGGTGGTAGCAGTAACAAACCACCCTGCTTTGTCGGTGAACATTATGATTTTTGGAAAATATGTATGCAAGCATACCTTGAGGCTCAAGGAGATGACATATGGGAGGCTGTAGAAAACGGTCCATATATTCCAACAACAGTCATCAACAATAAAGAGGAAATAAAAATAAAAGCCTCATGGACAGACGATGAAAAGAGAAAAGTACTGTTTGACAAGAAAGCAAAAAATATGTTACAATCAGCATTAGGTATGGACAAATTCTTTCGTATATCCCACTGCAAAACAGCAAAAGAGACATGGGATACTCTTGAAGTAACCCATGAAGGGACAATTGAGGTAAAACGTTCAAAATTGAACACTTTATCTCAAGAATACGAAATGTTTCGAATGCAACCAGGAGAAGCAATCTTGGACATGCAGAAACGTTTTTCTCACTTAACAAATCACTTGACAGCACTTGGCAAAAGCTTTACTAATGATGAATTGAACCTAAAGGTTCTAAGACCATTAACCAGAGCATGGCAACCTAAAGTGACAGCAATTTCTGAAAAGAAAAGTTTGTCAAAAATGTCACTCTCAGCACTTTTTGGAAAGTTACAAGAGCACGAAATAGAATTAGAAAGATTGGAGAAGAATGAAAATTTAGAGAAGAAAACAAAGAATATAGCATTAAGAATAGAATCAAAAGAATTGACAAATGAAGAAGATTCAGATGAAGATGAAAACATCACTTCCCTGGTTAAAAAGTTCGGTAAGTTCCTTCAAAACGATAAAACATTTAAGAAGAAGAAAACCTTCAGGAAGAAAGATGTCTTCACTACAAATCAGAATGTCACTTGCTTTGAATGTGGGAAAGAAGGACATATGAAAGCAGAATGTCCTAACCTTATCAAGAAAAATGCTAACAGAAGGAAGGAGCTCAAAAAGGCATACATAGCGTGGGAAGATAATGAAGTAAGTTCTTCATCAAATTCAGATAATGACGAATGCGCTAATGTTGTTTTGATGGCATCTCATCATTCTGATAATGAAGAAGAGGTTAGTAGTAATACCATTTGCTATGATAATAATGATTCCTGTGTTGAAGATAATGATGCACAACAAGGCATTAAAGAACTTCTTAATGAATGTAGAAATCTGTACAAAGTAGTGCCAAATCAAAAGAAACAGATTTTATCTCTAAATAAAAAGATTGACACTATGGAAAAAAATTCTGAAAAACAAAAACAGATTTCTACATGCATTAAATGTGATTCACTTTCTTTTAAAATTGTCCAAATGAATAGAGTTATAAAAATGTCCGAAAAGGGACAATTTGGGTTGGAAAACATACTTAGCATGCAGAGATATTCAAATGACAAAAGTGGACTTGGTTACTCAAAATTTGATAAACCAAGTACTTGTAAAACTATCTTTGTAAAAGCAAGTAACCAATCCAAAAATGGGAAAGTAATAGCTGTTCAAAAGAATCATCTTTGTTCTAAGAAAAGTATTATTCAAAAGAAACTATGCTTTCCTAAAAAGAGTCCAAAATGTTTTTATTGTGGTCTTAATGGTCACACGCCTAATGCTTGTTACTTTAGGAACATTGGTGTTCCACAAGGGCATTATGTGTGGGTCAAGAAAGGTACTAGCATTCAAGGACCCAAAGCACTATGGGTACCAAATTAACTTGTTTTGCAGGAATACACACAAGAACCTAAAAAATGTAGTACTTAGATAACAGATATTCTTACAAAGCCATTACCTAGAGATTCATTCTACAATATCCAAAGGGAACTAAGCATTCTAAATGAGAATGATCTCTAAAAGGTTTGAAAACTTTGTAAGTCATATCAGTTTTTAATTTTAAATTTTTCCATCTTCTTTTACTTGATATATGATTCTTTGACATCTATGTATGTTTTAATACATGTTTAAAATGTTTTTAGTCTGTTTATTGTTAAAAATTTCACTTTGGAAACAAATTTTTTACTGTCGTATTCGAATACAGACAGTTTGTAGTCGAAGACACGTTCCCAGAAAAACCTGTATTCGAATACACCAAGTCTGTAGTCGAATACAGATTCGAATTTTTTTATATTTAAAAAGGGATGTTAAACAATTTTTAGGTTACGAATACAAAAACTGGTAGCCGATTACAAAATCAAAATCACTGATTTCCTTTCTTCAAAAACTTCATCCAAACTTACATAAAATCAGCTCTCAATCTTCTCCTCATCATACATTGCATCTGAGATTACTCTGAAATCAAATCCAAAACCCTAATTTCCCCAAAAACCGTAAACCTCATCTTCTCAAAAATGGATGCACGCAAAAGAGGACCAAGGACCAAGGTTGCTACTGTGGGTCCGTCAAAGAAACGAAGAAACGACAACATGGATGACCTATCTAGATTACTTCATTCCCCAGAAGAACTGGACAGATTCAGAACCCATTTCTCTGACAAAAAACTGGTGACTCCAAAAATCAGTACGCTTGATTCCTTTTCTGAGTTTAAATTTCCTGAGTTGCTGAAGGCTCAAAAATTGGAAGAATTTATTGGATACAATGGTCCCATTTATCCTGACCTAGTTAGGGTATTCTTCTGTAACCTTGAAAAGGATGGGAATAAATTAGTGTCTAAGGTTAAAGGAAAGGTTATTAATTTAGACACTAAACTTATTGGAGAAATTCTGCACATACCTTGTGAAGGTCAGAAGATGTGTCTAAGACATCTATGTGAATGGGTAAACACCACTAAATATGATGCTTATATTTTGTTGTGCCGTTTGACAAAGACACTATGGAAAGAAAACACACACAGGCTGGTTTTGAGTTTGCTAGACAAAGATATGGTGTTGGTAATCTGACTATTGACAACAGATTACTGCATTATTTCTTCTTAAGTTATTATGAGAACCTTCTTGATAGTATATGCATTAAAATATTTTATGAAATATTTATTAACATAAACATATGTTTGAAAATAAAGTTTTTTTACAAAACTGGAAATCTGTATTCGAATACGAAGTGTCATAGTCGAATACAGATTGCAAGTCAGTAGCCAAAACTAAATATCTGTATTCGAATACGAAGTGTCGTAGCCGAATACAGATTGCAACTCAGTAGCTAAATTTGAACATTTGTATTCGACTACAGCTTTGTGTATTCGAATACAACTCAAGTCAGTGGCAAAAATCTCATACTTGTATTCGACTACAAGGTATTGTATTCGAATACAAAGTTCTTATTTTGAATACAAACAAAATGTTATAAAAGTGTATTCGAATACACTGAGACTGTATTTGAATACAACTTCGAAACAATGCAACTTTTCAGTTTTGAAATATTGCACAACTTCATCAAAATGTTTGGGAATCATTGCCATTGATCTGAAGTGTTATCTTGGAATATAAATACTTCATAATTTCAGTTTTAAACTAATCAATCCTACCACAAACTTTGAACAACTTTCTGAAATTTTTTGTGAACTTTTCAAAGTTTTATTTTCATACTTCAAGTACATGCTTTACATTTTCATATCATTGAGAAAGATTCTCTATTGTACTTGAAGTCTTAGGGTTAGACTTGTACTTATTCTAACAGATAGTGGAAAATCTCTTGTGGGGTGCAAGAGGACTGGATGTACCATTGGTTGTAAGGGGAACAAGGATAAATTTCTGTGTGTTTTTATCTTGTGTCATTTACAGCTTTCATTCACTAACACAGCAAGATTAAACAAACTCTAAACAATCACTTAAACAATCTCCAAAACTCTAAAAACAGAAAAATTGTCTAACACCTCATTCACCCCCCTTCTTAGGTGCAACTCTGTTCTTACAAAATATTCTTCAAAACCTTATTTCCAAATTACAGGAACAAAATTCTTCTGAATCAGAACACGAAGAAGAAGAAAATGAAGAAAACAAAATTGAAAATTTAGAGAAAATTCCACAAGATTTCTTGTTCGTTCTTAGAGCAGTAACAAAAGAAAATACTTAATAAAAACCACTTTAGTTTTTTTTAATGATTTCAAAATTGAAGCAGTATCACTTTTTGATACAGGAGCAGATCTAAACTGCTTAAAAGGTAGCATTTTTCCAAAAAGATTTTTACAAAAATCTAATGAAAAAATTGTTGCAGCGAATTACTCTAACATGATTATAACAAGCAAAACCGAAGCTTATGTTACCAACGGAAGAGTTTCAATCAAAACTCCTTTTGTATTATTAGAAAATATGACTCATAGTATCATTTTAGGGACACCATTTATGAATATGATAACTCCCTATTCCGTTAACTATGAATTAAACTGCTTAATTCAGGGAAAAGAAAAACATTTATGTTTTCTTAAACAAGATGTTTCTTTTTTCAAAATAGAACAACAAATGCAAACAAATTTCATAGAACAAAAGATTTCAGAACTTCAAAAAAGAACTGAAAATGAAATCTGCTCAGATATACCAAATACTTTTTGGGATAGAAAACAACATGTGGTAGATTTACCATATGAAAATGATTTCTCTGAAAAGCAAATCCCGACAAAAGCAAGACCTATACAAATGAATCATGAACTCAAAGAACATTGTACAAAAGAGATTCAAGATTTAAAACAAAAGGGTTTAATAACAAAATCTAGATCTCCCTGGCGTTGCTCAACTTTTTATGTTAATAAAAATACTGATATCGAAAGGGGTACACCCAGGTTAGTTATAAACTATAAACCATTAAACAAAGCACTAAAATGGATCCGATATCCAATTCCAAATAAAAAAGATCTTTTGTAGAAACTTCATTCAGCATTAGTATTCTCAAAATTTGACATGAAATCGGGATTTTGGCAAATACAAATTGATCCAAAAGACCGATACAAAACTTTATTTATTGTCCCTTTTGGTCAATATGAATGGACAGTCATGCCCTTTGGATTAAAAAATGCCCCATCAGAATTCCAAAGAATTATGAATGACATTTTCAAAATTTTGCATTGTCTATATTGATGATGTCTTGATTTTTTCAACAACTACTGAAGAACACTTCAAACACCTTAAAACGTTCTTTATGATCGCCAAGAAAAACGGATTAGTTGTTTCAAAATAAAAAATTTCACTCTTCCAAACAAAAATACGATTTTTAGTACACTACATATCTCAATGAACGATCACTCCTATTGAAAGATCCTTAGCCTTTGCAGATAAGTTTCCTAACAAAATCATAGATAAAACCCAATTGCAAAGATTCTTAGGAAGTCTCAACTACGTGTTAGATTTCTGTCCAAATATTAATAGAATTGTAAAACCGCTCCATGACAGGCTTAGAAAAAACCCTATTGAATGGATAGAAGAACATACTAAAATTGTCAAAATAATCAAAATGCAAGTCAAAGAAATACCTTGCCTGCATTTAGCTGACCCATCAGCACAAAAAATTGTTGAAACAGAAGCATCCGACATAGGATATGGTGGAATTCCTAACAAAAAACGCAAAGAGTGTATTGTCCAATATACTTCGGCACATTGGAATGATTGTCAAAAGAATTACTCTGCCATCAAAAAGGAAATTCTTTCCATCGTCATATGCATAACGCATTGATTGTAAATCCGCCAAAGAAGTTTTACGAAAAGATGTTCAAAACATTGCATCAAAACAACTTTTTGCCAGATGGCAAGCCATCTTTAGTATTTTCCACTTTGATATTGAAGTTATAAAAAGAGATCAAAACTCAATTTCGGATTTTCTAACCAGAGAATTCCATCAAAATAGGACCTGACTAATGCCAAGAAAACCAAAAGATAATACGGTCCAAAATGACCGGACTAAAAAAACTCAAAACTGATATCATCAGCAAAACCAATCAAATCCTGGGCAAAATCCGTTGAGGAAGATGACAACAAAAGCAATACCAAAAACCAAGTTCAAAAATGGCTTAACAGCCAACAAATCTCACACCCTCAAAAATACCTTAATGATCTTGAAGCTTCAATCCTCAAAGAAAAGCTTCAATTACAAAAGTTTACGGAACTCCATGAGCTCTAAGTGAAAATAAAAAATCTCTCCAATAAACTTTCTCTTTACCAAAACCCAGAGAAGGGAGAATGTTCATCTTCAAAAACTCCTTCTCAAAATATTATTAAACCCTTACAGGAGGGATCATCCTGCAAAATCATTTTAAAACCCCCACAAAAAGAATTTTCAAAAATTGTTTTAAAACAAGATGAACCTCAGATTGTATCAAAACAGAATGTTTCTCAGATTATATACAAACAAAAATCTGAGTATTTTGTCAAAAAAGATTTTCAAAACATTTTAACCATAGATGATGGTTTTTATAATAAAAATCCTCTATTAGTCATTTCAAAACTTTTCCCAGAAGGCTGGTTTTTCAAACCATGGGATTTATCAAAACCCCAAAATTTTTACAGATCAATTCTTGAAATTACCGGATCGGTAACCTTTCAAGACCACCCAAAAGAAGGCCCGGTGGCCTACTCAACTGCAAAAATCCATAAAATCATTTCTCCATCAGAATGGGGATCAAATCTACATACACCAAAAGTTTTCCCCCTTGACTTCAAAACAACAATTAACCATTGTAAAAGCTTTAATTACTGGGACTATCAACAAGCCTGGTATAATGCTTTTCTTGTTCAAAACCAGAAATTTAGCCATCATTAGTTATTTTTCTTCAACCTTACCATGAATCCCGCAAAAATCCCATACTAGTTTTCCCATTGGTGGAAACTTTACGAGTCCATTCCAGAAATCCTAAAACCTGAAGTTCAGGATAGTTTCCATCTCTTCAAAACCATTTATAAACCCACTGACAGGGAACGAACATTTCACCCGCTTATTCATTTCTCAACCAAAATCTTTTTGCCCTGGGTTATAACATGGTATTTTGAATTTGAACAAAAAGAAGCCCAAACCATTCTTGTTAGAAAATTCAAAGTGAGATGCTGGACAAAATTCTCTATTCACCAAACATCAAAATTTAAGCCATGAAAACATGGCTCCAAAAACAAGGATTCAACAAGCCTGACCTAACGACAACTCAGTTCCTTGCTCAAAAGTCTTTCGCTCAAGCACAACTTGGAGCTGCAAAGACTGAAGAAGAATACTTTGCAATCATGACCTAGCTCATCAGAAGCAAGGTAGAATCTTCAAAAAACTCTTCAAACAGTGATTCAGTCACATCTGATCCATTTATCAATCTTGAAGGTGACGAAAATGAAGAAGATTGCTTCTGAGTGACATCTTCAACAAAATGATTGGTCTATTATTGGGCCTACTCATAAACTTGTAATATTTTGTAATTATTGTAAAAATAGTTGTAGTTTGTTTGTAATGGGCCTAGCCCAAATTAAAAAAATATATTTTAGGATTCCTTTTCTTTGGATTCCTTTGAGGCACTATTCTAGGATGCCTTTTCCTTAGATTCCTTTTCTTGTCAAACGAGGCAATTTCCCTATAAATACGGACCTCCACTCACTTCTCAAACCACTTGAACATACAACACAAAAACACATAGAAATCCTCTTAGAAACCTTGAAATTCTATCTCCGAGTTTTCTAAACTTGTAATTTTTATTTCTTCAATCAAAAACTTTGTAAGTATTTCTTTTATGTGTTTATTTTAGTTTTCATTTTGCATCCATAAGTATGCTCTGCATATGCAACTTAGGCTAATCTTGTGCATCAGAAATAAAAAATGTTCATGATGCATCCATACATACATGAATCTTGAAAATCTTCGGTCCTTCGTTGTAGATATGTACCCTTTGGATCCTGCGGCGACTTGGGAGGGTATAAGAGATATAAGATCTGTTTAAGTGTTGAAAATTGGAATTTTTAATTTGTCGATAACGTGCATATGGGTAGTAAGTCCCGCTTTGCCGAAGGACAAGCGTTAGGGCAGTGAATCCTTTGATATCTTCTCCAAATTAAAAACAAAATTTTAAACATCGAAAACATATTTTGTACAACTTCATCTTTTTCAAAATCTACTACTCAAAACACCTCAAATCAAAGGGAACCTATCAATAGCGAATAAATCACTATTGAAGATTTTCAAAAATCAATTAACAACTGGAAAATCCCAAAAATCAAAAGAGATCAAGTATATGAATTTGGACTATTCAAAAACCTTCTCAAAAAAGATTACATAATCAAAACAGAAGAAAAAGATGTCTCATTATCAAAACCCTTTGAAACAATACAACTTCTTTCTCAAAAAACAATACAAAAACATTGTGAAAGAAAATATAACTTCATTTACATAGTCCTGGTCCAAGTAGGCATCAAACCTCTAACAAGGGAAGGTTTAAACACATCAATCCTTTGTGTCTAACGAGATGCAAGGTTCTTGAACTTTCAAGATTCAATCATAAGTTCAATTGAATCTAGCTTATGTCAAGGACCAATTTATTTTGAGTGTTATCCAGATTTTTCATTATCTTTAAAAGATCCAAACATCTTAATATCTCTTGTTTTACAAATTAAAACTCATAACTACAAAATGCTAAGCAGATCTATTCCCGTAGCAATCATTTACAGAATTCATTACAAAGCTATGTTTTCAGCCTTCACGGCAACAAAAAACATTGAAAATAAAAAGGGCGAAACATTGTTTCTACAAACAGATCTATCAAAATCAAATACTGTAATTCCAAAAACCATCCTTTGGAAAGACATAGATCTTCTTGAAGAATGGATCTTTGAAGGAGCAGCTACACCAAAGTCTCTTGAACAATCAAAACCAAACACTAAATTAAAAGAAGTTATCCAATATATTGATGGAAAGGTAAAACTAAGTTTTACAAGGACTTCTAGTGCCAGACTTTCTGATGCTGGATCTTCCACCAATACAGTGGATCTAACTTCAAAACTTAGCAAAATAAAAAAAATTTCAAAACCAAGATTCTCTTGTTCAAGTATTCCAGATGTTTCTTTCCAAAATGTTGACTATTCAACAAACATCCCTCATCAAATTTATACAACCTCTCAAATCATTGACGAGGAACAAAAAAATGTTTTACCAAACATTTCTCCACCAACTTCACCGTCTTTTTCTGCAATAACTGAAAATGTTATTAACCAATTAAACGTCATAGAAATATTACTTCATGATGAATTTTATATTTCCAAAAATACAGAGAAAAGAACATGGTTCTTCAAAAACCTCATGGAACAAAGAAAAGAAATTCAAAATGAATTCTATGAATTTGTTCTGGAAAACAAATCCCATATTTCATTCTTTGAATGGTTTGAAATATATGCATCAAAAAATCAAATTTTATATCCATTCAAACAAAACCAAAAATCTTTTAATCCCGTAACAACTAGAAGCAAAGTTGTAGAATGGGAAATGTCAAATGGTAGGAAAATCCAATCCGAACATCCACCATTAAGACAAATCAAAATACAGATACCACACCTAGAAGAAACAATAGAGGCTGCACCTTACAAAATCCCTAGTGACAGTCCAGACAAAGATATTAAGAATATCTTACAACAAAACAATTTTACAAATGCCCATCTTAGCACAATTGCAAAACAATTAACTCAGATAGAGGAACATCAAAATACAAACAATGTTTCAACTCCTGAAACAACAACATTAAAACTTAAGAATTCGGTCTTTAAGCCATTCCAAATCTCCAAAACAAGCCAAAAATTGTTCAGAGAAGGCAAAACAGAATTTACTCAAGCCCTACGAGACCAACTCAGTACGATAGAACATTCTTCTACCTCATCACCATTGGTAGCTGAGGATACCTTAGAAAAAATAATTACAACTCTCGATAAAGTTTCAGAGAGTGGAAAAGAACAAAATCAACATTTGTGCGGACTCTAGAGGCAACAAGGTCAACCCTTAGCCATGGTTACGACACCAGACTTAAGCATAGAGAATAGACCTAACGTTCTTTCTCAGTCAAAATTCAATGCCAGTACTGTCTATGAATTGAACATAGATGGGATGTCTGAATACAATATCCTTAGTCTTCTTCAACAGATGACTATGGCATCAAATGCTTATAAAACCCAGACAAACACCCCTGATAATGCCATAGCTGAACTCCTAATTGCAGGATTTTCAGGCCAACTCAAGGGATGGTGGGATTACCATCTTACACCAAACCAACACTTAGAAATTTTAAGTGCAATCCAAACCACAGAGGAAGGAATTCCCATCCTCGATGCAATTGGAAACCCAATCCCTAATGCAGTTGCAACACTAATTCATACGATTAGTTTGCACTTCATAGGTGACCCATCGCATTTAAAAGACAAAAATGCCGAACTCCTTTCAAACCTTAGGTGCAAAAAGCTATCTGAGTTCGAAAACTACAAAAATACTTTCCTAACTAGGGTTATGCTTAGAGAAGACTCAAACCAACCCTTTTGGAAAGAAAAATTCCTTGCAGGACTCCCAACTCTTTTAGGAGAAAAGGTAAGCAACAAAATTAAAGAAATTTTTGGAACAAACCAAATTCCATATAATCAATGGAGAATTGGTTAGTTTCACCCAAAAAGAAGGTTTAAAAATCTGCCATGATTTAAAACTTCAAAAACACTTAAAATGGGAAATGAAACAAACTACCCACAGCAAGTATTTCAAAAGATTGTGGAGGATCTTGTTCAAAGACACATAAAAAACCACACAGAAAGTTTTTCCTAAAACCAAACAACCAAGAATTTTACAAACCCCGAAAACACTACAAACAAAGAAAATCTTTTGAAAGAAAACCTTTTGAAAGAAAATTTCAACCAAGAAATACAAAAATAACTTGTTACAAATGTGGTCAACAAGGACACATTTCCAAAAATTGTAGAAAAAACAGAAAAATTCACGAATTACAAATTAGTGAAGAAATTATACAAAAAATTGAGGCAATATTACAAGAAACCTCAGACAATGAAACAGATTCTAAAATAGGTTCATCAGAAAATAATAAAGCTTTACAAATTGATGAATTAGGAAACTCAGAATCTCCTAGTGAATCAGAATCTAGTTCAAAATCGGTTAATGTTTTAACAAAAGATCAAGAATTGATTCTTGACATAATAAACAAAGTTGAAGATACCAAATTACAAAAAGAACTAATAGAAAAATTACTAAATAGTTCTGAACCAAAACAAAACCAACGTTCCACATCTTCATCAAAACTACTTCCCAAATCCACCTATGAACTAACAAATATCTTAAGGACAAAGACAAAGTCACAAACTCATGTCACAATCCAAACACTTCAAGAAGAAATTAAGATTGTGAAAAATGAATTAAAAACTCTAAAACAAAAACAAGAAATTGATTCAAATATTCTTCAAAACCTTATTTCCAAATTACAGGAACAAAATTCTTCTGAATCAGAACACGAAGAAGAAGAAGAAAATGAGGAAAACAAAATTGAAAATTTAGAGAAAATTCCACAAGATTTCTTGTTCGTTCTTAGAGCAGTAACGACAAGAAAATACTTAATAAAAACCACTTTAGTTTTTTCTAATGATTTCAAAATTGAAGCATTATCACTTTTACCAAAAAGATTTTTACAAAAATCTAATGAAAAACTTGTTGCAGCTAATAACTCCGACATGATTATAACAAACAAAACTGAAGCTTCTGTTACCAACGGAAGAGTTTCAAGCAAAACTCCTTTTGTATTATTAGAAAATATGACTCATAGTATCATTTTAGGTACACCATTTATCAATATGATAACTCCCTATTCCGTCAACTATGATAATATTTCTTTTAAAACAAAAGAAAGTAAAATCATTTTTCCTTTTATTGAAAAACCAGGAACTTAAATCTTTTAAAAGCCTGTTCGGTTTATAAAAGTGAATTAAACTGCTTAATTTAGGGAAAAGAAAAACATTTATGATTTCTAAAACAAGATGTTTCTTTTTTCAAAATAGAACAACAAATGCAAACAAATTTCATAAAACAAAAGATTTCAGAACTTCAAAAAAGAATTGAAAATGAAATCTGCTCAGATATACCAAATGCTTTTTGGGATAGAAAACAACATGTGGTAGATTTACCATATGAAAATGATTTCTCTGAAAAGCAAATCCCGACAAAAGCAAGACCTATACATATGAATCATGAACTCGAAGAACATTGTAAAAAAGAGATTCAAGATTTAAAACAAAAGGGTTTAATAACAAAATCTAGATCTCTCTGGAGCTGCTCAGCTTTTTATGTTAATAAAAATTTTGAGATCGAAAGGGGTACACCCAAGTTAGTTATAAACTATAAACCATTAAATGAAGCATTAAAATGGATCCGATATCCAATTCCAAATAAAAAAGATCTTTTGCAAAAACTTCATTTTGCATTAGTATTCTCAAAATTTGACATAAAATCAGGATTTTGGCAAATACAAATTGATCTAAAAGACCGATACAAAACTGCATTTACTGTCCCTTTTGTTCAATATGAATGGACAGTAATGCCCTTTGGATTTAAAAATGCCCCATCAGAATTCCAAAGAATTATGAATAACATTTTTAATCCTTTTTCAAAACTTTGCATTGTCTATATTGATGATGTCTTGATTTTTTCAACAACTACTGAAGAACACTTCAAACTCCTTAAAACGTTCTTTATGATCGCCAAGAAAAACGGATTAGTTGTTTCAAAATAAAAAATTTCACTCTTCCAAACAAAAATACGATTTTTAGGACACTACATATCTCAAGGAACGATAACTCCTTTTGAGAGATCCTTAGCCTTTGAAAATAAGTTTCCTGAAAAAATCATAGATAAAACTCAATTGCAAAGATTCTTAGGAAGTCTCAACTACGTGTTAGATTTCTGTCCAAATTTTAATAGAATTGCAAAACCGCTCCATGACAGGCTTAGAAAAAACCCTATTGAATGGACAGAAGAACATACTAAAATTGTCAAAATAATCAAAATGCAAGTCAAAGAAATACCTTGCCTGCATTTAGCTGACCCATCAGCACAAAAAATTGTTGAAACAGATGCATCCGACATAGGATATGGTGGAATTCTTAAACAAAAAACCAATGGCACAGAGTATATTGTCCAATATACTTCGGCACATTGGAATGATTTTTCAAAAGAATTACTCTAACATCAAAAAAGAAATTCTTTCCATCGTCATATGCATAACAAAATTTTAAAGCGATTTACTTAATCAAAAATTCTTACTCCGCATTGATTGTAAATCCGCCAAAGAAGTTTTACAAAAGGATTTTCAAAACATTGCATCAAAACAAATTTTTGCCAGATGGCAAGCCATCCTTAGTATTTTCGATTTTGATATTGAATTTATAAAAGGAGATCAAAACTCAATTCTGGATTTTCTAACCAGAGAATTCCTTCAAAACAGGACCTGACTAATGCCAAGAAAACCAAAAGATAATACGGTCCAAAATGACTAGACTCAAAAAACCCCAAAACTTATATCATCAACAAAACCAATCAAATCCTGGGCAGAAGCCGTTAAGGAAGACGACAACAAAAGCAATACCCAAAACCAAGTTCAAAAATGGCTTAATAGCCAACAAATCTCATACCCTCAAAAATACCTTAATGATCTTGAAGCTTCAATCCTCAAAGAAAAGCTTCAATTACAAAAATTTACGGAAATCCATGAGCTCCAAGAGAAAATAAAAAATCTCTCCAATGAACTTACTCTTTTCCAAAACCCAGAGAAGGGAGAATGTTCATCTTCAAAAACTCCTTCTCAAAATATTATTTCAAAACCGTTACAGGAGGGATCATCCTACAAATCAATTGTTGAAATTACTGGATTGGTAACCTTTCAAGACCACCCAAACGAAGGCCCGGTGGCCTACTCAACTGCAAAAATCCATAAAATCATTTCTCCATCAGAATGGGGATCAAATCTACATACACAAAAAGTTTTCCCTCTTGACTTCAAAACAACAATTAACCATTGTAAAAGCTTTAATTACTGGGACTATCAACAAGCCTGGTATAATGCTTTTCTTGTTCAAAACTAGAAATTTAGCCATACTTGGTTAGTCTTCTTCAACCTTACCATGGATCTCGCAAAAAATCCCATACTGGTTTTCCCATTGGTGGAAACTTCACGGGTCCATTCCAGAAATCCTAAAACCTGAAGTTCAGGACAGTTTCCATCTCTTCAAAACCATTTATAAACCCACTGACAGGGAACGAACATTTCACCCGCTTCTTTTAGGATATCTGCGGCGTCTTTGATACCAAATATATATATATATATATATAGGTTAAATAGCTTCCGTGTTCCCTTAACTTAATTTCAGTTAACGTTTTAGTCATTTATCTTTTTTTTGTCCAAGTTTGGTCCTTTATTTTAATTTTAAGTGACAATTTGATCTTTTATGTTTTATAATGTCAACAATATTATCCTTTTTTTTACAAAAGTTCATCAAAATTTTTCACCAAAACCCGTAAAATTAATTATATTCTCTCATGTAATACAAATTTCATTAGATTCGCAAGCCAGATCTTAAAATAAACTCATATTTTCATTCTTTATTTCAAAAATTAAATTAAAGGACTAAATCTGAAGAAAAAAAAAAGATAAAGGACTAAAACGTTAACTGAAATTAAGTTAAGGGACCACGAGTGTTATTTAGCCATATATTTATATATATATATAGTATGATTTTAGTCCTCATTTTTTTTTTATTTATTTTAATCTCTTATTTTAAAAATATATAAATTTTGTCTGCTTCTCAATTTTCAACAGAAATTTGATGATTTGACAATATTTTAACAGACGTGGACATCAATATATTGTAAAATTACCATTATTTATTTGTTGTCATCCTTTGGTGTGTTTATCATGAGAAATTGTCGGTTTCCTGTGTGATTTGTGATTGTTTTTGTGTTTATAATGAATTCAAAAGCAAAATAAAAGGGGATTGTGAGTCGTTGCAATGTTGGAAAAACAAAAAAGAAACTCATATATATTCATAAATGAAAGAGGATGAATTTTTTTTTATAGATATGTATATAGAAACAGAAAAATCTCGAAATTCATCTTCTTGTAAATGGAATAAATGAATGCAAATACAATGGAGTGTTGAGTGCTTACACTCAACAACCAACGAAAAAAAAGAGTTAGTTACAAAATAACTAATTCCAATTGAAAATTATTTGCCTAATAGACTCAACTATGACTATACAACTCAAAGGAATACAACTAAAGTGTGTGTAATATAAATAATAAGCTTAACACTCCGCCTCAAGTTGAATGAAATATATCATGTAATTCTAACTTGTTCACAAAAATTTGAAATTGAGGTCTTGGTAGAGCTTTGGTTAGGGGTCAGCAAGCTGGTGTTTGGCAAGTACATAAGTTAGGTTCATAAATCCTAAAGATGCATGCTCCCTTATAAAATGGCAATCATTACCTATGTGCTTGGACCTTTTATGTATGGTAGGATTGTTGGCCAAATGAATTGTAGAGATGTTGTCATAGTAGACAACTGCAATATCTATTTTAACTTCAAGACTTCTCAACAGTTGTTGGGTCCACAATAGTTCTGAAGTAAGGAAGGCTATGGCTCTGTGTTCTGCTTCAACAGATGATCTGGAAATAGTTGGTTGCCTTTTCGATTTCCATGAAATAAATGATTTTCCTACGAAAAAACAAAAACCAATAGTGGATCTTCTTGGGGTTTTGCAGTTGTCCCAATCAGCATCTACATATGCTGACAAGTCCATGGTTGTCTTTGAAAGGAACAAAAGACCTTGTCTTGGTGATGACTTAAGGTAGCGCAGGACAATATGAAAGACATGAAGAGGATGCTTGGATGACTTGTTTATGTACTGACTCAACTTGTTGACTGCAAAGGTGATGTCAGGCCTAGAAATAGTTAAGTACAATAATCTACCTATCATTCTTTTGTATTGAAAGGGGTCTTCAAGTAGATCTTCATCATTGTCACTTAAAGATAAGTTGGGTTCCATGGGTATAGGAGAAGGCTTAGCTCAAAAAAAAAAAAAAACAGTATCATCAAGGAGCTGCAAAATGTACTTTCTTTGACATAAATAGAACCCTTATTCTTGTTTGGCTATTTCAAGTCCAAGGAAATATTTCAAATTTCCTAGAACCTTTAATTAGAACTTTTGCTCTAAATGTTGTTGGGTCTAACAAAGAAGATTGTGACTTGGTCCAACTAAGATAATGTCATCAACATAGATGAGGATAATGACAAGAGAATTACCAGAACCTTTGATGAAGAGAAAGTTGGTCAACAGAGCAAGTTTTGAAACCAAGCTAAGAAATAGTCAACGTAAACTTGGAAAACCATTGTCTTGATGCTTGTCTAAGGCCATATAAAGATTTGTGAAGTTTGCAAACAAGATTGTGTTTCTCCCTTTCAATGGGATAGTCCATTGGAAGCTTCATGTAGACATCCTCTGATATAGCAATATCAATCACAAAGAAGGGGGTTTGAATTGTGATTTCCCTTTTATAATATTAGTTCCTGCTTTTAATTTAAATTAACTCAAGATCAATCTTGGTTACTTATAAAAAAATCCATAATGTTCTTGGTTAGTAAAAAATAAATGAAACAAATTATTTCTACATTATTAGTGATAGTGAATGAGAAATAATAAAGGATATGGATAAGATAATCACACAATGATGTATACTGGTTCACCCAAGGTGGGCTATGTTCAATCCTCACAATTTGTGAGTTTTTCCACTAATGTGCTTCACACAAGAACGATATTTCATTCACATAATTTTTTCTTGATCATTTACAATATTTACTTTTCAACCTTGAAAGGATTTTTACAGATATCTTTCAGTGTAGAAAATATTTTTACACGATACCTTTTAATCACAAAAAGGATTTTTACACAACACTAAAACCATCTTTAAGAAATAGTATTGAGTTTCAAATGAAATTATGAAAGAAGGTTGTAGGTTCAGAATCTACTCAACACTTGTTTGAGATTGATTATCAGCAATAACTCAATAAAGGGATCCTTGAATCTAGTGTAAGAGACCTGGAGCTTTTGCTTGATTGAAGAGTTTTGATTTCTCGAGTATGATTGTATTAGTGATGAATTGATTGCACTAAAAACTGTTGTTGTTGTCTTCACCTTGATGTTCTTTTTATAGACGCGATGAAGGTTAAAGACAACTCATATAGCTGTTACTAATCTAGCTATTTAGAGTGATAGTTAATAGACATGTGTTCTATTTTATCCAGAATGTTATTCTTTTGTAACAAGAACGTTCTTCCTTTGTGCTTGAATGAATATAGTGACTGAGATCTTTAGTAGTTGTTTAGTGTCAGCTTTCTACCTTGCACGCAAGCTGGACTTTCTGCAAAAGGTGTTGCAGTAGTGTCATTTTCATCCTTGTTGTCCTTGTTGTACTTGTTCATAGGCCTGAAGATTGATCTGGTTATTGTTCTTGATGCTGTTTTGCTTCTTTTACCTAACCTTTTGGGCTTGATCATTTTTCTGAGTTACCTTAAAATTCGTTTTACTTAAGATTTGTATCTTGGGAAATGATTCATTTCATTTTTGTCTTTAAAATGAATTATCGAGAATGATCTTGATTTATCAAAATGATGCTATCACAAACCAGAATGATCTTGGTTTTCCTAGAATGATATTCTTATGTACCAAAATGATCTTGGTTTGCCCATATTGATATTCTTATAACCAGAATGATCTTGGTTCTGGGTAGATCATGGAAGGATGGAGGTGGATTAGGAAGCAATGGTTCTAGTCCCAATTTGGGAGCTAGTTGAGTAGCCATCCAATACCTTAGGATTGCATTCTTGATGGACTTGACTATCGATGATAGTTTGAACGGCTATAAAAATCTTGGGAATATCCTTGAGAGTTTTTGAAGTATCCTTCTCTATTTTGGAGCATTTAGGAGGACTAGGATATTCATCCACATTCTGAGAAGCTGGAGAAGTCTGTCTTGGAGAGGGAACAATTGTAGTGTAGAAGGAAGACAATGTGGCAAAAGCTGAGCCAATAGTAAAAAATGTGTTGGACAAGGATTGTGCTTGAGGAGTATAGGAACCATTAAGATCCATATCTAGAAAGGCAAGGTATTTGTTGATGTTAAACAATGAAGATAAGGATTTTTGTGGGGAGACAAAGGCCAGAGCCATTTGAGATGTCTTGTCAAAATGGATTTGGGAACAAATATGACTTTGTAGAATCGGACTTTGAAGTGACGTGGTGTTGGAATACCAAAAGTAGGGGTATTTGTAAGTGGTGTTGAGTCAGATGGAGTGGTAGTCAAAGGGAGATCGTTGTGCTGAAAAGGAGAATGTTCTTGAGCAATGTTAATTTCAAAGTTCCGAGTTTTTGGGTTTAAGGATGTTTTTCTTTCAGAACATTTTCTTTTGCTAGACCCATGAGAGAATCGTGATCAATCTTGAGGGAAGTAAAGAGTTGGTAGAATTGACGAATCTTTCTTCATGTGGGAGATGTTTTTGGAATAGACTTTTGAAATGGCGATTGATCTTGAAATATTTGAAAATTTTGGTGAGAACCATGACATATGGAACTGTGTTTCTTTTGTAATAATAGTTGATATGAAGAATTTGATAAAATCATTTTAGAGATGACAATTGGTATCCATGAGTATGGATAATATTATCTCACTACTCTATACGTAAGATTAAAATGACATACAAACTCTATTTTACATATTATGTTTGGTATTTTATAGCGTTTTTTTTTCCATAAGCGCTGTATAAGGCTTTTAAAAAATAAATTTCAAAACATTTACAACGCTTTTGTACATAAGCGATGTAGAAGGCTTTTAAAAAGTAAATTACAATTACAAAACAAAACATTTCCAGCGCTTTTGTCCATAAGCGTTGTAGAAGCCTTTTAAAAAATAAATTACAATTACAAAACAAAATATTTACAGCGCTTTTGTCCATAAGCGTTGTAGAAGGCTTTTAAAAAATAAATTACAATTACAAAACAAAATATTTACAGCGCTTGTTCCCATAAGCGCTGTAAAAGGCTTTTAAAAAATAAAATACAAGTAAAAACATTTACAGCGCTTTTGCCCAAAAGCACTGTAAAATGCTCATATAGCGTCTTTTATATAGTGTGTCTATAAGCGCTGTAAAAGACTATTTAAGGCGCTTTTTGTATAGTCTTTTAAAGCGCTTTTTGTGGAAAAACGTTGTAAAAGGGTTTTTTAAAGTATTATGTAGACTGATAATAAGAAATCGCCTCTTCATTTTCTTCTTCATTACGTATTCTCCCTACGAACTTGACAGTGTGAAACCCTTCTTCATTACGTACTCTCCATCTTCATTAATCTCCATACGAACCCTACCCTCTTCTCCCTAGTGCGAACCCTACTGTCCATCTTCATTATGTACTCTCTGTTTTCATTATTCTCCATTTTCACTACGTACTATCCCTACGAACCACAAAGGTTTTTAAGGCGCTTTTTATTCAGTTTTTTAAAGCGCTCTTTGTGGAACCCTAGTGCTCTCTTATTGCTGCACAAGTCATATCTACTTGTATTTCTGCAACGTCGTAACCCTAAACTACAAGTATTGTTATTAATATCTTGTTGTCACTAAACTTGTAGTGCATGTTGTATTTATTCAATCTATTGTTGTCACTAAACTGCATGTTGAACTTATACTGTTGAAATGTGTAGATAAATGGATTCCAACAATGATTTACCTCGTCAAATCATTGAAGTTGTCAATACTGAAGTCGACAATACTAAAGATTATGAAAATGAAGTTAAACGTGGGGAAACTCTAATGCAAAAAGTTATCAAAGCAAGAAGTAGTGGAATAAAATTTGAGGTATACTATTCTTTTGTTTAGATTTTATTTTTTTTTCTTTTTTGAAAGCAAGCACTTACACTCTATGAGTTTATTAGGTGGGATGGAATGAAAGTGGTCAGCCGATTGAGCCCAACAGTTCAATGATGGTAAGTTACATTGGTGCTGTTGTTCACCAAAATATCCCAATAACAATTGATGATTGGAGAGAAAAAGCTTTGAATGATGCTAAAGACACATTGTGGAGTGTTATACAAGTAACTTTTTAACTCCACTTTTTTGTTACTTATAATTTTTTCCATTGAAATACTTTTATTCAAACTCTTTATTTAATTGGTTTGCAGTCAGTTCTTCACATTGAAGATATGCAAAAAAATTATATGCTTAGAGTTGCTGGTAAAATTCACAGAGGATTTAGATCTCATCTGTCGAATTGTTACTTAAAAGACAAGTGTGGAAATTTGAATGTTGAAGCTCCAAAAATTTACAAACACTACATATCAACTGAAGAGTGGAGCTCTTTTGTAGCTAAGCGTTCAGACCCCGCATTTGTGAGTAAACATCACTTTTATACATTGTGGTAGATTATAAACTATAGTTTCTAACTAATATTTTGTTTATGTCTTAACGAACAGCTGCAAGAGACGAAATTCGATCAACCATTGGGTCTTCATATCTTGTGGAAGGAGGCTCGCGTTAATAAAGATGGAATAGTGGATAATGAAAATGTTGAACAAGTTATCCAACAATGTGTAAGTATGCTATCACTTTAATATTTTTTAATATTGTCTTTTAAAAATGATATTGAACTTATCTTTGTAACAATTTGGAACAATGTCCTGTAAATCAAGATGAGAATAAAGAAGTTAGCAGCAGGGACATTCTTGGTAAGATATTCAATGTTCCTGAATATTTTGACCGTGTGAGGGGTAAGGGATTTGGCGTGACTCCCAAAATTTATTTTTCACATGAGAAGCGCACAAATCCATCGAATGATCAAGTATTAGAAGCGTTGAAAACTCTATTGAAGCAAGTTGCATACTTTGTTAAAAAGGATAAGGAAAAGCAACTTCCAGAGGGTCAACGTGAAATGCAAATAGAAAGTGAAAATGGAATTAGCAACATTGGTCATAAAAGTCTCCCGAAGGTAATTAATTACTTAACGAAATAATAAATTCATTCAACCTAATTGTTTCACATACTTATGTATTAACCATTGATTTAGGGTGTTTCACGTTGCCTGCTATACTTGTCTTCCCCTACCCGTCGCATGGTTGGGAAAAGAACATTGTACAATACAATGGGAGAAGTATTGCACAACAATCCCATCCCTGCCGGCCATGTTAAAGTGTCACCTGTGATAACTTTAGAACCATTTGCACCGTTGTCTATCCCCGACAATGATGGAGATATGAAATTTTTGGGAGAAGCAATAGGTAGCTATGTGGCATGGCCAAAAAATCTTGTTGGCACTGAGGAGGTATGTTTTAATTGCTATGTATGTTTAGTTGTATGATTATGATTGATTAAGTTTAATTGCTGATTTTTCCGCTTTTAATTTCACATTTATTTATATTCTTGCTAAACGGAATGATAAGAAGATCCCGCGCAACGAGTCTGTCACTTCACCAGAAAAGGCATAAAAGGTTTGACATATACATTAATTGTATATGAAATGATTAGCTTACTTTTTAATTGCATCACTGCCACATTAATTTATTGATAATTAATCTAATTTTATATTTTCATTGAAGGTTTTTGTATGAGAAGTTGGTGTGCATGCGCAAATTGACAAGTAGATTTTCATTCTTATCTCCCCATAAACTGTCCATGTTTAAGCTCGATCCAGTTAATGTAAAAAAGTATGTAGTTGATATACTTTTAGAAAATAAAGAGAAGGATAAGTTGTTTATGGCACCATATAATTCAGGGTACGTAATTAGATACTTTATCTATATCGTTTTTAATTTATGATACTTTATGAGTTGTGTAAAAAAATTTGTCAACCAAATTTTTGTTGTTGTAGGCAACATTGGGTGTTGTTTGCCATCAATGTGACATCTGAAATTATATATTATTTTGACCCATTGCACAGTCATTACAACAATCACCCTGATATAAAGAACATCTTCGACGCGTAAGTAATATTCATTCATTCCTACACATATAAATAATGTGTTTGGTCATTGAATAATAATCACATTTATTTTGATAGTGCTTTGTAAATTTTTCACGCTCAAATGAGTGCTTCAGTGTCGAAAAATAAGTCAAACAACATCTCATGGCTTCCAATAAATGTTTGAAATTTTTGTTATAGAACTTAATTATATGCCTTTAAATTTTTATTTACAATCAATACATAAATATTTATTGGCGTACATGTTTTATTTTATAGTGTCTGCATCAAACTAACAACATAGACTGCGGATATTATATATTAAGATAATGAAGTAGATTGTTGATCTGAATCAACATATAATTCCAGAAACGGTACGTTATTTTCATTATATTTTGATTTTCATATATAAACTATATATATATATATATTTGATTCTAACTTATTTATGTTCAAATATTATATCGCATAGTATTTTGCAACATCAACCCAACATACTCTGAAAGTGATCTCATAGAAATAAAAGAAGACTGGTGTCAGTTTGTACTCGAACTGAAAGTTATATAATTTGTTAATAGGTGAGTTTCACATTGCTGGAAATTGTAATTTATTTTGGTGTGAACTGATCATTATTCTAATTAGTTTATTTTATTTTGTGTTACGGTAGGGTAAATAAAGAAATTGCTACTGGACTGCCATGTAATTTGTTCTGTGAATATGTTGCTAATTATGTCAATAACTTGTAATTTATTGCTATTGTCATGAAATTGTAATTTGTTGATGTGAATATGTTGCTGCTGTGAATAACTTGTAATTGATATTGTGAAGAATATGAATTTTGATATTGTGAATATGAATTTTGATATTGTGAATGTGAATTTTAATGTTGATAAGAATAATCTGAATGTGATATTTGACGTTGATAACAATGCCATAAAAAACACAGCGTTTTTTTTTTAAAATGACATAAATTAAAATCTCATCCTTTTACAGCGCTTTTTTAAACAAGCGCTGTAAAACTAGTATAAGAAAACAATATATAACGTACCGTTTATTGCGCTCTTTTGAAAAAGCGTTGTAAATAATATATATATGGACCTATTACAGTGCTTTTTTGAAAAAGCGCTGTAAATCTAGTATAAGAAGTGCGCTTTATATATGGACCTATTACAATGCTCTTTTATAAAGCGCTGTAAATCTAGTATAAGAAGTGCGCTTTATACATGGACCTATTACAACGCTCTTTTGCAAAAGCGTTGTAAAACTATTATAAGAAGCGTGTTATATATATATATATATAAACACACACACATATTACAACGTTTTTTTTTTTATTTTCAATACCGTTGTTGTATCTTTTTACAGCACTAGATACTACAGCGCTGCACTTAAAAGCGCTGTAAAAGGCTTAAAAAAAGTGCTTTAAAATAATCTTTTTGGTGTATTGAGGAGTTCATTTGATTAGGTGAGTTTTTGTGCAAACATAATCACCCCAGAATTTGAGAGGAACTTCATATTGAAAATAAAGATTTTTGGTCATATTGAGGAGGTGTGGATGTTTCCTCTTCACAACTGAATTTTGTTGTGGTCTGTGAGGGCAAGAAAATTGATGAAGAGTACCAAGATCCTATAAAAAAAAAAACTAGTAAGAGCCAACTCCTTGGCATTATCAATACGAATGCATTTAATTGTTTTATCAAATTGAGTTTTCACATAAGAAAAAAGTTTTTGATTTTCAAAGTGACCTCAAATTTTGGATTAAGTAAGTAGAGCCATGTAAAATGGTTGGGATCATCCCCGATAGTCAAGAAATAACATTTGTTATCATAAGTAGGTGTGGCAAAAGGGCAACATACATCACAATGTATCAATTCAAAACAATTACTAGCAAAGTGGTTGTTAGAGTGAAAGGGGAAGCATATGACAATGCGCAGAAGAGAATTTACAACACTAGAAACCACCCACTTCATTAGCGAGATCTTAAGAATAGGATCAGATGGCCAAATCGAGAGAGCCATAAATTGAAACTTGTGTCAGGTTTATGAGACACATTACAAACTATTAGTATGATAATTAGAAAAACTACGGGAAACATGATTGGACAAAACATTTTTATTATGGAAAGTATAAATAAAGACATATAAGCCATTATTATGTTATCTGTCAATGTTGTTATTTTTATTTTGCTTAGCATTGATAGTTACAAATATCATAAATTTAAAAAATTAAAAAAATTAAAAAATTTGTACTACGATAAAAACTGTTTTTTATAATTTTAAAGACATAGTTAAAGATTGCAAAAAAACAAATAACCATAGTGCTAGCTGTGCAAGAAAATCTATATCACATGATATTTTACAAAATTTAATATTATGACATCTTATTTTAATTTTATTTTATAATAATGATATCTTTAAATATCAAAAATTGATGTAGGTCTATATATTTAAATTACTGAAAATGTTAGTAAATTATTTTTTTATTATTTTTTTATAAAAGCTAATGAAGTTAGAGGCATTTCAAAGAACAACAAGAGAGTTTGACACCACATTTTCACCGAAAACCATAAGGCAATGGGTATATGACTCATTACTCTTATATATCATACAGTTACCATGTTTATAGTCAATGTGGGACTAACCACTCACACTTAAATTCCAACACAAAACCTTCCAAAATCCTCCTCCGATACAATTTTTTAGTTCCCCAAAATAGGAGGATTTTGTATAATGAATAAAAATAAACCCCTAAAAACTCTCTCCTTCCAAAACTCTTCGTTCCTTCCTTTTTTTCAAAATCCTCCCCAAGGAATCCATTACAACCAAAAACCACATTAACCAATCTATCAACACATGTATTTCCCTTCTTGTAAATACAAGAGAGATTAAAGTGAAATCCTCTATTTTGTTTTCTAAACTATTTCTCCACCTATTTTAGAGAGGTCACTGGACAATTGTAGGCGAAACAAAATTTTGAACCACTAGAAAGAATCACATTGAAGTCAGAGATTAGTCTAATTCTTAGAATGAGAAATCTCAATGGAATACATTACTATTATAAGCTCTAACACTCAAAGAAGTGGAGACCAATCTAATAAAGCAAAACAACCAATAAAAGATAATGTGGCATCCTTAAACACACTTGCACAAGAAAACAATCAAAATATATGATTGCATTATCATCAATGATGCATTTGATCCAATGAGGAAGGACCAACCAAGTGGCTTGAGTAGTCCTAGGAGCACCGTGAACATGATATGACGCCCCAAAAAATTTAATACTTTTTGAACTCATGAATAGAAGAGTTAGCAAATTTATGATTTAATACAAAATACTCTCCAATGCACAGGTCATGAACAAACGTATAAATATGAAAGTATAACAATAATATAACATTTTTTGGATTCAACTAAATACACAAACAGTCAACATAGGTATAAATCAAACACAAAATTTGTAAAAAAAAAACTCTATTTTAAATTTTCAAATTCTTTTAAAATGGCAATATATAGTTTTCCATGTGAGAACATACGTTGTGGTAGATAAACTCCTACATGCTTCAAAGATTGTCTCTAACTTTTAGTAATAATCACTACAAGAAAATACTTATATACCTACGGAAAATTACCCACGGATCTCAGTCCGTAGGTAAATTATTAATTACCCACGGAAAAACTGTGAGTAAATTTGTTATTGAATAAATTTATTTTTTTTAATTGTGTTCCACGGTTAGTCTGTAGGTAACATTAAAAAAGTCCGTGGGTAATGTTAAAAAAAATTCAACTCAACTTAAGTTTTCAAAATATCTTCGTATTTAATTTTCCATGGATTGTCCGTGGGTAATGTCCGTAGGTAACGTTAAAGTAAAGTTTTGTTTATTATTTTATTTTTTTACAAAAAAAATTATAATCAAATTGTGTGTTGCCTCAGAAACAGAAACGCGATTGTCTCAGAAATAGAAACGCGAGAGGCAAGCCGAGTAGGTTACCTCCGCCGGTGAGAGCTTCGGCCACGGCGCCGTATTCTACTCTTCTATCTCACAGTCTCACCGCCATCGACCCTCTTCTTTCTTCTTCTCCTCTATCGTCCGACCATCCCTTCGCTTTTCTCTTCTTCTCTCTCGCGCGGCTGCTGCATGATAAGCTTTGCTTCTAACACCTTCTCGCGCCTTCGAGATCGGCCTCCACAGTGCTCAAGTAGTGAGAAATCATTGACACACCAATGTATTTTTCTCAGATTTAGAGTTTTGTAATTTAGGGTTTTAAGAATTTTGGATTTTTTTTATATGAAATTGATTATGAAATTAGGGAAACTTGGATATCCTAAGTGACATATTTTCAAACAAACATGGATGTTTATAAAGAAGTCAAAAGATTGTAGAGACTTGTTTTTGAAGATTCATTCATTCACACTTGTGCTTTGTTTTGTATTTGTTCAATGATAAAATATTTTGTTTACTGGTATATCTGATATGATAGGAAGTGCCAGAGAACAAGAGGCGCATTTCTATTATAAAAGGGATTGTTATTGCAAGGCGTAATGCTGGACTCAATTCTACATTCAGAATTAGAAGGACAGTGGCTGGGGCTGGGATTGAGAATCTATTTCCACTGTAGGTTTACCTTCCATATTTTATGTATATCTGTTTGTAGACTTGAAACCAGCCTCTTTCACAGGCAAGTAATATATCATCATATTGGCTGGAAAAGTATTATATTTTTCTGGGTGACCCTTGACATGGCTTGCAACGGCTAACAGTAACTTACATGTATGTTGTGCTCAATTTCTTCAGGAAGGAAAAGCTTTGAAACTGCTTGCAACAGCTGCTCGCCTTGACGTTGAAAATTTTCTACAAAAGAAAGTTTATCTTGAGGTACCCACTTGCATAATTTTTTCTGTATCTATGCTACATTTGAACCTCGACCTCGTTATTTTCCTGTTTCATATACTACTAATCTTGAGCTTCAAGTAATAATGGGGTACAAGCATCATACATATTGTTATTAAAGTTGAAAAATATTTACTCAACACTGGTGTTTGAACTTTGAATAGATTGAAGTAAAAGTTAAAGAAAATTGGCGACAAGATGTAGGGTTTCTTAAGCACTCTGGTTATGGGGGTCAAATAGGCATTGTATGACATGCACATGCTAGAAAAATTTGCATGGCATGTATCATCTTATGTAAGTTAAGATTCTATCATATTATGTATCATCAAAACTTACAATGAATATGATTTTGGCGGACACTAACCCCCCTTCCTCTCTTTGTAGGTATGCCCAATGATCAATTTTGTAAAGCAAGTCTTGTTAATGCTCTATAGTGGGTTTGATATCACATTTTAAATTATTCAAAGTGTTTCGACAATGAGTTTATAAATCTTTTCACGTATATTTTTTCCGTTGATACTAAACCATTTTCATGTATGCTTTACTTTCTTAAACATTCCTATTTAAAGTTAACACTTGAATGTCCAACAGAGAAGATAAAACAACAAAGCTAGAAAGAGGACGTGACGAAACGATGAAGTCGGCATAGCTGCAGTTATGAACTCAGTTGATATCTAATCATTTGTAAACAAATTATTTTGAATGACCAAAGTAAAATATAATATCTAGAGGATATCTCAAAATATCGTGATTATAATAGGTAAGTTTCTGCCCCTTTCGTATTTGGGATATAAACTCTTAGGGTGCTTATAGCTTTTTTTCATGATTTCTTGTGTAGGTCATGGGGTTTCGTCAGACTAATGCATTTTCTAGAGTTAAGTATGGTAATGGTTTAGCTAGATTGGCTTCGTTTCAGCATGATTCTGTACATGTCCCTCAAAATAGGTTTATGTCGACCGAGACAAATTCTGTTGATTCTTCTTCTCAAGATAGTACCATTCTGGAACCAGAAGTGCCTCCTCGCCTCAAATTTAAGAGATTAGATAAAACTGCGAGGCACATTATGCAGGCATGTGACTTCTCTGTGGTTTTTTAAATAAAGGGATTCATTGTGTTTAATTATTTGTAAAAAAATTTTGTATTTATTTATATCCTTTAGATTTTAGACAAGGAAGCAGTGGAGGAGGTGAAAGCACAAAAAGAGATGCCTGATATAAGACCTGGTTATACTGTGCAGCTCAAAGTGGTATGGAAATTTGTTTTTGAAGATTCATTCATTCATTCACACTTGTGCTTTGTTTTGTATTTGTTCAATGATAAAATATTTTGTTTACTGGTATATCTGATATGATAGGAAGTTCCAGAGAACAAGAGGCGCATTTCTATTATAAAAGGGATTGTTATTGCAAGGCGTAATGCTGGACTCAATTCTACATTCAGAATTAGAAGGACGGTGGCTGGGGCTGGGATTGAGAATCTATTCCCACTGTATTATTTTTCAACATTGACTATATTACCCTTGTTTTTTATTATATTAGTTTGTGGTTGAAACTATCTACTAGTTTGTATCACTTTTAGACATTTTGCAATTCCAAAATTGAGAGAGAAAACAGACTATATAATTTTTTTCCAGTACAATTTCTTGAATTTTGCCCATGAACCTCAACTCTCTTCAATGCAGTAGTTACTATACATTGATTAAAAGCAATTGATTTTATTTAGGGTGCTGCGAACAGAAAGGTGGCTGCTACTAACATGAATCGTGCTAGCAGTCGTTCTCATAGTGTATTTACTTGCATCATCGAGAGTCATGTGAGTATTATTTTTTATTCTATTTCATAAAAAAAGAAGCTTAATGTTTTGTTTTGTTTACTAGTATAGTATTACGAAACATTAATTTAACTATTTTGTTGTTAGTGGGAATCTCAAGGAGTAACTCACTTTCGATTTGCTCGACTTAATCTTGTTGATTTGGCTGGATCTGAGAGGTAATTGGTTCGTAAAAATGTGTATGCATTTTTTTATTCCTTTTATGCCACCTTGGTTGGCAAGAGTTGTATGCCTGTTTACCTATGTATATATCCTTCTTGGCATTAGGCAGAAGAGTTATGGTGTCGAAGGAGAACGTCTCAAGGAAGCAACTAATATCAACAAGTCTCTTTCAACCTTGGGGTTGGTATCCTCCTAGACAATTTTGGTTTACTGTCTGTTTTACAATGTGGTGTTCTACTCAAGAGCTAACCTTTTGGGTTATAATATTAATTGCAGGCTTGTGATTATGAACCTAGTAGGTGTATCTAATGGGAAGTCACACCATGTTCCTTACTGTGATTCAAAGCTCACATTTTTACTTCAAGTAGTATCCAAATTTTCTAGAAGCTTATTGCCTTCATACTAGCCTCAGTAGATGAAAAAACCTATACAAACTACATGTGTTTATTAATTTCTTCCCCATCTAGAAATTGGTTGTCAAAGTGAAACCGGAAACTTTGCTAAACTCTAAACCATAAACATTATAGGGCAGAAAAATATGAAATGAATATCTTTGCATATTTTCATTGTACAAGTTTTGATAGTCAAAATTTTATGCTCCTTGCAGTGATATTCTTGTCTTATATTAATTTTAAACTTATAGCGAGTGTTGCAACAATATTTGAATATCTTTTAATGATTGTTTGGCAAAAAAATTTACTTGCTAGTGCCTGAATTATTATTTTATGAATAAGGAGCTGAAAATTATCAATTAAATCTAATCAGTACTTGTATCTTCCTTTCAGGATTCTCTTAGAGGGAATTCAAAAACTATCATAATTGCAAATATAAGCCCCTCCATTTGGTCAGTGAATCTCCTCCCTTTATGTTCAAAACATCTCTGCATAAGGCCATGGTTTTTTTTGCCTAAAGAACTTTTGGGAACCTAGGAATGAATAAGTGTCAATGTTTGCTCGTTTGTCATATTAACTGGATTCTTAATCTCACTGTCCAATTTTGTAATACCTTATTTTTTGTCATTAACCATCTTAAAATTATTTGCTGCATATATTTAAATGCTTCTTTATTTTTAGTGACAATAAGTAACTCTTGCAGTTGTTCACTTGAGACATTAAGCACATTGAAGTTTGCACAACGTGCTAAATTCATTAAGAACAATGTATGTCTTTCCTACATTTCATCCTTATTAATTAGTTTACTTCCTTTTATACCTAATATTGTAGATATTGTTTTATTTTACATTCATACTCAAATAAAGTTAGAAGCTTCACTAGAGAAATGCTAATATATCAATCCTACTAATGGGAGCTTATTAAACAGTTTTCTTATACAAGTAAACTGTTCAGAGTTTTAATATATTTGTGATCTAATTTTTCTCAGGCCATTGTAAATGAGGATGCATCTGGAGATGTCATTGCAATGAGATTTCAAATTCAACAACTTAAGGTACTTTAATTTTGATTAATCTTTTTTGTGTTATGTTTTTAATGTCATTTGTATAGAAAATGTCCAGTGGCCTGTTCTTTATATTTTTAGCGACGGTAATGGTTAAGTAATTTGGTTCTATTAGTGGCTTATCATTTTGATTCAAATAATGCCTTTGTCATGCCTATTGAACTGGTTATCATTTTGAGTCAAATAATGCTTACACTTTTAATTTGTACTTTGAAGGGTAGTGGAACAGGTCCATCAACTTAGATTTCATGCCTGCATCAATTTTATAAGATTGATTGTTCGTGCCTTTATACATTATGATATACCCTCTGTAATTGATATAAAGGCACTCTATATGAAGGAAATTAGAGGGATGAAAGTAACTAATGTAAGATGGATCTATAAAAGGCAGGTTAGCAGTTGTTAAGTAGAGAATAGCAGCTTTAGTCACAATTTTTAATTTATGTTCATATTACCCACGGAATATCTGTAGGTATTTTATCCACGGAAAATCTGTGGGTAATTTACCCATGGACAATCTGTAGGTAATTTACCCACAGGAAATCTGTGGGTAATTTACCCATGGAAAAACTGTGGGTAATTTACCCACGGATTTTCCTTAGGTACCTATATCCTACTGATTGTCCGTAGGTAAATATTTACCTACGAGCGAAATAGCTACGGACCCGTGTCCGTGGGTAATTTTAGGTTACCTACGGACTTGCCGTGGGTAAACATACAATCTGCCGTAGGTAATAACACTTTTTCTTGTAGTGAATTATTGCAAAAAAAGTGACCAAAGAAATTGTCTTCATTGAAATTTGAATGGAGTTATGAGATCACAAGGTGTCAATGACAATCTAGGTATATAAACATTTGTCCCGATATTCCTTTCTGATAGAACCTTTACTTCACAAACATATTTTCCAATTTTTGTGATGATTAGCCGAGTTTCATTGCTCAATTCATAAGTTTGGTCTATACATATACAATATCATGGGAGTCAATATATATGTCGTCACTCATATTACCCATTGAGGGTAGTTAATGTGTGAAGATATACTTATGCAAGCTTTTCAATATGACATTGTTGACACTATAATTATAACACCAATATTGCTTGTCATCCATCATTTCCAAATCAAACTTTAACACTTATAATAATTATATCTTACATGCCTAACTTGAACTCGTATAGCTTATGTCCTTAATTTACCAGTGATCAATGTAAGCCTATGATTCATGATAATATCATTATGTGGTATGACTGTACCATGCTTGCATCAAGTCATATCCCACCTGCGCATGCACGTTTGGTAGTTATTTAAGTTATTAATGACAGCAGCTTATAATAATTATTATTGGGATCCTTATAGAGGCAAACTAACCCCAACGCCTTATAATAATTATGGCTTCCATGTCTAACTTGAAATCTGGAACCATGCTCACAAGCATAACATGCATGCATGATCATAGGATTATAGCTAGTAAGACATAACACATTATGCATGATTATTTTGTAGACTATTGATTTTTATTCTATTAGATAATAACACATGATTATAGCTATTGTAAGGCATATCATAGCATGCATGATTATATTGTAGAATATTAGTTTGTCGACTACTTAGATAATAGCACATGATTAAAGTAAGTGTAAGTATTTTTTTAGGCTATCCGATGATAGCACATGATTATAGTTAGGGTAAGATGTATCATAACATCCATGATTATGTCACCTCTACCATAGATACATGCGTTGCATGTGTATTTTTTTTTACCAAAAGGATATCATGTGTATAGTAATAGGCTATGCATAGATTTGCTATTATGACAATATGGCTAAGCAAGCAATCAAGTTGATAGGCCAAGAGTTAATTGGAAACTTTTCCAATGGTTTTAACATTTAATGATGGTGTTATGTAATGTATTAATTGTTTATCTCTTTATATACATTATAATATTACAATTAAATCATGTCTCTCATATTTTGGTTTTGGCTCCAAAATATATTGGTAGACATTATAAGATTATATAAGTAAAGATACAAAACATAATATTACAGTAAAAATAGTAATAAAAAATTATGGATAAAATAACTATTTTAGTCCTTATAAAATTCAAATTTTTTTTCTAGTCTTTATAATAATTCTTAACTTTTTATTTCTTAAAATTTAGTGTTTTCATTTTTGTTCTCTGATTTTAAGTTAAGTCATGTGTACCCTTCTATTTTTTAAATGATTTTGTAAATATGTTTAGAACATTATAAAATCTCTTACAAAAATTTAGAATTTTAAACAAAACATTAATTAAATATGAATTTTTAAGCATCCAACTGTAACGAATTCTAAATTTTTGTAAGGGTGATGTTTATAATGTCCTTAAAATCACTACAATAAAACATTAAAAAATTATAAAAATACACATGAGAAACTTAAAATCAGAGACCAAAAACGAAATGAAAAATTTTTAGAGACTAAAATGTTATGAAATTTTTTGTAAAAACTAAAAACAAAACGTTGAAACTTTATAGAGACTAAAAACTTATTTAATTTAAAAATTATTTATATTTAATTAAATAGGTCGATTCGGTAAACCTAAAAAAAATTCATTGGCCTGTAGCATGCCCTTTTTAGTAAAATAGTTTTTTAAAAAAGCTTTAGTTTGGCTTATTTAAAATAAATCTAACATGTCTTAGGCTAAGTCAGAGATTATTGTTGGTTGATTTGACCATTTACACTGGTAGTTGAAAACGACTAAGTTGAGAAAAATTTACTCAATACTCTACAATTATACTCATACATCCACAAAAGTGTTGAATATCCAATTTTTCTCCTAACACTATTACAATATCAATATTTTTTCTTCAATTATGATCAATGCTTTCAGGTCTTATGAAATATGTGGTACCAAATATAATTTCTATAATATACAATACATATCAAAATTTTAAAAAATTAAAATTTTTGGAACTCCATAAATTTTTATTTTTGACTTTTATTTTAAAACACATTTACATACCAAAAATTTCAAAACTTGAAATTTAAGAATTCCAAATATTTCAATTTTTAAAATTTTTTAAACACTGGGAACATAATTAATAAACAAGTGTGTTAATAATTAATATGGTGCCCAACTATAAATACATAATGTGCAAAGGAAATTTTAAAATTGAAATTTTTGGAATTTTTTAAATTTCAATTTTTAACTTTTTCATATATAAAATCTATTTTGGCATATTCAAAATTTAATTTTTTATTTTATTTTAGGAATTTCAATTTTGGAATTTCTAGAATGAATTTTATGTTTCGCAAACTTACTTTGGGAGAATATTGGGAAATTTGATTTTCCACCCCAGTATATTTTTTTGGAATTTTTTGTAATAATGGTGATTTTAAAATTTTTTATTTATTTGTTATTCAAAAAATATTGTGTATTTGCACTTATCACACAAACAAATCGTGTGAAGTTGATTACTATATGAAAGTAAAAAATAAACAAATAGCTAAGAAAACATATATAATTGCAACACAACATCTACTAAACTAATTAAAAAATACATAAAGTATAACTATTTTTTTAACATAATTATTGTGTACTCAATAATGAAATCTCTATTATTTTGGTCTTTGCTTATGTTTCAAAAAAAAATTCTTATTTTATACATAAGTAATAAATATTTGTCTTATTTATAAAATATTTAAGAGACGTTTTAAAATAAAATATACATCTATACTTTAACAAATTTTTTTGTAAATGATAATTTTTTAATCATACAAACATTTGTACCAAGTATGTTTGTGTAATAAATTATAATTAGTCTATTATAATTTCTTTCACACTTTGTATGCATTAGAAACAAACTTTTACCCCATATTTTGATTTTGTACTATAAATTATAATTAATGTTATAATTTTCATTATATAATATCTATAAGTTATTCAAGTCACACTCATAATCAAATATATATTTCTCTTTAAATTAATTAATCCATGAAGTGTCGTCTTTTAATTAATTAATGTATAATAAATATTTGTTTCATGTATATTTATGCAATAAATTATAATTAGTCTATTATATTTTTCTCATATTTTATTGAATAGATATTTAAGAGACAATTATTATCAACTACACATTTATCTTTTAACTAATTGACTCGTGAAAAATCATTTTTTAACTAATTGATCATGACAAATATTTATCATATGTACGATTTGTATAGTAAATTATAATATGTGAATTGTAGAAGTATTGAAGTTACATTTTACAATAGAATTATCACTATCAAAGAGTAGATTGGTTTATAATTTACTCATTTTATCCAAATTACTTTTTAGTTCTTAATATACAGTTATCTATTTAATATTATTTTTATATACTTCTCTTATATATATATATATATATATATAATCTAAAAATTTATTAAAAAAAGAGAAATCAAAAAAGGTATTTGAGTTAAGTTGGTTTGTTGACCCTTGGACAAGTATTGTAAACATTGACGTCTTTTTGCATGTTCTTTTTCTTTGCCTTAGAGATCATCTCTATAAGAGACTCCTCATTGGAGGTAGAATGTTTATGTTAATATATATTAGCTTTTGTATTATACTCCTTATGAGTATATCTCTGACAATGTATTTTGCAAGTATCTCTATCTTTCATTAAATTTCGCAATATCTCCAAGTCATGACAATAAAATTTGGATAAGTTTTACTTGTCTCTTATATTATATATAGATATTCAAAAGACAAACAAATAATCAAATGCACATTTTCTTTTAATTAATTGATCCGTAAATTACCATCTTTTAGCCAATTAGTCAATGATCAACATTTGTTTGTGTATAGTTTATACAACAAATTATAAGTAGTGCATTATATTTTTATTCGTTTTTATTTCATACAAGATTCAAGAGACATACTAATATTCCAATACATATTTTGTCTTAATTGATTGATTCGGGAATGACAAATGTTTAGGAATTGGTTAGTGACTAACATTTGTCTTGTGTATAATTTGTACTATAAATTATAATTAGTATCACAAATTTTTTGCTCAAATTTATCACATATAAAATTCAATAAACACGCTATTAATTAAATACACATTTTCTATTAAATAATTTATCATTAAAATACCCATATTTGAATTAACTTAAAATGGAGATGTTTATAATGTCATCAAACTGACTAAAAAAAACATTCAAACAATACGAGAATACACATAAGTTAACTTAAAAGCATAAACTAAAAAAAGAAATGGAAAATTTTTAGGGACTAAAAAGTTATCAAATTTTTTATAGGGAGTGAAAAAATGTTGAAACTTTACAACAACTAAAACTAATTTAATCCAAAAATTATTTGTATTTAATTAAATAGGTCGATCCGGTAGACCTAAACGATGAAGGTGCAAACACGAGAAGTGGGAGTTGAATTGTGTTTGCCAAAGTTGATAACTTTTTGCTAATTCGATGACAGCTGGTTGATTTTTATGAATTACTTAGATAAGAAGCAATTGGATTCAGAGGTACCAAACAATGAAAACATAAATAATTAGACACATAGATTTATCCTAGTTCGCCACTAACTTGGCTACATCCAATCCCCTCATTCATAAAGCTTTAATCCACTAATTCCAATACCTTGAATTACAAAGCACCTGACTCTCCAAGCCAGTCTTCCCAAACAGCCTAACAACCCCCGAATTTTGAGGAACTAACCAACTTGGCCCTACAAGCCAAGTCTTTTCCTGACAACCCCAGATTGAAGAAGAAACTAAGCTACTATCGGGTTGGATACAAAAATTTGGAACTTTAAGTGTTTGCATTTAACAAAGTTGATAATGATAATAAATCTCACACTCTAAGAAAAAAACACTTAGGAAAAATTTCTAACTTGAACAAGTGTTTCTCTCTTTGAACTCTAAGATGAATTTGAAATTTTGAGCATATGAGTTCTTCAACTCTTTTCTGATTTTCAATTATCTTCTTCTTCAGCCTCGAGTATCTATTTATAGTTAAAATTGATGCTTCAATTTAGTCCTTTTTTAATTATGAATTGTATCTTCATTCCTAGCTTGGTCAACAATGTTCTTATTAAAAAATAATTCTGAACAACATGTTTTTTTATAATATGTGTTTTAGCCAATTCTTTATTTCTGAATCCAATCTGAGTAGTTCTTTCTAGATTGATTTTGTTTGCATTTTGTTCATATTGAGTTTGTAAATTATTCAAATTGATTATGTTCATATTTTGTTGTAGAAAAATCTTCTTCAAATCTTGATAAAATCTTCTTCAAATCTTGACCAAATCTTCTTTTCAACTCGGTCAAATATTTTCTTCAATTATAAATATGTATCAAATTTTATTTTAAATTTTTTTCAATTATAAATGTTGAGAAAAAATCTCTTTCAAATATTTTAATGATAACAAAATTATCTCAAAAGATTATGATTATACTAATTAATTTGTGTGCTTTTCTAAGAAAGGAACAAGACCATTCATGCAACAATCTGAAGGTATAAGTCAAAAGATCACAACCTCCCTACAAGAGGGCAGACAGGTGACAAAACCATAACAACCTCCTTTCCAAGGATGAACATTTTTGGAAGTTAATATACTTTATCACTGATCCAAGTCAAAAATAAGAAAAGATAAATTTGTGGTCAAATAGCATGAAGATAAACAAATTCATAAGAAGAGGTTCTATGCCAGAGGATGAACGATAGAGGATGACCTTCTGGTTCTATTCATCCTCATACATTGGAAATGGTCAAAAGTACCAAAATACAAAAAAGGTTGTACTTGACACGTAAAGCAAGATCTTATATGTCTTGGAAAAGAAGAAAAGGAAAAAGTACTTTCCAGGTCCAAACTCCTAGTAAGATCAAACCTCCAAAGACAAATTCGTAAAACTCATCCTCCTAAGTAAAAGGCAGAATGAGGACAGACTCAATGGCATTTTTGCAAATTAAGACAAACTTCAAGAACCATTACACTTTGAGATAACGGTCATAAAGGATTTTTCTTGAAGAAAAAGTTTGCTCTTCACTATAAAATGAAGGTTGCTCACTATCATCAAGACACAACAAAAGAATACAAAGAGAAAGTCAAAAAGCTATCAAGAGCATTCTCATCATCTCTTTACATTTTCCATAATCTTACACTAGATCTCTGAAATATCTTTCTAGAAGGTATTAGAAAAGAGAAATATCTTAAACATCATTATATCATCTTGTAGTTTCCAAGTGAGTTACACTTGGGAATAGTTGAAATTTGTGAGAAGAGATTGTAAGCTTGGTAAGACTCTAGACCACACAAATTGTAACTAACCTCTGTGAGAGGTTGATTGTTTTGATTCTTATTGAAATCTCACAAGTGTGTGAGGACAAGACGTAGCCTTCATTGGATGAACCAGTATAAAGTTGTGAGTGTCATTCTCTATCCTTTGTCTCTATCTTTTAGAATCAGTTCATACTCATAGTTTTAAATTTCCAACCTCTGATTCTCATCCTTTCAAAATGGATAAAGCGTTAAAACTCAAAAGGGAATTTAAAACAACAAATATCTCTATTCAACCCACCTTCAAGTGATATTCTACCTACTTCAATAAATCTAAATCAAATCTTTTTTAGATATTCGTCAATTATAAATTTTAATCAAATCTCATTTTAGATTTTCCTGAAATATAAATCTGAATCAAATCTTATTTTAGATTTTCTTAAATTATAAATTTGAATCAAATCTTATTTTAGATTTTCTTCAATTATTAATCTTCTTTCATACTTTTTGAAGTCAAATATATTGTTCTCATTAAATACTTTTGTTAACATCAGAACTCTTAGCATAAAAGCAACATGGTTCCAACAACCTCCCCCATTTTTATGGTGACAAACTTGCATTTTTATACAACTTTTCTATATATTTCTTTGACTCCCCCTAACATACGGCTCACCCTAAGTCTAAGTATCCTTTTCTCTTTTCTCTTCACTTTATCAAATATATTTTCTCCCCAAAAAGACTTGAAAGTGAATCTTGCTCTTTTTTATTTATTTTTTTTGCATTTATTTTTTGTCTTTTTTTTAATAACATGTTACAAGAAAATATAAAAGCTAATGTAAAGCTAAACTACTATGAAGTTATTACAACATCAGTCAGGTATGAAGCTAAAGTTTAGGTTTTTCATGATGAAGTCAAACCTATCTTCAAGTAGTGGTTTGGTTAATATGTTAGTGTCTACAAACTGAATGTTTAGTACCCCTTTTTCAACAAAGTCTCTAATGAAGTGGTGTATGATCTCTATGTCTTTAGCTCTAGAATGTAGGATATGGTTTTTGGTTAGACAAACGGCATAAGTGTTATCATAATAGATGGGAATGTTGGCTTCTAGGATTTTGTGGTCTTCAAGTTGATGTTTCATCCAAAGTAGTTGAGAACTACAACAACCGGCTAAAATATACTCATCATCTGTTGTTGACATGGCAACGGTGCTTTGTCTCTTACTTGACCAAGATATTAAGTTGTCACCTAGAAAGGTGTAGTCGTCACTAATTCTCTTTCTCTCAAGTTTATATCGAGCATAATCAGAATAACAGTATCCACTCACTTTGTACGCAGGAGATTTCTTGTAGCACAAGGTAACATTGGTAGTACCTTAGGTATCTTCTCTTAACAGTAGTTAAATGCGATTCCCTTGCACATACACTAAAGATGATGTCAGGTCTGAAAGTGGTATCGTTGGAACCAGGAGTTTTAATGTTAACAAAAGTATTTTATGAGAAAAATATATCTTCAAAGAGTATCAAAGAAGATATGGTCAAGATTTGTAGAAGATTTGAAGAAGATTTAATTAAGATTTGAAGAAGATTTGATCAAAATTTGAAGAAGATTTGAAAAAGGTTTAATTAAAATTTCAAGAAGATTTAATCAAAATTTTAAAAAGATTTAATCAAAATTTGAAGAAGATTTGATCAAGATTTATCTACAGCAAAAAAAGGAACAGAATCAATTTGAAGAATTTACAAACGCAATTGGAACAAAATACAATTCAGAATTAAAGAAGGACCAAATTGAAGCCCAAGTTGCAACTATAAATAGATACTCAAGGCTGAAGAAGAACATCATCGAAAAGAAGAAAAAAAAGTAGTCTAAGAGTTAAAAGAGAGAAATACTCGTTTCAATTAGAAATATTTTCTAAGTGTTCTTTTCTTAGAGTGTGAGGGTTATTATTATTATCGGCTTTCCAGAAGCAACTTCTCAAGTTCTAATCTCTTGTATCCAACCCGATAGTGGTTTAGTTCCTTCTTCAATCTAGGGTTGTCAGATTGTTAGGAGAAGATTTGGCTTGTAGGGACAAGGTGGTGTTGTTCCTCAAAAGTCTGGGGTTGTCAGGCTGTTTGGGAAGACTGGCTTGGAGGGTCAGGTGCTTTGTAATTCAAGGTATTTGAATTAGTGAATTAAAGCCTTCTGAATGAGGGGACTGGATGTAGTCAAGTTAATGGTGAACCAGGATAAATCTATGTGTCAAATTAATTATGCTTTCATTGCTTGTTGCCTCTGAATCTGATTGCTTCTACTCCAAGTAAGTAACCAAAACCAAACTAGTTTTTAACCCCCCCTTCTCGTATTTTCACCTTTAATTGATATCAGAGCTCGGTCTCAAGGATGAGCACTTTACAGTGTTTGAGAAAAGATCCAAGGATTCAATATGTCTGGATTCAGTGAAGAAGCTGCCGAAGGAAACATAAACAGACCACCTCTGTATGATGGAGAACCTTTTGAGTATTGGAAAGACAGGCTGAGAAGTTTCTATATTTCAGAAAATCCTAACCTTTGGGACTTGGTGGAAGATGGTTATATTGCTCCGAAGAATACTGATGGTATTGAAATTCCAAGAAAGGAGATGAATGCTGATCAGAAGAAGATGTACAAGATGCATCATAAGTCTAGAACAATCATGATAAATGCAATCACCTTCAAGGAATTTGACAAGTGCACCAACGAAGAAACATCAAAGAGTATTTATGATAGTCTGATTCTGACTTATGAAGGAAGGAAGCAAGTTCAAGAAGCAAAGGCCAACCTTCTAGTCAAAAAGTATGAGTTGTTCAAGATGGAAGAAGATGAAGACATTGAAATAATGTTTTCTAGATTCCAGACCTTGGTCTCGGGATTAAAGGTACTTGAGAAGAGTTATACTACTGCTGATCATGTGAAGAAAATCCTTAGGAGTTTGAGAACCAAGTGGAGACCTAAAATCACTGCCATTCAAGAAGCAAAGGATCTAAATACTCTAAAGCTGGAAGAATTAATCAACTCTCTCAGATCACATGAAATTGAGCTGGAAGAAGATGAGCCCAAGAAGAAGAACAAAACTCTAGCCTTGAAATCCAAGCAGAAGAAGGTTAAAAGCAACATCAAAATCAAAAGATAGTGATTCAGATGGTCAGAATCTGAAGTCAGAGGAAGAGGAGATTGCTTTCATATCCAGAAAGATGTGGTACAACAAAAAGAAGAAATTTCCCCAAAGATATTCCAAGCGTTCCAACAGAGGAAATGATGATAAATATGACAAGAAAAGCATCATCTGCTATGGATGCAATGAACCTGATCATATCAAATCAGAATGTACAAATATGGAGAAAGGGAAACACCATAGGAAAGATTCCATACCCAAGAAGAAGAGTCTGATGGCTACATGGGATGATTCTGATGAATCCTCTGACGGTGAACAAGCAGATTTGGCTATGATGGCTCACACCAACTCTACCTCTGAATCCAACACAGATTCTGATTCTAGAAGTGAATCAGCAGATAAAGAAATTAAGGTATTTTCTAAATTTACTCGATCCACTTAATTACTGCTATAAATGATTTTTTAAATAATAATCACAAATTGTCTTTAAAATTGAAAACTGTAGGAAAGAAAATACAAATCCAACCGAAAAAGTTAATGTTTTAAAGAATCAAAGTGCAGAATTTAAAACATAAAATGCAACTCTTAAAACTGATATTACTAAACTTAAGATAGATAATGCAACTCTGAAAACTGATATTACTGAACTTAAAACAGAGAATGCAAATTTGAAAACTAATATTGCTGAATTTAAGGCTGAAAATCTAACTCTAAAAAGTAATCATAGTTCAACATCAATTGAAAATACCACATGTAACTCTGATATGCATGAACAAGTATTTCAAGATTTTCTTGCTAATAGTATGGAAAGAAGCAAATATGCTTCTATGATTTATGGAGTTAGTAGAAATGGTAAAAAAGGTATAGGATTTGAAGAAACTATAATTACACCTAAAATTATTCCCTCTTATATCTTCTGTACTGTTTGCTCTAAGAAAGGTCACTCCAAATTATCTTGTCCCATGTTATATACAAGGAAAGACAAGAAACCTTTCAAGACTAACAAACCAAGACCCAACCAAATTTGGGTACCTAAGAACAAAATTATCTTTGTAGCAGATGTCCTCGGCAATCAAGTTACAACACCAATTATGGTACCTGGACAGTGGATGCTCGCGACATATGACGAAAGAAAATTCTATGTTCCAAGAACTAACTTTGAGCAAAGGAGGCACAGTGACTTTTGGAGGAAAGCAAAAAGGCCAGATCATTGTTCAAGGTAAAGTTGGTAATGGTACTTCCCCTTCTATTAAAGATGTCTTGTTTGTTAAAGGTCTTAAGCATATCTTATTAAGTATTAGTCAGTTAAGTGATAATAATTATGATAGTATATTCAATCAAAAAACATGCAAGGCAATTAGTCAGAAGGATGGATCTGTACTCTTTACAGGTCAGAGGCATAACAACATTTATAAGATAAATATGTTTAGTCTAGAGAAATAAGAGGTTAAGTGTCTTATGTCAGTAAATGAAGAGAAACTAATTTTGCACAAAAGATAAGGTCATGCAAACCTTAGATTAATTTCAAAACTGAATAAACTTCAATTAGTAAGAGGTCTACCTAAGCTTAGTTACAAAACTGAAATTATGTGTGAAGCTTGTCAAAAGGGAAAACAAACAAAAAACTCATTTACCCCTAAGAACTCAGTCTCTACCTCAAAGCCCCTTGAGCTCTTACATATAGATCTCTTTGGGCCATTGAAAACAGCCTCTCTAAGTGGAAAGAAATATGGCTTTGTTATAGTAGATGATTACACTAGGTGGACATGGGTAAAAAAATTTAAGAAGAAAGGATGAATCCCATAAAGTATTTATCACATTTTGCAAACAAATCATGAATGAAAAACGTCTTAAGATTGCGACAATTAGAAGTGATCATGGAGGAGAATTTGAAAACAAGTTTTTTGAAAGTTTTTGTGATGAGAATGGAATCTCTCACAACTTCTCCTCTCCTAAAACACCCCAACAAAATGGAGTTGTAGAAATAAAGAATAGATCACTCCAAGAAATGGCCAGAATCATGTTAAATGATATGAATGTTGCAAAACACTTTTGGGCTGAAGTAATTAATATTGCATGTTATATTCAAAATAGAGTCTATATTAGATCTATATTGAATAAAACACCATATGAATTGTGGAAAGGTAAAAAGCCTAACATCTCTTATTTTAAACAATTTGGTTGTACTTGTTACATGATGAACACTAAAGAAAACCTTGGTAAATTTGATTCTCGATCTCAAAAGTGTACCTTCATTGGATATTGTGAAAGATCCAAGGCTTATAGAGTGTTTAATAGAGAAACTCATATTCTGGAAGAATCCATTAATGTTAAATTTGATGACAAATAGCTTGACCTTGAAAAGTCAAAGCAAGACGATGATAGTGTAGGGTTACCAGAACCAAAGGAATCAGATGCATACAAACTAGAAGAACTTGAAAAAGTAGAGGATACAAGCAAATCAAAAGAATATGACAAATCTTCAAGGGATGAATCTGATCAAGTCAAAAATAGTCAAGATAAGTCAGAAGAAAGATTTGGATGGAAGTACCAATCATCTCATCTTGAAACTCTAATCATTGGAAGTGCAAGTGATCATTTAAGGACCTGATCATCACTTAAAGAAACTAGTTTGTTTGGCTTACTCTCATCGATTGAGCCTACCTTTGTTGATGAAGCATTGGCAGATGATGGATGGATTCTTGCAATGCAAGAAGAGTTAAATGAATTTGAGAGGAATGATGCTTGGGATCTAGTACCTAGACCAGAGAAGAACATTATTGGAACCAAGTGGGTGTTCATAAACAAGCTAAATGAAAAAGGTGAAGTTGTTAGAAATAAGGCAAGACTTGTTGCACAAGGCTACAGTCAGCAAGAGGGCATTGATTACACTGAGACATTTGCTCTAGTGGCCAGGTTAGAAGCTATTCGTATCCTATTTTCTTTTGCTGCAAATAATAACATTACATTATTTCAAATGGATGTTAAAAGTGCTTTTCTAAATGGTTATATAAGTGAAGAAGTCTATCATAAACAATCCCCAAGTTTTGAAAGTTCTGAATTTCCAAATCATGTTTTTAAACTTAGAAAGTCTCTTTATGGTCTAAAACAAGCACCTAGGGCGTGGTATGATAGACTTAGTAACTTCTTGCTTAAAAATAACTTTGAAAGAGGACAAGTAGACAATACACTTTTTAGAAAACCAATAGAAGCTGACATTCTTATTATTCAAATTTATGTTGATGACATTATATTTGGATCTACTAATGGCACTCTTTGCCAAGAATTTTCTAAATTAATGCAGCATGAACTTCTAATGAGTATGATGGGAGACCTTAAGTTCTTCTTAGGGATACAAATTCAGCAGAGTCAAAAAGGTGTATACATTCATCAAACTAAATATACAAAAGAACTTCTCAAGAAGTTTAAGATAAGTGATTGCAAACCTATGGCTACACCAATGCACGCTACTTGTTCACCTGAAAAAGATTATTTAGGCCAAAAAGTTGAACAAAAAACCTATAGAGGAATGATAGGATCTCTACTTTACCTTACCTCTTCTACACTTGACATCATGTTTAGTGTATGTGTATGTGCAAGATTTCAAGCTGACCTTAGGGAATCACATTTAACTGCTGTTAAGAGAATCCTTAGATACCTAAAAGGCACTACCAACCTTACCATGTTCTACAAGAAATCTCCTAAGAAAAAACTTAGTGGATATTGTGATTCTGATTATGCTGGAGATAAACTTGAGAGAAAGAGCACTAGTGGAAACTGCACCTTTTTAGGTGACAACTTAATATCCTGGTCAAGTAAGAGACAAACCACTATTGCAATGTCAACAGTAGAGGCGGAGTACATTTCAGCAGTCGGCTGCCGTTCAAAACTACTTTGGATGAAACATCAACTAGAAGACTACTAAATCCTAGAAACCAACATTCCTATCTATTGTGATAACACTTCTGTCATTTGCCTAGCCAAAAATCCTATACTACATTCTAGAGCTCAACATATAGAAATCAAACACCACTTCATTAGGGACTTTGTTCAAAAAGGGGTACTAAACATTCAGTTTGTAGACACTGAACACCAATGGGATGACATATTCACCAAACCACTACCTGAAGATAGGTTTGACTTCATCAAGAAAAACCTAAATCTTACCTTCATATCTAACTGATATTGTAATCACTTCAAAGTAGTTTAGTTTTACATTAGTTTTTTATTTATTTTTTTTTGTAATATGTTATATTCATGTTATTCACAAAAAAAGCAAAAAAAAAGAAAAAAAATGCAACAAAAAAAAAATCTTACTTTCATTATGTCTTTTTGTCTAATGACAAAAAGGGGAGAAAGATATTTGATAAAGTGGGGAGAAAAATGATGCTTAGACTTAGGGGAGTCAAAGAAATAGAAAGAAAAATTGTTATAAAAAATACAAGTTTTGTCATCATCAAAAAGGGAGAGATTGTTGGAACCAAGAGTTTTGAAGTTAACAAAAGTATTTTATGAGAAAAATATATTTTCAAAGGGTATGAAAGAAGATATGGTCAAGATTTGAAGAAGATTTAATTAAGATTTGATCAAAAATTGAAGAAGATTTGAAAAAGATTTGATTAAAATTTGAAGAAGATTTGATCAAGATTGATCTACAACCAAAAAAGGAACAGAATCAATTTGAAGAATTTACAAACGCAATCTGAACAAAATACAATTCAAAATTAAACATGAACCAAATTGAAGCCCAAATTTCAACTATAAATAGATACTCAAGGCTGAAGAAGAAAATCATCAAAAAGCATAAAATAGTAGTCTTAGAGTTTAAAGAGAGAAATACTCGTTTCAAATTAGAAATATTTTCTGAGTGTTATTATTATTATTATCAGCTTTCTAGAAGCAACTACTCAAGTTCCAATCTCTTGTATCCAACCCGATAGTGGTTTAGTTACTTATTCAATCTGGGTTGTCAGGTTGTTACGAGAAGACTTGACTTGTAGGGTCAAGGTGGTATTGTTCCTCAAAAGTCTGGGGTTGTCAAGCTGTTTAGGAAGACTAGCTTAGAGGGTCAGGTGCTTTGTAATTCAAGGTATTTGAATTAGTGGATTAAAGCCTTCTAAATGAGAGGACTGAATGTAGCCAACTTAATGGTGAACCTGGATCAAGTGAACAAGTACGGTGTATTGGTATAGCCATAGGTTTGTAATCACTGATTTTAAACTTCCCTAAGAAGAACTTAAGTTATCCCATCATAATCATTCGAAATTCAAGCTGCATCAATTTAGAAAATTCTTGGCAAAAAGTGCCATTAGTAGATCCAAAAATAATGTCATCAACATAAATCTGAATATTAATAATGTCATCTCCAAATGATTATCTAAAAAGTGTATTATCTACTTGTCATCTTTCAACGTTATTTTCAAGCAATAAGTTACTAAGTCTATCATATCATGCCCTAGGTGATTGTTTTAGACCATACAGATGTTGCAACCAATTTGGTTCTTTTAATTAAAGTTCTGATGTTAACAAAAGTATTTTATGAAAATCATATTTTGACTTAGAAGAAGAATGAAAAATCAGAGGATATGAAAAATCAGTGGATGTGAAAAATCAGAGGATGACTTCACCAGATGATGATATCAGCAGAAGATACCTCCAGAAGATACAACCAGAAGATACCTCCAGAAGATACAAATCAGAAGCAGAAGATGTCATCAGAGGATGACGTCACAAGAAGATAAAAATGCCACCAAAAGATACGGCCAGAGGATACCAGATGATGTCATTAGAGGATGCATCTAGACGATACCAGAGGATGTCACCAGAGGATACCAGAAGATACCTCCAGAGGATACCAGAGGATATCACCATAGGATCCCATCATAAGCAAGAATCATAGGATGTCATCAAAGGAAAACATCAGAGGATATCATCAATCATAGGATATCACCATAGGGAAGAAACAATGACATTATCAGAGGATATTATTCATGGCCCAGATCAAAAGGAAGCATAGTCCAGAAGAAGACTTGGTCCAGAACAGAAGGAAACATGGTCCAGAATGAGACTTGGTCCAGACCAGAAGGAAGCATGTCCAAAAGGAGACTTGGTTCAGACCAGAAGGAAACATTGTCTAGAAGAAGACTTGGTAAGACCATAAGGTAATCTTGTCCAGAAGGAGACTTGGTCAGACCAGAAGGAAACAGAGTTCAGAAGATAACTCAGTCCAGAACAGAAGACATGTTCTCGACTTGGTCCAGAACAAAAGACAAGTTTCATTCTTGGTCCAGAATAGAAGACATGTTCCAGAATGAAGGTGGAAACACGAGAAGCGGAGGTTGAGTTGTGTTTGTCAAACTTGAATTCTTTTGTTGTTTTGTTGAATGTTGATGGGAATTATTTGATGAATAAGTAATCAGACTTAGCAGCGGATAATAACAACATAAGAACACAGCGATTCATCCTGGTTCACCATTAACTTGGCTACATCCAGTCCCTTCACTCTAAAGGCTTTCATTCACTAATTCAAAACACTTTGAATAACAACACCTGACCCTCCAAGTCAGTCTTCCCAAATAGTCTGACAACCCCAGACTTTTGAGGAACGATAACAACACCTTGACCCTACAAGTCAAGTCTTCTCCTACCAATCTAACAACCTCAAATTGAAGAAGAAATCTACACCTCTAACAAGTTTGATTACAAGGGTTTGGAACTCTGCAATGTTGCTTCTGGAAAGCTGATTGTTGCACTGTTTCTCTTGAGTAGTTGCTTCTGGAAAACTGATTATTGCACTGAATTTCATTCTCGAAAAATCACTAAGAGAATACTTCTTTTGCACTCAAGTGTTTCTCTCTTTTGAACTCTCGGATGACTTTGAATTGAAGCTTGAGTTCTTGTGTTTTTCGATGCCTAATGCTTATGCCTGAAGCCTCCTTTTATAGCTGCAATTAGGGCTTTGTTCAAGCTTAAATTTGAGATAAATCCTGCTCAAATTTCCTTTGAAAATTCGGTTAGCCAATCATGTTTCTCTTTATTTCAAAGCGTATCTTTTAGCTTCAGATTTCATTTGAAAATTCTGTTGACCAATCTTATTTCTCTTAATTTCAGACCGTGTCTTTTAGCTTCTGATTTCATTCGAATTTCCTTCATGTCTTCAATGATTGTTGAATCAAATCCCCTTAATACTTTGATCAAATTTCTATCAAAATTCAATCAAGTCTTCTTCGAATTTTAATCAAGTCTTCACTGATCTGCATTATGATTTAAATTCTGGATCGTATGATCTGCTGATCTGGACCAAGTCTGGACAATGTGATCTGATATGTACCATTCTGTCTCATGATCTGGACTGTGTCATCTTCTAATATGGACCATTGATCTTCTGATATGGACTAAGTCTGGACCAAGTCTTCTGTTCTGGACCATGCTATCTTCTGGTATAGACCAAGTCTTTTGTTCTGGACCATGTTATCTTCTGGTCTGGACCAAGTTTCCTTTTTGACAATGTTTCCTTCTAGTCAGGACCAAGTCTCCTTCTGGACATGCTTCCTTCTGGTCTGGACCAAGTCTCCTTCTGTACTCTGCTTCCTTTCATGGTTTTATCTTTAAGTTCATCAATATCAGTTTTCATATTTGCATTTTCTGCTTTAAGTTCAGTAATATCAGTTTTCAGAGTTTCATTTCTGTTTTAAGTTCAGTAATATCAATTTTCACAGTTCCATTTTTTGTTTTAAGTTCACTAATATCAGTTTTCAAAGTTGCATTTGCTGTTTTAAATTCAGCACTTTGATTCTTTAAAACGTTAACTTTTTTAGTTAGGTTTTCATTTTCTTTCCTAAGTGTTTTCATTTTTAAAGACAATTTGTGATTCTTATTTAAAAAAATCATTTATAGTAGTAATTAAATTAGATCAAGTCAGAAAATACCTTAATATCTTCATATGTTGATTCACTTCCAGAGTCAGAATATGTGTTGGATCCAGAGGCAGAGTTGGTATGAGCCATCAGAACCAAATATGCTTGCTCTTCATCATCAAAGGATTCATTATAATCATCTCATGTAGCCATGAGACTCTTCTTCTTGTTGTGCCACATCCTCTAAATTCTTCAAGATATGAAGGCAATCTCCTATTTCTCTGAGTTCAGATTTTAATCATTTGAATCACTATCCTCTAATTCTATTGTTTCCTTTAGAACCTTCTTCTGCTTGGATTTCAAGGTCAAAGTCTTCTTCTTCTTCAAGCTCAATTTCATGTGATCTGAGAGAGTTGATTAATTCTTCTAGCTTAAGAGTATTCAGATCCTTTGCTTCTTGAATGGCAGTTATCTTATGTCTCCACTTGTTTGTCAGACTCCCAAGGATTTTCTTCACATGATCAAAAGTAGTATAACTATTCTCAAGTACCTTTAATATTACTATTGAGTTGTATTTTACTATATAAACATCATCATCAAAGAGTGAATATGTGTATAATTTACTCATTTTATCAATATTACTATGTAATTATTAATTTACTCATTTTATCAATATTACTATGTAATTATTAATATAATGTTTATCTATTTATTGTTACTTAATTTATATAGTTTTCTCTTATATAGTATATAGAGATTAATTAGATACAAGTAATCGAATACACGTTTCACTCTTGATTAATTGATGGTAAATTACCATTTTGGAACTAATTGATTAGTGGCAATTATTTGTCATTGTATATAGTTTGTACAATCAAATAGATGTTTCTCTCTTAAACTCTCCCTTTGTATTTGACCATTATTTAGCTAATTGATTAATGACAAATATTTTTCTGATGTATTGTAAGTACAATAAATTAGAATTAGCGTATTATAATTTTCTAGACTTTTATATAAAATAATTCAACAAACGTGATAAAAAAAAATTTATATTTACCTTTTAACTAATTGATTCGTGAATGACCATATTTTAATTAAATGATTAATCAGTATTTATTCAGTGTATGATTTCTACAATATATTATAATTAGTTTATGATAAACAATTTTATCAAGTGCATTTGTCCCTTTTTATAAGACCTATATTTGAGACTCCTTTCAAAACCAACATGAGCTCTTCACAAAAATACATCTATTTAATTCTCATTGAAAAGCGTAAATTCTTTTGGCTCACTTTTTTATACTAAAAAACAACATGCATTCATTCAAGTAGGTAGCATACATTGATAACAATACAATATTCAAATTGGCTAAAATGAATAAAGATGAATTTGCGAGCAAACTAGGTTAATAGTATAAAGCGGGAAAATACTCATAAATAAGACAAAGCCTAAAAATATGATAAAAGTGAGGTGTCTGAAACACCCATGCATTCGGATCTGTAATATTGATGACGATATATTCATTAATTGAATATGCACTTGATCGGAGCTAATATGCTAATATGCCAAAACGGGAAACCAAAATAATGTTGCAGCAAGACAACAAAAAACACTACACTAAGTCAAAAAAGAAATCACGAAATAAAAAGTAGATACATGTCTAAATTACTTATTTATATAAAAGGAAAGGAAAACATTATATATATACACACACACAGTGATTTCATACCAAAAATTGGCCTCAAACGACCCCTCTTTGGTGGACGAACAAGAAGAAAAGATAATGGAATAGGGCGTACGACTAGGTTTGGAATGGAACACCAACTTATAGAAGATATTAAACTATTTTTTTTACTAAAAAACGATAATCATACATTCAAATTGATAGAAATCACAACGATCGATAACAATAGAATTCAAAAACATTGAAACTGAAAAAATGAATCAGCAAACAAACTTATAGTATCTAGGTTAACATAATAAGGCAAAATGCCTGCAATAGTGACAAAACTTCCAAAAATGACATAATCGAAGTGTCTAGAATATACATGCCTCTGGAGCTGTGACGTTGACGACGCTAAAGTCATTGGTTGAATCTGCACGATCGTAGTTAATATGTCAATTTGAATCAAACAAACATTGCACAAAGACAGGAAATCAAACATCGAAGCAAGACATGGAAACCTAAATATATGTGAAAAACATTTATTTAATTAAAAAAAAGAAGGGAAAAAATGAGTTGGATAAGTGATTTAAACCAAAAAAAAAAGCTTGAACCACCCTTTCTCTAATGAATAGATGAAGAAGAGCTAACAAAAAGAAAAAGAAAATTTTCTCAGTCAACGGCTAGGTAATAGCCTTTTTGTTTATAAGACATTAAACTATTAATTTGAGAAATTTTGGCTAACTTATGATATACATAATTATGAGTAAACGTAGAAGAGTAACAAACATTTTTAACTCTTTTTTCTCCAAATACTTTTTTTAATACACATGAATGTTATCATAAAGTCTTATGATATGTCATAAATGTTGGAACCAAGTTGGTTCTTTCAATCAAAATTTTTATGTTAACAAAAGTATTTTACGTAAATTGTATTTTGACTTAGACGAACAAATCAGAGGTTGTGCAAAATCAAAGGATGACACCACCAGAGGATACGTCCAGAGGAAGCAACCAGAGGATAAAAATGTCACCAGAAGTTTCGGCCAGAGGAAACATCCAGAGGATACATTCAGAGGGTACCAGAGGATGCATCTAGAGGATACTAGAGGATACACCTCTAGAGGATATCAGAGGATGTCATCAAAGGCAAACATCAGAGGATAGCATCAATCAGAGGATATCATCAAAGGGAAGGAAAAATAAAATCATCAGAGGATATCTTTCTTGGCCCAAATCAGAAGGAAACCTGGTCCAGACCAGAAGGAAGCTTGTCAGAGGGAGACTTGGTCCAGATCAGAAGGAAACATAAGTCAGACTTGGTCCAGACTTAGTCCTGACCAGAAGATAGCATGGTCGTGAATATAAGACTCAGTCCAGACTTGGTCCAGACTTAATCCAGACTTGGCCCAGACCAGAAGATAACTGGTCTAGAACAAAAGACTTGGTCCAAACCAGAAGTTAGCTTGGTCAAGAACATAAAACTTGATCCAGACTTGGTCCAGATCAGAAGATATAATTGTCCAGAACATAAGACTTAGTTCAGATTTAATCCAGACTTAGTCCATAATTGGTCCAGATTTAATCCAGACTTGGTCCAGATCAGAGGATAAATGTCTAGATTAAAAGATCAATGGTCCAGATTAAAATATCAAATGTCTAAATTAAAATATCAATGGTCCAGATTAAAAGATCAATGGTTCATATCAAAGAATCACAAAATGGCACAAATCAGATAACATGGCCCAGAATTGGTCGAGATCATAGGATCACAGAATGGTACCGATCAGATCACATGATCCAGAGTTGGTCGAGATCATAGGATCACAGAATTGGTACACATCAGATTACATGGTCCAGAATTGGCTGAGATCATAGGATCACAGAATGGTACATATCAGATCACATGGTCCAGAGTTGGTCGAGATTAGAGGATCACAGAATTGGTACAGATCAGATTACATGATCTCGAGTTGATCGAGATCAGAAGATCATACGGTCCTGAATTTAAATCATGATGCAAATCAGTGAAGAATTGATTAAAATTCGAAGAAGATTTGATTAAATTTTGATAGAAATTTGATCAAAGTATTAAGGGGATTTGATTCAAAAAGTCATTGAAGACTTGAACAAATTCGAATGCAATCTGAAGCTTAAAAAGATATGGTTTGAAATTAAAAGAAACAAGATTGGTCAACAGAATTTTCAAGTGCAATCTGAAGCTAAAAAGATATGATTTTAATTTAAGTGAAATAGGATTGGCCAACAGTATTTTTGAAGGAAATCTAAGCAAGATTTATTTCGAATTTAAGCTTGGACAAAGCTTATTTGCAGCTATAAAAGGAGGATTCAGGCAGCAGCATCAAGTATCGAAAATACAAGAACTCAAGCTTTATATTCAACACAATCCGAGAGTTCAAAAGAGAGAATCAATTGAGTGCAAAAGCAATATATACTAAGTGTTTTCGAGAGAGAAATTCAGTGCAACAATCAACTTTACAGAAGCAACAAAAGTGTACAAGAATCAGCCCAGCAATCAGATTTCTAGAAGCAAATTTGCAGAGTTCCAACCTTTGTAATCTAACCCGATAGTGGTGCAGATACCTTCTTCAATCTGGGGTTGTCAAATTGGTAGGAGAAGACTTGACTTGTAGAGTCTATTGAGACAAAATCTCTTTCTAATGGTTTTAATGATATAAAAATTAAATGATTATGATTCTTGTTAAGACTAATTTGTGCTCTTGAGTGTATTATTATTAGAAAATAGGTTGCTCTTCAAAAGAGAGAAAATCTATGTCAATCTAACAAGTTTTCAAACTGGAGGATGGACAAGAGGATGAATCTTCAAAGAGGATGAACCAACTATTAGGCAAAATATTCAGAATCACGATAACATTGATTTTGTAAGACCCTTAAATTTAAAATTAAATTCAGATTTGATTTTAAGGGTATTTTGGGAATATCGGTGTAATATTCAATATATGTATATTTTGTGTAAATATATATATATATATATATAATTAATTGTTTTGGAGGTGGAATTAAAATTATTGGATAATGGATGGATTAATTTAATTTTGAGTAATTAAATTATCGGACCGTTAATTAAGATATTCTCTGCTAATTTCGACGGAAATGGGTTAAGTGCTGGAGGATCAAAAGATATTTTGATATAAGAATTGGTGAGGTGGCGTAGATATTTGGGAAAAAGGAAACAATTCCTCTCTCCTCTACTGTGTCAGTTGCTTTATGTGGATATTTAAGTAAGAAGCTTTTCCTTCTTTCCTCTACGCGCCAGTTCTGCTTTATCTTCTTCTTCTTCTTCTAATTTTCTGAGTGTTGGTGAAGAAAAACAGTTTACTTAAAAGTCATCGTTCTGGAAAATCTGAGTGTCGAATCAGAAAGTTTCGAGTACGAAAGTCATTCCTCTGATCGTTACGGAGCTAAAGAACTAATTTTCGTAGCGGCGAACGCGAACGGGAGTATTGTCGGCTTTTGTCGCATAAGCGTACGAGCTAAGGGAACGTAACTAAGGTAAGGGCACCTTCCAACTTTCTAGATTTGCATTTAGGGCTGTAAATGCATGTGTGATGAATGATATTTGGTTTATGATTGTGAAAAACATTGTATTATGTTTTGAAAATCATTCTGTGAGTGTGGAATGATGATTCTGGTTCTGATTTTGTTTTGTTAAAAATCAGTGAGGTTATTCTGGTTTGAGTAAATATGTGTTTTGCTGTGTTTTGTTAAACAATCTGGTGTTGATGGTTGTTTCAAATGAAAAGGGATTTAAAATGGTGGAAGTACTTTTATGAAAAATCTGTTGTTGGTATTGGATGAAAAATGTTCTGAGTTGAGGTTTTAAAAGAGGGGAATTAGGATTCTGGTGTTGGGTTGGATTTTCAAAAGAAAAGGTTTTGAAAATGTGTTGAAGTTTCAGGAAAATTCACTGATTTCGAAGGTGTATTCGTATATGGCATTGAGTGTATTCGAATACAACCTGCAAAGCTTCTGTTTTCCCTAAGTTTTCGAACTTGTATTCGACTACGAGCCCCTGTAGTCGAATACAGATTTTCCAATTTTGCTACTGACTTAGCATCTGTATTCGACTACGACCCTCTGTAGCCGAATACAGATTTGCAATTTTTGCTTCTTTTTTAACCATTGTATTCGACTACAACCCCCTGTAGCCGAATACAGATTTGCAACTTTTGTCACTGACTTCGCATCTGTATTCGACTACGAAGGCCTCGTATTCGAATACAGAATGCTGATTTTTCACTGTTTTAGCTTCTGTATTCGAATACAAGGTAGCTGTAGTCGAATACAGATTCGTGTTTTTCAGAAATTCAAGTTTTTAACATTGTTTTATAAACCTTAAGTGTTGGGGTACCTTAGGAAGGTTTATGGTGATTAAAAATGGAAATTTGGTGATAGTTTGAAGTAGTGATGATGAAGTTTTTTTAGAATTTACTGAAGTTGTAGAAATTCTGATTTTTGTACTGTGACAGCCCCTGTATTCGAATACAATGAAGCTGTATTCGAATACAGATTCGTATTTTTGCCAGAAACCTCAGTTTTAATCACAGTTTTGAATCTTAACAGTTGGGGAAAAACCTTTGTTAATAAAGAGTGGAACTTTGAGGTAATGCAAAGTGTAATGCTTGCTTGAATGGTTAATCTTTGAATGTGTTGAGATGTTTTGACAAATGAGGAAAATGCATGAATTTTACTAAGGTTGCATACTGTTTTCAATGAAGTGAAACAATGCATATTCATGCATGTCATAGTCAGGTGGTACCCGCGATGGGCCACAGAGTAATGCGCATCCACGTGCTGATCTGTAGTGATTGCACGAGTGCTGATCTGTAGTGATTGCACTAGGTACTAATCTGTGATTGTACCTTGGTATATAAGTGTTGGTCAGATAAACGACTACACTGGTACTGGACTGTAGTGTCTGTATCCTGAAATGCGCAGCCACGTGCTGATCTGTAGTGATTGCACGAGTGCTGATCTGTAGTGATTGCACTAGGTACTGATCTGTAGTGATTGTACCTTGGTTTATGTCAAACGTGCTGGTCTGTAGTGACTGCACGAGTGCTGGTCTGTATGCGACTGCACTGGTGCTGATCTGTATGCGATTGCACCCTGGTCATGAGGGCCGTTAAATTGTGCTGGTCTGTAAGTGACTGCACCTTGGTGATTCCAAGAATTTATGAACATGAACATATACATATTGCATCGGAGTGTTTGACCGGAGGGTCACGTTTGATTTTATGTTGATGGTGGAAAATTGTTGTGTGAGTAAGTATTTTTTTTGAAAATCTGTAATTTCGGATGAATTGATGTCTGTGCTTACATCATGATTTTTAAACTTACTTGGTTGCTATTTTGTAAAGTACAAATGACATGGATTTCAAAATTTAGCATCCTTATTTATCATCATGTACTATGAATATGTTTGGTATTCTTGATATAACTGCTATGTGGTAATTGTTATTTTCGGTCGGTGACCCTTTACAATTATTGTGGAAATTGGGCGTTGCCCTCATATGAGATTTAGAACCGTACCCCTGATGGTCATACTAACGACAGGGAACGTCGTTAGTTTCCCTTGATCTTTACTTGTGGGCTATGCAAAGAGATGAGCAGCTGGGTGAAGAAAAGACTTGTGAATATTGTAATGCTACTGTAGCTTAGGGTATGATCAGAGTAGACTTATGTATAGGGTTTTGAACTCAATGGTTGTAAATATTCATTTTGGGAATTATTGTAAAACTCTTCCGCACTCTGATAAATATTTTGATGTATCTTTATTTTAGTATATTATAAAGATCAAATTCCCATAAATATCTCATTCGATTCAATTGTGATGTTGCTGTTTTAAAATTCCTTACTATTTTTAATTACGAAGTCGAATGATATTTAATTTGAATTGATTTTAATTTCCTTGTAACGCAATTCTGAAAACTCTTTTATTTATGTATTCGTTTTAAAAAAAATAAATAAATACACTCGCGCTGTGTTTTAAACTCGGGATGTTACAGATTACTTGCCAATTGAAAAGTCAAATCAGTGTTAAAATTTGAAAGAAAAACAAAGTCAACTGAAGAAAGAGAAAGGCAGAAGATGAACATAGAAAAATGAAATATAAGAGAATGGACCTCCAGCTCTCTTCACATGCTTATGATGAAAATGGTTCTACCTTTTCAACTGCACATTAGGTTATACTAAACAAAGCCCAAAATAGAATCTGACATGCCTTGGAGAATGAAAAAGAAAAAGGACAGCTAAGACCCGAACTTCTAGGAGGTTTGAATCTTCCATACGAGGATGGACTGTATTCCCATCCTCCCGCGCTCAAACAAGACAAAAGACAGTTGCATGGCATTACTGTAATTCAGATTACTGGCCTTGACTTTTTGATTAAAGTGCCCAACGGACATGAAGCACCAAAACACATGCATAGACCATCTTACAACTCTATAAAAGGAATGGTGCACTTCTTCATTCTACACACAACTACAAAGCATTCAAAGAAAAAGACTAAGAGCTATCAATTGTCATTCTCATCCTCTCTTTATACTTTCTATTGTATTACACTAGATCTCTGAAACATCCTTTTAGAAAGTGCTAGTAAAGAGAAATATCACAAACACCTTCAAACCATACTGTAATTTCTAAGTGAGTTACACTTAGAAATAGTTGAAATCTGTGAGAAGATATTGTAAGCTTGGTGAAGCTCAAGAACACAAAAACTGTAACTAACCTCTGTGAGAGGCTGATTGTTTTCTTAGTGAAATCTCACAAGTGTGTGAGGACTGGACATAACCCGTTTTGGGTGAACCAGTATAAAGTTGTGTGTGTCATTTTCTAACCTCTCTCTCTCTCTTTTAAAAGTAATTTGTTCTTACTCATAGTTTTAAATTTCCAACCTTTGATTTTCATCCTCTCGAAGAGGATAAAGCTTTAAAACTTAAAAGAACTTTTTAGACTTCAAATTTCTCTATTCAACCCCCCTTCTAGTGATATTCTAGCTACTTCAATTGGCATCAGAGCAAGGTTCTCTAGAAAACTACACCTAACAGTGTAAGAGAAAAAGATCAATAGAAAAATGTCAAAAGCTAAGTATATTCCTAAAGGAGGATCATCCAGCAGACCTCCCTACTTCGATGGCACAAATTACTATCATTGGAAAGGAAATATGAGACTGTTTCTCATATCACAAGGCAACAACATGTGGTTTGTGGTTGAGAATGGAAATCACGTCATTAGAATCAACAACACAGATTCATCCTCCGATGAAAAACCTCAAGCACAATGGACAGCCGAAGAAAATGCTAAGGTACTCCTAAACTCTAAAGCTCATTTATTTCTAACGTGTGCTTTGAGCAGGGAAGAATATGACAGAGTTGAAGAATGCCAAAGTGCTAAAGAACTATGGGACACTATGAAAATCCATCATGAAGGATCAAGTCACGTTAAAGAGGCAAGGATTGACATGGGTGTTAGAGAATTCAAATTATTCGAAATGAAGGAAGAAAAAACTATTGATGAAATGTTCTGAAGGCTAACAATCATTCTAAATAACTTAAGATCTCTTGGAAAGGAATATTCTATTCAAGAGAGGATAAGGAAAATTCTGAGGAGTTTACCAAAAGAATGGAGACCAATGGTGACGGCCATCACAGAAGCAAGAAACTTGGCCACCATGGGGTTAGAAGATCTGGTTAGGACTCTTAGAGCTCATGAACCATTGCTGCTTGCTGATAAACCAAGCAAAAAGGGAAAAATGATTGCGTTAAAATCTAGCCAAACTGAAAGTACTTCCTCTAAGAAGAATGAAGATGTCATAAAAAGGAAAAACTCAGAATATCCTCTATCTGATGAGGAGGATGAACTCGCTCTGATTTCTAGAAGAATTCAGAGGATGATAAATAGAAGAGGACAAGAAAAAATATCTCCTCAAAAATATAAAACTGACAAAAGTCAGATAACCTGTTTTGGATGCAACAAAGTGGGACATTACAAAACTGAATGTCCTCTAAACAAAAGAAACACAAGAAGATTTAAAAATAAAAATAAATCTATGATGGCCACCTGGGATGACAGCGATGGATCATCCTCCGACCAAGACAAGGAAGAAGAAGCTAACCTCTGCCTTATGGCAAACTCAGATACTGATCAGGTAACCATTACTGAACTATGTCCCTCTTGTGAAAAATTAGAAATTGAATTTGATAATCTCTTAAATGACTCAAACACTCTATCTCATAAATGTGGTTTTCTTAAAAACCAACTTTATGAAATAAAGAAGTTAAATGAGGAACTCCAAGCTAAGAATGATAAATATCAAAAAATCATTCTGGACTTGCAGGAATCTCATAAAAAAATTTCAGCACAACAAAAAGTTTTGAACAAGAAGAATGTCAATATGCATCCTCCAGAAGAGGATACAAAAAAGAGTGTTTTAAAAGTAAAGGTAGAATAACTCAAAAAGGACATTACCAACTTTGTTAAATCCACTGAAACATTTCAAAAAATTATGGGATCTCAATCTGGAATTTTTGACAAAGCTGGTATTGGATTTAAAAGTTCTCAAAAGCCAAAATTATATGGAAACTTCTTTCTACCAAAGAAACAAGAGGACAGGCCTAAATGCACTTTTTCAAAAAACATCGACATACTATCAAAGTTTGTCATGCTAAGAAAAGGATGAAATTAACAAAAGGAAATGTTCATTTTGTGATAAGCATGGACACCATGATTCCATTTGCTACCATAAAAAGAAAATCCTTACAAGAGGATGAACTAACCACCAAGGACCCAATTCTATATGGGTACCTAAGTCACTTTTAAATTCTGACACAGGCATATCCTCTTATCAACAAAAGAAAGCCATGGTTCTTGGACAGTGGCTGCTCAAAGCATATGACAGGGGATAAGCATTGTTTCATTTCACTAGAAACAAAGGATGGAGGATCAGTTACATTTGGAAACAATGATAAAGCCCAAATAAAAGGTACAGGTATTATTGGTAAAAATAATTCTGCAAAAATTGAAAATGTTCAGTATGTAGATGGTTTAAAACATAACTTACTAAGCATTAGCCAACGGTGTGATAGTGGATTTGAAGTTATCTTTAAACCCACTCTATGCGAGGTTAAACATTCATCCTCGGGTAGAGTTTTTTTCTCTGGTTTTCGAAAAAAGAATTTATATGTATTATATCTGGATGATTTGCCTTCTGAATCTTGTTTTATTTCTCTTGAAAAGGCTAAATGGATTTGGCACAAACGAGCCGGTCATACAAGCTTAAACATCATTTCGAAATTATCAAAATTAGAACTAGTCAAAGGTCTTCCAAAAATTGATTTTGAAAAAGACAAAGTGTGTGAAGCTTGTGTCAAAGAAAAACAAGTTAAAAGTAGCTTTCACTTAAAAATATTGTTTCAACAAATCATCCTCTTGAACTCCTTCATATTGACCTCTTTAGTCCTATTAAAACTCCAAGTCTTAGTGGAAAAAGGTATGGATTTGTGATAGTTGATGACTTCTCACGATTTACATGGGTTTTATTTTTAAAACATAAACATGAAGCTTTTGATGCATTTCAATATTTCTGTAAAAGAATTCAAAATGAAAAAGCAACTAAAATTATTTCTGTTAGAAATGACCATGGAGGTGAGTTTGAAAATGAGTCTTTTAAAATATTTTTTGATGAAAACGGAATTTCCCATAATTTTTCCTGTCCAAGAACTCCTCAACAAAATGGAGTTGTTGAAAGCAAAAATAGAACTCTACAAGAAATTACTAGAACTATTTTGAATGAAGCCAACATTAAAAAATACTTTTGGGCTGAAGCCAATAACATAGCTTGCTATGTTTTAAACCGTGTATCCATCAGAAAAATTTTAAATAAAACTCCTTACGAACATTGGAAAGGTAGAAAACCAAATATTTCTTATTTTCATATTTTTTGTTGTTATTGCTACATACTAAATAATAAAGATAATTTGGGAAAGTTTGATCCAAAATCTGATAAAGGTATATTTTTTGGATACTCCACATCGTCAAAAGGTTATAGAATTTATAATCTTAGGACTCACACTGTGGAGGAGTCCATGCATGTTATTTTTTATGAGTTTGATGACTTGTGTCTAGAAAATATGGATAAAATAGAAGAAGATGAACATTCATCCTCTAAAGTACGCAGTCCAAACGAAGAAGACGATTCTGATCCATCCTCACAGCAGCCTCCAAGAGAATGGAAGGTAGCAACGCATCATCCTCTTGATCTAATTATTGGGGATACGGCAGATGGTGTGAGGACCAGACAATCCTTTGCAAATAACATGGCCATGATATCACAAGTTGAACCAAAAAATATTGATCAAGCAATATGTGACAAATCATGGGTAGAAGCCATGATGGAGGAACTATCACAATTTGAAAGAAATAAATTATGGAATCTTGTGCCCCATTTTCTGGACAAATCCATCATTAGAACAAAATGGATCTTTAGAAACAAATTAAATGAAGATGGAGAGGTCATTAGAAATAAAGCAAGACTAGTGGCTCAAGGGTACAACCAACAAAAAGGAATAGATTATGATGAAACATTCGCTCCGGTTGCTAGACTTGAAGCTATTAGAATCCTCCTAGCTTATGCTACTCATAAAGGTATCAAATTATTTCAAATGGATGTCAAAAGTGCCTTTTTGAATGGTTTCTTAAATGAGGAGGTGTATGTTCACCAACCTCCTGGTTTTGTAGATGAGAAAAAACCTAATCATGTTTTCAAACTCTCTAAAGCTCTTTATGGATTAAAACAAGCTCCTCGAGCTTGGTATGACAGGTTAAGCTCATTTTTAAAAGAAAATGGTTTTTCAATAGGACATATTGACACCACACTCTTTAAGAAAACTCTTAAGGAGGATCTATTGATTGTGCAAATATATGTTGATGATATAATATTTGGGTCCACAAATGAAAAAATGTGTGAAGATTTTTCTAACCTCATGCAAAGCGAGTTTGAGATGAGCATGATGGGCGAACTGAAATTTTTTCTGAGGTTACAAATTAAACAAATGAAGGCTAGCATCTTTATTTCCCAAGAAAAGTACACCAAAGATCTTCTAAAAAAATACAACATGGATTCACCAAAACCCATGGGGACTCCTATGCATCCATCCTCCATATTACATAAAGATGATGAACGAACCTCCATATCCGAAAAGGAGTACCGAGGGATGATTGGATCCTTACTATACTTAACTGCAAGCAGACCTGACATTGTGTTTGCTGTTGGACTTTGTGCAAGATTTCAATCCTTTCCCAAGGAATCTCATCGTATAGCTGTAAAAGGAATTTTCAGATATCTGATTGGTACCACTGATGTTGGAATTTGAGTTCAAACCTTGACCTCTTGGCATACTGTGATGCGGACTATGCAGGAGATAAAGTTGAAAGAAAGAGCACGAGTGGAACATGTCAATTTCTTGGGGAGTCTCTCATAAGTTGGTCATGCAAAAAACAAAGCACAATTGCTTTATCAACCACAGAGGCAGAATACGTATCAGCTGCCCAATGCTGTTCACAAATACTTTGGGTAAGAAATCAATTGGAGGACTATTCACTAAGGTACACAAAAATTCCCATCCTCTGTGATAATACAAATGCCATAAATCTTTCAAAAAATTCCATACAACATTCTCGATCCAAGCATATCAAAATTAAACATCATTTCATAAGAGATCATGTTCAGAAGGGAGATATTGAGCTAATTTTCATTGAAACTGAAAAACAATTGGCTGACATTTTTACCAAACCTCTTCAGGAGGATAGATTCAAAAATATATTGGAGAACCTCTCCATCATAAGTCTGTCCAAAATTCTTTAATTTTTATTTTTTATTTACGTTTATTTTTTATTTTTTAATATCTCCTTATTTTGAACTTCTTGGAAAAATCACTGTGCATCTAAAGGTATCACGATAGAATCATTCCTTAAAAAAGCAATACCCTCAACTTAACTACAGAAAGTCTGGTCACTTTCAAACTCCTAATTCTGTCAAACTAACTATTTGGTCAAAATTTGAATTACTTAGCTCAAATAAATTTTGCAGTTTTCAAAACAAAACTTTTAATCCTTTTTTGGTGAAAAGGCCCAAAGTCAAAACAACTATCGCGCACGTTTTCCCCCTCAATGCTCAGTTTTCTAGCAAAACTCCTTGGCTTCCACCATGCATTAAATGCTCTGACGGCTGAAAAGTAACTGCTTCTGTCACACGCGCGGCCTAGTCATCAACCTACCTCATCATCTCCTCACGTCAAATCCAAACTGCTGTAACCTCTCTCCAATATTCCTTCCGTCTTCCTCTAATCAATACGTCAAAATCTCCTTCCACAAAAACTGTCTCCCTTGAAAACAAAACTCCTTTCATCTTTCTCTCTCAAAAATCTCAGCAAATTTTTTTCTCATGGCCCGCACCAAGCTATCTGCAAAGCGTAAAATCGTAGAAAATTACTCTGAAGAAGAATACAAAAATTATTCAAGCAGCAACGAGGAGGATGAAGAAATCCTTCAACCTGAACCAATGACCACCATACATCCTCCTCTCCATTCTGCCACAATCCCTAACATTGCCTCAACTCCTCCTCACTTAAAACAGACTCGTTTCTCTTCATCAAAAACCTCCACATCTGTTCCTGTTCGACGATCCTCCAGAATCATGTCCGGAATCCTCTCCTCCAAAAAACCAACCACACAAGATAACACCATTCATGTGATTGACTCTGATGATTCAGAGAAAATAGTCTCTGCTGACTCCATTCCTTAACCACCTCCCAAGAACACCACCTCTCCAAAATATTCTACTTCACCTAAAACCTCATCCATCAAAAAAACCCAGTTCCAAACCCGCATCCAAACAACAATTTGCTTCCATTGGCTCTTTGTTTGAAACCCCAGCTTTGGAGAAAATCTATTTCTCTAAATGGCACAACAAATCTGTAGTAAATGGCAAGTTTATTGATTTTGCCTACCTAAAGAAAGGAGGCTTCAACATTGAGGACGTATTTGATCAGATTGGCTGGACCTCAGTTTTAAAAGTGAACGAACCTCAATATCCTCGCCTTGTGCCAGCATTCTATGCTGCTGCAACTGGGTCCAAGGGCGATACTGGGTTCAGTATTGTTCTTAAAGGAGTGCATATGGAGATCAATCCTACCTCCTTATGTCAAATACTGGACATTCCAGATGAAGGCTCCTTGTGCTTCTCTGAAAAATGGTACTCTTAGTGCCATGTCTCCCGAACTGCTGTGCTTCAAAATTCACTCATCCACTCTCCTAAGCCTCAAGTGGCTTCTAACCTCCAGCCCTTATGTCGAATTCTTCATAACATCTGTGTTCACTCCATTGTTCCAAGGGCATGAAATTTTGAAAAAGTCACAGAACTCGATCTCCTACTTATCCATCACCTCACCATGGGAACTCCTCTACATTTGGGGTATATTATTTTCAACTTCATGCTCAATGCTACTATTTTGGGACGATCCGCCCCTTATGGCATGATACTGACAAAAATATTTAAAATTTTTAAAATTTCTCTTGAGGACGAACCCTCAGTCCTCTTCAACAACAATTTCTCTATGCGAAATGTAAAACAGATGAAGCTCCAACCTGTAGATTTGCCTCCCTCCACCAAAACTTCCATACCTTCAAAAAACAAATCATCCAAAGCTCCTCCATCCAAAAAGAAGAAAAAGCACAAAAAATCTACTCCTACTACTCCACCAATTCCAAAAGAAACAATTCAACCTCCTATTAAGGATACCACTTCTCCTACTAATCTGGAACTTGTTATTAATTTTGATCGAACTCCTTCTCCTCCCTGTGATTTTGACATTCCATGTCCCACTCATTCTTCACCCCTGAATATCATTCCATCCACTTTTGACTTTGTCACTAATGCCACCGAGCCACCAGAGGATGCTCCCCTTCAACTAACGGAGGATGGTGACGAGCTTTATCATGGTCTAAATCTGCATCACCACACATTCTCTCCTCGGATCCATACTGAAGAAGAGCTTGTTGGTATGAATTTAGCTGACACAATCACAATTTGTTGAAACCAAGTTGGTTCTAAGTACTTAGGATTTTGATGTTTACAAAAGCACTCCGTGTAATCTTATTTTGAACGTTGAATTATTAAATCAAATGCCACCAGAAGCTGAAGTAATCAGAAGCAAAAAATCAAAGGGTTCCAGAGATTGAATCCTGAAGGTACAAGAAGATACTCCAAGATGTCAAAACATCACCAGAAGATATCTTTGCTGGCCCATATCAGAAGGTCAGAATGTGTGGTCCAACATTGGCCGATATCAGAGGATCACAGCAGATCAGTTTGCTAGACCAGGTTGGCCGAGATCAGAAGATTAGAAGATCAGAAAGTATGGTCCAGGGTTGGCCGAAATCAGATGATCACAGCAGATCACTTAGTATGGTTCAGATGTGGACTAGCGCAGAAGATCAAATGGTCCAGATTTAATCATGAGGATTAACGGTGGAGATTTTAATTTATTTTGATCAAAGTATTAAAAAGATTTATTACAAAAATAAAGTGAAGTATTGTGGAATTCATGAGCTGTTGGCGGGAAGAAACTCAAGACATGATTGGCCAGTTATTTTTGAAAGAAAATCTGAAGCTAAAAAAGATATGTTTTTTATTTAAATGAAGCCCAATTGGTCAAGATATTTTTGCAAGAGAATCCACCAAGATTCAGCTTGAAATTAAGCTTGGAAGAGGCCCTAATCTGCATCTATAAAAGGAGGCTCAAGGCAGAATACTTAGCATCGAAAATCACAAAAGAGTCATACACTTCCAAAGCAAACACTCAAGTTTTCAGTAAGGTTAATTGTGAGTTCTAGCTTTCCAGAAGCAAGCACTCGTGTTATTTTCTTTCCCTTGTGTTAGATCTAAGTTGTTGAAGTAGAGTCTACAATCTGAGGGAGTCACAAGGGGTAGCAGATTACTTGGCAATTAGATTCAAGGCGTTGTAATTCCTTCTACAATCTAGGGCTGTCAGATTGATAGGAGAAGACTTGACTTAGGAAGTCAAGGTGCTGTATTCCTCAAGAGTCTAGGATTGTTAGACTGTTTGAGAAGACTAACTTGGAGGGTCAGTGGAACTGTTGTAATTCAAGGTTTGAATTAGTGAAATCCTTCAAGGTGAAGGGACTGGATGTAGCCTCGTTAACGGTGAACCAGTATAAAATTCTGTGTTTTTATTTTTACTTTATATCCGCTGCTAACTCTGTTTTATTCATACATCAAGTTTTGTTTTAAAACTGCAAAAACATAAAAAGTATTCAAGTTAGTCAAACCCAATTCAACCCCCCCTTCTCGTGTTTGCACCTTCACAATTAACTCATCTTCTCCACAGCCGCCTCATGAAAGCCTGCCCAAAGGTACTTCTTCTGTTCCCACTTTCAACACTATTGGTTCACTTTACATTAATCCATTTGCCGGTGAGTCCTCTCAACCTCTTCCCGAGGTTCCAGGTCAATTTAACTCTATCAACTCCTTATTGGCAACACTTGATGTTCCCAAAAAAGATTGCTCAACCAAGAAGCCGAAAGAGCACAAAGTTCAAAAGCAAATCAGGATGTTGAAAAAGATTCGCAAAAATCAAAAGAAGCTGTTTGAAAGCTTCACCAATTTTCAACACCAGATGACTCAATTTGGCCTCATCCTCGAATGGATCACCACACATCTCATTCCTGCAGTTATCCCAGGAGACCGTCCTCCGGTTCCACAAGCCCAACCTCCTCCAAATGCTGCTTCGCACCCTTCCACCTCATCCTCCTCAGATGACTTATCACCGTCTACCTAATCACCCTCCATCCGTCCACACTTCTCTTTTTGTTGCTGCCCAAATTCAGGGGAGCAAGATTCTGAAGATTTTAGCATGTTTAAAATAGCAATTTTTTTTGGTTTTGTTAAAAACATTTTGACCCATGTCTGTAATAACTCTGACCTATGTTTTTTATAACTTTTTGAATCATGCCATCTAATTATTTTTCAACAAATTGAAGGTTAGCTCAATACCAAAATTTGCATAATCTCAAAACCATTTTTACAAAAATACTTGAAAAAGAAATTGTTTAAATCATTACTTATAAAATTAAGGGGGAGCTTAAATTTGGATCTATTAAACTCTATCATAATCTAAAAAGAATTTTGTCATCATCAAAAAGGGGGAGATTGTTGAGACAAAATCTCTTTCTAATGGTTTTAATGATAACAAAATTAAATGATTATGATTCTTGTTAAGACTAATTTGTGCTCTTGAGTGTATTATTATTAGAAAACAGGTTGCTCTTCAAAAGAGAGAAAATCTATGTCAATCCAACAAGTTTTCAAACTGGAGGATGGACTAGAGGATGAATCTTCAAGGAGGATGAACCAACTATCATGATAACATTGATTTCTTGCCAAATGAAAAGTCAAATCAATGTTAAAATTTGAAAGAAAAACAAAGTCAATTGAAGAAAGAGAAAGGCAGAGGATGAACATAGAAAAATGAAATATAAGAGAATGGACCTCCAGCTCTCTTCACATGCTTATGATGAAAATGGTTCTACCTTTTCAACTGCACATAAAGGTTATACTAAACAAAGCCCAAAATAGAATCTGACATGCCTTGGAGAATGAAAAAGCAAAAGGACAGCTAAGACTCGAACTTCTATGAGGTTTGAATCTTCCATACGAGGATGGACTGTATTCCCATCCTCCTGCGCTCAAACAAGACAAAGAAAACTGAATGGCATTTCTGTAATTCAGATTATTGGCCTTGACTTTTTTATTAAAGTGCCCAACGGACATGAAGCACCAAAACACATGGATAGACCATCTTACAACTCTATAAAAGGAATGGTGCACTTCTTCATTCTACACACAACTACAAAGCATTCAAAGAAAAAGACTAAGAGCTATCAACTGTCATTCTCATCCTCTCTTTATACTTTCTATTGTATTACACTAGATCTTTGAAACATCCTTTTAGAAAGTGCTAGTAAAGAGAAACATCACAAACACCTTCAAACCATACTGTAATTTCTAAGTGAGTTACACTTAGAAATAGTTGAAATCCGTGAGAAGATATTGTAAGCTTGGTGAAGCTCAAGAACACAAAAGCTGTAACTAACCTCTGTGAGAGGTTGATTGTTTTCTTGGTGAAATCTCACAAGTGTGTGAGGACTGGACGTAACCCGTTTTGGGTGAACCAGTATAAAGTTGTGTGTGTCATTTTCTAACCTCTCTCTCTTTTAAAAGTAATATGTTCTTACTCATAGTTTTAAATTTCCAACCTTTGATTTTCATCCTCTCAAAGAGGATAAAGCTTTAAAACTTAAAAGAACTTTTAAAATTTCAAATATCTCTATTCAACCCCCCTTCTAGTGATTTTCTAGCTACTTTAGAGTCAATGTGTTGTTTTCGTTCCTCAAAAGTCTGGGGTTGTCAGGCTGTTTGAGAAGACTGGCTTGGAGGGTTAGGTGTTGTAATTCAAAGATTTGAGTTAGTAGATTAAAGCCTTTAGGATGAAGGGACTGGATGTAGCCAAGTTAATGGTGAACAAGGATACATTGTTGTGTTTTTATGCTGTTATTTTCTGCTGCTAAGTCTGATTAGCTATTCATCAAGTAAATCACATCAACGTTCAACAAAACAGCAAAAAGATTCAAAGTTTGGCAAACACAATTCAACTCCCCTTCTCGTGTTTGCATCTTCAATAAAGTCTTATGATAAAGGAACAATGTGGAAGTAAAATAACCAATAGACATATTAATAGTCAAATTTGTGCACGACCAAATTATCTTCAAATTTGCTGATGTTTCGACAAATTAAAAAAATATATATTATAATGAGATATTTGCTAACTATTTAGTGTTATAGAGTGTTTGGATTCGCGTTTAGATTAAATTTATCACGTTCCAATGTGCTATCACCATGAAATTTGTGAGGCTATTATTTGTAGTTTCATTATAATTGTGTGTTTAGTTACTTGTTGGACGTGGGTTCAAATGATGGCTTATATATATATATGATTAATGTTAAAAGTAAATAATTTAGGTAGAATGGGGGTTATGAATATATTGGGGTAACTTTTATTAAAAATTAATTTATTTAAAATGAAAATTTGATAAAATAAGTAATATTTGATATTATAATTATTTATGATTAATTAATTAAGTATATATATAATATTTATTATTAATTTAATTATTAATAATTGATATTACTTATTTTATTTTTTAAAATAAGTTTGTTCAATATTTTCCGTTTTCTGATTGTGATTGCAGCTTGCAGTGGCTCAATAGGCCCACAGGAAAAACAACTGCTTAAACAGGGCCCATTATAAACCCATCATGTCAACAAGATCAAGACGTAATAAAAAGGCCTAACATAATGGTAAGGAATGGGCCCAATTATCAATTTATTAGCTAGCTGAAAGGAAGACACGCAGTTCTCAAGCTGACCACAGTATGTCAGGTAATGTGGTCCCACTCTTCATGCCTTTGTCATTTTCAATCCATCGTACCTTTAAAATCTATCATTTTCATTTTCCTTATTCTATAGGGGTGGATATAGATTAGATTTGACTGTGTTTGACCAAATTCGATATTCAAATAGATCAATTTTTCTATCGAATACCTTCACAGTTGTACTGTTATTCTCTCAATACACATAAAAACACAATTATACTCCTTTAACAATTTATAATAAATTTCAAAATAGATAGTTTCGGAAATTTCAAATTTTCGAAACTTTTGGAAGTTTCAAATTTTCAAAATAAGGATTACATTTCAAAAATTTGGAAAGTTTCCAAATCTGGAAAATTTCAAAATTTTCAATTTTGTAAAATTTTAAAAGTTTCTAAATTTGGAAAGTTTCAAAATAGTTTATATCATAATTTCAAAACTTTTAAAGAATTTGAAACTTTCGAAATAGAAAATTTAAAGAATTTTGGAAAGTTTCTAAATCTGAAAAATTATATAAATTTTAAAAAGTTCGAAAGTTTCGAATTTTTTTAATTTCTATTTCAAAAATTTCGAAAGTTTGGAAAATCCAGAAAACTTTCATTTTAAAATTTTCAAAACTTTCAAAAATCTGAAATCTTTCTATTTCGAAAGTTTCAAATTGTTTAAAACTTTTGAAAATCTAAAAAATTTGTATTTCGAAACTTTCAAAATGTTTGAAAGTTTAGAAAACTGGAAAAAATTTCATTTCGAAAATTTCAAAATTTCGAATGATACTTACTTTTGAATTTAGAAGATTTGGATACTTTAAAATGTAAGGCAGAAAGAGAGGGTGAAAAAACAAGTGGTAAATTAATTTGAGAGTTTTATAGATATTAAAAAGGACAAAAATGTATTTTCTTTCGTTGGATGGGAGAGGGGGGGAGATTAAGGTGCTCAAATTGTTTGAAAGTTTCAAAATTCTGAAACTTTTCTATTTCGAAACTTTCCAAATTTAGAAACTTCGAAATTTTCCAAATTTGGAAACTTTTGAAATTCTCCAGATTTCGAAATTTCCAAATTTTTGAAATGTAATCCTTATTTCGAAAATTTGAAATTTCTGAACTATCCATTTTGAAACTTATTATAAGGTTAAAAGGGTAAAATTGTTTTTTCATGTGTCTTGAGGGGGTAGCCGGTACAGTTGTAGGAGTGCTCGGTAAAAATCTCTCGATTTTATTTGGATTAGGTTGACCTCTTAACCCATGATTTTTTCATCAAACCCGAACAAAACCAACCCGATTATGAATGGGTTGGGTTGGGTTCACGGGTAATAAAAAAATATTTTTATTTTATTTTAAAAAATGTAATTAAATTTAAATACTTAACATCTAAAAAATAATAAAATTATATCGGAACGTATCATTTAATACTTAAAATACATCTACAAACACAACAAAACACTTAAATTAATTAAATTAGCAACAAATTTTCAATCATAGTTCAACAACTAAATTTTAACTATACATCAATAGTAATATGTCACGTCAATGGGTTGAGTTCGCAGGTTCGAAAAGTTAAATCCAATACTTGAACCGAATATAATTGGGTTTCAATTGGTTTGTTCGAATTAGACCCGAACTTAAACGAGTTGAGTCAAAATGCAGGTTGAATTGGATTGGGTGACCAGATTCGTGGGTTTTACCTGTAGCATATACACCCCTTTTCTGTAATCACATTTTCTTTTATCAAGATTCTATTTGTTTGTCTCTAAACAGAGGGTGAAAGCAAAATGATTTAAATGAAAATATAAGAACAATTATTTTGTGAATCTAATTCAGAAACACTTAAGTGTAAAAAATTTAGTTGTAGACATTAAACAAAGCCTATTGAAAGTATTTCCTTCTCATGGAATTATTATTAGAAGCAGAATTGATATTTGTTTTAGTTCAGAATAATTGTATATGTTTTAAAATTTAATTGATACGTATCGAGTGAGCAATAATGTCAATATATTTTATATTGTTAGTTAATCACACTTTTAGTTTATGATTGGCTGATATGTAAAGAGTTTTATGTATATCAAAATTAATCTTTATTTTTTAGGCTAAATAGCATCTGTCATCCCTTAACTTAATTTCAGTTAACGTTTTAGTCCTTTATCTTTTTTTTTTCCGGATTTGGTCCTTTATTTTAATTTTAAGTAACAATTTGATCCTTTATGTTTTAAAATGTCAACAATGTTATCCTTTTTTTTTTTACAAAAATTCAAAAAATTCATCAAAATTTTCAACCAAAACCCATAAAATTATATGTATTCTTCAATATAATACAAATTTCATCAAATTTGAAACTCAAATCTTCAAATAAACTCATATTTCTATTTCTAACAATATCAAATAAAGAATAAAATTTTTGTATGGGTTTATTTGAAGATTTGAGTTACGAATTTGATGAAATTTGTATTATATTAAAAAATATAATTAATTTTATGGGTTTTGGTTGAAAATTTTGATGAGTTTTTGAATTTTTGTAAAAAAAAAAGGATAATATTGTTGACATTTTAAAACATAAAGGATCAAATTGTTACTTAAAATTAAAATAAAGGACCAAATCGAGAAAAAAAAAAGATAAAGGACTAAAACGTTAACTGAAATTAAGTTAAGGGACCACATGTGCTATTTAGCCTATTTTTTATTTTGGATATTTTTCTTATAGCTGATCTTAAACTGTTCTTGATCTATCTAATGAAATTGATTTGCTAAAAAAAAATATTATTCATTGATTTGTCTTAACAATATATACATAACAGTGTTAGTAATTTGCTTGGAAACTACATGTAGTATTTTTTAATGTCAGAACATGCAAATATTTATGTCATAATGTCGCATTAAAATAATTTAAGCTCATATGTATTTGTTTTTATGACACCGGCTAGATTTATGAAAATATTTATGAGATACCATAAAAACATTATACGGTATATCGAGGACTATTTATTTCTCACGAAACGAAAATGACATACGATAATTTATAAGTAAAGTCAAATTAAAAATTATTTTAATCAGAATTAAAGTCGGATTTTTAGTTCAAATATTTGATTAATACAATAAAATTTATCTCCATGAAAATAAATATTCATGTGGAATTATTTTCTCCATTGTGGGGGTGTTGTCACTTGGAAATATTGAAATAGAGTCTTGTATACTAAATCCACACATGAACTTATTTAACCCAAGGTGAGGATATTGTTGTTTTGGAAACTGTCCAAGTAGACCTATATTGTGGAGATGTTCGCTTATAATTAATTCACCTAAGCAAATCTAAAAATATACAGTGGAGTTCGATAATATATGAGATATTGACTAAAAGAGACGTCTCCCTCCCTCTTTCTCTCTCCCTCCATCCCCTTTGTTTCTCTTCAGTTTTCGTGTGATCTCTCTTTGAGCAATTGGTTGCGTTGAGTAGGAGCTTGTGAAGAAGGTTGCTTTGTTGGAAGAAGAGAAAACTAGTGTCTCTGATCAATTGGTTGTGTTGACTAGGAGTTGTGGATTGGAGAGACAATGATAGTTAGTTATATGTTGAATTTGGAGCTTAAAAGTTGTTGCGTTGAAGGAGGGGTGAAAGGGGAAAACAAGGATAGTTGGTTATATGCATAATTTGACTAATTCAATTTTCATGGGACACAATTTATTTAGTATTTAAATTGATTGTTTTAAAAATAAAATAAATTATGTGACAAGAAATTTAAATTAATAACTATAAAAAATAAAAGAAATTATGTGAGAAAAAATTTAATAAATGAATTGAATTCTATTACTTCGTCCAAACAATAGATTTTGAAAATCAAGAAATTCAATTACTTTAACCAAACAATGAATTCTAAAATTGAAAGGAATTTAAATAAATCATTTGAATTCCATTAAATGTGAAATTTTATAGAATTTTGAATTCCTTCGTCCAAACACACTCTAAGGATTTGAATTCACTTTACTTGAAAAAATACGAAGAGAAGTTGAGATATTGAAAAATTGTAATAATATCATATTTTATATATTATACACTACTACGAGATAGTTGAATATAAACAATACACTATCTAAAATGAGTATGGGAAAATTAAATGTTTGGATAAATTTAAATTGTCAAACACATGTTATGTTACTTTTTGCATAAATTTTGTGGGAATTTTTTAAAAATTTGATTTTTGATAAATTTGATTTATTTAGCATTTTTGTGATCATATTATAACATAGTCATTGACATTATATTTTAATATTACATGTATACTATGATTAGATGACATGTACATAAAATAATATTTTATTAAATATGTTAGTAATTGTAATTTTATATTCAAAGAGAGAGTGATCCATAATTTTATCCAAATAAGGGAAATAACAAAGAGTCAACTATAACCAAAATTCGAAAATTTAATTTATGATTATAACCATTCATACAATTTTCTAGTGTATTTTACAATTGGACTACAAATAGCATCCTAATAAGCATAATCTATCTATTTGGTGATTGTCAGGTTTGAAAAACTAATAGGCCCAAAACAAAACATCAAAGTAGCCAAGCTACGAGCATAAAATATTAGACCTCTTTTTTGACCTGGGAAAAGAGGCATACATTCAAAAAACTAATAAATCAAGTACGATGTTCATTGAAGATCTATCTATTTGTGTGAATCATTTTGTTCAAACTACTACATATAACTCATCGCATATTGTGGTGGTGACGAATACATATTTTCTAGTGTGTAGTTTGTGTCAAGGCGACTAAGAGATCGTCGCAAACATCAAATTAATTGATAGGTATTGATTATATAATTCTTAGTTTGATTAGTTTTTAATTGATATGAAATATTGATTTACTACAAAGATAAATATTTTAAATTTTAACTTGCAAATTGTAAAGTAACAAATTATTCTAACACAATCATTCAAATAAGTGCATTGCAATCAATAACATATTATTGTGAAAATTATTATAATTTAAAAGGATTGTAAATTGATATGTGTGGTCGAGTATAAGTATGGAGTAATGTGTAGATAATTTGACACATAACTAATTAAAAGGAGGAGATGTCGATTCATTGAATTTTGAACATGGTTAGACGTGTGAATATTTTTAACTCTATCTACCAATACTAGGTTGATCTAAATAATAAAGGACTCAAAATCCTTATGCAAGTGATTAAGGTTCAATCCATAACTCATGTGTGGAGAAAATCCAATTGGAAGAAGAGATTAACCACTTCTAAATAATTGTGTATATTTCGTATCTAAAATATAATTATAAAATAAAAACTCTCAGAAACAAAAATAGGATAATAATGAGGAAAAAAACACACCAATTGTAATTTCTCTCACATCGGCAACGACTTAGATTCAATCATCTCAGCTCCATTAATCTAATTTTTTTTCATAAAAAATAATAGTTAAAAAAATATTTTTATGGCTCCTCTATCTAATACATATGATCATTTGTGTTAACTATTTATGTATAATGTAATCTTACACTTCACCTTACTTAATGTTAAAGTATATATGATTATATATTTTCTATACTTTTTTTCTTTACAATATGATTTTTCATTTAACACCAAATTATATTTTTCAGACAACCTTTACTCAGCTACTTTTGTTTGGACCATATGTTTCTCTCGTCTTAGGTAGACTTAAGGTAATTCATTTCATTGAAAAATAACGTTAGTTGCAACATTTACATAACTCGTAATGTCAAACCAAAAAAGGAAATAGTAAGAAATTGTAGTAGTACCATGAAACTTTTTTTACCATTATTTACATCATTGTAATATGTGAACAGATTTAATAGATACATATTAGCAAATCTCATAAGTATTAACCGATGGAACATAATAATTGAATTATAATAAAACAAATAAAATCAACCTTATGATAACTACCAAATATACGTTAAGCTTTTGTAATATATTTATCTTCAGCAAGACAACATGTACCAAAACATTTTTGTTAGCACTTTATAAATTGCTAGTAGCCATTATACATTACAAAATAAAATATTCTAAACTAATTTCCTATCAATTTTAATGAAAACAAATGCAAAATTAAATTACTATTAAAATTATTAAATTGCTAAAATATTGTCTGTGTTTGTGAAGTTTCTTGTAAGACCCTTAAATTTAAAATCTAATTATGGAATTAATAATAAGTGTATTTTGGGGACATTTGTAAAATCTTTAATATATGTATGTTTTGTGTGAATATATATATATATATATATAAAAATATTTATTTTTGGAAGATGAATTAAAATTATTGGATGAAGAGTAAATTAATTTAATTACGAGTAATTAAATTATCGGGCAGTTAATTAAGGGATTATCGGCTAATTGCGACGAAACCGGTTAAGTGTTGGAGGGTTCAGCAATATTTTAGTATTATTTTTGATGAGGTGGCACCCACATATGCCTATATATAGGAGTGAGAAGGAAGGGCAAAGTCAGAAAACCTTTCCTCCTCCATACTGCATGTAACAGTAACCGTATCCCTTCTTCATCCCATTCTGATTTCTGCTTCACATTAAAAAAAAAAAAAGTTCCTCAAAAGTGAGATTACTTGGAAATCCAAACACCGAAACACCAAGTGCCCAGAACAAAAGTTGTTCCTCTCCTCATTACGGAGCCAAAGAACCCACTTTGGTAGCGGCAAACGCAAATGGAAACTTCGCCGACTTTTGTCGCGAAAAACTAAACAAGAGCAGAAACGAAACCGAGGTAAGGGGCACCTTCCACTTTCTAGTTTGCATTAGGGCTGTAAATGCATACTGTTGTGGCATTAATGTTGTTTCATTACTGTTTTTGAAGAAAAATTGTTTTGCATGTCACTTTGAAGGATGAAAAATGCTTTCTGTTGAGATTTTAACAATCTGTGATATTGCTGTTTGGTGGTTATCTCAATGCTATTTTGTCTGTGTGGGAAAGCTGAAAAGTATTTTGCATGTTATTTTGAAGATGATCAAAATGCATGTTCATAAAACTGTTTGCATGTTGTTATAAAATGCGAGAAATGCATTCTGTTGATGTTTGATGTTATGTGATGTTTGCTGTCTGGCTGAAATACATCAGTGATGCTCTGTTTGTGTGAGAAAGCTGGAAAATGTTTTGCATGTTGTTTTGGTTGTGTAAGAATACTGGAAAATACCTTGCATGTGTTTTGAGAAATGATCCAAATGTAAACGTGTAAAAATGTCTGTTTTGTGGGGGTTGTCATTCTGTTTTGGGTGATTCTGGTGTTGTTGATGTTTTCAAAAGAAAAGGATTTAAAATGATGAAAGTGCTTTTCTGGACAATCTGGTATTGATGAAAAATGCCTGAGTTTTGTGGTTCAAAAGAGTGGTGGAACTGTTTTGGGGTTGTGTTGGTTTTTCAAAGGAAAAAGTTTGAAAATGTGTTGAAGTTTTAGGAAAATTTCACTGAATTCGAAGGTGTATTCGAATACGGCATGAGTGTATTCGAATACAACCTGAAAAGCTTCTATTTTATTCAAATTTTTGAACTTGTATTCGAATACGAGCTTCTGTATTCGAATACAGATGAAGGATTTTTACTTCTGACTTAGCATCTGTATTCGACTACGACCCTGTCGTATTCAAATACATAAGTGAAATTTTAACACTGTATTCGCATCTGTATTCGAATACAACACCCTCGTATCTGAATACAGGATGCTGATTTTCACTATTTTTGCTTTTGTATTCGAATACAAGGGAGCTGTATTCGAATACAGATTCGTGTTTTTTCCAGAAAATCAAGTTTCAGACACTGTCATGTGAACCTTAAGTGTTGGGGAACATTGGGAAGGTTTGAAATGATTTAAAATGGAGTTTTTGAAATATTTTTGAAGAGGAGATGATGAGGTTCTTGAAACCTTTAATGATGTTGGGAAAATGCTGAATATACACTGTTTTGTCTTCTGTATTCGAATACAAGTATGCTGTATTCGAATACAGAGTGTTGAAAATGCAGTTTCAACTCCTATATTCGAATACAAGGAATTTGTATTCGAATACAGATTCGTGTTTTTCAGAAATCCAGAGTTTTAAACATTGTTTTATAAACTTTAAGTGTTGGGGAGCATTGGGAAGGTTTGTGACAAATTAAAATGGAGTTTTGTGATAAGTTGAAGTGGTAATGATGAAGCTTTTGAGACCTCTACTGATGTTGCAAAAATACTGATTTTTGCACTGTAACAGCCTCTGTATTCGAATACAAGGAAGCTGTATTCGAATACAGAGTGTTGATTTTGCACTGTTTTGGCTTCTCCATTCGAATACAAGGAAGCTGTATTCGAATACAGATTCGTGTTTTTCCAGAAAACTCAGTTTTAAACATGTGTTTATAAACTTTAAGAGTTGGGGAAAACATTGGGAAGACTTGTGATGAATTAAAATGGGGTTTTGAGATAGTGTGAAGTGGTAATGATTTGGTGCTTGAATATTTTTGTTGATGTGATGACAATGAAATTATTTGGGTTGAGGTGATTTTGGGGAAATGATGGAAAGGCTGAATTTTACTGATGTTGCATATTGTTTTCAGTGAAGAGAAAACATTGCATGTTCATGCACTACATAGTCAGGTGGTACCCGCGATGGGCCACAGAGTAATGCGTAAACATGTTGATCTGTTGAGTGATTGCACGAGTGCTGGTCTGTTGAGCGACTGCACTGGTACTGGTCTGTTGAGCGACTGTACCCTGAAATGCGCAAAAACGTGTTGATCTGTTGAGCGATTGCACGAGTGCTGGTCTGTTGAGCGACTGCACTGGTACTGGTCTATTGAGCGATTGTACCTTGGTATATGTAAAACGTGCTGGTCTGTTGAGCAACTGCACGAGTGCTGGTCTGTTGAGCAACTGCATTGGTGTTGATCTGTTGAGCGATTGCACCCTGGTCTTGAGGGCCGTTAAAGTCAAACATATTTAAATTGTGCTGGTCTGTGAGCGACTGCACCTTGGTAATTCCAAGAAGTTGAATACATGAGCATATACATATTGCATCGGGGTGATTGACCGGTGGGTCACGATTTGGATATATGTTGATGATTGGAAATTGATGTGTGTAAGTACTTTATAAAGTCTGAACTTCTGATGAATGATTGTGATTGCTGAAGTGTTAGTTGTACTTACAACATGTTTTCCATATTAATTGGTTGCTGTTTGAAAAGGCATACATGTCATGAAATATCAAAATGAGCATCCTTATTTATCATCATTGTTATATGATATGCCATAGAAATGTTTGTTACTGTGATATAAATGCTATGTGTTAATTGTTAATTTCGGTCGGTGACCCTTTACTATTATTGTGGAAATTGAGTTTTTCCCTCAGATGCCCCCCAAACCCACACCCCCGGTGGGTGTAAGACCCTTAATTTTTAAATTAAAATTATGGAATTAATATTAAGTGTATTTTGGGGATATTGTAAAATATTTAATATATGTATGTTTTGAGTAAATATATATATATATATATATATATATATATAAATATTTATTTTGGAAGATAAATTAAGATTATTGGATTAAGAATAAATTAATTTAATTACGAGTAATTAAATTAACGGACAGTTAATTAATGGATTATCGGCTAATTGCGACGAGACGGGTTAAGTGTTGAAAATCAGACAAGTGTCGGGTGAGGTGGCACCCACACAAGCCTATATATAGGAGTGAGAAGGATGGTAAAATCAGAACACCATTCCTCCTCCCTCATCGCCCATACTACATGTAACAGTATCCCTTCCCTCCCATTCTGTTTTTCCATTTCCAGCCCGTTCAAAAGAAAAAAAAGGAAGTTCCTCAAAAGTGACATTAATTGGAAATCTAAGCACCAAACCAGAAAACCCCCAGTACAAAAGTTGTTCCCCTTATCATTCTGAAGCTAGAGAACCCAGTTTCGTAGCAGCAAACGCAGGCGGGAGTTTCGCCGATTTTTGACGCGTAAACGGGTACGAAAACAAAAACGAGAGCAGTAGCAGAAACGCAACAAGGGTAAGGGCACCTTCCACTTTCTAGTTGCATTTTATGACTGTAAATGTATGTTTGAGGTGTGATCATATTTGAGTTTCTGTTTTGAAAAAGAAACTGTTTTGCAATGACATTTTGAAAGAAATGGAGAAAATGCATTATGTTGGTGTTTTAATAATCTGTGATGTGTGTTGTTCTGGTTGTTGCTTCAACGATGTTTGTTTATGTGGGAAAGTGGAAAAATGTCTTGCATGTTTTTTTGAATATAATTAAAATGCATGTTCATAAAACTGTTTTGAAAGTTGTTTTAAAATGCGAAAAAGCACTTTGTTGCTGCTATGTGATGCTTGCTGTTTGGCTGAATGTGTTAATGTCGTTCTGATGGTTTGAGAAAGCTGAAATGCTTTGTATGTTGTTCTATTTGTGTGAGAAAGCTGGAAATGCTTTGCATGTGTTTTGAGAAATGATCAGAATGTAAATGGTTAAAAAATGTCTTTTGTTGTGGTTGACAATCTGTTTGAGTGGTTTAAGCAAAAATCTGATGAATGATCTGGTGTTGCTGATGTTTTCAAAAGAAAAATGGATTTTAAATGATGAAAGTGTTTTTCTGGATGAAAATACCTGAGTTATGGTTCAAAAGAAGTGCAGAATCTGTTTGGGGTTATGCTAGTTTTTCAAAGGAAAAAAAAGATTGAAAATGTGTTGTAGTTTTCAGGAAAATTTCACTGAATTCGAAGGTGTATTCGAATACAGGTTGAGTGTATTCTGCACTCTTTTTGGCTTCTGTATTCGAATACAAGGGAGCTGTATTCGAATACAGAGTGTTAATTCTGCACCGTTTTTGGCTTCTGTATTCGAATACGAGAAGCTGTATTTGAATACAGATTCGTATTTTCCAGAAATCTCGGTTTTAAACACTGTTGTATGAATTTTGAGAGTTGGGGGAATGACTTATGATAATTAAGAATGGAATTTTGAGATAATGTAAAGTGTTAATGATTTCTTGACTGTTTTAATCATTGTTGTGATGATGATGATATTGATTGTGTTGAGATGCTATGGGGGAGTGCTGGAAAGGCTGAGTTTTTCTGATATTGCATATTGTTTTCAGTGAAGAGAAAACATTGCATGTCCATGCATTTCATAGTCAAGTGGTGACCGCGATGGGCCACAGAGTAATGCGGTAACCGTGATGGTCCGGGAATGGCCGCGTGTTCGTGGTGGTCCATTCTATCCGTGCGAGGATTTAACTTCTGTGTATTTGGCCTGTGAGAGGCTAATACATGTGAAAGTAGTAACCGTGATGGGTTGTAGAGTGGTCGCGTGTTCGTGGTGGTCCATTCTATCTGGGTTCAGAGTGGCCGCGTGTTCGTGGTGGTCCATTCTATCCAGGCTACGGAATGGCCGCGTGTTCGTGGTGGTGGTGGTGCTGATCTGTTGAGCGATTGCACCTGGTCTTGAGGGCCGTTCAAATCAAACATATTTAAATTGTGCTGGTCTGTTGAGCGACTACACTGGTGCTGATCTGTTGAGCGATTGCACCTGGTCTTGAGGGCCGTTAAAGTCAAACATATTTAGATTGTGCTGGTCTGTTGAGCGACTGCACCTTGGTAATTCCAAGAAATTGTATACATGAGCATATACATATTGCATCGGGGGATTGACTGGTGGGTCACGGATTGGTTATGTGATGATGATTGGAAAGTGATGTGTGTGAGTACTTTATGAAATCTGAATTTCTGATAAGTGATTGTGATTGCTGATGTGTTGGCTGTACTTACAACATATTTCTCATATTAATTGGTTGTTGTTTTGAAAAGGCATACATGTCATGAAAATTCAAAATGAGCATCTTTATTTTTCATCATTGTCATATGTTATACCATAGGTGTATTTGTTCTGTGATATAAATGTTATGTGCTTATTTGTTAATTTCGGTCGGTGACCCTTTACTATTATTGTGGAAATTGGGCTTTGCCCTCAGATGAACCCCAAACCCGTCCCACCGACGGTTACACTAACGACGAAGACGTCGTTAGTTTTCCTTGATATTTGTATACGGAGTCTTTGTGAACAACGCAGAGGGACGGATAACTGGCTGAAGACGAGACTTGTAGAGGATGCGGCGGAGACCGGGCTACTGTAGCTTAGTGCATGATCAGTTAGAGTTGATGTATAGGATTTTGAACTGAAAAATGTAATTGGTTATTTTGGGAATTATTGTATAACTTTTCCGCTAATATTTTTCCGCACTCTAATAATATTTTGGTGGGTTCAGGATACAGCTTTTGGGATGTATCTTTATTTTGATATATTTTGAAGATTTAATTCCCAAAAATATTTTACTTGAGTAATCGTGATGTAATTATTTAATTACTTTTGGTCGTTTGGTTTATGGCAAATTATTCCTAGAAAATGAATTTATTTTATTTTAATTAATTCTGAAAATTCTTTTACTTATTTATTTAAAAAAAAAATACACTCGCGCTGTCTTTTAAACTCGGGGTGTTACAGTGGGTACCCAGACGACGGAAACGTCGCTAGATTTCCTTGATCGACATTCGCGTACTGCTTGGGCATATGACCCCCTCTCAAGCAGGGCGACTTATACGGGGAGGTTGGCAAGGACGTGCAGGACCGACGGAGTAAAGGATTACGTGGAGCATACTTATACGAGTATTGATTTTCCTGTGCCTTCCAAATTAGTATTGGAGGCGTATGGAATTTTTGATGACGCGGAGAAGCCAGCTGGAGGGGTTGAGATGGAGGCCACAGTATGAATGGTGACTCCTAAACCGGTGATTGGAGGGGCTGTAAGTGAACCCGAGGCGGAAGAAAAGAACAAAGGGCCAACGCTAGTAGCAGCTGATATTCTGGGTCCATCTAGGATATCAGATGATTGTTATGAGATTCCGGCACCGTCGAAGCGACCTAGATTGTGCATTGATCTGACTTCGGAGGAGACTGATCCCTCTCTGTATGATGAGGAGGAAGACGTTACATCGAGGCGAGCGGCCGAGTCGGATGAGACTTGTATGGGATGTAGAGGAAATCCGTGCTACTGTAGCTTTAGTGCATGTTCAGTTAGAGTTGATATATAGGATTTTGAGTTGGAAAATGTAATTTTGTTTTAATTTGGAAATCATTGTATCACTTTTCTGCTAACACATTCCGCACTCTGATATTTCCTTTTGAAATGATATGACACTAATCTTTTGAAATGTATTAATGTTTATTATTAATCTCCAAAGATAAATACTTAGTGATATTTATGATGAAAGTATTTAATTACGTTCATCGATTAAATTACGACGTACTATTTTATGAAATAAATTAATGAAGATTTTACTTTAATTCTTTTTGAATTAATTATGAAAATTCTTTTATTTATTTACTTAAAAAAAAATACACTTGCGCTGTGTTTTAAACTCAGGGTGTTACATTCTCCTCTTTGGTTGTTGTTCGATCAGAAACATTCAACCCTGATTTTTTATGTCATCTATCCATCCCTTTTGATCTAGTAGTGCCCTATGAATTCCACACTAATTTGACACTAATTTCATTACACAAAAACTTTTAGATCTTCAAATGTCTCTCCAAATAATGACGTGCACCAATTCTCTTTTATGACCAACTATCATTTCAGTTTTAATTTTTTAACACCGCTCCAAATACTCATGTTAAATAGCATGTGACAAACACAATATTTTTAAAATTTAAATTCAAATAAATAATAAATAAAATGGACACATAATTATTACTACAATCAATTAATATTTAATATGATTAATGCAATGTATAATTTTTGACATTAAATAAAATTATATGTATATATATATATGCTAAATATAAAATATAACCTATAAAATGTTTGTGTTTGATTTTATTTATTTATTTTTTAATTAAAAAATGTAGAATTATTGAGAGGATGCAAATTTGAAAACAAACAATGAATAGAGTATTATGATCAAGGACACTATTGGAAGATATTTATTAGCAATTCATTGAAATAACATAAATTTCCTTTTATATATATATATATATATATATATATTATGGCTATTGCAGCCACCATTAATTGTATTTAGATATAATTATAGAGTGTTATTTTAGAATTGTATTAATAGCCAAATACACGTGAGAATGTTAAATTTATAATTTGAATTAGAAGATATATGTCATTTTTTATGAAAAAAATTAAGGTTAAATAAATTTTTGGTTATATAAATATTTATATTTTATTTTTAGTCTCTCTAGAATTTTTCTTCAAAAAATTGTCCTCAAATGTATAGAATGTGTACTATTTACATTTTTGAATGAATTTTTCAAACATATTTAGAACATCATAAGAATTTCCCCAAAAAATTTTATAATTTTTTAACAAAAGATAAATTAAACACGAAATTTTAATGGCCAAAATGCTTACAAAATTATTTTTATTTAATCTCTTGTTATATGGAATAACTATTACTATCCCTAACTAAAAAGGTTTTATCATATAGGAAATTTCGTATGTTGTTGCCAACTACGTTAAATTTTTGTAAAAGAAAATTTTATAATGTCTTGAACATTACTGTAAAATAATTTTTTTAAAATTATAAAAATACACATAAGTTGACTATTTCTTTTTATATAATATAAATATAAAATTAATCTATTGTCGTGCATTTATTATTTTTCTTTATGATGGTTGTGGTGTAAAAACATTCTTGCAGTTGATACTGTACAATTTTAATTATAAAATAGATTTTCTTTTGATATAGAATAAATTAGTCCCAATATGTGTTTAAATAATAAATCAATCAATTAAAAATTCTGATTACAAATCATGTTTTATTATACAAAATCAAAATTGTATTATATCATATATATATATATATATATATATATATAGTATAGATGTACACTATTTGTGTGTTTATATATAAGCAAATCAAATAAGAGAATATTTATAATGAGAGAGTGAGAGGAATCAATATTATCGATTAATTAGATTAATCAAATTTTGAATGGTCAAGATTAGAAAAAATAATAATGTGATATTTTTTAGTGATCATGTGTCACTTAAATATTTTTTAATCACAATCTCATTTTAAAACTTATATCTCATTTGATACATTACGTTGTCAATTAATTATGAACGTACACAACATTTAAAATCAACTATTATAAAAAGTTACAATTCTAAGATTATTTTTTGTAAAATTTCATATTTGGTCCTTTTTTCCCATTTTCGATCTAACATTTTGAAATCAACAAATAAAAATATGTAATTTTTCCCGTATTTCAAAATTACACACATAGGTTACAACATATCGGTGGTGTGCAATATTTTTTCCATATTGATCCTTTTAGTGTCAAATAAAGATTTTTAGAATTCTTCTTCCTCTTTTTCATCAATCATCTTATTTATAAAAAAGAAACTAAAAAAAATCTCATATTGAAGAATAATTGTGAAAATTATATTTTGTAAAAAATAATCAGTAAAAATAAAAGACTCTAAATTGAAATTGTTTAAGGATCTTGAAACCTATTCAAGTTTTACTATAATTAAAATATATTTATTAGAATAGACTCAAAAAATATATTTATTAGATGTTGACTTGATTGGAGATTTTGTTAAAATATCATTTATTTTTTCTTGTAACAAAACGGAATGGCCATTTTACCGCTACACAAAACAATGTTTAATGGAAATAGCAATTATGACATGGTATTAATGATTTAAAATTTATTTAAAAATATTAATGATATAGTGTTTTACGTGAAAGACACAGATTCAAGTCAATCACATTTATTATGAGTGAGTTAAATTATTGCATTGATGTTATAGCTTTGAAAAGTTACTATGAGAATTTGTCACTAAACAAATTATCACTTTTATTAATTTTTTTAATGTTTTAATTACGTTTTTGTATGCTTTTCTAAATTATATTGTTGAAAAAGAATTATGTTGAAAATGAACCGCCAATTTTATTAGATTTTGAAAAAAAAATCATAATATAAAATTGAGAAGTACAAAATCATTATATTTAATTTTAAAGATCGCAATATTACAAACATTAATTTATAAATTAGAAATTGTATTTTTGAACTAAAGGGTGTTACAAGTAGTATTTTAGTTATAAAAATTGCATTTAAATATTATTTGAAATTAATTAGGAAAAAAATTGTTATCCTCTGAAGATGGGAATTAATCCCATTTAATTATTTTTCAAAACTGCTGATTTAGCATTCAAAGTATAATTATAGACTTGTCAGTTATTTGTTTTAAAATATGTAGCTAAAATTTCATAATTTACTTTACATTTTTTTATTAAAAAAAATTGGGGAAGTTAATTTTTTTATTAATGAAAGTTAAATTCTTACTATTGAGCTAAGACTTCAAGGATAAATCGTATAATAATATACTTTATTTAAGTAAAAAAAAATTATAAAAAACAAAAACTGGAAAACATAAACTTAATGAGTAAAACAATAGAAATAAAAAATATTTCTAATTCAACTAATATTTTTAGGCTGGATATGAATATCTTTCCTTGAATTCTTCTCAAATCATATCACATGCACTTACTTATTTGTGTTAATACTATTTAAGTGAAATTCTAGAAAGTATGTCTCAAACTATATAATAATTAATATTATATGAATATTGTCTAACAAAGATAAATATAAAAAATAATCATATGTAAAAAGAAAATACTGATAAGAAAAAAATAAATATAAAATAAAATAAAATGTGCAAGCAAATTCAAAAAGCAATATAATATAATAATAAAAGTTTTATGAGTTTATATCCATAACAAAAGACATACATGGGTTTATGGAACTAAATCAAAGGATATGGCGACTCTAAATCATCTTTCTACTAAATCATTGAGCAGGAAGCACCGTCACACCACCATCAGCTTCATATTTGTGATACCTTTAAAAGTGATATGAAGTTGTGAAAATGATTTTGAATACTATATATAAACATAAATAAAAACAATCAGCTTTTAAACATTTCCATTATGAAAGTATTAGGTGTGTAGAATATACTCTTAATATATTTAATTAGTTTTGATATAAAAAATGGTAGTGCATGAAGTCAAATAATTGGGCAAAATTCATATCAGTTTTCTTAATAGAGGCGTTTTCTTATTAAGGCAAGAATATTAAAAGGTTTTCTTATTACATTAAGGTGTTTTTTTTCTTTCCTTCAAAAAATAATACTACACTTAAAGAGTTTTATGATTTTCAACGATACTACTAATTATCGTGTTTTAAATAATAATTTGAAAAATTTTCAAATAATTAAAACGCAATTAATGATTCATAACCTATAATGATGTCACAAGTACTGTATGCTTTGATGCAAGATATTTGTTTATAGTGTAGATATAGATTTTATAATCTGCATAAGAGGGAAAGAGCAATATCATTAAAAAGTTGTATCGAAGGATTCTAGTTAAGAAGACATTTACTTATTAAGTAGTCCATTGACCCACCTCTCTTTCTTGGAAACTACTGTACTACTTAAATCTATTGTATAGTCGTGAATGGAGGATTTTCTTATTACCCTAAGGTTACAAATAGATCATAATATTGTCCTAATTAGATAATTTGTAGGAATTGTTAAAGCTCGTTGTGCAAACCGATCGGTCTCCTAGGGAGGAAACATGATTGAGGTGATCCAAGCCACTAATGCAATAGTCGCTGCAATAACCTAACAAGCAGCAATTCAAACCCAACAAGTTATAGCCCAGGCTCATCATGATGTGTAGAGAGACTAGAGGGAGGAAACAGTAGTTGTATCAAGTGGACTAGTTGATTTTTCACGCTCTTGAGTACGAAACACAAACACAATTAAAACAAATTGAAGGAGATTGTTATAGTTTTATTTAAATTGATTATTTATTTTAAAATTAATTATTTTATTAATAACATTTATTATATAATAATGTTTCTATTACAATTAATCATGTGTCTGGTGTGTTGATTCTATGTTTACTTAAAAAAAATATGAAAAATTGATATTAAATATAGAAGAAAAAAAATAAAAGCAAAATTGTGTATTAATATAATAAGTTCATGAATATATGGGATGCCCTGTATAAAAAGCCAATAGAAATCTAACAAATTAAACATGAACAATTGTGTTTATTGAGTGTGGTAGAAAATACCCAATTTCTCCTCTTGCCAGATTGGTATGGTTGCAAAATATAAATTAAATTATGACAGAATTATGTGTTCCAATCTTGTTTATTTGAGCATCCAAAAAGTTGTTCATGTGCTCTTGTCAATTGATGTGTGGTGTTATTAAGAAGAGGGTGTCGTATCCTAAAGAGTGGCTTTGAGACCAACTCCACTTGTATTATGGAGAGAATTCGCTTTGAGGCTAACTGCATTGGATAACTTACTTGTGCTGGCAAAATGCTCTAAGTCCAGTGTTTTTACACGCCTCAACCAAAATTCAATAAATTCTCATGTTCACTATTTTAATTTATTTTATTTAGAGTCGTATTTATTTTTTGTACTAATATTTATCATTGTTTTATTATTTGTGATAATTCTAACAAAAACTAGTTTACACTTATAGTAGATATTCATTTTTATTCATCAACTATTTACCAAGGTTGAAGGGGCAACAATGGTGAAATATGTCTCCCAACAAACCTACATTTCCACTCCGTCCTATTGTGGTGAATTAAATCTTGAACACACAGAGTACTTACATCCACTCTTTGTTGCTCACGGACAAAGGCTTACCCAACAACTAATATTTTAGTTCCATCACTCTTCTGTCTTTTCACAACAAAAAAAAAATTTACTTCCATCACCCATCATTCATTGCATTCAAGATATAGAAAATTATAAATTAGGAGTTAGTTAGTTAGGTTATATAAAGAGTTTTAAATTTTTTTCTCTCATTTTTCACGAATGTCATGTTTCTTAACATTTTAAGTAATTTTTGCAAATTTCAAATATTTACCAAGAATAATTAGGGTAATGACCCAATTTAGGTTCTATGAACTATCACAAGAGAAATATTTTGCTTTGAGTAGCCTTTACATCATAGCATTTGTGTTGGAGGTCAAACACCATTTTTATTTATATAACAAAGCTAAATTAAATGTTTAAAGATTTTGGAATCTCAATCCACTATTACCTTTCGGAAAAGATAATTTATTTCAACATAATTACTTAATATCTTTTACCTTTAGTGTAACACGTCATTTTTCATAGATATGACTCTCTGTCATAGTTAGAATTGATTTAGATGTATTAAGATTATTATAGGATTTAAGAATAGGATTTTTTTTTTAATCATTAAGACACTTACTTGTTCTTAAAGTAAAACTCAATATGAATGAACTGAGTGAGCTCAAACTCGTTAAGTGAGCTTAATCTCGTTAAGCGAGTGATATCAGCTCATATGTGTCAAGAGTCATTAGCCAACGTCGCATGTTAATTATTGGTTATCTGTAGACACGTGGTAGGATCTAAGTAGACCAAAAAGAAAGACTAAAAGTTCATAGACTTCCAACTCTCTAAGCAAAAATGGTCTCACTAAGGAAGAATAGCCGGATGAAAAAGTATATATAGAGGTGAAATCACCCCATTTGCACCATTCACTCCAGTCAAACCTTTCTCTCTTTACAACAATAATGTCCTTGTCTCTCTAGCCATCTCACAAACTTAATTACTAAAATGCCCTTCAGAGTCCGTTTGTATTAGAAATCAAGCTTAGTCGTTGTGCTAAAGCCATTTCAAAGCAACTAGAGTTTTAATCCACGAGTTTGGAAGGTACTCTAGACTTTTTATTTACTTTTTAAAAATTATTAGGATGTTGGGATAATACCCAAATATAATATAAGAATATTCCATTAAAACAGATTAATCAGTGATTCCTTACTCCACCATTACTTTTATTATGTAAAATAAATAAATAATTTTTTTGATGAAAAAAATAAATAAATCATACAAATTAATAATATATATCTGATAGATGTATTTCATATATGTTTAACTTGAAAAGAATTTCAATTAATCATTATCAACAACAACAACAAAAAATAATTTTAATTGGCCAACCTAATGCACAAAGGAAAACCACGTTAGAACAATAATCGTGTCGTGGTTGAAAATTAAGATAAAAAAAAAATTTAATTTTGAATTGATTAAAATTATTCATTTTAACAAAATCAATTCATTCTATTTTTTTTTTTTTTTACCGTAGGGATCCCCTACCATATAACAATAGTTAAATCTAGAGCAAAAAACAATTCTTTAAATTTCAACTACGAGTAAACCACTATTTTAATCCCTAAAAGTATAAGACATTGTCATTTTGGTCCCTCACTCGGCTAAAAACTCAAATTAGTCTACAAATCATCAAATTGTTAGTCAATTTAGTCTTTGATGTTACAACGGTCATGGACTATTTTAACAATAAATTGTATCTTTCAGTGATTTTTATGATAATCAGTTGTATCTTTCAGAGATTATATTGGTAATTTGAGTTTTTAGTTAAGTGAGTGGCCAAAATAACCTCTTATACGTTCAAGGACTCAGACAATAATTTACCCATTTAACTATTGTAAAAGCTATTGCAGTGCAGAAGCTGTGGAAGATCCAAACCTCCTTTTTGGAGATACACAGGATGTTCGAAAGATGAATAAATGCATCATTATCTTGCTAATTGGTAAAGCAATGAAGAACAATTTCCCTCCATAAAAGGTATGAGAATTGCAAATAACTTTTTCTCTTGAAAAAAGCAAACCCAGAAAGAATATAAGTTTCACCAACACAAAATCAACTTTTTACTTCATTCAGAAAAAAACAAAATCCATTTTTTAATTCAATTTTTCATAGTAAAATTTAACAAAATTTAAAACAAACATACCCTTAACATATATATCCAACCATGTGTATGCAATCTCATTCAAATTAGTACCTAACATTTCTATTTATGTGAGAAGCTGAGTTCTAAGTACTAAACCTAATGGTACAGATCAAATCACAATTTCCCAAAAAATAGGGACATGTCAACAACACTCCAAAAGGGAAGAAAGGATTCATAGTTTTGTTGCCACATGGAACACGCGGATTACCAAAGATATCCCAAGTCGTCATCCTCTTCGAGACCTAAATAGTAGACGCCGATTAATGTAAGCCTGCAAATGAAAAATTGACCTTCAGGTTCTTTGAAAGAATTATAAATAGCTAGTCATGAAGGATGAATCGTACAAGAATAACCTTATACAATAATTCGGATAACAAGAAGGAAAACATCCATTCCAATTTCTTATGCAAATGACAATTCAAAAACAGCTTTTTCCCTATCCCTCGTCATTTTTCTACTATACTAGATGATTTAAAAACACAATCAAGGTGTATAGATCACAAGATATGTGATCTTTTTCATCCATATTCAAATAAGCATATCTTGGGGAGTTTTAGAGAGCAACTGCAGCAACAAGATCAGGATACCACATCAAATGATAATTACAAATATTTTTATACTAATACTAAACATATACAAGTAATTATGTTTATAAATTTATCTAAATACAAATTAGTACTAAGTGATTGTTGTAATGTATTATAAAAAAATCTAAATACTATATGTGGCACAAGGTATTTGGCAACTACTTTGACTCAATTATTTTAGAAGATTAAATGGGATATTTCACCTATGAAGAAGCTCTAATGTGATAATAAGTCAACAATAATAGCTAATAATCCTGTTCAACATGATCGAACAAAACACAATGAGATGGACAGACATTTTATTAAGGAAGAACCTCATTCTGGTTTGATTTGTACTTTGTATCATCAAAGGCAACTAGCAGATATCCTTACAAAGGATTGAGCAGTCCAATTTTGAAAGAACAGTATGCAAGCTGGGAATGGAGAATACCTATTCACCAACTTGAGGTTGGAAATAGATTAATGTTCCACTTTCCGAGTAGTGTTGGAATTCATATTAGTGTTGAGTGTTGTAGCATTTAAGCTTAGGTTCGTATGTAGGTAGCCATGAATTTAGAGAATATCATACATGCATATAGGAAGTAGCAATGCTATTAATCTCCTTGTAGATGTAAATTGTATTTATTGCTAAGAGTGTATAAATAGAATATTAACTGAGTCCAATACAAATCACTCACATTCAGAACAAATTTATCTTCCTCTATTTCACAACCCTCAATTAAAAAATGAAATGGATACAGTGGTGAGCATTTACACTGTACAAGCCAAGCATTGCAGGTAGCATATGTTTTTTAGGGTGACAAACCTGAAGATGGTGACAATAAGGACTATTAAGTACAAAACAAGTTTGGCTATCCGGAATTTCTTCTCGGCACTGAGTACTCTAAACACTTCGGTAACATCAATAAGGTGCTCTCTTTTCACATACCTGAACCATTCAAATGAGATATTCATGACAAAGAACATACAATAAAACAAGTTCAAAAGATAAATTCTTAAATGGAAGTACAAAACATAAGATAATTAAACAACTCAATTTCTCATTATTGTAATTTTCTTTCTAATATTTCTATCACCAAATTAATTCATCAGAGCATTGATTTAGATGTGTTGTTGGAAAATATTTTAACTTGAAAGTAACTTTGTCACGGTGCATCCTCTAAAGATTCATTATATTTCACACAACCAATAAACAATGTTAACAACCTAATCGCACCATAAGTACATTTCATTCACACAACTAGTAAATAAAATTAACAAATCAATAGCTCAAGAACGTAAACTAGTAAAATAAATGCCAAAAAAATAAACACTACACATTCATATAGCCAAACAAAGTTTTAAAGAACTATATATAATTTGTCATTATGAAATATCTGACAGCTTATATGAACAATAGAGGGAAAATATATCCGAGTGCAGACAAGGATCATTCAGCGAGCAAAGGACAACCAGGATCAAGGACTTGAATTGTAGTTTAATCATCCAAACAATTCATACAGGGAGATAGATCGGCCGTGCTGAAGAAATGGATATAGGTCTCTAATATATTATAGACCAATCCACATTATATGATTGATTCAATCCCTCTGCCCATGCTGTTTCAGATTTTTATTTCAAAACCGATTCTGACGTGCTTTTACTGCATTATCATCAAGGTCACTCTTGCTTTTCTTTAAGAACTTGTACCGTCATTTAATAAATAGTAATAAAAATGTGGCAAATTTTCATTTCAGCAATATTGTTGCAAAATAGATAAAAACTCATTGAGTGCACAGCTTTCATTTTTAATCAAAAAATCCATCTAACCCAAAACTTGACCAGTGAAATCCCACAAGTTGTATTTGTAGGATACTCACTCTCCTACTCAACAAGGATACAGATTTGATTGACGCCTTGTTCACAGAGCTTTTGTTGCAGCTAATGTGCAATTTCCATAAAAACATCCGGTCTTTTATTATTATTTGTTTCTTGTTGTCCCTATCTTCTCTATTTATTAAGGATTAGGAGTCTTTTATCCTATAAACAGTGTTAGTGTTTAGTCTTCTTAGTATCAAGATATTATCAAGTTAGTATCAATAATCATAAATTTTTAATTGGGTCTAAATCAATCCCTATTCCCTACAAAACCGGCTTGTAAGGTGACGGGTGCTTCTCACTTAAAAGACATTTTTCATATCATATCGTATCCAATGTGTGACTCTTAGCACATCCCCTTCACACCCAGGACTAAACATCTGGAGCATGACCCTAGTGGCCTAATAATGGGTGACTCAATGGATCTTAGTTAGGCTTTTAAAATGTGGTTTGCGCATAACTCAACCCTACAAAACTGGCTTGTAAGGTGAGGGATGTCTCTCAATTATAAACACTTTTTCGGACCATTGCTCATCCATGTAGGACTCTTAACAAATAATATTCAAGCTCTTATTATTTCTCTCCCCCTTTTATCTTAAACTCATAACTTCAACCGTCTAAGGTTTATAAATTTGTGTCTTCTCCTCCATTTCCCAACCTGAGATTGAACCTTGAGTCTAATCTACCTCAAGAAACTGGTCCATGGGAGAGACAAGTCCAGTGATATTAATTCACAAAACACATAGTTGAAGACTTATACCACTTATACAAGACTTTGCATTGGTGAATTGACTGGCATAGATTTGCACTCTGATAATGACAACGAAAATTATATTTTGTAGAGACGGCAGAACCTGAGACTTATTCAGGTTTGGATATCCCTATTGCCTCTTAAAAGGAACCAACAGCATGATCACAATATCCCATTTCTGATTATCTTAACAAATGCCAATCTATTACCAGAATTCAAGGCATTTGCCACTGAAGTATAAGGTGGAAGTTCCTGACTAATGTGGATAAGGTGTAACAAATCACCATTTTGACAATGAGAATTTTTTCCGCAATGGAAACTTGGATGAAGAAATCTTTGTTAGAATTCCATCTGGTTTGAGAAAAAGGAAGGGAAGAGAACCTACTACCTAAACTGAACAAATCTCTATATGGCTTGTAGAATCCCTTCTACTCTAACATTCTATGTTAATGATATTATCACAACAAGCAGTGACATGTTTGAAATAGAAAGACTAAGAGTGTATTTGGATTGGCGAAATGAGATAGAATGGAGAGGTATAGAAATGAACAAGGTGTTCCATTGTTTGGATATTAAAAAATGGACGGAAACAATGGAAGGACTTGTTTACTTTGTGAAAACATTTTCCATTTTCATTTCCTGAAACTTGTGTAAATTTTACCTGCTAACAAATAAGATGTGGGACTCATGAAGTGAATAACTATCTATATTTCCGAAAAACAATGAAAATGTCAAATAATTATTTTCATTATTTTAAAAAATGCATCATCTCTATCTAACATTTCATCTTCTCTCCATTACAATAGTCCACTTCATGAGTATCACATCTTCTCATTAGGAAATTAAAATCAAAACAAGGTTTAGAAAATAGAAAATGTTTTCACAAAGTAATGAGACTCACATTTCATGAAATCAATTCCTCAAAGACTACAAATCAAGACATTAGGACATTTACAAGGCTAGGCAAGACAACACCCATATCACATCTAATCTAAATAAAGCACTAAACACAAGGTCATGCCAACAACATATAGTTCACTATCATCATTTTTCCCCCAAAACAATAACAACAACAAATTTACTTACAGCATGGCATGATAGCAAGCAAGAGGAGCATTAAGCAAAAACATGACCCAGTGACCAGTGAAGAGGCATAGAGCACATAACACACCCTGACCAATGAACTCAGGAAGAATGAAGTAGTTAATCCGAGATGAAGCATCAAATGGGTTGATATAATCAGCTTCCAAGTCAGATAAAATCAAAACCTAAAACACCAAAAATAAACTATAAATTAAAAAATAAATAAAATAGATTTTTTAAATGAAATAAAATCAATGACATTGACATAAAAATTCAAACTTTGACTGAAAAAAGAACAGAATAAGGGAAGAATTAAAAAGGGTTAGAAGTAGAAAGTGAAATGAAAGACCTGATAGAAAGTTGAAGCGAGAAGAGCAATGTTGGTGGGAAAACAAATCACAAGCCAGAAGAAGAGGTTCCAACCCATTAAAGTGAGTGAGAGGACGAAAAGATTCAATGTTGGTAAAGAGTGATGATGCAGAGTAAAGGCGAGTCTAGTTCAATTCCTTGCCATGATTGCACCTGCATGAATCATTTTACCATTTTGTTCTTTTTTATGGAAAAAAAATACGAAACATATTATGTATATATTTAACATTGCATTACAATTAAATAATATACATATACATTAAATTTTCAAGTGAGAAATTTGAAATTTCATATTTAGGTGGAATGATTATCATGAGAGTGCAAAAACTTTTTTTAAATTGTCAAAAGATATAAATAACTAGGGTCGGGTTGAGTTGGGACATTTTTACCGAATTCAATACTTGAAACGATCAATTTTATTTGAGTTGAATTGAGCTCTAAATCCATGATTTTTTCATTAAACTCGAATCAAACCAACTAGATTATGAGTGAGTTGGGTTGGGTTCACGGATAATAAAAAAAATATTTGTTTTTTATTTTTAAAAAATATAATTAAATTTAAATACTTCAACATTTAAAAAAATAATAAAATCATATCGCAACATATCATTTAATACTTTAAATACATTTGTAAACACAACAAAACACTTAAATTAATTAAATTAGCAACAAATTCTCAATCATACTCCAACAACTAAATTTTAACTATGCATTAAAAACTTATTGAAAATGATGATGGTTAGAGCTAGTTGGTGTAAATTGAAAAAAATAAGAAAGTCTCACATAGGAGTGATGACACACACTAGTAGTGTTTATAATTAGGAGGTATGGCAATTGGGTTGTGACCCAAGGGGTACCTAATTTTGTGAAGGAGTGAGAATGCAGGTAAATAGACCACCAGACGTGCGCACCCGCCGCTGCTGTCCGGTTGGACCTGGGCTAAGTGGTGTATTATTTTTTAGTATTTGGAAAATTAATAAAATATTTATTTTACATGAATGATTGTCTTTTTATCTCATTGATACGTTATACACGTGTCTTCCCTCCACCAAGTCAAAATTTCAACATATGATCTAGTCAATTCCTTCCCCTCGATTTCACGCATCAATTTGCCCGATCAAACCCTACCTATTGGGTTGAGTCGAAGATATTATCGGTGGCATAAATTGATTTGCAGACAATTTTTCGAAATTCAAAAAACAACAAAACTTTTCTTAAGTTATTTTTTACTTTATAAATCGACTTACAAACTTGCGAATCAACTCACAAAAGTAAGGAACTCATTTTTTATGTTCAAGATATGTGAATCGACTTGTAGGGCTTATGAATCGACTCACCATTAAACATAAATTTTTTGTGAATCGAGTAAAAAGACAATCAACGGTTTTCCTATATGTGAATTGTATACTTTCTTTCCAATAGAATTTGCAAATCATATTTTCAATGTGTTTGCTAAAAATTGTAGGTAAGAGAAAACTACTAATGAAGTAAGTAGGAACGGTTTGAGTAGTTGAGCCATAACCTTAATTATGGTACTATGGGCACAAAAGAAAATGTGTTTTTCCTTCCATCATTTAAGTTTCTTCCATAGTCAATTGTGAACATAGTCAAAAGCTTGCTTTTTTTACCTTTCAACAACATTAGGAGGCCCCCAAATACTTCAAAAATCTATCCACCCTATTCATGGGAAGCCAATGAATAATAATGATTGAGGTGTTACCATAACGAAATAGCAAATAATAAATAATTAAGAAAAATAATAAAAACACAAAGTTGTAAATTAGTGGAGAGAAGTCTAAGGTCATAGTTTCATTTGTAACTTTGATTACCCTTAATTTCAGTTCTATTCAGATTCCTTTCTTTTAATTCAATTATCAATCTCTTTACTTAGAGTATTAACCCATTTAATCATTCGTGATTAATATTTTTTTCTTCTTAAATTAACTCTTTGGTTGGTCATGTAAAAAGAGTTTAAATCCAAGAAAAGCATTGAGCATAAAAAAGATTGAAGGATTAGAAGCCTAAAATTAAGTTTGTCATGCAATAATTTATAGTCTCGATTATCATATAGATCCACCAATTAATTGCAGTACGATCACTAACAACTAATTGAAAAAATAACTTTCTTCCTCTTCCAATCCTATGAGGCGCTGTTGTTTCTCTATTTTATACCCACATCTTATCTATTGTGCAGCCTGTAACTCAACACCCCCTCCCTCCCTATGTTCCATCTGTGTCCTTTATATATAGGGGAAATTGCATTTACCTCCCATGAAATCACCTTAAATGAAACTAACACCCCTTTAGTTTTGAAAAAAAACATTCACCTTCTCTATACTCATTAAAAAATTGTGCATAATATTTGTTTTCTGTCACTCTTTCAACTCTATCAGTCATTTATAAAAAAGACATTAGAATACACACTCCAGTTGTCCTACTAAGAACATAATCATATCTTTTCAAATTGCAAATATCAGATGTATAGTCGTACCTTTACAAATTAAAGCGAAAATTATAAGTGTGCCATATAGTAAATGACATGAATAGATGTAATTTGGTACAAAAATAGTTAATGCAATTTTGTTTAGTGAGTATAGAGGAGGTGAATGTTTTTCCAAAACTAGAAGGGGTACTAGTGTCATTTATGAAGTAGCTAAAATATCACTAGAAAGGGGTTGAATAAAGATATTGTAGTTTTAAAAATTTCTTTATAAGCTGTTTTCTAAAACTGGATCCTCTATAAGAGGATGAAACACAAAATTTATGAGGATGAACGTTAGTAACAGAAATGATAAAATAGGTAAAAAGACACACACAAAATTATAACAGTTTATCCAAAATGGCTTACGTCCAGTTCTTCACAAACTTTTGAGTTTCACTAATGTTCAAAATGACTTGTCCTCTAATGGGACTCTTTTTCTCTGTGTTTGTTTTTTAGCCTCACTAGGCTTACACTATCTTTCTTCTTGAGTTACACCTATTACCAACTTTATATGAACTTGGAATATAAAGTATGAGTGGATTGAGATAAGAGTATGATTTTCTCTTTACATAACTTTCTAAGAGGATAATATCAAAGATATAGTTAAATACTGTAGAAAGTGCAAAGAGATGATGAGATTTCTCTTCTTAGCTTTGAGTGTTTCTCTTTTGTATGAGTAGTTGTTGTGTTGAATGATGAAGAGTTTTCTTCCTTTTATAGAGGTGATGGAGCTTTGTTCATGAGGAAAAGTACCAAGTAACCGTTGGAAACTTGCTTAATTGTCCATGGTCCTTAATTTGATTTATAGAAGTACCATTCAACTGCCCTTGTACTATATAAACTTAGGAGGATGAGTTTACAGTGAAGTAGCAAAATTGATTTACAAGGAAGGGGGGTTTGAATTGTAAATCTTCCTTTTTAAAATTTCCTGAAAAACTTCAGATTTGAACTCAAGAAGGTTCTTGGTTAAGGAAGCAGAAAAATGGAGAACGTTCTTGGTTTATCAGAAAACAGAGAACATTCAGATTAGTTTGTAAAACAGAAAAACAGTTTTGTATTTTTAATCTTGAAAAGCAATTAAACTGAATAAAGAGATAAAGGATAAGAAATACCACACATGAATGTATCTTGGTTCACCCAACTTGGGCTACGTCCAGTCCTCACAATTATGAGATTTTCCACTAAGTGTTTAAAACAAGAACCTTCTTGGTTTTACAGCACCTAGCCTAGATCAACCTTGATCTTTGTTTACAGAACTTAATCTAATTCCACCCAGAAAGAGATTAATCAAATCACCTACCAACCTTGATAGGATTTCTTACAATCTACCCCAAACTATACTTAACTCTTATAGTTTGAGTTTTACAATGATGACGAGATTGTTTTGTTAGAATATGAGATGTCTCAACTCTTGTTTGAGATTCGATTCTTTACAATGAATTCAGTATAAATGTATCAGAGTAAAAATAATTTAATCAAACTGATTCTTGTAAGTGATTGGAGAATTTCAAGTATGTAAATGTGAATGATTTTGAGAGATTTGTTAGCACTTGAACTTCTACGTTTTCCTTGAGTTGTGGTCTTCCTTTTTTAGGATTGAGAGCATTAAATGGAGGTCAATAAAGCTGTTGGTAGTGCCTTTGTCAGGCTTGACCAGAGGCATTATTTCTGAATAAAAATAATCCAACTTTTGACTATTTTTATTTTCTGTTTTGACTGGGCTGTGTGTTGCGTTTTAGATCAGTCTTTCTTGAGTAATTAATGATCCTCTAATGCTTTTGATAAGTGATAATATTGCTGGCTAGAACTGAAGCTTTGGATCATTTAAAACATATTGAAAACGATCACATAACTTTGTTGCAGAAAACTGTAGTGTAGTTGCAGCAGATTGATGATCAATCTGGAGCTTTAGCTTTTGGATTTCCTGGAGATTAATAATCAATCTGGACTGATTTCTGAACATACTGGAAGCTGTCTTGATGCATTGTACATTGTCAAGATTGTTTATCAGTCTTGACAGCAGAACTGGAGAATGTTCAGTTTCTGCTTGAGCAGCTTGATTCATGGCTTTTTTCTTTGTGATTCGAATGGTGTCTTTTGATTGTAATTGATCACATATATTCCTTGTCATGTACTCTTAATATTGATGTAAATTCCAAAGGCAATAACTTCAATTAAGTGATGGAGAAAGATTGGTCTTTATGCTGTCACGGCATGGCGAACATTCTCCGTTTTCCTGAATATGTCAAGAATGTTCTCTGCCTTTGTTTATGCTGTTTTCTTTGATTCTTTTGAAACCTATCTTTGAAGTAACAAACTCAAAAGCATAGGTTAAATTAACAATACATTTAGAATGATAATTAACCTTTGTTTATTTTCATCAAAACTTTAAAAATGAGAGTTTGTCTTAACAATCTCCCCCTTTTTGATGATGACAAACATGTTAATTTAGATTTTAATTTTGATTCTAATTTTGAAAGAGCTTGAAAACTCCCCCTCAATTTGTGTAGTGATTTAATTTTGACTGAAGATAAAACATGTAATTTCAAGAGATAAATCATTTCATAGCAAATAGATTCATAATAAAGATGTTTCATTAGATGATATCAATTGATAATTACACAGTGAGATTAAGTCATAAGATATATGGAAGTACCATATACAAAAGGACTTCTATCTAATTAAAAAAAGCTTAAACTTAATCTAAAATCTTCAAATTAATTCTCCCCCTTTGTCACAACAAAAAGGAAGGAGAAAAAGATCCTAAGATGCCAACGATGGTGAAGATCCTTCTGAAGAAGAGGACATGGCAGGATCAGCAACAGGTTGAGGAGAAGGAGAAGGATGACCAGGAGGAGGAACAAGTCCAAGTTTTGGAGCAAGTTGTTATGTCATCCATGTGCGCAGGAGGGTGGACTCTAAATCTTGCTGAATCTGACGTGCCATAATGGTTTGAAGGACAACCATGATCTCACAATTTGTAGGTTCTTTTGGTGGAGGAAGAGGAGGCATAGCAGAAGCAGGATGAGTGGAAGTTAGAGGAGTGGAGGCAGAAGGTGAGGGATTGGAGATGGATTTCTGGTTAATGGAGGGTCCAAGTGTATCAAAAAAAGTCAAAAATTGACTTATCCCAAAGAGTGAGGGACTGGTTTTCTGAGGGGACATGAATAATGGTGACATGGAGGAGACGTGTTGGTTGGGAATGAGGGTGCACATGTCACCAATGGGTGACTGGAAGTAATGGAGAAAGTCTGTGGAGGACAAGGTTGAAGGTTGGGGGAAAATGGAGAAAGTGTAGGGATGGTTTGGTTGGGCAAGTGAAGTTTCTCGGTTTTCAGCTGAACATTCTTGAGCAGTTTCTGCTGCTGCTTCAGGAAGTTATTGTGAGGGCTATGGTGAGGCTGAGGTTGGAGCTAGAGCAGCAGCTCTTCTCCTTAAGGAGCGCTTCCTTTTCAGTGAAGGTGGGAAGAAGGATGAATGAGCACTTGTCTCAGAAGAAGTTTTCTTCATATGAGAAATATTCTTCGAAGAAAACCTGGAGATTTTGATCAGACTCTTCTCATTGCTGAGAGGGATTTGAAAATGTTTGAAGATTCTGGTTAGAATCATCCCATAAGGTACAATGTTTTTTCTGTAATCCTCATTTGCTGCAGCTATCATGTGATGGATGATGATGTGGGGAAGGTTGAGACGCTTGCAGTTTAGGAGATGATGGATTATGAGGGCATCATTGTCTGATACATACTCATGACTTCCACAGTGGGGAAGTATGGTATGGTGGCTGATGCTGTTAAAGATTTTTGGAAGGGGTTTGAGGAAGGTTGAGAGCTGACGCGTAGACCCTTCTTGGAAAAGATCAGAGAGCACATATGTCTTGTTCAGATTTAAAGCTCCATACCATTTATCTCCATAAACAGCAGGGCCTTCAGTAGGAAGGTTAAGAATAGAGGTCAGGGATTCTGGGGTTAGGCTTATTTCTATCCCCTTGACCTTGGAGATGATCAGGGACTTATCAGAGAAAGTCATTGCTTGACAATAGAAAGCCCTGATGACATCTGGGTAGTAACATTCTGATATCTGAAGAAAGGAGGTCCAGCCCAAAACATCAGTGTGATGTTTTACAGCGTTTCCATCAACAATCAGGTTGTCAAACATGACAACTCTTCCCACTCCAATAGGGCGTTGAGCCCATTTCTCTTTGAATAGCTTAGATGCAGAGGAGGGAATCAGAGGAATGTTGTTGGTGTTGTGGAGATGAGAGTTTTGAGGGGCAGAAGGAGAATTTTAGGGGGCAGAAGGAGATGGTTCACAGAATGGAGAACGTTCAGGTATTGATGAACGTTCTTGAGAATATTTTGGAGTTTTTTCAACAGAAGGAGAAGACTTCTATTTGGCCTGTTTTGAAGCCCTTGATTTGCTTCTCTGAGGGTTCTTTAATTTCTGTTTAGCAAGAAATTGAGAGAGGGTTATGGTGGATTTCTTCTTCATGGTTTTTGAAGGGGGTTGAGATGGTTTTGATGGAGAGAAGACTTCATTTATATTCTTCCTCTTCTGGTTAGGAGGAGTTGTAAATGAAGATTCAGAAGACATAGTTTGCCTCTGTGTTGGGGGTGTCTGAGTTGTTTGCTGAGAGGTTTCTAAAGGGGCATTGGATGGAGGAACATCAATTTCTTCCTCATCAGAGTAAGAGATTATGAACATGGGAGAATCAATATTTTTAGGTTTTGATGCCCCTATTCCAGCAAGAATTCTCATAGACCTTCGTTGAGTTTTTGTCGGTTTTGTTGGATTTTTTAAGTGTGGTGGAACTTGAGCAATGTTTGGTACAGATTGAGAGTGAGAAGGAGGGAAAATAGTTGAGAGTGATCTAAGAGGGAGAGGGATAGGACTTGATTCCCTTGATGATGAAGATGAAGATTCTGATGATGATAAGGGCATTTTAATGGGAGAAGGTCTGGGTGGTGGAGAAGGTGAACGATTGTGGAACGGAGAAGAAGGTGGTGGTGATGGTGATTTAACATATGCATTTTTACAAGCACAGGATTTTGTTCTTGCCATTGGAGTTTTTTTCAGAGAGGAAGAAAGGTTTAGAGGAAGTTGAAGAGAAGGATTTGAAGGGTTCGTGAGAAACTTCAGAAGTAGTGTTGCTTATTTAGAAAGAAATAAGTAATGATGAGTGAAACCTAGGGAAGGATGATTGAGAAGATGCAACGCCTCAATTGACACTGTGTCAGGGCATTTTTTGGAGGCAGGGGACAAGAGCATTAAATGCCAAGACTCCCCTTTTCCTTTTGCCTGCGCAGAGAAGAAGTGACACGCAGAGGAGAAAGTTGTTTCTCAAATGGAGAAAGTTGACTGAAAAATGGAGATTGATAAACGTTCTCCATTTTCTACAGAAGCAAAATTTTAATGAGATTTCTCTGGATTTCTCATGATTTTCAGTCTTTCCTTAATTGAATTAAAACTATCCTCAACTAAATGCTTTGTAAATATATCAGCAAGCTGATTTTGGGTATCAACAAAGATTAATTCAATGTTTTTCTTGCTTACATGATCACGGATAAAATGATGTTTTATTTCAATGTGTTTTGATCGTGAGTGCTGAATGGGATGTTTAGATAAATTGATAGCACTAGTATTATCACAATAAATTGGAACACTTGAGTAACTTACAGAGAAGTTTTCAAGTTGATTTTTAATCCAAATTACTTGTGAGCAGCAGTTTGATGCTGAAACATATTCAACTTTGGTGGTTGATAAAGCTATTGTGTTTTGTTTCCTGCAAGACCAGCTTATCAATGCTTCACCCAGGAACTAACATGCTCCACTTGTGCTTTTACGTTAAGTTTTATCTCCAGCGTAATCAGCATCGCAATAGGCTACAAGATCAAAATGTGAACATTTTCTATACCAAAGGCCAAGATCACTAGTACCAACAAGTTATCTAAATATGCGTTTTACTGCTGTTAAATGTGATTCTTTGGGTGCAGATTGAAATCTAGCACATAATCCTACTGCGAATACAATATTAGGCCTACTCACAGTTAGATATAACAAAGAACCTATCATTACTCTATACTCTTTTTGAGAGACAGATTTTCCATTTTCATCTTTGTCCAATGAAGAAGATGGATGCATGGGAGTAGTCATGATTTTGGCTTCATTCATTTTATATTTTGTTAAAAGGTCTTTTGTATACTTTTCTTGACAAATAAAAATGTCATCATCATGCTGCTTGATTTGTAAACCAAGAAAGTATCTCAACTCCCCCAGCATGCTCATTTCAAATTCACATTTTTTCATTGGTTGAACCAAAGATTATATCATCAACATACACTTGAACTATGAGTAAATCATTTTTATCATTTTTCTTGAAAAGTGTAGTGTCAATGTTTCCTCTGGAAAATCCATTTTTGATTAAGAATGAACTTAATCTTTCATACCAAGCTCTTGGTGCTTGTTTCAGACCATAGAGAGCTTTGGTAAGTTTAAAAACATGGTTTGGTTTTGATTGATCCTCAAAGCCAGGAGGTTGTTTCACATAAACTTGTTCATTTAAAAAGCCATTTAAAAAAGCACTTTTAACATCCATTTGAAATAATTTAACATGCTTATGAGATGCATATGCAAGAAGTATACGAATAGCTTCTAACCTTGCAACAGGGGCAAACGTTTCATCGTAATCAATACCTTCCTGTTTATTATATCCTTGCGCGACCAACCTTGCTTTGTTGCGAATAACCTTGCCTTCTTCATTGAGTTTGTTTCTGAAAATCCATCTTGTACCAATGACAGTTTGATCTTTTGGATCAAGGACTAAATTCCAGACTTCATTTTTCTCAAACTGAAGCAGTTCTTCTTTCATGGCTTCTATCCAAGATTGATCTATTATTGCTTCTTTAATGGATTTGGGTTCAATCTGGGATATCATTGCCATGCTGCATTCATCATTCTTGAATGATCTTCTTGTTCGAATTCCATCAGTAGTTTCTCCAATTATTTGAGTTTGAGGATGTCCTTCAATTGTTCTCCAGCTTTTTGGTGGAAATTGAAACAGAGATTGTTTATCAATCTCGGTTTCCTACACATCATTCTGTTGTTGCACACCAGTTTGAATCTCTTCTTCCTCATCCCTTTTACTTAGATCCAAATCATCAAACTCATCAAATAACACGTGCATACTTTGATCTGAGCTTGATTGTTGTTGCCAAAAGTAACTGATCCTCCGTCCTTTTTAATGAAGGACATGAAACAGTTTTATCACCTGTCATGTGTCTTGAACAGCCACTGTCCAAGAACCAAGGCTTTCTCTTGGCACTTTGAAATCCAGCCTGCATAAGAATTTTCATTCACTTTAGGTACCCACTTTGTCTTGGGTCCTTGAGAGTTAGTCTTAATAATTTCTTTCCTTTTAAAATAACATGTTGACTCTTGATGACCAAATTTGAGACAATAGGAGCATTTAACTGTTAGTCTTGGTATTGATTTTGAATTCTGAGTTTTAGAAGGTTTGAATCTTGATTTTGTAAAGGTTCTAGATCGTTCTCCTTTTTTCAAATTTTCTGGAGAAAGTTCAGTTTTTATTTTGGAACTTTCTCCGTTTTGAGAACAGTCTGGAGAACGTTCTCCCTCTTGCAATTTTTTCAAAATTGGTTCTCTATTTGCAGAACTTTCTTTTCTTTTAAACATCCTTCTGCTCTTAATCTTTTCATCCCGTTTTTTGAAGTAGCAAGCAAATTCCAAATGTCCAAGTTTTTTACAGTATGAACATTTGGTTTTACATTTTTCAATCTTGCTTTCCGAGATAAAAAAGTTTTCATACATTTTGGTTTTTTGAGTTTGATTGAACCCAAGACCATCTTTATCAAATATTCCTATTTGTGATCCCATGATTTTTTGAAAAGTTTAAGTAGCTTTAATAAAATTTAGCAAATCAGTTTTCAAAATTTCATTTTCAGTTTTAAGGTGAACGTTCTCCGTTTTAGCTGCAGAACGTTCTTGACCTTTCTGATTTTCACAACTTTGCTGTTTTGATCCTCTCAGTTCTTGAATGGTATTCTTGAGAATATCAATCATAGCCTGAGCCTTTTCTTTTTCTTCTTTTTCTTTTAAAACTTGTTCTTTTAAAGACCTACATTTTTGTATAAGAATGTTTGAATCATTTAGCAAGTTGTCAAATTCTTTTCCCATTAATTCACACAAAGAACAAGATTCAGAATTAGTTACCTCGTTTTCTTCTGTATCTGTCATCAAGCATATGTTGGTTTCTTCTCCTTCTTCTGTGTCTGATTCTTCAGAGTCATCCCATGTGGCCAGCGTTGATTTCTTTTTAAATGGAAATCGTTTTGGTGTTTTCTTATTCAAGGGACATTCAGCTTTGTAATGTCCTAATTTATTACAACCAAAACATGTAATCTGGCTTTTATCTGTTTCTGTTTTGGGATTTTTATTTGGAAACCCCTTCTTGATTTGATCTCTCATTCTCATCATTCTTTGTATTTTTCTGGTGAGAAGAGCAATTTCTTCATCAACATCTTCTTGTCCAGTTTCTTCTGGTTCTTCATCAGTTTGTATTGTGATGCTTTCTTGAGATGCCTTCAGAGCCACTGCTTTGCCTTTCTTGGTAGGTTTATCTTCTTGTAGCAGTATTTCATGTGCTCTTAAGGTTCCTATCAATTCTGCCAGGAGAAGTGTTTCAAGATTTTTGGCTTGGATTATAGCTGTTACCATTGGTCTCCATACAACTGGAAGACAACTCATGATCTTTCTTACTCTGTCTTGTATTGAATAGGCTTTGCCAAGGGAACGCATTTCATTCACTATTGTTGTGAATCTTGCGTACATCTCATCAATGGTTTCTCCTTCTTGCATCTCAAATAATTCAAATTTTCTTATACCAATGTCTATTCTTGTTTCTTTGACATGGCTTGTGCCTTCATGGTGAGTTTGCAATGTGTCCCATACTTCTTTAGCAGTTTCACATTCGTCTACTCTTTCACTTTCTTCCCTGCTCAAAGCACACGATAAGAATAAATGAGCTTTAGAATTTAGGAGTACCTTAGCTTTATCATCAGGAGTCCAATCTGCTTCTTTCTTTTCTGCTGAAGTTGAATCTTCTTGATTTATTCTTGGAATATGATTTCCATTTATTATGATGTTCCACATGCCCGTGTCATGTGATTTTAGAAACAATTGCATTTTGCTTTTCCAAAAGTAGTAATCAGTACCATCAAAGAATGGTGGTCTGTTTGAGGATCCTCCTTCAACAATGTATTTTGCTTTGGACATTTTTCTGGATCTTTTTCTCTAACACTTGTTAGGTTTTCTTTTTAGAGACCTTTCTCTGATGCCAATTGAAGTAGCAAAATTGATTTACAAGGAAGGGGGGTTTGAATTGTAAATCTCCCTTTTTAAAATTTCCTGAAAAACTTGAACTCAAGAAGGTTCTTAGTTAAGGAAGCAGAAAAATGGAGAACGTTCTTGGTTTATCAGAAAACGGAGAATGTTTAGATTAGTTTGTAAAACAAAAAAACAGTTTTGTATTTTTAATCTTGGAAAGCAATCAAACTGAATAAAGAGATAAAGGATAAGAAATACCACACACAGATATATCCTGGTACCCCCAACTTGGGCTACGTCCAGTCCTCACAATTGTGAGATTTTCCACTAAGTGTTTAGAACAAGAACCTTCTTGGTTTTATAGCACCTAGCCTAGATCAACCTTGATCTTTGTTTACAGAACTTAATCTAATTCCACCCAGAAAGAGATTAATCAAATCACCTACCAACCTTGATAGGATTTCTTACAATCTACCCCAAACTATACTTAACTCTTATAATTTGAGTTTTACAATGATGATGAGATTGCTTTGTTAGAATCTGAGATGTCTCAACTCTTGTTTGAGATTCGATTCTTTACAATGAATTCAGTATAAATGTATCAGAGTAAAAAGAATTTAATCAAACTGATTCTTGTAATTGATTGGAGAATTTCAAGTATGTAAATGTGAATGATTTTGAGAGATTTGTTAGCACTTGAACTTCTACGTTTTCCTTGAGTTGTGGCCTTCCTTTTATAGGATTGAGAGCATTAAACGGAGGTCAATAGAGCTGTTGGTAGTGCCCTTGTCAGGCTTGACCAGAGGCATTATTTCTGAATAAAAATAATCCAACTTTTGAATATCTTTATTTTCTGTTTTGACTGGGCTCTGTGTTGCAATTTAGATCAGTCTTTCTTGAGTAATTAATGATCCTCTAATGCTTCTGATAAGTGATAATATTGCTGGCTTGAACTGGAGCTTTGGATCATTTAAAACAGATTGAAAACGATCACAGAACGTTGTTGCAGAAAATTGTAGTGTAGTTGCTGGAGATTGATGATCAATCTGGAGCTTTAGCTTTTGGATTTCCTGGTGATTGATAATCAATCTGGACTGATTTCTGAACATACTGGAAGTTGTCTTGATGCATTGTACATTGTCAAGATTGTTTATCAGTCTTGACAGCAGAACTGGAGAATGTTCAGTTTCTGCTTGAGCAGCTTGGTTCATGGCCTTTTTTCTTTGTGATTCGAATTGGTGTCTTTTGATTGTAATTGATCACATCTATTCCTTGTCATGTACTCTTAATACTTATGTAAATTCCAGAGGCAATAACTTCAATTAAGTGATGGAGAAAGATTGGTCTTTATGCTGTCACGGCATGGCGAACATTCTTCGTTTTCCAGAATATGTCAAGAATGTTCTCTGCCTTTGTTTATGCTGTTTTCTTTGATTCTTTTGAAACCTATCTTTGAATTAACACACTCAAAAGCACATGTTAAATTAACAATACATTTAGAATCATAATTAACAATCCTTAATTAACCTTTGTTTATTTTCATCAAAACTTTAAAAATGAGAGTTTGTCTTAACATACAGTCCGTTCTCGGATAGGAGGATGAGTTTTTCATTAATTAGGACATGACTTGTACTTTTGACTTTTTCCTTTTCCAAGAATTGTAGAGTCTTATTTTTCATGTCAAGGACAACACTTTTTCGTAATATGGTACTTTTGGCCATTTCCTATGTAAGAGGATGAATGAAATCAGAAGTTTATTTGTTTATCCTCTGGCATTGATCATCTTCTCATGATTTGTTTGTCTTTTTGCTTTAGTACTGTTTGTCTTTGGTTACAGATTCATCTTCCTTGAATTAGTCGTAAATTTATTTTTCTGCAGTATTGTATATCCTCTGTATCAGAGGTTAAGGCTTCATCCTCTACTTGTTTATCCTCTAGCTTGGAGGATGTGTTAATTTGTATCAAATATACTTCTTTTGACCTCTTTTGACCAAGGTGAGGAAGAACTTGTTTTCTAACTTTGAATACACTCAAAAGTACAAATTAGATAATAAACATAATTATAATCTTTGAGATAATTTTGTTTTCATTGAAACCTTTGAGAAAGATTTTATCTCAACAATTTAAAGTAACCTCAGTGGAAGTAAATGCAATTTTCTTTTATATATATATATATATATATATATATATATATATATCTATCCTACCAAATCCATTTTTCATAAAAACAACAAGCCAAGCCATTTGTATTGTTCTCTAGTTTGGCCAACGTTTCCAAATTTGGTTAGCCTACTCCTGCATTTTTGTTGATCTTTCTTTGACCACTCAATTCAATAGGCATAAACATAATCAATAATATGTTATATATTTATTTTGATTTATATTTGGTTCACATATTAGACTTGCATTGACACATATAGGATCTAATCAATTATATTGAGCCTTCAAATAGTCATTTTTTTGCAATTCAATTATATTATATTGGATCAATTTGTGTTATTTTTCTTCTCAAAATTAATTATGCAAAAATGAGGAATAAACAAAAATAAGTAAGAGTCAAAACTATAAAATAAGATCAAATAAATGGGGAATATACTCTTACAATCATATAATTTATGAGTTTGTCACCTTCAAATGAAAAATCTAGTGTTTTTGTATCCATGTTGGAGTACTAAAGCCCTAGACTTTTTGATGACTACCCAAATGCATGGTTTGTCATTCTATGTGAATATTTTTAATAACACATATATTTTGAATTATTGAAAAGTATAAAAGTTGTAACAAGAAGAAAATAAAAATATGGAAAAGGTAAAGATGGGGGGTGCCACACTCAAGCTTCTATGAAGAAGATGAATGATAAGCATTGGAGAATGATCATCACAAGAAAATTTGTTTTTTTATAAGATCAAAAGGATGGTCCAATTCATAACCAAACAGAGGCAAAACTCTCACAAATACCTCTTATATAATGGAAATACTTTCTTAGACTGATACCAAGTAAGACAAAAGTCACAATAAACTAATAACAATTTCTGGATATTGCACTAATTGTCTTGTCTAGTGGCTGCACTAATTACATTGTCTAAAATTTAATGAAAATGTAGTTACAATAGTAACACAATCAACTCAAGGGTCACCTTTAGCAAGACCAATCAAAAGTTACTTCTTCTACACAAATAAACATCTTTTACACCCCTTTTGTGCTCCACTAAGATACCACTCATTTCTCATGAATGAGCCCATTATTTATTTTAATTTAAATCAACAAAATAAAAAACTTCAGTCCACTCATCCTAATCACATCATCAACTTTAAGCTCATTTTATACCATATAAGTTGATTTCGCTCTTGAGTCTAAAAGACAAATTGTAGATAATTCTCTAAGCTTTCCAACGAATCAAAGATCACATCAATCCGACATCTATAGCTCCAAATATAGCAACAACAAAAAACAGAGAGTTTATCATCTATGAAAATAACATTTTCAACCAAAATTAATTTGGTTCTTTTTATTCCATTAATGAATATATTCTTCTTATAAAAAGAAAGCATCATAAATAATTCTCTCCCTCTTCAAGACAATTTGACCTCAAATTTATAGCTTAAATACCTCTAGGGTCAAAAATAAATCTAAATAATCCAACACACTAATTTCTACTTTAGAGAAATTTTCATGCCATGACTTTCCAACTTCTATGGTTCCACTTCATTGCTCCTTGGAAACACTTTTTCATTTTCTTTCTTGCATGCTTCCTTTGCAATTTCATCCATAACATTTTTTATATAAAATCATTACAAAATGGGAAAAGGTTAGGATTACAACAAGTATCCAAGATAACATCATTTTCCTCTATTTCTTTTACATCTCCCTTTATTTTGATGGTTTCTTTTTCTTTCACCTCACTTTCTTTTACAACAAGACTATATTTTTTTTAACATTTTTTGCATTCTCTCTATACTTCTCTTGGATTTTACAGATCTCCTCCTCAAATATTTCAGAACTAGCAACCATCTCTTTTTCCATTTTCTCCTTTCTTTTAACTTTTCTTTCATTCTCTCTACTTCCCTCTCTATGCAGTCCATCCTTTTAAAAGATTCATCAATTTGTCTACAAATTAACATCTCTAAATATTCCGACAAGACTTTTATAAATATAGACATCATTTTTCAAAAAAAAAATTCTCTTTTTTTTTTTTAATATTCAAACAGAAAATATAATGGAGTTGCAAAGATAACAATTAAAATTTCAAAATTTTAACAAAAAATAGTCCAAACGAAACCTTGCTCTAATTACCACTAGATGACTACCCAAATGCATGATTTATCATTCTATGTGCATATCCTTGATAACACACATATATTTCGAATTATTGAAAAATATAAAAGTTGTAACAAGAAGAAAATAAAAATATGGAAAAGGTAGAAATGGGGGAAGCGTCATACTCAAGCTTCTATGGAGAAGATGAATGATAAACCTTTCGCCATAAGAAAATTTGGTGTCTTGATAAGATTAAAATGATGGTCCAATCTATAACATAAAAAGACAAAGTTCTCACAAATACACGTGTAATTTTTCAACAAAATTCTTTTCCATTTTATCAAGCAATTCCCTCTATATAAAGGAAATACTTTATTGGGATAATTCCAAGTAAGCCAAAATTCATAATAAACTAACATCATTTCATAGTTATTGCACTAATTGGCTTGTCTAGTGTCTGCACTAATTACATTGTCTAAAATTAATGAAAACGTAGTTACAATAGTAACACAAGAAACTCAAGAGTCATATTTAGTAAGACAGATCAAGAGTTACTTCTTCTACACAAATAAATTGCTTCAATACCCCCCTTTGGGCTTCACTTGGATATCACTCATTTCTTGTGAATTAACTTATTATTTATTTTAATTTAAATTAACAAGTAAAAAAACTTCAGTTCACTCATCCTAATTATGTCATCAACTTCAAGCCCATTTTCCACCATGAAATAAGCTGATTTTGCTCTTGAGTTTAATTGTAGATAATTCTCTAAGTTTTTCAAAAAAAAAATCAAAGATTGCGTCAATCGGACATCTATAACTCCAAATATAGCCAAAATAAAACACATAGTTTATCGCCTATGAAAATGACATTTTTAACCAAAATTAATTTGGTTGTTTTTATTCCATTAGCGAATAAATTTTTCTTGTGCATGGATAGCATAATAGGATCTCATCACCTCTGCTTCCATACCATCTACTTGCACTCAATCATCTCCGCAAGGTCATGCTTAGTTTGCTTGATTTTTCCATAATACTCGAGGTTTCTACTCATGGAAATAAGGTTTAGGGTTTCAACTTTTCAATCTTTTAGGGACCATACGAAACATCTTTTTCCCTGTGAATAGAGTTGATTAAGGGAATTTCCAACTTGCAATTATTAAGAATCATATGATTACCCCAAGCCTCTTGAACAACTTTATTACACTTAATGTCTCTAAGCTAGAACTGATCAAACCTCTTAACTCTAAGCTAGAGCTGATCAAACCTCTTAATATGCTGATGGTGGGTCTTGCAATGAGTATTGGAAGAAAAGTGGAAAAAAGGCAATGATTTGAGTCATACCTTTGTAGGTGAAAGTTGTTGGAGAGAAGGAACAAAGTGTCAAATTTTGTTTCCATGAGAAAAACTAAATTTGGATGGTTCAAAAGGATGAGCTTCTTTAAAGCTCCAACTTCCCACGAGTTTCCAAGCCCATGACAATTCCAACCAAGATAGAATCTTCATTGTTCTAGACTTGCTCACTTAACAAGGTCTAATGTTGAATTATTTGTAAATTAAGATCGTTTAAAGACTGTTGCCTGGGAGCACTCCTCCATTGACAATAGCATGACCCCACTGACCGACATTGTACTCACAATCTTCCTGCCCCTTTCTCACAATTGGAAATTAGAAAGATTTTACTTTTCGTGGGAAACAAACCCGAGACCTAGGGGTTAAGTCAATTATTAATCCATTCTCACTACTAATTGAGCTACTAGATTAGCTCAATTGGTAGTAGAAATGAATGAATCATTGACTTAACCCCTAAGTCTCAGGTTCGATTCCTACATAAAGCAAAATATCACTAATTTCCAATGGTAGGAAATGGGCAAGTAGATCGTGAGTACAATGTCGGTCGACGAGGTCAGGTTGTTACACCATACATTCTTTTTTTATTGTGTATTTGACAAGAATGTTTCCATATTGGAAGCTTGGAAAACTCATTCCATACATGATTACATTTTTTCCTATAATGTTGTTGTGGTTGCTAAGATAGATCTCCATAAAGGTATTTGAGTTACTCTTCGGTGTATGACCATCCCTAATTAATAGTTTTTCCCATGTCTTCTACATAAAGCCTCATTCATCAAGTCGGTAGAGGAATTATTGTTCTGGTCATGATTGGAAACATTTTCATGTATGTTGGGACTGTTGTTGTTCCCCTCGATCCATTATGTTCATGTTGGCAAACTTTTCCTTCATAGACGTGTGGACAGTTGAGATAGTTTGACAAAAGAAATTATTTATAGATAGATTGCTGCTAAACTTCTTTCTTTAGGTTCATCAGTCTTCTGCTATATTGGTTTCATCTTAACTAAGAACCTAAAGGTATATAATTATCTTGTTGGGTATTGATATTTCTTTTATAAGTATTCTCTTTATGCCCCACCAAACAACACCTAAAGCAAAAGTAAGGTAACTTCACATATTTAAAATCAATCCAAAATATACTATCATTTAGGTTCCTAATACAGATTCCATATTTATTCTTGATATTCACAATGTTCATCATCTTCACACGCCCCCAGAAAAACTAACGATTTGTTTTCCCGTCAATTAAGTTTGACAATGAATTAGAAGGCCCCATAATTGAATCCATACAAACACATTATGAAAATCAGTTGACCCTATATACGTAGATCTATGTCATGGTTTAACAATCAACCAAGAGTTGCAAAATAATAAACGATTGTCTTTGTAATTGCCTTTCCTGGTTAGTTTGTATTTATTGAAGAATGGAAATATGTTGCCTTGGCTTCCAATATTCTAAGACCCTTTGGGTTTACCGAAAATAAGCTAAAGTACTATTTAGAATTTCATATGAATTCGTTTTTCATGGATAATTTTTTCCAAGATACAATTTTTACAAGCATCGATCCCTTCTTGAATGATATCATCTTATGTGATTTCTTGAATATCGTATCACGTGTATTTGCATTGACAGGTACCTCACGTTTATTTACATAAGAACTTTGAGTGAAAGGATTCATGAAAGGCTCATTGAGATTCAATCTCAAATAAGCTAGACTTCCAAGTTGGGGCTAAGAAGCCTCTATCCCATCTTATGATTGCACAACCTCACCATACTTGAAAGGTGTGATCGAATTAGGATGATTCATCGCAAAGCAAAAGAAAGAGGGTAGGATAAGAGATCCTAAAGTAGAAATACCACCAAGAAAACTAAAACCAGGGGAAGAAAATAATAACAAGTCTAGCCTAAGAAGACCTCCCCAAAGAGAATACTAAGACAATAGTAGGAAGAAAAAAGATCACTAACACCACAAGGGATAGACAAAAAAAAAAAAACCACAAGAACACATCCACCAAAAGAGAAAACTACCAAGCTCTAGTCAAGGCCTATACCAATAGAGGAAAAATTTTGATTACATTAATTCATGATGAGTTTTTTAGTAGTGATAGAAAACAGCACCCAAAATTTTGTTACATGAAATTTGAATTTTCTTACAATAACAAAAATAATAAGAAAAATCCATCCCCAACCCTTATAATTATATGTCTTCCTTACAAACATTTGTAACTCAAATTAACCTTCATCCCAATAAATAAAATGAAATAATATAATATTAAAAAAAATTGCATGAATAGAATTTGTGTTTTAAAAATTTATTTTTTAAAACACAACTAAAATTTTATGTCCACGAGATAGTTTTGTGTTCCGACATCTCCCACCCCACAAGATTCTGTTTTGGAATATTCAAATTAAATTTTCTTCAACATAAAATTCTCTCACCTCATTAGATTTCAAATGTGTTTTGAAAAACTTAAATTAAATTCTCCATTGCACATTTGAAATCTCGTGGTGTGGAAGAGTTTTTTGAAAGAAAAAAAAAATATTTTAAAAGGTTAGGGATAAATTTAGAATTTGAGAAATCTACCACTCATCCCCTCACTTTTACCTCTCACATCCAAAGCTCATCAAAAAACATTTTTACCCCATTCTACTTGATAGTTAAATTTTTTTTAACATTTCAACGGTTTTCAATTTTTCAATTTTTTTTTAATTCTGAAAAAGTTGTATTTTAGAAGTTTCACATTCATCTAAAGTTTTGAAGTTTTTTTAAACTTTTGACAAAATTACATTTCAAAACTTTCACATTCATCCAAAGTTTCAATTTTTTTGTTGTTGAACTTTTGGAAAAATTGCATTTTGGTAGTTTCACATTCATCCTAGTATTTGAAATTTAATTAAACTTTTGAAAAAAATACATTTCAGAAGTTTCACATTAATTAAAAGTTTCGATTTTTTTTTTAAATTTTAGAAAAATTGTATTTCGAAAGTGTCGCATTCATCCAAAGTTTCAAAAAAAATTTAAACTTTTGAAAAAATATATATTTTGAAAGTTTCACATTCATCCAAAGTTTCGAATTTTTTTATTTAAAAACAGCTAAGAATTTACATTTTGAAACTTAACCAAAATTTTGAAGATGAAGAAAAATAATTTACTTGTATTTCAAAAAAAAAATTAAATAATTAAAAAAAACAAAAATGTATTTTCATACAAGTTAGGAGTGGGGGTAGACGACAAACTTCTATTAAAATTTAGGAATTTGTACCGTATGGTAGGTTACTATTAGAATTTAGGAATTTATACCTTATAATTGTAAATATGAGATTGGATGAGTATCACTATAGACAAATGAAACTTTTACCTCATACTCTTGAATTATACCTATACCCCCACATATTTTTCAAAATATCAAATATACCATGCATTTTTTTTTACTATTTTAATAAATTAAAATTTACTTTTTTTTTACCTTCCAAAGATTTCTGGAACTCAAAAAAAAAAAGTTTTTCGGTACGTAAAAGTTTTCCAATAGTTATCGGAAAACTTGGAAAAAGCTTTTCGGAGAAGAAGCGTAAATTTAACACTACCGGAAAACTTGATACTCATCCAATTTTTCCGGAAGTCTTTTTTTTCCAATTTTTTTTTAATTTTAAATTTTGATATATATGAATAATCCGCTAATATTATTTGATAAAACATGCGTTGATACTACCAACGCTTTTAATACAGAACATGTATGAATAATTATAATTATTATCGTAAAAATATATTATTGTGATTGATTATTAAAATTAAAAAAATAACAAGAAAAAAAACCAGTTAAAAAATTTTTTAAAAAAAATTAAGAAAAAATAACTATCGAAAAACTTCAAAATCAAGTTTTTCGATAGTATGCGTTTTCAGAAAACTTCCAGAAAACTTAAATTTAAGTTTTTCAGTAGTTCATTTTTTTTCTGGAAAACTTAAATTTAAGTTTTCCGGAAGTTTTTTAGAAACGCATACTACCGAAAAACTTGGATAAAATTCACTCACTTTTTTCGAAAAACTTGAAATGATGTAACGGTAAAATTTTCAGATTTTATGTTTTATAAAAGAACAAAAACGTATTTTCTTTAGATTTGTGGAAGTATAAGTATAATCTGAGAGGTATATCGTAAAACTTTCTAGACAAATATTTCCAAGAGTATATAGGCCCAAACATACTTCCAAGGACTATAGGCCCAAACATACTTTCTAAACAAAAATCATTCTCTCCCTATTACTATCGATTTTGTTGAACCCGTCTCACTCCTTTTCTCTCTTTCTCTCACACACAAGAGGGATCAAATCAAACAAACTCTACGATGCCGACTCCAACTATGCTCCGCCAACGCCTCCTCTCATCTCTCCGTATCCGCGGCGGCTCAAGCTCCGGCGCAAGCCGATGGACAAGCCCAGGCCACGAAGAAAGACCCAAGGGGTACCTCTTCAACAGAACACCCCTCGCTCCAGGTGAGTCACGTAAATGGGAAGATTGGGAACTTCCTTGCTACATCACAAGCTTCCTCACTATCGTCATCCTTGGTGTTGGGCTTAATGCTAAGCCCGATTTAACCATCGAAACTTGGGCCCATGAAAAAGCCCTCGAACGTCTCAAGATCGAAGCTGCTGCAAACGCTAATAACGAATCCTCTGAATAGTGATGAATTATTATTCGGATCGGAAACGGTTAGGTTAAAGACGAAAAATTAATAATGTGGAATTTTAATTTCTTTAATTTTTGCACATGCTTGTTAAGATGAGATTGTTGACTCGCTTGTTATTATTATTAACTTTTTTGTTTGAATGTGGATAAGGCATTCCAGTGTTATGTTCTGGTTTCAATGCTTTTTTTAGTTTTATATGGCTTTAGATTAGTTATTATGCGTGTTTGGAGGAATAATTGAAATAAAGCTAGAATTTATCATTGAGTGTTAATTGATAATAACAAAAAAAAAAGATCATTGAGTGTTAAAAGTTAACCTTGGGTTGGACATTTTTCGATATTGATTCATGCTCTGCAGTATGACATTTCTGATCGAAGGTGCCCCATCCCAGTGTCCTACACTTTGACTAGATTCAATTAATTCATTTTCCCTAATTATTACCGATGTCAGTGTCTGGTAGCTGTGTTAGTATCCGTGCTTGATAGGATTCATGTATGCTTGTGTTGCAATTGTGTGAACCTAATTCTGTTGATTGTGGTGTGGGATTTTTTTTAATGATGATTATGGAGCATGGAAATGGTTTAGCCGGTTGTTATCTTTAGGTTGAAAACTAAAGCTCTCATTATAATGTTTCAAACTGAGAGAACCTTCAACCTAAATTATTAACTTGGTTCTTTTAGGTTCAAAATATTGAAATGTTGCAAGCTGCTAATGATTGACATGGAATATGGGTAGATCTTATTGAATTGATTCAGCTTACACTTTTAAGATTGGCACATATTGCTTAAGTGTTTGTTTGGGTTTGTTTGTTTGAGCTTATGTATGGCTTAAGCACTTGTGAGATTATTTGGAAGAGTCTATGGAAACAGTTTATGATGTCTATAACCTGTTTTAAACTTATTTCTCTAATCTCTTTAAGATAGCTTATGAAAATAGCTCATAGCTTATATAAAAATAGTTTGATTTTGTTTTATCTTTTGTTACCGAAATAGCTTATACATAAACATTTATATGATAAGACACTTATGCTACAAGTGTTTAACTAAGTTGTTAATCTAAACAAGGCTAATAATGTCAGCAACAATAATAGTAGTAGTTTATATTTGTGGGGTACAAGTCTTTCTTTCACTCTTTGTCAGGTTATGGGTTTGTGGGTTTCGCTCTACTATGTTGCTGTTTTTATAATAGTTTCCAAATTCTGGTGCTGGATTTTCTGTTTGGATCAATTTGAATTTAGTACCTTTGATTTGAGCAGTTTGTAGATGGAAGGAGAAGTACTTATGTGTGAGAGTAGTGTTGAAACTAGTTCACATGGAGAATATGGATCTTCTGTCTATTCATATTGTTGTATTTCAGAACACCGAGTCATTGAGATACACAATAGTTAGAGTGTTGTGTGCTTTACTCCACATCTTTTTATGCAAACTAATCCAGAAAGCCTATATAGTATATGTGAACAAACAACTCCAATTCATCTATTTTAGATCTCCAAACATAGGGTAAGTTTGGTACTAGCAATTGTGACATTTAATTTCAATTTATTCAATAAGTAGGGTATTGGTAATAGTGCTATGTAGCAATATTTTTGTTTTCCTTTTAAGCACTTGCTTGGAATTGTGTCGAATTTGCAGTGAAAACGCGGTGAGTCTAGAAACTATGAGTCCATCTTTCACCTGAAAGTATCATGTTATTCTACTTGTTCTACTTGTCAGATCTGATATAGGTCTAGCTTTTGCCATGTCGCTTTGTTAGTTTGGTTTTTTGATAGGAACACTTCTAGTTATCAAGCGGAGAACTCCTCGAGTTTAGGATGAGATAGTTTCTTTCGCACATGGGGAGATCTTGTGCATTCCACAGGTGATCTATTTTCTTAATTTTTTGGCATTCATAGGTGACCTATTTTGAGTGTTTTGATTGATTGTTTTGTTTGGAAATCTTTTGTGCAATTTTCAACCCTAGCTTTTGTGACCTATTTTCTTCTTTATGGCTAAGTGTGATTGAATTTGCAAAGCAATGATGATTACTTTAGTTATTGGTTACCTTGGTGGGTATACAAGGGATGAAGAAAAGGGAATTCTAATAAGAGGGGTTATTCATCTGGCCATTCTCACCACTTTGCTGCCATTGCATTTTTCTCCCTTGTCTGAATACTATTAAAGATGCACTGTAGTATTTTAGAGTTGCTGAAGAATATTATTGGTGTTTAGTTCAGTTTCTTACTCGTTTGATGCTGTCATCTACAGATATATAAACCTTTGTTACTCAGCATCAATTTTGTGGATTTGTTTAGTTTTTTTTTCTTCTCAATTTGGACTGAGTTTATCTTTCGCATATGTTGAATGGATTATGATACCCTTAGGAATTGGGAGGGTAAAAAAATTCACATAAGTCTCGTTAAATAACTCATTAAATAAGTGGGCCTCTATCTACTTAGTGGGACATTTTTCAAAGTGGTAAGATACGTTAGTTTCATGAATAAACAACCATTTTTTATCTTTTATCTCTGAATGTGTGAGGTGCTGCAAAACAGAAGGTTGTCCTTCATGTTTTGCCCTTACCATAAAACGAAAATCATCCCCCTCCTCCCTGCTCCCAATCTCTTGCTTCTCATCATCAATACTCTTGTTTCCTTCACATAATAATTGTAATATTATCATTATTTTTCAAAGCATATCTGTGAAAAAACAAAAAAACAGCATATCATATTAGAAAGTTTAATGCAAGTCATCTTCTCTTATAACTACATATATTCAGAAATAGAAAAGGATGAAAAAAAAAATATATATATATATATATATATATATGAACTCATAATTTTTCTATATTTTGAGTCTCTTTTACTCATAATTAGTCGATACTACATTTATTTATTATTTATTACTCCATCAGTTCTTGAACTTTGGTTCTTTGACATACATATTAAAAAATAATAAATTTAGATTAGTTTAGTCTTTTTTATCTTTTATTTATCTAATAAAAACAAAATTTATTTAATGCATATTTTTGGAATTTTAAAGGTATAAAAGGAAAAATATCATTACTTATATCTTATTTTTTAAAAGAACCAAAGTTGCGTGTAAAATGTTTAAAGGGCCAAATATGGGGACGGAGAGAGTAATTTATTAATTATCTATTTGGAGGTCTTTTCTGGTCCGATGCATGTGGCAATACGATATTGATGTAAAATTCAGAAGAAAAAATATCGTAAAAACCTGCATTCTAAATTGGTTGATGATACTATAAAAACATTGAACATCACTAGTAACCATTCTTGCTCATTTAATTTTATTATTTTACCTATTAAAATAGTGGATTCAAATTTAATAGTAACATCTAATTTTTTTTCTCCTCTCTACATTTCAATTTCAAATTTTTATTTATCTTTACTCTTCTCTCTTACTATAGATCCATATTCCTTTTCGATACACTCTTATTCACCAAAAAAATCCCGTTTTTGTTTCTCTCTCAAATTCATCTAAAAAGCTGATGTATATAAAGGAGGAGTACAATTTATCGGAGCAATTTATTTTGATAGTCTCGTATGCATTCGTTTTTTCTACAATTTGTTTTATGAAGAAGATGAACTCTAACAATTTAATTTAATATTTTTATATTTAATAAAAATTAATTATTAAAAAGTATAAATTGATGATTTGTATTTTTTTAGTTAGGAGAGATATACTTTACATTAGAGCCACATGAGCACTTAACGGACACATCATTTATTTTTTACAACAATGTTTAAAAAATGGTATTTGTGCAAACATACTAGAACATAAATGATAACTTTGCAAACATAATAAAACTTAAAAGAAAACTTAAAGAACTTAAACGGGAACTCAGTTAAACTTGGACTAAAAGTGCAATTTAGTATAATTTTATCTAATCATATCTTGTCGTGTTTGATGAACTAACATGATATGATAAATTAATCAAGAACGTTATCTTATCATGTCATGTGACGAGAATAGTAATTTACCCAATTACCCTTATAAAATAAATTTAAAATATAAAATTAAAATATAATAAAATATAAATATAAAACCAATTTATAAAATATAATCTAAAATATAAAAATGTAAATCTAATCAAATTTAAACATAAAAATAATTAATAGAATTTGATATTAAACTTAAAAATGAAATATTAATAGTTAATTTAAAAAATGTTTATGGTTTTATCACATTGTTAGTTTTGTCTTTTTATATAATTTAATAAATTAGTATTCAAAATTATAAAAATATGAAAATTAATTGAAATTTAAAAATAAATATAATTTGTTTATTAAGGGTGTTTTTGCCATTTACATATAATATATATCATATCTTTTTTTTACATTCTAACAAATAAAATTATTTGGCTACTTGTAATTTTTTGAAAAAATAAATAAATTGTTTATTTAGTAGTGTCAATGGATAATTTTAAATATAAAATTATTTCATTATTTATTTAATTTTTTAGTATTTTTTGTTAATTTATAATATTTAAAATATAATAAGTTAATTTAAAAAAAACTAATATGTAATTGTTTACAATGATAATTTTGTTATTTAAATATAATATATATTATATCATGTCATGATGAGATATGTGTCAAATGCTTAAAAATAAAATATTGTTATCTTGTTGTTTATCATGTGTGTATCAAACACATGATATAATAATATTTATCTTGTGACTATTATATTTTGTCTATATCCAACTTTATAGTTTATTGTATTTTATTATGCCTCTATCATATCATAACCTAAAGTGATTATCATAAAGAAAGGGTATTGATTGCACTTTTCTTCCTAGTTTTTGATAAACATCCAAACTCGCGACTCATTGATATGGCCATGAATATGAATTTGAAGGTTATTTTATATCATTGGTTAAAAGTACTATCTAATGCTCTTTTTGATAAGATCATCTTAAAAATTTCTCAACACAATCATTGGCATTTGAATGAATTTGAGCAACTAGAAGACTCTTGTTAAAAGAGAGTCAAAGATATGCTTTAAAAAGAGTAGATATTGAATTTGGTTTTTCAGCGTGCATTACATTATTTGTTTAGTTTAGTTTTTAACTTAATGAAAAATTTAAATTAGTTATTGACTCATTCAAATATTTGTTAGTTTAGTTTCTAACATTAAGTTGACTTTTACTTCTCTTAGTTTGGTGATGTGGACGCTTATGTTACATAGATGTATCATTCACTCATTGTTATTGTATAGCTGAATAGACCAGATATCAAAATAACATTACAACTGAAAAATAATCATTTAATGTGAAACAATTTATCCATCTTGCCACTTATTTTGTTCTCCATCTTCACCCTTAATTCTAATCTAACATCTCTTCTTCCCCCAATTTTTTCTCAACTTTTCCCCCTATTTCTTCTTCTTCATTGCGATGAATGTGTTTCATCCTCTTCCTTTATTTCTTCTTTTTATTCTTTTTTTTTTTCCTTTAATTTTACTGTCGTTTTGGTCATTGTCTACTCAGCTACACACATGACACTGAGAGAGTAACATGTCACATAAATGTCTACGTCACCAAGTTAACAGTAAACCTAATGTAAAAAAACTAATGACTCGTTTGATGCACATAATAAAATAGAGATATGATATGATATAAAGTTGGATAAACATATGATATGATAGTGACTTGATAAATATTATTATATTCTATGTTTGACACACACATGAAAACCAACATAGTAACAACATTTTATTTTGTTAACATAATTATCATTGTGAACAAATTACATATTAGTTTTTTTAAATTAACTTATTATATTTTAAATATTATAAATTAACAAAAAATACTAAAAAAATTAAACAAGTAATGAAATAATTTTATATTTAAAATTATTCATTGACACTACTAAATAAACAATTTAATTTAATTTTTTTTGTAAAAATGTAACCAAATAATTCTATTTTATTTGTTAAAATATAAATAAAGATATAATATATATTATATGTAAATGGTAGAAATACCTTTGTAAACAAATTATTTTTATTTTAAAATTCCAATTAATTTTGATATTTTTATAATTTTGAATACTAATTTATTAAATTATATAAAAAGACAAACCTAACCTTGTGATAAAAGCATAAACATTTTTTAAATTGACTATTAATATTTCATTTTTAAGTTTAATATCAAATTCTATTAATTATTTTTATATTTATATTTTATTATATTTACATTTGTATATTTTAGATTATATATTTATATTTTATTATATTTCACTTTTATATTTTAAATTATATTTTTATAAGGGCAATTGAGTAAATTATTGTTCTTATCCTATCATGTTGGTTTATAACTTAGCTCATATTCAAAATAGAAATTTCAATTAAAGATATATGATTGAATAGAGTTCTGGATTAACTTATGATATCATGTTGGTTCATCAAACATTGGACTCATACATGATATGATAACTTATTCATATCTTGTCTTTTATTTAGTCCATCAAATGAGCTCTAAATTGACAGACGTTTAGATGAATCATAAACTAATTTGAGTTTTTCGCCGGATCGGAGACTAAATGACAATGTCCTACATATATAGAGACCAAAATGGTGGTTGAAGGGTTGTGGAATAGAGGCTAAGGTTCTTGAATTTTCACGGTGAAGGTTTGTGAAAAATTTAGAAAAAATACGACAAAAGCACTTAAATATCGGTTATGTCTGCATGTTATCGCATATGCAAGCTACATCATCGTACACACGATGTACTATAGAACACAACGTTTCAATTAAAACCTCACCCGTACATGCAAGCTGGTCACCTCGCCGTGCGACCAAATACATGATAAGAAAATTTCCCAAGACTTGACTCACATATGCGTTTCGTTGTCATCACACATGTGATGCGACTTACACTTGTATTATTTCTTTTTGACTTCACTCGCATAAAGTGAACTATCCTCCTTACATATGCAAGAAATACCATACTAGGTTTTTCTGCATTTTAATTGGTTCTAACTTAATCTAACATGCTCCACACTAATCCCCAACAACTAAAGTACCCGAAATCTAGCAAAACACATATACACGTAACCATAATATATCTAAACATAATTATAAACACACAAGTGAGAATTGAGGTGTGATGAAAACTTAATAATTAGGAGGGAAAACAAATAGCATTTCAAGTCGAGATTTTATAATAATTTTTAGTTTTAGTTGTGTCTAATTTCAAGTATAATAATGTTTAATTTTAAGTTTAGATTGCTTGTATATTGGAGTTGTATATTGCGACATGTTTATTAGTGCATTGTCTTGGAACTTTCATTGTTGGGTCTAGCCCAATCTTGCTAGTGATTATGCTTAGGTATAAATATTTTTGTTGTAGTTTATTTGAGAGAGTTAATGCATAACTTAAGTCTAGGTTCTTGAATGAACCAATTCTAGATTATTATCAATAGTATCATTACTCTCGTGGTACTTCCTCACTAGATCTTATCATTCTTTTAAGAATGTGGTGATCGTTCATTACATTTTTCATCTAATTCCATTTATATGTGTTTACCATTCTTAATTGTACAAACTTTTATAAATTTTTTTACTAGTTCTCAAGAATTTTACAATTAGCGGAAGATTATGTATAGTGCATCTAATTTGGATCCACATTAGAGTGTTACGAAATAGATTGAAAAAAAAAAAACTAAAGCATTTATGAAAAGATTATGATATTTGTAAAACATAGCCAAAATTACACCTTTGTCCATTATCTTCTTTAGTTTTAGCACTTGTGTCCTTTATCATTTTTCTCTCTCATATATGTCATTTAAATTTAAAAATGTGTACAAGATATTTTTTTTTAATTAAAAAACACTTATGTGTCAAATAAACAATTTCATATTTTTTACTCCATCCTTTTCTCACAATGAGTGTCGTTTAGAATTTTTGAACATATATTAAGAAATGCAATAATTAAAAGAAAGAGAGATATTATTTTACCAAACTACCAATTTTAACTATTGGTGAATTTTTCACTACTACCAATGTAAAATATAATAATATTTTAGAAGTTATATATATCGTAATCATTGAAATGTAATATAGGAAAAAATAATTAAAGTTGCATTGAAAATTGTGAATGAAATTAATTTTGAGATAATATTTATTTGCTAAAGTGAGACTCAATGTATGAAGGAGAGAGTAAATTATTCTATTTTCTACCTATTTTTTAAATATGATGTTCATTTTTTCTTTGAAAAAATATAAATCCTAACAATCTTTATCTTCTTCCCTCTTCATCTTTAATTCAAAAATCAAATATTGAATTCACTAATCACACTTTCAAAAACATCAATTTTCAATAATCAATACATTCATTGCAAAAACATAAAAATACCTAAATTGAAAATTCAAATATCCCAAAATTAATTAAAACCTAAAAAGAATCTAAAAATAGGAAAAATTGAAGGTGCAAAAACAAGAAGGGGGTTGAATTGTGTTTGCAAAACTTGAATTCTTTTGTTGTTATATTGAATTGATACAAATTATTTGATGAATAAATGATCAGATTTAGCGGCGGATAATTACAACATAAGAACACATCAATTTATACTGGTTCACCGTTAACTATGCTACGTCTTTTTCACTAATTCAAACTCCTTTGAATTACAACACCACTGACCCTTTAAGCCAGTCGTCCCAAACAGTCTGACAACCCCATACTTTTGAGGAACAACAACACCTTGACTATACCAGCCAAGTCTTGTCAAACAGTCTGACAACCCCAGACTTTTGAGGAACAACAACACCTTGACTATACCAGCCAAGTCTTCTCAAACAGTTTGACAACCCCAGACTTTTGAGAACCTTCACAACCTTAAACCTACAAGCTAAGTCATTTTCTAACAACCTGACAACCCCAGATTTTAGAAGAAACTTCAACACTATAGGATTTTAAATAAGGGATCGAAATTAGAACTGAGTAACTACTTCTGGAAAGTTGATACTCACGATAATCTTAAAGTGAACTAGAGTGTTTGCTTTTGAATAATTTATGATGACGATCAGCTTCACACTCTAAGAAAAGAACACTTAGAACATATTTATCTTTTAAGCAAGTGTTTCTCTCCTTTGAACTCTCTAAATACTTATGAGTTTTTGCTTGAGTTCTTCTATTTTTCGATGCTTTATTCTTCAACATGAAGCCTCTATTTATAGTTGAAATTAGGGCTTAACTGATGCTTTACTTCTAGAGTGTATTTCGATTAATCTGTTTTGAGAATATTCTGGAGTAGTTTGCTCATATTCTGTTTTGAGTCTTTTGCTCATTGATGCTTTACTTCTAGAGTGTATTTCAATTAATCTATTTTGAGCATATTCTGGAGTAGTTTGCTCAGATTCTGTTTTGAGTCTTTTGCTCCGATTCTGTTTTGAGCATTTTGCTCCGCTTCTGTTTTGAGCATACTTTCAGCTAGATTCTGTTTCTCGAGTCTTTTGCTCCAATTCTGTTTTGAGCATTTTTCTCAGATTCTGTTTTGAGAATATTTTTAGCTAGATTCTGTTTCTCGAGTCTTTTGCTCCAATTCTGTTTTGAGCATTTTTCTTTGACAGATTCCTCTAATGATATCCTCTGGTAATATCCTCTGATGACATCCTCTGGTGATATACTCTGATGATATCCTCCGGTGACTATCGTCTGGTGATCATCCTCTGATTACATCCTCTGGTGACGTCATCCTCTGATTTCTACTTCTGGTGACGTCATTTTCAGGTGATATCATCCTCTGATTTTCTGCTTCTGGTGATGTCATCTTTTGGTGACGTCATCTTCTGGTTTATGCTTCTTGTAACACCCCGAGTTTAAAACACAACGCGAGTGTATTTTTTATTCTTTTTAAAATAAATAAAAGGAATTTTATTTTTCAAATTATTAATTCAAAATAATTAAAATCAATTCAAATTAAAAGTTGTTCGACGTCGTAATCCAAAATAGAGAAGTAATTAAATAATTACATCACGATTAATCAAGTAAATTATTTTTGGGAATTTAATTCTTCAAAACATAACAAAATAAAGATACATCCAACAGCTGTATCTTTGACCCACCAAAATATTATCAGAGTTCGGAAAATATTAGCGGAAAAGTTATACAATAATTCCCAAAATAACCAATTACATTTCCCAAACTCAAGACCCTATACAAAAGTCTATTCTGATCATGCACTAAGCTACAGTAGCAAGCAATTTCCACCGCCTCCTCCACAAGTCTCGTCTTCACCCCAGCTGTCCGTCCCTCTGCGTTGCCCACGAATACTCTGTACGTAAAGATCAGGGGAAACTAACAACGTCTCCGTCATTAGTGTAACCGTCGGTGGGACGGGTTTGGGTATCATCTGAGGGCAAAGCCCAATTTCCACAATAATAGTAAAGGGTCACCGACCGAAATTAACAAATAACACATACCATTTATATCAACAGTAACAAATATATCCATGGCATATCATATAATAATGATGATAAATAAGGATGCTCATTTTGAAATTTCATGACATGTATGCCTTTTCTAACCAAATTAATATGGAAAACATGTTGTAAGTACAACCATCAACTCAGCAATCACAATCGTTCATCAAAAAATTCAGATTCCATAATATACTTACACTCATCAATTTCCAATCATCAACACATATCCAAATCATGACCCACCAGTCAACCACCCCGATGAAATATGTATATGCTCATGTACTCAACTTCTTGGAATTACAAAGGTGCAGTCGCTCACAGACCAGCACAATTTACATATGTTTGACTTTAATCGCCAACATGACCATGGTGCAATCGCTCACAGATCAACACCAGTGCAGTCGCTCAACTGACCAGCACGTTTTACATATACCAAGGTACAGTCGCTCACAGACAAGTACCAGTGCAGTCGCTTAACAGACCAGCACTCGTGCAGTCGCTCAACAGACCAGCACGTTTTACGTATTTGAATGGACCACCACGAACACGCGGTCATTCCGTTGCCCGGATAGAATGGACCACCACGAACACGCGGCCATTCTACAACCCATCACGATTACTACTTTCACGTGTATTAGCCTCTCACAAGCCAAATACACAGAAGTTAAATCCTCGCACGGATAGAATGGACCACAACGAACACGCGACCATTCCATAGCCCACTACGGTGGTTACTACTTAACTTTGTGAACCATCACGGTTACCGCATTACTCTGTGGCTCATAACGGTCACTACCTGACTATGCAATGCATGGACATGCAATGTATTCTCTTCACTGAAAATAGTATGCAAACATCAGCAAAATTCAGCCTTTCCATCATTTCCCCAAAATCACCTCAACCCAAATAATTTCATTGTCATCACATCAACAAAAATATTCAAGCACCACATCATTACCACTTCACACTATCTCAAAAAACACCATTTTAATTCATCACAAACCTTCCCAATGTTTTCCCAACTCTTTAAGTTCATAAACCATTGTTTAAAACTGAAATTTTTGAAAAAAAAAGTAAGTTGTATTCGAATACAGCTCCCTTGTATTCGAATACAGAGGCAAAAACAGTGAAAAATCAGCATTCTGTATTCGAATACGAGGCTGTCGTAGTCGAATACAGACGCGAATACAGTGGCAAAAAAGACAGGGTCGTAGCCGAATACAGAGGCTAAGTCAGAAGCAAAAATCCCTTATCTGTATTCGAATACAGAGGCTTGAATTCGAATACAAGTTCAAAAATTTGAATAAAACTGAAGTTTTGCAGGCTGTATTCGAATACACTCATGTCGTATTCGAATACACCTTCGAATTCATTGAAATTTCACAGAAAACTTCAACACGTTTTCAAATTCTTTTCTTTGAAAAACCAACATAACACCAAAATAAAATCACCATTCTTTTGAAACCCCAAAACTCAAAACATTTTTCATCAACAACAGATTTTCCAGAAAACACTTCCACCATTTTAAATCCTTTTCTTTTTAAACCATCATCATCACCAAACTATTTCACCATAACAGAAACAGAATCACCAACACAAGAATAACATCATTCAGTTTTGCTTAAATCACCCAAAACAGAATGTCAAACTCAAAAAACAAAACATGTATTTCCAAACATTTGCATTTGGAGCATTCCCAAAACAACATGCAAAATATTTTCTAGTATTCTTTCACAACCAAAACAACATGCAAAGCATTTTCCAGCTTTCCCACACAAACAGAACAACATTGATGTATTCAATCAAAACAGCAAACATCACAGATCATCAAACCTCGACTGAATGCATTTTTCGCATTTTATAACAACATGCACAAGAGTTTTATCAACATATGCATTTTGATCATCCCCAAAACAACATGCAAAATATTTTCCAGCTTTCCCACTTAAACAGAACAACATTAATATATCAACCAACACAACAACATCACATATCATTTAAAACATCAACAGAATGCATTTTTCATCCTTCAAAACGACATGCAAAACAGTTTTTCTTCCAAAAAAATAATGAAACATTATTAATGCCATAACAGTATGCATTTACAGCCCTAATTCAATCTAGAAAGTGGAAGGTGCCCCTTACCTCTGTTGCGTTTCTGCTCCCGTTCACGTTTTCGCTACCAAAGTGGGCTCTCTAGCTCCGTAATGAGGAGAGGAACAACTTTTGTTCTTGGTACTTGGTGGTTTGGTGCTTGGATTTCCAAGTAATCTCACTTTTGAGCAACTTTCTCTTTTTTTTTTCTACGAATGGGAACAGAATGGGAAGAGGAAGGAGTTGGTTACTGTTTCATGCAGTAAGGAAGGAGAGAAAGGTTTCTATCTTTGCCCTTCCTTCTCTCTCACATATATAGGCATATGTATGTGCCACCTCATCCCATATTAATATGATAATATTGCTGGACCCTCCAGCACTTAACCGGTTTCGTCGCAATTAGCTGATAACCTCTTAATTAACTGTCTGATAATTTAATTACTCATATTTAAATTAATTTACTATTCATCCAATAATTTTAATTCATCTTCCAAAAATAAATATTTATATATATATATATATATTCACACAAAACATACATATATTAAATATTTTACAAATATTCCTCAAAATACACTTAATATTACACTACACCCATAATTTTAATTTTAAATTTAAGGGTCTTACACATCTAATGACATCTTCTGATTTTTCATTCTTCTTCTAAGTCAAAATAAGATTTTCATAAAATACATTTGTTAATATCAAAACTTTAATTGCAAGAACCAACTTGGTTCCAACAATCTCCCCTTTTTGATGATGACAACACCATGTATTTTTTTATAATACTTTTTTTTCTTTCTTTTGACTTTGACTCCCCCTAAGACTAAACTTCATTTTATATTTTCTCCCCCTAAGTCTAATACACAGATATCATATCAAATACATCATCTTCTCCCCATTTCAGATACATCATGTTTTCCCAGATATTTTATCAAATACTACATCTTCTCCCCCTTTGTCATCAGATAAAAAGGAATATTGTTGAATATATATATATATATATATTTATATAAGTACACGAAAATACATATTAAAATAAACTACAACTTTACTAAGCAACTAGTCAATGATGAAGGTAAGATTGAGGTTTTTCTTGATGAAGTCAAACCTATCTTCAGGTAATGGTTTGGTGAATATGTGAGCTCATTGATGGTCAGTGTCTACAAATTGAATGTTAAGTACCCCTTTTTTAACATAATCTCTGATGAAGTGGTGTTTGATCTCTATGTGTTTGGCTCTAGAATGTAAGGTAGGGTTTTTGGCTAGGTTGATGGCTGAAGTGTTGTCACAGTATAAAGGGATGTTTGTTTCCATGATTTTGTAGTCTTCCAGTTGATGTTTCATCCAAATGAGTTGGGAGCTGCATCCGGCTGCTGAAATATATCCAGCTTCTGTTGTTGACATGGCAATGGTGCTTTGTCTCTTGCATGTCCAGGATATTAAATTTTCTCCTAAGAATGTACAGTTTCCACTTGTACTATTTCTTTCAAGTTTATCTCCAGCATAATCAGAGTCACAGTATCCACTCAGTTTGTATGTAGGAGTCTTCTTGTAGAACAAGATGAGGTTGGTAGTGCCTTTTAGGTATCTAAGGATTCTCTTAATGGTAGTTAAATGGGATTTCCTAGGGTCAGACTGAAATCTAGCACATACGCATACACTAAACATGATATCAGGTCTCGAAGCAGTGAGATAGAGTAGAGATTCTATCATTCTTCTATAGGATTTTTGATCAACTTTTTGTCTTGAGTCATCATTTTCAAGTGAGCAGATAGGGTGCATTGGAGTAGCCATAGGTTTGCATTCACTTATCTTAAACTTCTTGAGAAGCACTTTTGTATATTTTGATTGATGAATGTATATACCTTTTTGACTTTGCTGAATTTGTATTCCTAGGAAGAACTTAAGTTCTCCCATTATACTCATTTGAAATTCTTGTTGTATCAATTTAGAAAATTCTAGCCATTGGAACAAAAGTCTCAGTGTAGTCAATATCTTCTTGTTGACTGTAGCCTTGTGCAACAAGCCATGCCTGGTTTATGACAACTTCTCCTTTTTCATTCAGCTTGTTTCTGAAAACCACTTGGTTCCAATAATGTTCTTTTCTGGTCTTGGAACTAGATCCCAAACATCATTCCTTTCAAATTCATTTAACTCCTCTTGCATGGCAAGAATCCATCCATCTTCCCTCAGTGCTTCATCAACAAAAGTAGGCTTAATAAATGAGAGTCAGCCAAACAAACTGATTTCTTTAAGTGATGATCTGATCCTTAAGAAATCACTTGCACTCCCAATGATTAGCATTTCGGGATATGAAGATTTGTACTTCCATCCATCTTTCTTCTGACTTATCTTCAGATTCATCCTTTGAAGATTTGTCAGGTTCTTCTGTTTTGCTTTCATCTTCCATCTTTTCAAGCTCTCTTGGTTTGTCTACATTAGCTTTTGGTTCTGGTAAATCAACTTCTGGTAGATCTATATCAGCTTTTGGTTCTAGTAAACCTACATCGGTTTCCTCTTGTTCTAGTAATCCAGCTTCGATTTCCTCTGGTTCTGGTAAACTAGCTTCGATTTCCTCTAGTTCTTGTTATCCTTAATTCTGCTTCTGGTGGTTTCTGCTTGTTTTTAAAACCACTGGAATGTTGTTTCTGCTGAAGTGTTCAATTCTTGTGGATCACATGGTTCCTTTAAATATTTGAGAAACTGCAACATACCTATCTAGCTTTGATTTTTAAGATCAATCTTCTTGTTATCACAGCAAACAGAATATTAATACAATAATAATATTTAATGAAAGATATAACCTATATGACCAGTTTTAGTTTCACTCTGAAAACCCTCGTATTTCTTCTTTTCTGGTTTTCATATTCTAAACTTGCATATTCTATGATTAGATAGTCTGGATGAAGGAATTTGAATTCCCTTCCAGGTTTGTAGTCTTGATGAATTCCACTGGAGTGTTTGAAGAACTCTCCTGATTCTGATTCTTCTCTTTCTGCTGATATATCTGGTTCCTCTGATAATTCTGGAACTGATGATAATTTTGTTTCTTTTGGTAGTTCCAGTTTTGTTGATATGTATGATTTCTCTGTCTGTTCTGATTTGTGTGATATGTGTGATTTCTTTGATATTTCCTGTTCCTCCTATGATTCTGGTTCTGGTTCTGATAGGTATTGTATTTACCAGTTCTTCTTCCACCAAAGTTACTTTGCTTCTGCTAGATAGATGTTGGAACATAAACCTTTTTCCCTTCATATATTGCCAGCATCCATTTACCAAGTACCATGACTTGTGTTTCACTTTGGTTGCTCATAACATCTGCAACATAAACAATTTTATCTTTTGGTACCCAAATCTGGTTGGGTCCAGGTATGTTAGTCTTGAATGGTTTCTTGTCTTTCCTTGATTGTATCATGGGACAAGACAATTTTGAGTGACCTTTCTTAGCACAAACAGCACACAAAACATTAGAAAGAATATGTTCAGTTACAGATTCATCAAATTCTAAGTCTCTTTTACCATTGTTACTAACTCCATAGATCATAGAAGCATATTTGCTTCTTTCCATACCATTAACAATAAAATCTGCTAAAACTTGTTCATGCATATCAGAATTACATACAATATTTTTACTTGATGTTGCACAAAGATTACTTTTTAGAGTTAGGTTTTTAGACTTAAGCTCAACTATATTAGATTTAAGAGTTGCATTTTCTGTTTTACATTCTGCATTTTGATTCTTTAAAACATCGATTCCTTTTGTTAGAATTGAATTTTCTTCCCTAAGTGTTTTCAGTTTTAAAGACAGTTTGTTGTTGATATTTAAAATATCATTCATTGCAGTAATTAAATCAGATCGAGTAAGTTCAGAAAATACCCCTTTTTCATCTTCTGATGATTTGCTTCAAGAATCAGATTCTGTATCGGATCTAGAAGCAGCGCTTGTGTGAGCCGTCAGAGCCAGTTTTGTTTCTGATTCACTTTCAGAATCAGAGTCTAGGTTGGATATAGAAGTAGAATGAATGTGTGCCATAAGAGCCTATTCTGCTTCTTTTGATTTCCTTTTAGAGTTGGATCCAGAGGCAGAATGAGTGCGAACTATCTGAGCCAATTTTGCTTTTTCTGATTCACTTCCAGAGTCAGATTTTATGTTGGATCCAGAGGCAGAATTTATGTGAGCTATCATGGCTAATTCTGCTTTTTCATCTTCAAAAGATTCATCATAATCATCCCATGTTGCCATTAGATTTTTCTTCTTGGGTCTGGAGTCTTTCTTCTGGCGTTTTCCTTTCTCCAAGTTTGTGCATTCTGACTTGATGTGTCTAGGTTCATTGCATCCATAGCAGATGATACTTTCTTTGTCATGTTCATCCTTTCCTCTGTTGGAATGCTTGAAATACCTCTGGGGAAACTTCTTCCTTCTATTTTGCCATATATTCAGAACCTTTTTGGTTATGAAGGCAATGTCTTCTTCTTCTGGTTTCTGATTCTGGTTCTCAGAATCACTATCTTTTGACTCTGCTTCTGCTTATACTTTTAGAACATTATTCTGTTTAGATTTTAAGGCTAGGGTTTTGTTCTTCTTCTTGGGCTCATCTTCTTCCAGCTCTATTTCATGTGACTTGAGGGAGCTGATTAATTCTTCCAACTTTAGAGTGTTCAAATCCTTTGCTTCCTGAATGGCAGTGACCTTTGGTCTCCACTTAGTTGACAAACTTCTAAGGATTTTCTTCACGTGGTCAGCAGTGGTATAGCTCTTCTTGAGTACTCTTAATCCTGAGACTAGAGTCTGGAATCTGGAAAACATTGCTTCAATGTCTTCATCTTTTTCCATCTTGAATAACTCATACTTCTTGACTAGAATGTTGGCCTTTGCTTCTTGAACTTGCTTGCTGCCTTCGTAAGTCATAATCAGACTATCATAGATGCTCTTCGTTGTTTCTCTGTTAGTGCACTTGTCGAATTCCTTGAATGTGATTGCATTGATCATGAACGTTTTGGATTTGTGATGCAACTTGAACATCTTCTTCTGGTCAATATCCATATCTCTCCTAGAAAATTTAACACCATCAGCATCTTCTGGAGCAGTATAACCATCTTCCACTAAGTCCCAAAGTTCAGGATCTTGTGAAATAAAAAAATTTCTCAGCCTATCCTTCCAATATTCAAATCGTTCTCCATCAAACAGAGGTGGTCTATTGATTTTTCCTCCAGTAACTTCTTCATTGAATCCGGACATGTTGATCCCTTGGATTTTTCCTCAAACACTGTAAAGTGCTCAGCATTTTGACCGAGCTCTGATACCAATTGAAGGTGCAAAAACAAGAAAGGGGTTGAATTGTGTTTGCAAAACTTGTATTCTTTTGCTGTTATGTTGAATTGATACAAATTATTTGATGAATAAATAATCAGATTTAGTAGCGGATAATCACAACATAAGAACACAACAATTTATCCTGGTTCACCGTTAACTAGGCTACGTCGAGTCCCTTCCTTTAGAAGGCCTTTTTCACTAATTCAAACTCCTTTGAATTACAACACCACTGACCCTTCAAGCCAATCTTCCCAAACTGTCTGACAACCCCAGACTTTTGAGGAACAACAACACCTTGACTATACCAGCCAAGTCTTGTCAAACAGTCTGACAACCTCAGACTTTTGAGGAACAACAACACCTTGACTATACCAGCCAAGTCTTCTCAAACAGTTTGACAACCCCAGACTTTTGAGAACCCTCACAACCTTAAACCTACAAGCTAAGTCTTTTTCTGACAACCTGACAATCCTAGATTTTAGATGAAACTTCAACACTATAGGATTTTATATAAGGAATTAAAATTAGAACTGAGTAACTACTTCTGGAAAGTTGATACTCACGATAATCTTAAAGTGAACTAGAGTGTTTGCTTCTGAATAATTTATGATGACGATCAGCTTCACACTCTAAGAAAAGAACACTTAGAAAATATTTATCTTTTAAGCAAGTGTTTGTCCCATTTGAACTCTCTGAATACTTATGAATTTTTGCTCGAGTTCTTCTATTTTACGATGCTTTATTCTTCAGCATTAAGCCTCTATTTATAGTTGAAATTAGGGCTTCATTGATGCTTTACTTCTGGAGTGTATTTCGATTAATCTGTTTTGAGAATATTCTAGAGTAGTTTGCTCATATTCTGTTTTGAGTCTTTTGCTCACTGATGCTTTACTTCTGGAGTGTATTTCAATTAATCTATTTTGAGAATATTTTGGAGCAGTTTGCTCAAATTCTGTTTTAACCGATTCTATTTTGAGCATTTTGCTCCGCTTCTGTTTTGAGCATACTTTCAGCTAGATTCTGTTTCTCGAGTCTTTTGCTCCAATTCTGTTTTTGAGCATTTTTCTCAGATTCTATTTTGAGCATATTTTTAGCTAGATTCTGTTTCTCGAGTCTTTTGCTCCAATTCTGTTTTGAACATTTTTCTTTGACAAATTCCTCTGATGATATCCTCTGGTAATATCCTCTGATGATATCCTCTAGTGATATACTCTGATGATATCCTCTGGTGACCACCGTCTAGTGATCATTCCCTGGTGACGCCATCCTTTGATTTCTGCTTCTGGTGCGTCATCTTCTGGTGACATCATCATCTGATTTCTGCTTCTGGTGACGTCATCTTCTGGTGACATCCTCTGGTGACGTCATCCTATGATTTCTGCTTCTGGTGACGTCATCTTCTGGTTTATGCTTCTGATGACATCTTCTGATTTTTCATTCTTCTTCTAAGTCAAAATACGATTTTCATAAAATACATTTGTTAACATCAAAACTTTAATTGCAAGAACCAACTTGGTTCCAACAAAAATTACTTTCAAAAATAACTTACTCGAACTATCACAAATTTTTCTTATTCATTGTTGTTGTCTAGGATTACAAAAATATTAAATGGTTTAATTTAGGCTAAATAGCACCCATGGTCCCTTAACTTAATTTCAGTTAACGTTTTAGTCCTTTATCTTTTTTTTTTCCCGATTTGATCATTTATTTTAATTTTAAGTGACAATTTAATCTTTTATGTTTTAAAATGTTAACAATATTATTCTTTTTTTTTTTACAAAAATTCAAAAAATTCATCAAAATTTTCAACCAAAACCCATAAAATTAATTATATTCTTTAATATAATACAAATTTTATCAAATTCGTAACTCAAATCTTTAAATAAACTCATATTTTTATTGTTTATTTGATTTTTAAAATTCCATCTCTAACAACATCAAATAAAAAATGAAAATATGAGTTTATTTAAAGATTTGAGTTATGAATTTGATAAAATTTGTATTATATTAAAGAATATAATTAATTTTATGGGTTATGGTTGAAAATTTTGATGAATTTTTTAATTTATTGTAAAAAAAAAGATAATATTGTTGACATTTTAAAACATAAAAAATCAAATTGTCACTTCAAATTAAAATAAAAGACCAAATCGGAAAAAAAAAGATATCGTTAACTGAAATTAAGTTAAAGGATCACGGATACTATTTAACCTTTAATTTATATACATAGCAAAATAAAAAGTTTTTATTATGTTAATTTATCAAAATTATTAAAGATATTTAATTTTTATCGAAACTACTTCTAAAATTATTTAATGTGTTGACAATATAAATTTTTTTATATTGCATGTGCATAGGGATCAACCTAATTATTAAATTGGTAATTTTTTTAGTTTAAACTAGAAACTTGAAATAATTTTTGTTAAAAGAAAATTTTAAATAACCTTACACATAATTAAACCTCGTCTCACGAGTGAGTACATACACTAGTTGCGCGAAACAGTAATCCTAATTCCTAACTTCACACCACGGTACCCCTCTCTCTCGCGCGCCACGGCCGCCCTCTCACCACTACACCGCCTCTCGGCTCGGGTCGACTCTCCGGCTCCATCTCTGTCTCCGTCGTGCTCTCTGCAAATTGCTGCTAAGCAAGATGAGTTGTCCGTGTCCATTACAACCTGCGATGCTTATGGGTTCACCGAGTTTTCCAAACGCCATTGCTTGGTCTGACGACAACCTTATTGCCGTTGCTGCCGGCCACCTCATTACCATTCTTGTAATCTCTCTCTCTCTACTTCCACACAGATCATAAAATTAAATTTGTTTTATTTTAACTCTTTTTTCTTCTTATTTTTCAGAGACCAGACTTGCCTAACGGACCACGCGGCTTGATTAAAGTCTCCCCACGCGAGCCCCTTATTTTAGGGTTTATAGAAAGAAAAGGTATTTTAACTTTTAACTAGTGTCAAATTTTGCCACGTGTCACCATAGTAAAGACTTTTTTTCTTTCAGAATTGATAGTTAGATAGATACTGTAATTAAAATCTCAAGCAAGATTGTCTAGGTGTAGGAAAAAATTGGCGGGAGATAATGGTGTGAAATTCTGCCACCTGTCATATGAAGAATTTTTTTAGAAATAGATAGATGATATATTAATAGAAGATAAACTACTTAAGATTCTGTGCAAGACCGCATAATGAGGAGAAAAATTGCGGTGTAAAATTTCATCTTGTGTCTCATCATATCAGGAGAAGACTTTTCTTAAAATAGATAGAAGATAGATAGATATCACAACTTCATTAGTCATTGTTGTATTACTTCAAATTGCATTAACGCCAAGATCTTTTATTTTGTACTCTAGTATGATCATGTTTGATGTGCGCTTGTTAATGAAGCTACACTGACATACATGAACTGTTTCATGAAGTATCTTTATGATAATAGGAGGGTGTGTGTGTTTTGTATTTGTTAAGCGAAATTTACGAGTCTTTGTGTTTATGTTGATTACGAATTCATATGTGGTAATGTTTAGTGAGACTTTGAGATTTTCACTTGCCATGGTGCTAAGCAGAGTGTTAACATGTTCGAATTGAGTTATGCACAGATTTACTCTCTGGGTGCCTCCTGCCTACGTCTTTGTATCGAGATGATAAGCCAGTTGTCCGATCAATATCCTGGTCTCCACTTGGCATGGCTGCCAACTCAGGGTACGGGTTCTTATCTTTTCCTGAATTATGAGTCAATTTTGAGGGTGCATATTAAGTTGTTCGTACTAGACCAAGTGACATTTGAAATATAATCACTAGAGAAAATTGGGGCAGCTTCCACTGTAGAAAAGGGCGTAGATTCTCACCTTATAGATTTGAGCATGTGTGCAAAAGATCTGTTGAAGTATAAGTGAGAAGGAGAGCAAGATATATTATTGGTCAAACCATTTAGAGAAATTTAGAGGTAAACAATCTATTTTTGAACTTAAAATATATAGGGAATTATTATGGCGTAGGCTAATACTTTAGCCAACCCCATATAATGAGATAAAGTTTGATTGATGTTTGTTAAATTGCTAACACTATTCCGGATTGGGGTTGGTAGTTAGCTGAAACTTTTTTTTTTCTTTCAAAATGTTGACTCTAGGTTGTATATAGTTGAAATTGCAGATAATACTTTCTTGGAGTAATAGTATACTTTTGCTAGGAAGTCATAGTTTGTTCATATATGTGAAAAGTTAAAGTTTTTACTTTTTATGCATTTAAAAATTATTTTGAGATTTAATTTGCAATAGGTGTTTGTTAGCTGTTTGCACCTCTGAAGGTCATGTGAAGGTTTATCGTCCGCCTTTTTGTGATTTTTGTGCTGAATGGATTGAGGTATGTGCAATAGAAGTGGTTAATTTTGTGAAATTGGAATCAATGCTATCTGTTCTGGCTTATGATAGAGCATAGTGTTGAAACTATAAGCTATTGGAATCCAGAGGGGGACATACCAAGCTTCAAAACAAATTTATGATTTTAAATAGGTTTAATCTGTAGCATTTCTGGAGTAAAATTAGTAGGCAATGTATAAAAATGCCAGAAAGAAAGAATTTTATTTCAAATTCATCAGTAGTTCCCATTTATGAATTTGTACAATATGATAAATTTTAGAGTTTAAATATGTATCCATACATTGTTGCAAGTATAATATCCTATTCCTATTCTGTTTAGGTTGTTGACATAACCGACAGGCTGCATGAATATTTCCAATGTACTGAGTTTCGAGGTACACGGAGTCCTTCATTAGATTTTTCTGAAGTAAGTTATCTCATTCATCCATTTGCTTTATTGTTTTTCTTTTATAATTTTCCATGGGATGTGATCCATTTGCTATGTTACTTTGGATATGTGTTTGAACTAATGTTATGTTACTGATATTATATATGTAACTAATCTAATATACATGCATACAAGCAACAACTACAACCAAAATATTTTCCCATTAGGTGGGGTGAGCTACATGGATCAAATGATGCCATATATTCATGAACCATGTCAATAGATAAACCATTGAAATCTAGATAATAGTTTAGTCTATGGTTAGTTTTAGTCTTCCTTTCCCTATAACCATTTTTCTATCTTCCATTTGGTCTACCCTTGTTACTAGTGCTTCTATGGATCGTGTCCACACATATCCAAACCACCTAAGAGATATTCTACCATATATTTTTACAATGGAAGCTACCCTAACTTTCTCTCTATTGATTTAATTCCCAAATCTATCTTGTTTTTTTATCTGACCACTTATCCATCTTAAGTTATAACAATCTTACTTTACAATGTCGAGCTTTCTTGTTGGTTCTTTACTGTCCAACATTCAATCACATTACTGATTACTCTCATAAAACATTTGAATTGGATGTGTTAAAGCCTTGAAGTAATTTTTTGTTTTAAACTTGAGTGGTTTTTCTATCGCAATTCACTCTCAGAACCTTCTCCCATTTCGTTCATTTTGCATAGATCCTATGGCTGACAACTCCTTCTATCTCTATGTCATTTTTGTATGATAGATGTGATATACTTGTCAAACTTGTTGTCATACGGTCTACTCTCCAATTTCACCTGTAAGGTATAAGTTGTGTGGCTCTTACTAAACTTGCATTTCATATATAATGTTTTCATTCTGGTTAAATGAAACTATGAAAGTCGTGTGCTTCCAAGGTTATATCCATATCATAACTTTCCAACTAAGGTTATATATATAATGCATAAAAAGCACACACCATGATACTTATAGTTTTAAGAAAATCTTCTGTGACCTTACCTTGTGATCTACACTTGTTGGGACTCTTCTATATGGATCTTTGATTGCTCAAATGTAAGTCATACAAACTCATTTCTTTTCTAGAGCCTTTCACAGATCTTTCTAGGGACCTTACTGTATGCTTTTTCCAAATCAATAAAACCCATGTGCAAATCTTTTTTATTCCTCCAATATTTCTCTACAAGTCTTTGCAACAATTAGAAAGTATTTAACTTCCATGGTACATGTATACAAGCATCTGCAATGCATGATATATTTGTAAGTAATTAATTTTGGTGTGTATTTTTATATTTGTACAATGTTATTTACTTGGTCAAGAGATAAATTTGAGAATCAAGATGCTTGTTCGAGCTCCTGGATAGAAATGGAAGAATAAACATAAACTTGATGTAATTTTTCAATTGAAGTTAGGAATTAAAAAACCCTGTTATTTCTTATCTGTTTCTTGAAAAGTAAAATGCAGTAATGCACCATTTTACGTGGTGTAAACTAAGTTTTACTTAGTTAGTTTCACTTTAACAAGTAAAGCATTGCTATCTTGCAAGTCATGGTTAAATTCTACATGAAACAATAATGTTTACATTGCATCTAAGATCACCATTATTCATGTTTATTTGATTTTTAGGTTCCCAGCATTAGACCGTGTCGGCTGAAAAATGCATCAGGTCAAGCAGATTCTATCACATCTAATGATAAATTATCGAAAAAAATGCCCGAGAACCAATTGATGCAACAGATAAGTGTTGACGAATATGCTTCTCGTAGTGCAATGCTATATTCGCTTGTTGTTTCGTGGTCACCCTTGCTGCATGAAGCATCTGAATTTTGTCCTGATCCTAATACAAGTGTGTCTGTCAGTCTTCTTACTGTCGGAGGGAAGTCTGGTAAAATTTCTCTATGGAGATTTCACCAACCAGATTGCTATACTATTGAGGAGAGAAAAGCTCCACCTTCTGTGAAGTTTGTTGGTTTTCTTCAGGCACACAATTCATGGATCACAACAATGAGTTGGCTATTGTTTGCTTTTGATTCTTCAAAACCTCAAATTATATTAGCCACTGGAAGCTCTGATGGGAGGTGAGTTGGGTATGCTTATGAAATTGTGCTATATTTGTATTCTAACTTCATTATTTTATTTTGCTTAGCTACCAATACACACTTTTGGAGTTGTGCGCCATGATTTGTTATTTGTGCTTTATCTGTATCATAGTAATGGGAATGCTCTCTATGATTTCAGATAGATTTATCAGATCAAAGTTCATCTGGTTTCTCCGTCTTATTTAGATAATATTTCCTTTGGTGTTGGCAATTTTGATACCACAAGACATGGAAAAGTTGGTTTTAAAAATTGATATGTAGACTATAATTAAATTCTGGTTTTTTAATATTAGTATTTGTAATGTTTTTCTTCTATATTTATTTCACGAATATGAATCTGATTGTCTCCTCAATTTGGAAAAAATGTCTTTTATTCTTTTCTTTCCATTTGTTCATTATAACTGTGCTTGCTCATTATTTTAGTTGTTGAATGAAAATAGTTTTTCATTCATTTTACTTTAATACTTCTTAAAGGATGAAGCGCCAGATATGTCCCTTCATATTAAAAGGCAGGAGTAGATTTAATAGAACACAAATAGAAATAGAACATTATATTAAATTGAAATACTGAATGATAATGGATGGAGAGAACAATCTCCTTGCAGAATGATAAAAGATAAATGACACTCTCAATGAAGAGAACACCCTCTTTTAGATGGTAATCAACCCCAATACTCAGCCCCACTAATTCCACTTCACACTCATCACGCCCCTCACACTCTGTTCCTTCCCCTATTTTAAGGGATTCGGTTATTTCCACTCATTCACATTAATAATGGGTCTATCATCAGTAGTGGACCTAACAAGATTCCACGATGATTATTCAAACAAATAACTCATGGTGTACCGATGTATGGTTCAAAGTTCAGATATGCTGAAGACCAATCCCTAGTGAAATGTACTTTCAAGGTTTTTTTAGCTGGATGTCTTTCAGGCAACTTATGTTGGTGTACTTTAGTGGTAAAAGCGAGGATTCGAGGAATGCTGTTGTTAGAATTCAAAATATGATTTAATTATTCCTTGACTGTACAACTTCCTAGGTTCATTGGTAGAACTCCTAGTCAAATACAAGTTCCTAGTATTTGAATGTAATTATTGTAGCCTCATTATAAATAGAAGATGTGTGATCTTGTTTGAGACACACAAGAAACACAGAAAACATATTTTACAGCTATGAAAGATCTTTCTTATCTAAGTTGTTCAATAGAGTAAGAGTGTCGTGCACAAAGTACAAGGACCTTCCTTTATAAGGGTTTTAAAGAGATATGGTTTTCTCATGTTCATTAAAAAAATTCATAGACTTCATTTCATGAGGAATCTTTTGAGATTCTAGTTTATAGAAGTTTTTGTTAATGTACTTAGTGGGACTATGCATCAAAACATTTTGAACTCCTAAGAGGACAACAATACATATTAGGTTGTTGAGACTTGAGTATATTAAGTTAGGACAAAACATATATTTTGCAAGGCATTCTGTGGTTATCGCACTGTTCACATTGTTGTTCTGAAATTTCTAATAAAGATTATTATTGCATTGAGAATAGAAAATCAACATACTTCTCTAAGAGCATTTCTTATGTTAGACAGGCAGTTGGAAGACTTGGTTTAGGGTTTTTAGGATGGAATAATGCTGTAAAATTAGGCAATTGAAGGCTGATTCTGGTAGCAGTGGGTTGCAAGCAATGTGATGGAGCTCAAAAGAAAAAAAATGTCGATGTGCTGTTGTAGTCAATATATGTTATTTATGGAAGTAGAGTTTTGATATAAATATTTTGTGACACTGTTTGGAAAAGGAAGCAGTTTATCATTTATGGACTATTTAAAAATGTAAGAAAACTTGATTAGACAATTTATGATGAACCTGCGGAGGGAGATGACCAAGCAAGGTCATTGAAAGTTTATGTTTCGAAAAACTTAAAGTCAGACTTGATCTATTAGTGCCTCATAGGCAGTTATAGTTTAGGTAAAAGGAAGTTATGATTTTATATGTTAGTATTATGGTTACTGTTTGGTATTTGTAGGGTGTATGTTGTATATGAAGTTGGTTGCAGATTGTTTGTTAGTTTAGTAGGAGACACCTTGCTATGGGGAAATCTTATGTAGGTAGTGTTGTGCCCAGATCTGCTCTATAAATCAGAATAAATCAATGATAAATACCAGTATCCTGTGTGTATAATTATTATTAGAATTTAGAAGTAATGAGATAATACTTAGGCATGATGCTTACTGTTAAGTTGCATTAGACATTATACAATCAAGAAAAACAATCTTGCTAAGTATTTACTTTCGAACTATAAAGAATGGGAACAAGATATTAAGCCTTGTTTACTTTGTGAAAATATTGTGTTTTCATTTTCTAAAATGCTCGTTCATTTTACCTTGATGAAAGACTTTTAAAGTGAACCATTGTCATGGAGAAAAGATGAAATGCTAATTAATGGAGATGTATTTTTGGAAATAATGAAAACAGTTTTTTGACATTTTCATTGTTTCTAAAGAAATGTAGACAATTGTTCACTTTAAAAGTCTATTACCTTCTTATTAACAAGTAACACTAACATAAATTTTAAAAAGTGAAAATAGGAAATGTTTTCATAAAGTAAATGGATCCTTATATATTGATTTAGAATTTCTATTTGCTTATTATGCTAAAATATGAAGAACACTTAGAGTTTCTATTAACTTTGTATGATATTATTTCAGACTTTCAGTTTTCACCTATTATCTTATCTAAAGCTGAATTATATATGTGCTTTGTAGTGTGAAGGTTTGGTTGGGTGACCACAACAAATTACTAAAATCATCAGAAGTTGATCAAACTTCCTTCTTCTTATTGAAGGAGGTACATCCCACTTATTTTTTGCATTTCTTTTCATTTCTATCCCTTCGTTGTGAATAATTCTTTTATGCAACTTCCAATTTCTAATTAGGTTATAACTGTCAATGCTGTCCCAGTTTCGGTACTTTCAGTAACTGTGCATGTTCAATACCCCTCCAAGATGCTTTTAGCCATTGGCAAAGGTTCTGGTTCCATTGAGATATGGCTATGCGACATATCTTCTCGGGAATTTGATAAGCTTGGCTCATATGATGCACATTATTATGTTGTAAGTTTATTCCCTCCTTTTTTTGGAGTTAGTCGAAGACTTGAGGCTGTATTCCTCTAATGATTTTTGTATTTTTTATCCTTCAGGTTACAGGTTTAACTTGGGCATTTGGTGGAAGATATCTGTGCAGCTGTAGCCAGGTTTTATTTTCCCCCTAGTGATTTGGTCAATTTTCTATCGGATTATCAATGAATTTATAATTATATGCCAAAACTTTGTAATTATGCTGACATAAATACAATCCTTAATTGATACCAAGTTTTCTATCTTCCACCAGTTGCATTCTTTATTTTCATTTCGTTAATTAAACTTGACTTCGTAACTGTCTTAATCAAGGATTACAAGTGGGTCCATTCAAATAATTTCTTGAATATTTGCAGCTTAGAGTGTCATTTGCTATGTCATTTTTTAAGTTACATTGAACTCATCCTTTGAATTTTCTATGCATTCAACCTTCCAAAATAATGATGAATCTGCTTAATCTTCTAGAACTAGAAAATCTAAGCTGCTTTCAGGACTGGTTTCCATAATGCGTAAATAAATTGTCTACAATGATTAAGTTTTCTGTTTACCTTAACTGAAGAGTTCTAAAGAAAGATTAGCTAATAGGTTCAAATACTTAAAGCATAATGTTGCATGTCCCTCTTCCATTTTTTTCATATGGTTGTGACTATGTACATTAAAGTTTTTTTATAGTGCTTCTTACGAGTATTTGAAGATGTCTTTATGATTGATGAGTGATTTCTCAAATGTTGGTAGGATAATTTATTGCGTGGCTGGATTTTGCACGAGCGCCGCCTAGATGAAATAACCATATTTTCTGATATGCCCCGTAGTAACGATTCAACCTGCGTATGTTGTTACCATCCTTTTTAGTTTCTATCTTGTTTTTAGTTTTATATTTGTTTTTCCTACTAAATCAAATGTGCATTTTTTCCTTGCAGCCTTCAAGAGATGCATTTGACTCATGTTTTGGTGTAGCTGTGTCCCCTGGAAATCTTGTCATTGCAACTGTATGATATTTGTTTTCCATTTCAATCTTTGCATGTATGTTTTGATTTGGCAACACCCCGAATGTCGAGGAATCATCGGTGTTGCCCTCAATCGGAAAAAAGTAGTTGAAATTAGCATCATGATCTGGATGGTATATTGTATGATGTTTAGTTATCTAGTACTTACTGAGTACGAAGAGCTGTATTAATTTTGAACTGGTCGTAGTTTGCATTCATTTGGCAACAGTATGACTAAACCATCTGTAATCAGTGGAGCAAATGCACAAAGAGGGAACCTTGACAGTGTTGCTTTTCTTTTTGGTGTGTAATCATACTTGAAGTGTTTTACTGAAGCCAAAAAGAGTCTTTGTCCACTTCGATCTAACCTCCTGTCTCTACCAGGATCTAAATAGATGCTTTCCAACAATTCTATATACAGAAACCATATCAGTGTCATGTTGAGATTTTAAGTATAAGAAGTTAAGAACCATAACATGATGGAATTTTAGTCTCTATTTTCCTTAATTTGTTGTCTGAACAACAAATATTTATTTCTTACAGTAACTTCCTATATCACACCTTTTTATTGGATGATCTTCCCAATGATAATGTTGTTCATAGATGTTTTATTGTTACTTTACTATTTTATTCCTTTATTCTGGTTAGCTAATGTGTAGAAGACGTAACCTTAGTAGTTCAGCATCAATTACTTGAGGTCAAGTGTCCAACAATTTATGTTAATCTCCAGCTTCAAACCTGTTTTTTTTTCTCTTTTTTCAAGGAGGAACATGTTGAATGGATTGATTCTGTGCACTTTCGGCTATCAGTTATTTATACTCACATAATATTTTTTCCCCTTGCTTTTGATCTAAACATGTTATTATGTTATTTCTGAGTTTTTTTTGCTTGTTTATTGCAGGTTCATTGCTTTGATGTGGATAAACTGAATCGAATGTATGAAGGAAGGTATAAACATGATTTCAATATTTCATGGTTACAGATTTATGTCCTTTCTTACGGGTTGATTTTTTTTGGAGGAGGAGGAGAGGGGGGTTCGGGGATAAGTGGGTATTTTACCCGGATAACTAGAATTTGGAACCAATTGAATTGGAAATATAGTGCATATAAAAATTTCAAGTCATATCACTCTAGCCCAAAGTAGCAAAGAGAATGCCCAAGGGTAGGAATCTTGTATATTTACAATAGTTTATGTTGCCATATATCTTATATCTTGAAAGTTGAAACATGAAACAAAATTGGGAGTTTCATGTTTACACTCCTCAGCTAATCTTTTATTTTCTTTTCATCGCTTGTATTTTTTCTAAATAGAGATTTTGTGAATTCAAAATTGACAATTTTGGACAGGATTCTGAGGGCAGCTATTGAATACTTCTGGATTGGTGGGTTACAAGTTGATGGGCCGAAATCTCCCTTATCATGTTACATTGAAGAACTTCCCAGTTTTCCAGAGAAAGAATTAACTTATTGGGGTGCCAATATCATATGGTCTTTAAAACAGTACCAATGTCTTGATAAGCCTCTGGTTTTTTGGGATATAATTGCAGCATTATTGGCTTTCAAGGATAAGAAGTCAAAATATGTAGAACATTTAATGATTAAATGGCTTTCGTTATCATTTCTGGGATCTCATACAAATCTTCCTCCTGAAGAAGTGTTATCACGTGTCTTTTCAAGGTTGTCAGACATTCCTTCTCGTCTGCTACACTTGCTCAATATAATATGTAGACGTGTAATGTTAGCACAGCTGGATGCTGATCAGATAACCAGAATAAACAGCAAAGTTAAAAACTTGGAAGGGGTATGTCCTGTCATTGAAGAGCAAATGACTAAGTGGATAGACATTCTTTTACACAGTGAAAGTGAGCTCCGTGAAAGGCTCATCGGCTTTACTTTCTCAGCTATCCAAACTAGCGTGTCTCATCCAGAAACTCCATCCCAACCTGGCCGTTGGTATCCTGTTGGATTAGCACAGATGGAACAATGGATTACTTTAAATCAGGAACACGTACGTGACCCGTTGAAGTTCATTGCATCAAAAGTTACTCAGGGGAAAAGGTACTGCTTCAGCTTGCTGTTCCTTTTTCCTATTGCTTCTTACTGTATAGTTAGTCATGAGACGTACTTCTTTGTTTCTGCACAAACTTTTCTGTCTTGGAATTGAGGCTAACCATATGTCAATCTGAGTAATATACATTAGTATTTAACCAAAGAAAAGGTGGAGAAAGACTATCCGATTGCAATGGAAATTGGAAACTGCATATAATTGCGATGCAGTTCTTTTACCCTTTTTTGTAGAACTTGATGCAAACTGGAAAGTAATACGCAAAATGAAAGAATTGCTTACTGGAAATGTGGAATATATTGTCATAATTGGTATAAATTAAATATGCTTTTTAAAAAAAAATCCTTTTACTCATCAAACAGTACATTACAGCTCAATGCAATTCATGAGGATACATTAGTTCCTTTCTGTTACCAGTCATTGATTCATAACGAACAAAATAAGCATTTTGTTGTAACTAATGAAGCTAGAAAATATTTGTGGAAGAGGTTTTTCCACAATAAAATTTAGAAAAATTGGTCAAACAAATTATTATAATTTTGTAACTTTTCCTTAATTTCGATTAGTAAATTCTTGTCGATAATTTTTTTTCTTACATGTAGTACAAAGATGCTTACTTGAATTTGCAGAGTAACAACTGTGAACTTGTTTCTATGCTTGTTGATAAAGTCCTAAAAAGTTGTGGATTCAGTTCATAAGCTAATCTCAATATTTTGTATTCTCTTAAATAGGAGGTCTGTGACCAACAGATGTTCATCAGTGGAGTCATGCAGTTATTGTTCAGCGCCTGTTCCATTTGAATCCCCAGAGTTTGGTTTTTGTCAAAGTGAAAATTGCAGTAGTGGTAATGTTAAAGGTCACAAGTTATTGAGATGTGCTGTTTGTATGGAGGTTTGCCCTAGCACCCCCCTATGGTTTTGTGTATGTTGCCACAGGTTTGTGTTTAGATTGCCGCCAGAACCACTTTTTAGAATGTCTTCATGTTGTCTAGATTCAGAAGACTCTTCAAATAGATCTTCGTCGCAAGCTGTATCCTCGAAACCACTGTGTCCCTTTTGTGGGATACTGTTACAGAGAAAACAACCAGACTTTCTACTTTCTCCTACACCTGTATAAGAAGAATATTGAACTATAAATTATGAAAGTGTAAATTGAAAGTATAAGAAGAATATCATCGCCTTCATCTGGAGTTGTATTATAACTGAAAGGTTTCTTGTTTGAAACCACTATAAACTTATTGATCATCAATTTGATGCCTGGTGGAGGAGAGTTGAAATGAAAAAGGTAGGTTTCCGAATAGTTTTTTTACCTTCAAATGCAAGAGAAATCATGTGGACTACCATTGCGTTCATTGTAAATACAAAATATAATGTTTTTAATCTTATGTAGTGTTTGGTTCATTTTTTATTTTACGGGGAAGTGAAAAGGAAGGGAACAAATTTTATTGGATATTTTGTTTGGTTGAGAGGAGAAGGGGAAGGGCTTATTTACTTTTTATACTTCCTCTTGTCCAAGTTAAACCATCAAAATCCATGAACTCATTTATTGTTTTTAAATTTTTTAAATGTGTTTTTAATAAATTGTATGAAAATTTGAGGTATTAAAAACATCTACTAAAATTAAAATGGTACAACAGTAATTTAAATAAGGGTTACATATCTTGTTAGTCTTTTTAGATATATTAATTTTTATTTTTAATCTCTCTAAAAAATTCTTTCGAATTATAGTCATTTTAAATTTTCGATTATTAATTTTAGTTTTGGTTTTTTACAAAAAAGTGACATTTTTTAATGATATATATTGATAAGACTTTAAAATATTATGTTTAATAATTTAACTATTTAATTTTGAATATTAATTAATTTATCTATAACTTAAAATTAAAGATTAAATAGTTAAGTTATTAAATTAATGATATTTTAAAGTGTTAACAATGATATGTCATAAAAAAAAGTCAATTAGAATATGATAGTCATTTTAAATTTTTGGTTACTAGTTTTAATTTATGCTTTTTTTACAAAAGCTCACGTTGCATGTTCCAAGTGATATTTTTTTATGACATCATTTATGAGACTTCAAAATATTATTAGTTTAATAATTTAACTATTTAATCTTGAATCTTTATTAATTTATCTATAACTTTAAATTAAAGATTTTTATTAAAAAAACAGAGACTAAAATTGATAATAAAAAATTTCGAAAGACTAAAGTTCAAAGAAATTTTTTAAAAAGACCTAAAAATAAAAATTTATATATTTAAAGGAAGTAAAATATATTTAATCTTTTAAATAATAACAAGACATAATTTTTTTTTTTTTTATAAATGGTAACGAATATATTTTAAAAACTTCTCTTAATTATCAAAGGGTGGATGGCGGCTCAAGATTAGCTTCGTCAAAACCGTAGCTTATAACTTTCTATGCTAAATTTTATCCAAAAGTAACATACGTAAAATTTTATAAACCCCTCTTCCCTCCCTAGAAAATTAAGAATTCCTCTCTATTTAAACTTTGTTAATTTTATTCCTGTATGATAGTAGAACATATGTAGTTTGTATATTCATCGAATTTTAAATATAATAAAAACGAGTTAAAGAAAATTGACATATTTAATAAATAAAAAATCTCATACGACTAGAGATAGCCTAAAAACCATAGACAACAAGCATAGACAAAAATTAAACATTGACAACGAATTACTTGATTAATGACTTGCAATTGATTAATTCCGACAATTGAAATAAGATTTCAATTATGATTTAATCAATGCTTAGAATTAATATCAACTAGATTGTTACACGCGCAGTGGCGGAGCTTGACTAAAAAATTTGGGGTGACCGACAAAAAAAATGTATTAATTAAATATGCAAATAATATTATATATCAAAAAATTAAGTTGTAATAAACACAAAGTGAAGTATTAAATATTTAACTACATGACTAAAGAATACCTTAAAGTAATGCTCTACGCTCTTTAATTAACTTGAAATCATCAATAGACTCATAACTGATAGTTGCAGCAATTTCTCTTTCAATATAAACCACCATGCTATTTGCCAAAAAGTCAGCTTCCATCTTGTTTCTTAATCTATACTTAATAATTTTAATTGCTGAAAAAAATCTTTCAGTTGTAGCAATAGAAACCGGAAGAGTCATGATAAGACAAAGTAGTCTATCAATCATGTAGAAATTTTGCGCCTTTTCAGTTGCAACCAAACATGATCACAATTCTTGGATAGTTGATAAATTCTTCAAATTTAAATCTTGGCGAGCATCAATCAAGAAATGTTGGAGTTGAAATTTCAAAATAATCTTCTCTTGCATATTGAAATCCACGGGATAATATTTTTCAACTAGAGTGCAAATTTTTTCAATGTTAAAAGCTTTATAATTATCCTTAGGAGTAAAAGCACGACTTAGAGTTAACAAATCAATTGCTTGCTCACTAAATCTGTTATTCAACTCTTGTAATTGTTGATCAATGGTAATAAAAAATATTTCAACTCTAAAATAATGCTATATTGTAAGATGACATTGTTGAAGACGAGAGCGTCCAAACCTTGTTGTTGAATGAACATCATTGAGATCAGGAATCTCAATATCATGTTTTTCACAAAAAATCTTGACTTCAGTAAATAATGCATCCCAACCATTTTCTCTCAAAGCTTGAATAAGAGACTTTGTTGTTCCAACCAAACACATGGCATTAACTATATCTTGAGATTGTTGTTGTAAGGCTTGACAAAGTATATCGGTTATCCCCATAATCTCTTTCATCAAATGCAAGATAAATATAAAATCAAACGCCTTCAAATAATTATAAGCACTATCAGCATCCCCACGTGTAGAATAACTTGCTTTTTCATTTGTAATTTTTTTTAAAACAGTACAAGTTGCCTCATACATATTTATCAAGCTACAAATAGAAGAGAAATGTGATCCCCAACGAGTATCCCCAGCTCGTTTCAAAGTGCCAATTTGATTTGTACCTTTACCAGTTACAATCTCATCAATTTCTAATAAATGTGCAATTTCCTCTAATTGAGCATCTTGTAACTCATCATGACGCTTAGTAGAAGAACAAACAACATTAATAACAAAAATTAGCTTCTCAAAAAATTTATGAATTGGAACAACTTCTCTTGATGCAGTAACCAAAGCAAGTTGCAATCGATGAGCAAAACAATGGACATAGTATGCATAAGGACAATCTTTCATAAATAATGCTTGTAAACCGTTCCACTCTCCTCTCATATTACTAGCACCATCATACCCTTGACCACGCATGTTAGAAACATCAAGATTATGTCGAGAAAGTATATCACATACTTCTTCTTTCAGAGTTAAAGCTGTAGTGTTTTTAACATGTGCCACAAAAAAAAATCGCTCTTGTATTAGACCAACTTTGTCAACAAATCTTAATACAAGAGACATTTGTTCCTTTTTTGATTCATCACGAGCTTCATCTACAACAATGCAAAATTTAGAATCACCAATTTCTTCACAGATATGTTTTCTCACCCTACTAGAAAGAATATGCAAGAGCTCTTTTTGAATTTGATGTGAAGTATACTTGGAATTATATGGATCATTTTCCAACACAACTTTTGCAACCTCATCATTGTAAGTTTCCAAGAGTTTTATCAATCGAAGAAAATTACCTTGATTTTTTGACCCGCTAGTTTCATCATGTCCCCTAAAAGCACAAGCTTGAAGTGTTAACCAACGAACAGTGTCAATTGATGTCTTGAGACGTGTTCGATTCTTCAAAATTTGTTTCGAGCTTTGCACTTGAAAAACATTCATAATATGTACATCCTGATTCAACAAGTCTCGACAAGCTTTCATTGCATTGTTGTGTGGTGAGCAAGGATCCATCCTTATGTGTTTGAGAAAGGCGCAATGTTTTCCATCTTTAATTTTCTTCCAATTTCTAAAACCCGTACCGATGAAGACATCTGATTCGGGACGTCCACTTGGTCTTTTGCTAAATAGATAGCATGGTAAGCAATATGCAGCATCTTTAGAAGGTGAATATTCTAGCCATGAAGAAAAGATGTTAAACCAGGCATATTGAAACCGTCTAGGATGAAGCTCGTTGCCAGATAAAGGATATTCTTTTAAATTTATTTGATAAGGGCCAAATTTTAGATAGGCTTTACGTATTGCATCCAATTGATTTGGTAGATATTCCCAAATTTGAGGGCGCTTTCCGGGGTCACGTTCTAAACATTTCTCAAAGTCATCTTCGAAAACTCTAGGAACCTTGGAAAGATGATTCTTATTTTCTTCAATCCTTGGATTCTCAGAGATAGTTTCAGATGTAGAAGTTATAATTTCTTCATCTCTTTCACTCTCACAAATTTTCCTCTTGAAAAAAGAATGAATTCTTTTACTCTTCTTCATTCTCACATACTTCTCTAAATCAACAAATTTAGAAAACATATAACATATTTTTAGTGAAAATTAAATGGAAACAAAAATCAAACATTTTATATGCAACAAAAAAAACTCAATTCATTCAACATATCAATTTATAAACTTACAGTCACAGAGAGCCAAAGGGGGTGGTGGTAACAAACCTGGAAACAAACTTGAAGGCTGAAGAAAGGTAACTGATAGTGGTTCCGCTTAATAAATTCTGCTGTAGAATATGCTGCAGAAAATGAATAGCAACCAAATGATTCATTTTTACTAAGATGGTTCAAAATGGCATAAATGGAATCAAATCTTATCATCATTCCAAACATTTTAAAGAGCATCCAAGTACCGTTTCAAATTCATTTATTACAAATACTCACCAATTTAGGTTCAAGTGTATTACTCCACCAAAAAAACAAGGCACTACATGCAACATTAAAATTCTCAGATAAAGTATGGTCCCCATTGGGCATTATCAAACATGCTAATGCAAAGAAGATGAAATTTAAGTTAAATCTCAAACTCATATTCATGTATTCAATTCTTGGTAAATATCACTCAAGAAACCAATTCTATCCCTAAAATGGAATTATCGAAAATCACGGTCATAGTCACACTACTTTTGGGAAACTTAGACATAATTGGTCGATCTCTGTGATCAATTACTTGTGTATTTGTGAGCTTTTTATTTATCAGATCTATCTTTAGAATCAAATCTGCTGTTCTAACATGACCTCATAATCTTGGAACTAATCTCATCACCTATAATTTGTTTTCCCTTTTTTTTTATTAATTAATTTTTCCAAGATCCACTAATAGATCTAATTTTGAAATTTGAAATTTGAAATCAGCCCATATCTCAGCCAAAGTGAAGTTGATTTTTCAACTTTTTAGTCCTTCCTCCTTAAGACATGCAAACTTTTCCCCTTTTTTCTCTTTTTTGTTTTGTAGAAGGGGTGAATGACATAGGTCATTAGGTTCTTCTGTATGGTAAATGATTATTGTGCTTACTAATATAATGCATAAACACTAACAAATTTTTGAGTTTTCTATAATGCTCTAGTTGCTGCCTGTGCGAGGATTTATTGCAGAAATATCAACACTTTTTTTCATTGTATTAAGAGGATTTGATCAGTACATTAGGCCTATATCTCTTGCGATTATTTTTTTCTATGCTGATGCTTTCACTTTATTGATCTTCTATTATGTTTAATATACATTGCAGGCTAAAAGAGCTTTAAGGGCATTGAGGCAGTGGTGAGGCTGCAAGCGATATTTCGAGGTCGTCAAGTGAGAAAACAAGCAGTGCAGAAGTTATTGGATGACCATCACAACCAAGCTGATTCTGTTAAGCTTGTAGAGGTATCATACATAATAATAGTTTCTCTATAATTTGATTCAAGATAGCATTAAGTTTTTTAATGCTTATTTTGAGTTACAAGGATATATATATATATATATATATATATAAAGCTGAGTAGGGTATAATTCCACTATATTTTGCCTTAAAGGCTAATCTAACCTTTTCAGTTAATAGGCTAGGTAATCCTGCTATAAATATTTCTTTCCAGTAATCGGCTCCTCCATCGGGCCTATTACAAAGTTTTGATAAAAACATATCTTTATACCATCGGTAATCACTCATAGTTGGGCAGTAAAGGTTAGCTAATTGTTCTGCAGCTCTATCTTGGATTTGAGCTGGGTCACCTATAAAATGTTTAGTAATGGTGTATAATAAGGTGTTAACAGCATCTTCTCCCTCTACCAGCCCAGTAGAAGGATTTATCCTTTTGGCTTATAAGATTTCATGCTTTTCTGATGGGGTAATTATATTATCCCACCAACCTTTTAATTGACCAGTAAAGCCGGTTATTATTAAGATTGCGGCTTTTCTATCTGTGTTATCACCTATTGATTTAAAAGCAGTAGCTGCCATGGTCATTTCTTGAACTGTATTTAATATGTTTTGTTCACTATGACCATCTATGTTCCACTCTATAATTGAATTACCACTATAAGAACTAGATGCCAAATCCCGCATTTCTTCGAATTGGAGATCTGGGAAACTGGGTCTAGGATAATAATTTCTAGTCCTACCTTGATATCCCATGTTCCTTCTAATTTGGTTTATTTCTATGTTATCTTCTTTATTAGATAAAACATTAATTTGAGCTTTCCCGTTAATTGAAATATTATTTAATTTTTTGATTAAATCATTGACTAATTCGTCTTTGTTAGGTCCTAATTTTATTTCCTTCAAATCTTTTTCAGGTACATTAATTAATTTGTATATGGGCCTATGAGGGTCTATAGGATAATCCTTATAAGATTCTATCTTCTTGGAGACAAGAGGGCCAACAGATAGTTGGTTTTCTACTCTATCTAATTGGTCGGCTATTGTACTTAATATAGTATTAGAATAATTTAATTGAGTTTGTACTTTACCTATTTCGGAATTTAATGGTGCTTTTAATGGATAAGCTTCTATTGTTACATTATGTGTTTCTAATTTAATGGCTTCTAATGCTGGATGAACTGACTCTACCACTTTATCATTTAAAGTTGTCCATTTCTTAGTGTTTGACGTATTAACACTTAAATAATTTTCGTTAATGAATGGATTATAAACATCATTTTCAACACAGTATTCTTCAAACCAATTAAAAAAGTAAACATTAATTCTGTTTGTCTTGATATAATCATAAAACTTCTTAAGATAGTAATCTGTTTGTAGTTTTTCAAAAGTTTGAAAATACCAATCTCTTTTATCTTTATTATAATCTGCATTAAAATCTTCTCTAATCCAAGGTTTATCTATTTCGAATTCTTCTTCTAATCCTAAGACACTAAGGATTTGAGATGCGGTTGGAGACATAGGAAGGGACTCCTGATCTCCTTCATATAAAGGTCTAGGTATATTAGGAGTAAAGTCTACTCCTACTAGATTAATATTAATAGTGGAATCGGTTGATTGCCTAGAACTTACACTGGTTCTAAAACTAATTGGTTCATCAATTCTTAAGGATTGACTTCTATTCATTCTGATTCTAATAGTTCCATCATTTTCTAATATAAATTGTCGAGGTTGACGAGTTTCTAATTTTTGAAGTGGCATAATTTCCTTTAACACCCATTCTTCTGGTAATTTTGATTGTATTTCTGATGCTCTTAGTCATTTTGGGGTTGTAATATTGGATTTCTTTAAATTGGCCTCAATAATAATAGTTTCATTTCTCGGTGAACTTCTAATTGCTTTAAAGTTATAATTAATATTAGATATTTTATATTTAATCCTATAACATGTATCTAGGTTGGCTACACCTTCATGGAAGATATTATCTAAACATTGAATATTAATTATTAAGGATGTAGTAGTATGAGGATCATGTAAATTCATAGAATAATTCGGATAATAGTTAAAATATACAGGTCCATCATTTAAATTAGATTCTAAAATTTCTATAATTGATTCTAGAAAAGTTTTAATTCGATTATCTCTTAATATTAATAATATTGGAGTATTTAATCCTAATTTATGTAATGGTTTAACAGCTACTTGAATAAGTCCTAAATGCATATAATTAAATCCTTGTCGAGTATGTTGTTCAATTAATTCATGATTTAACAAATTAATAGTCTCTCTATGCTGGGTTACAGACTTAGAGGATTCTATGGTTTGCTTAATACTATGTGTCTTAAAAGTTTCAAACATATTGCTCTTATAAATTTCTTTATAACTAATGTCAGGTAAAGTCCAGTTTTGTAATTTATTTTCTATAGCTGCTATTTCTAATTCATGGTTTTGATATTTATCTTGGTCATTTCTAAGTTCTAATTCCTCAGGGGTTAATCCTGTGCTTACTATATTATAAGGTTTCCTAGAAGATCCTAATTCACTTAAAGATTTAAGTATTTTCGACATACTTAACAACTCTATACTTATATTCTCTCTTTCTCTCAACGGGAACACCAACGGTCTCAGGGTTACGGGAACACCAGCTTTAGCCACTCTCTCTGGGCCACTACGGATTACCAACGTAACTAATTTGGGCTTACCAACTTTTTCAAGATTAAGATATAAGAAAATATAATTATAAAACTGATAAATATTTTGAAAATTTCTTAAAACCTTTAAGAAAACTAGTAATCTACTTCGGAATCAGTATTAGAAAACTAGTAATCCAGGCTCTGATACCAAAAATCAGAGAAGAGTAGATTAAAGTACGGATTAATAAAAATTCTTGAGTGTGTATTCAAAGTATAATTATCAGAGTAAAGAAATAAAACATACAACATGCAATATTCAAAATCGTTTGCATAAATATCAAAATCTATAAGACGATAAACTGATTGTCCATCAAGATAAATTGTAAATGAAAACGCCATTTTATTGCATAAAACTTACATAGGTTTACAAAAGATTAAGAAGGCTCAGAGAGTTCTTGTATCTGAAGAATTTCGTTGATGCCTCTTCCTAAAGAGCTAAGTCCCCTTATATAGAAATGAGGACTGCCGGATTTCAAAACTGGACTTGAAACAAAATTCAAAGATACAATAATTCATGGCCGACAAAAGAAAAAAAAAAGAAAAGGTTGAAAATGACAAAAGCAAAAGAATCTGGCCTAAAAGCAGGTGGCCGACAAAGAAAAAGGAAAAGCAAACCTCGCTTTATCAAAAGCAGAGATTCCGGACAATAATTCTAATTCTAATAATTACATAATTCCAAAGACTACATAGTTCAAAAGACAATTACATAATAAAATAATTCATTTATCCCTTCAAATCGAAGATTCCGAAACAGTCGTCTTCATTGAGTGGAGTAAGGCTTTGAGATGATTCTGCTGAGTCATCTTCATTATTAATATCTGATTCGGATAATGCGGATCGAAGTTTTTTAAGAAAATCTTTTTACTGGACACCGAAGATAATTATGTTAAAAACTTGGATTTCTCGGCCAAAAAGCTTTCTTCTTTTGCAACATCCAATGGTTTAATTGAATACTTGGTATTCTTTGAAAACCAAGCTTGTAATGTCGAAGACTTAATTAATTCAGGACTGAACTTATTCCACTATTTAATGCTAATACATCTCTGAATCCAAAAAGTATGACTTTCTGGAATTGATAATTCTTTCTTGTAAGTCCATGAGGTAATCCAAGATACTCTAAAGGAAGCATGAAAGAATAAATTTTTTAAATAATCAGGGACTTTAATTCCACTACTGAAAGCTTCAGAAGCAAAATCCGGATAGATTTTAATTTCTGGCCCAAATTCATGGAACCATCTAATAAACCAATTTGGAAACTTTAATGGGAAATCCCTTTTAAACCAAATAAACCAAGTATGGTCAAAAGGGTGAATATAGAGCATGTTTGACCATGCATCCATGTAATCATAATAGGAGTAATGTTGTGGGGAAAATTTTCTTGTAAAGCTTTTTTAATTTGGAAGGATGAGCCTTCCAATCTAAAGGAGATAATATCTTTAATATTTTGAATTTAGAAAAGGTAATTTTATTCTTATCTTCTTTGTCATAAGTACGAGTTATGTCAATGGATTCAGTATCCACGAAAATAAACTCATAAAATAATCTTGATTTTTCTAAAGACGAGGGTAAGTAATGAAAGCTACGAGGGAAATTTTTTTGGATAATTTGCAATAAAGAACCCTCAGTATTATATTCTGGTTCAACCAGAAATAATATTTTCTTGTAATCTTTTTCAAAGAAGGGACAAGATAGTGAATCTGGGGGAGTGTAATAAGGTACTTTTTCAGGGGGATTCTGAGTTGAGTTTAATGTAGTTGGCGTGTTTAAGGAGAAGGTTAATGGTGAAATTAATTTAGAATTAAGGGGTGGCCTAACGGATCTAGGGGTGTAAGAAGTTGATGCAGAAGGGTAATAAGAAGGTAAGGCTAATGGGGTTAAAGGAGTATATTTATTTTGTGTTGGTAATGGTGAAGAAGGAGGGGGATTTTGTAATGCTTGCTTCATAGTGATTCCAGTAATGTTTTTCTTTAATGGTTCCTCGAGAGGAGGACCATAATTATCTTTTGTTTTGTTACTCATCTTTCGGGTGAGTGCCCTGTAAAAATTCTCTGGTAAGATAATCTGATAATGAATTATTTTCTCCTTTAATATGCTCAATGTCAAAATCAAAACATGCTAATAAAGCTTGCCATCTGGCAAAAATATGCTTTGATACCAAATTTTTAACATCTTTTTGTAAAACATCTTTAGCTGCTTTGCAATCAGTTTTTAATAAAAACTTTTTAGAAAATAAATCATCTTGAAATTTCATGATGCATAAAACAATGGCTAAAATTTCTTTTTTAATAGTAGAGTAATTTTGTTGAGCCGGATTCCAGGTACCAGAATAATACCTAACAATTTGTTCCTGTTCTGAGTCGGGTAATTTTTGTTTTAATACACCTCCATATCCTAGATCAGAGGAATCTGTTTCTACGATAAGAAAGGCTTTAGGATCTGGGATTCCTAAGTAGGGTAATTTTTTGACTAATTGTTTAATAGTTTTAACACTTTCACTCATAGTATTATCCCAAGGGGTGGATTCTTTTTTCATCTTTTAAATAAAGGTATACAGATAATTCTAATGTTTGGAATAAAATCTGCAACATAATTAACACAACCTAGAAATCTCTGAAGCTATGTTTTATCTTTTAATTCATCAGGAAATTTCTCTCCAAATTCTATTGCTCTACTGATTGGTGTAATTGTTCCTTGGTAAATATTAAATCCTAAAAATCTAACATTTACTTGGAATAATTTCATTTTTCTAGCGGATAAAACTAATCCATTATTTTTAATAATTTCAAAGAATTTTTCTAAGTGTTCAAAGTGTTGATTTAATGTTTTAGAGAAAACTAATATATCATCTAGATAAACTATAGAAAATTCTTGATAATCATTTAATATGTCATTCATAATGTTCTGGAACTCACTAGGAGCATTTTTTAATCCTAGGGGCATGACATTCCATTCATAGTGTCCAAAGGGAACTACGAATGCAGTCTTATACTTATCTTGTTCTTTTAATTGGATTTGATAATATCCTGATTTCAAGTCAAACTTAGAAAATATGGTTGAATTAGATAATCTACCAATTAAGTCTTTTTTATTAGGTATCAGATATCTAATCCATTGTAAAACCTTATTTAATGGTTTATAATTAATTACCAATCTCGGAGCACCTCGCTCTAATTCACTAGGATTATTAACATAAAAACCAGTACAGCTCCATGGAGATTTACTGGGCCTAATTAATTTTTTTATCTAAATATTCGTTAATTTCTTTTTTACAATATTCTAAATACTGTTGATTCATCTGTATTGGTCGAGATTTGGTTGGTATTGTTTTTTCATCAAAATTCGGTTCATAAGGTAATGATACTATATGTTTCTTTCTATCCCAAAAGGCATTGGGATGTTCTGAACATATTTCTTGTTCAAATCGCTGCTGTAATTTAAGAATTCTTTGTTTAATTGATTGAGTTTCTAATTGAGTTTCTATTCTTTTGTATTGAATTTCTTTATTTAACATATTAATGTGTTTTCTTTTTTGTTCTATTAGATTTATGGAAAATGTTGATAAATCTTGAACAATGTTTAAATCTTTAATTTTTGGTGAGTCTAAAAATTTAATACTGACTTCCTTTCCCAGGGCTCTTGAAGTTATAGCCGTATGGGAAACAGTAAACGGATATAATAATGATAAGAAAGGAGTTCCTAAAATAATTTGTTGATGAATATTTTTAACTAATAAAAAATGTGTTTTATAGCAAATATGATCTACACAGATTTTTGCATCAGTTATTTATATTAAACTTGTAATTTTTTACCACCAGCGGCACTTATACCTTGTAATGTTTTTTCGTAAAACTTAGTTGGTATTAATCCTTCCTGGATGCAGTCTAAATTTGCACCAGAGTCTATTAATGCTATTAGCTCAAATCTTTAACTAATAAAGTGATCGGACATAACCATTTATGAGTAATCATTATGCTAATAGTTGCTATATACACGAGATCTTTTTCTATAATAGGGTTTGTATTGGCTTCCTTAATTTCATTATTTATTATCTGTTTTCCCTTTAATTCTAAATATTTAATTTCTAGCTCTGTGTCTTTAGCTTTTAATAATTCTATTTCTTCTTTAATAATAGATATTTCGTTTTGTAAGTCTTATATTGTAATAGAGGGGTATTCGTTGATTTAAACCTATTCATTATGTCTTTAAATTCTATCTTTTGAACTGTATTTTTATTTTGTTCTTCCTTTTCTAACATATTTTTAATCTGTATCATGAATTCTCCTTTTTTAGAAGATTCTGGCATATCTTTTAATATATTTATTAAAGTATCTGCTTGATTACTAGTAATAACATTAATGCTTTTAATATATTTATCGCAAGTACATAATTCAGCACCTAAACAAAAGTCTTGATCTAAACTATCTTCAAATGTAGTATTAGATATTACTTCATTAATCTCATTTTCAGAAGAGGATTGTGACTCATTTTCAAAGGAGTTATCATTTAACATAATATTTTTTAAAAGATTTATTAAAGTATCTTTCAGGTTATCACTTATTTCTAAATCCTTAATCTCATTAATTTTTTGCTTAACTCTACAGTTTTTAGCATAATGACCAAATCTACCACATTTAAAACATTTAACTTCAGATTTTCTTTTGTTTTTAGATTGATAATTTTTCTTCTTGTAAGGTTTCGAATAAGGGTTTTCTACTGGTTTATGCTTTTGAAAATATTTCTTTTTATGTTTGTAAGATTTACTATTACTAATTTGATTGTAATTTTTCTTAACCTTTTTACTAGGGGCTTTAATGGGTTCAATTCCAAATTGTTCGCAAAAAGTTCCTAATTCTCTTTTACTCTGAGTTAATTCATTTTTAATTTTATTTTGTATTTTAAAATCAGTGCAAAATATATATATATATATATATATATATATATATATATATATATATATATATATATATATATATATATATATATATATATATATATATGCTAGCATATAGTAAAGTTTGGTATGTTATTATCAGCAAGGATAGTGTGAAATTCCTGGAACTGTAGATGAAGTAAAAGCAAAGCTAAGAATCAGGCAAGAAGGAGCCATCAAGAGGGATAGAGCATTGGCATACTCTCTATCCACACAGGTAATGAAGTTGAGAGGATCTTATGCATAGTTTTAAATTGTAATCGGAGCTGTGGCTACACTGTAAATTTGTGTATATTGCCATAAAATGCATGCAAATACAGCTGATAGCAACCACAATCGCGGTTACAAGAACCTCTAAACTATTATGCAGCAATTTAGAACCACGATATGATAATATATATACATTATTTTTTTTCTTTGGTAAGATTTAACGGTTAAAGTCATTACCAAATTCATTTAGTTTTGTTTCAATATAGCAGTCAAGAATGAGTGCTAGCCCAAACTTGAAAGCAGCAACTCTTCTCAAGAATTACAACCTTGATAACAAGAGCTTAGGAAATAGCTTGTTAGAATGGTGGATGGCAACAACCAAACCATGAGAGAGTCCAACGAGTCAGATGGAGGCATGTTACCAAAAAATTTCATTATGAATCTAATTAAGAAATTATAAATAGAAAATAGAAAAAGGGAGCTCCCTTCAGTCCAAGCAAAGAGAAGAAAAGGAAGAACTTTACCTCCTGCATCATTAACACATTCACAATAGCATTTATATATGATTCATTATCTATTGTGATTCATTATCTATTTTATTATTCCACCATGTAACTAAAGGAATACACAAGTACTCCATTAATTATTTGTTTCCTAGCATTATACTTCAAAATGAAATTACTGGGAAGTAAATACTCCTAAAATTAGAAGGAAAAACATCAAACATGAACATGAACTAACAAATATGTTTCCAATCCAACTTTTCTCCACCTGTTTGTAAAGATAAACTTCTAACTTCTAAGTTCTTTTTTTTAAACATGGATGTCCAAGTCAACTCACAGAGAGCCAAAGGGGGTGGTGGTAACAAACCTGGAAACAAACTTGAAGGCTGAAGGAAGGTAACTGATACGGTGATACCAGAGGCGAGGCGACGGCGCGACGCGGAGGCGAGGCGACGGGCCGACGGCGTGACGAGGAGGCGACTGCCACTGGCGAGGCGAGGGGAGGCGGAGGCGAGGCCAGGCAGGCTGTCTGTTGCGGGCGCGACACAAATCGACGTTGAGCAGGGATGCTGTCTATTGGTTGTTGCGAGTCAGAGAGAGAGGAGAAAATTAGGGTTTTGGTATAACCGTAAATTTCTAATTTTATTAAGGGCAGTTTAGTAATTTTACCTATTTTTTTTTGGTGGCCATGGGCCCCCTGTCCCTACAATGATCCGCCCCTGTACACGCGTTTTGTTTGGATGTTGATATATTTTTATATAGGCTTAAATGTACTTTTAGTCCCCATATTTTAGTACTTTTTGGATTTTGATCCTCCTATTTCTAAATCAGCAATTTTGGTCTCTTAGTTTTCTCAATTTTTGAAATTAGATTTATCAGTATGCTTATGTGCCATAATTTAATATGGTATTTGTAAATTTAAAAATTATTGCCACATCAGATAAATATTGTTATATTAATTTATTATATTATTGTAAAAAACTATTATTAATTAATTGAAATATCTAATTATTTTTCAAAGTAAAAAGTTGTGTATTGTTTCAAAAACCAAACTTATGTTTTATTTAAAACCAAAAAGTTGACAGAAGTCAAAATAAAAAGAGGAAAACAATTGAAAAACTAAGAACCCTAGTAGAAGAGGAAAACGCAGCGCTATTGTCATCAACATTTTCTGCATTCTACTTGTGATTCATCTGTTTCATCAACTCGCAATTCATCATGTTCCTTCTGCATTTCGCGATTCATTTGTTGTTCATCTGTTTTGTGTTTCTGCATTTCATCATTCGTCATGGTGATCGTTCTTCTACGTTTCTGCATTTCATCATTCATCGTTCAACTCATAATCGTATTTTGTGAATTATCGACTGCGTTTCTTTTTGGTTTTTCTTATTTTTTCTGGTTTTTACTGATTTTTCAATTTTTATACTGGTATTTTTTTTCTCAAGTTTTTTTATTGGTTTTTTTTGTTTTTTATTTATTGATTTTTGTTTTTTCTTCTGGTTTTTCTGATTATTTTACTGGTTTTTCCTTTCTGGTTTTTACTGTTTTTCAATTTTTATACTGTTTTTTTATTGATTTTTACCGCTCTGTTTTATTTTTTTATTGGTATTTTACAAATAAATTTTCTAGTTTTCACAAGTAATAATTTGGTATTTTATTTTTTTCCAGAATTTTTTAATCAATTTTAATATTTAAATATTATTTATTTTATAAATATAATTTATATATTTAAATATAATCTGACGTGGCAACAATTTTTAAATTAACAAATACCACATCATATTAAATTATGACACATAAGCATAAGTGAAAAACTGTGAATCTAATTTCAAAAATTGTGAAAACTAAGAGAGCAAAATTGCTGATTTAGAAATAGGAGGATCAAAATTCAAAAATTGCTGAAACATGGGACTAAAACTACATTTAAACGTTTTATATATGTATATATAATTTTTGCATTGTGATTATACAATTACTTTTCATTATAAAAATAGATAAAATGAAAATATAAGATTTAATATAATTATCGATATAATTAATTGTCAACATTAAGATTTAAGAGAATATTAAAATTTTAAATATGCCAACGTGGAATGAAATTGATTTTTTTCTTCATAAGCATCATTTATTTATTTGTTTACACTGTAATTATTGATTTGCTTGCACCATTGTTGCACCTAAACTATTTTAGTTGAAAAATTAGTCATAATTATTTTGTTAAAGAATTTTCGAACATTTGTCACAAATAATGTTATACCGTTTGTTAACGTGATACAATCAAATGTATTGTAAACTTGAAATTGGAGAATTGAGATCGAATAATATTTTTAAAGCAAAATTTAAAGTGCAAATAGTGATAAATTGACATCTCAATTGTATGAATTATTTACGGCATCATAAAAATATTATTAATAAAATGAAAAGATCGATAACAAAAAATAGAGAAAAAAAAAGAACTAGATCCTTTAAGATCGAATAACTTATTTATTTATACAGATAAAATGAAGTTACTGCTTAAGTAACAAAAGATTGAATCATTATAATCACACTTTTGTAAATACAGTTAATTAATTTGTATGCATTTCTTTTTCAACATATGTTAGCACACCATCACTAAACATATCAAAAAATAAAATAAACTAATAGTAAATTTAAATTGTTAATTTACATTGCTTTTGAACGATAAGTGTTTGATTTCTTAACTAAATCCTACACAATCACTTAAAATAAACTTGTACTAATCATTTTGTGTAAGAATGACAAAACAATCATAATATTTTTCATTAAGATATTCATGCAATGATACTCCATACATTTGTAATGACTTTTAGAGTTCATTTTTTTTAGAGATACAACATTTTTTCAACATTAAAGTTTTGTTGAAAATTTATTAATTTTTTGTTAGTGCAATTTCAGTGATACTTTATTTGCATTTATAGGTAATTGTTAAAAGTGGTACTCAATTAGAAGACTTTGAAGATAAACTTAGAATGGTTAGTTACAAACCAATCTGTTTTGGGCTGTTAGTTATTTAGTTAGTTAGTTGTAACTACTTCTTCAATTGTAACCAACTAGTATATAAGCCAATTTTTAAGAAGAAAGTTATATAGCAGTTTTGCATAGTGTGCAGAAAACTGACAGCAAAGAGTGTAAAAGTATTGTAATCATTTCACATCATATTAGTGATATTTCGAAGTCGGATCTAGTCCTCCAGACGTAGGAGTTTAACTCTAAACTGGGTTAACAATTGTGTGTGTTCATTTTAGCATTGCAAGCTTTAATTCTGTTTTGTTAAGATTGCAGAAAGTTAGAAGCCAAGAACGTTGAATGTTCTCCGTTTCAATTATGATCAAATTTCGTTCTACAGAAAATGCAGAATGTTCTCCATTTTATTTCTGATCAATCTCCGTTTTAGTTTTCAATTAATATCCGTTTTTCTTGTAAACCAAGAACATTCTTGGTTGAGAAACTCATTGATCTCCGTTTTTAAACAACAACTGGCATCAGAGCACTGGTTTATTTGATTCAGGGAAGATGACATCAACAAAGTATGTACTTGAGAAATTCGACGGGAAGAATGATTTTGGATTATGGAGTCTCAAGATGAAAGCGTTGCTGGTTCATCAAGGTTTGGCAGAAGCACTGAGAGGAGAAAAAGACATGGCATCCACACTTTCAGAAAAGGAGAAGAAGGATATCATGAATAAGGCTCATAATGGTCTAATCTTGAGTCTTGGAGACAAGGTTCGAAGGGAAGTGTCAAATGAGACCTCTGTTGTAGGTATTTCGCTCAAGTTGAAATCTTTATACATGACAAAATCATTAGTTAATCGTTTATACCTAAAACAAAAGATATATACTTTCAAGATGAAATCTAGGAGGTTAATTGAAGATCATATGGATGAGTTTTATAAGATTGTGTTAGATGTTGTAAATATTGATGTAAAATTGGATGATGAGGATCATACCCTACTATTGATAAATTCATTACTAAGTTCTCTTGAAAATTAGTGTGATACACTTCTTTATGGTAGACATTCTGTCATTAGAAAAAGTACAAGCTGCGCTAATCTCCAAAGAATTAAAGAGGAAGTCAGATGGAAAAGAAGAGGGCAGTGGTGAGGGACTATCTGTCAAGGCCAAAGCAGGGCAGAAGAATCAGAAACAGAAGAATAATTCAAGAATAAAGAAAAGGATAAGTCTAAAATGAAGTGTTTTATATGCAAGAAATAGGGGCATTTCAAGAAAGAATGCCCAAATTGGAAAGGAAAGAAATGATCAGATAGTGATGATGATTATGGGTATGCTTCAGTAGCCTATGAAGGATATGAAAGCACAGAAGTTCTTATGGAAAATTCAACTGAAATCATGGAGGATGATTGGGTTCTTGACTCAGGGTGTTCATTTCACATGACTTCAAACAAAGATTGGTTCCTTGACTACAAAGAAACTGATGGGGGCAAGGTTATCATGGGTAACAAATCAGTCTGCAGGGTAGTTGGGATTGGCTCAATCAAGCTGAAGATGGAACTATGAGGATTTTATCAAAAGTCAGACATGTCTAAGAGGAATGCAAATTCTGGACAGACAAGGCATTCTAGGTGGTGACAAGATTGGTGATCTTGAATTTTGTGAGCACTGTGTGTATGGAAAGATGCATAGGGTCAAGTTCTCTATAGGGAAACATTTCTCAAAAGGAATTCTGGAATATGTTCACAGTGATGTATGGGGCCCTGCAAAGATTACTTCACATGGAGATAACAAGTATTTCATTATATTTCTTGATGACTATAGTAGAAAAGTATGGATCTACATGTTAAAAAGCCAAGATGAGGCATTTAAAACCTTTAAAGATTGGAAGTCTATGGTTGAAAATAGGACTGACAAAAGGATTAAAACTCTAAGGACAGACAATGGTCTTGAGTTTTGTAGTGAGGAATTCACTAGTTTTTGCAAAGCACATGGTGTGAATAGACATAAGACTGTGAGACACACACCTCAACAAAATGAACTAGCTGAAAGAATGAATATAACCTTGCTTGAAAGAATAAGATGCATTATGTCCAATGTATAAATGCCTGCACAGTTTTGGGGAGAAGCTGTCCATACAGCTTGTTATTTGATCAATTTGAGTCCTTCAACTGCAATTGAACTAAAAAACCATCAAGAAATGTGGACTGGATATACTGCAAAGTACAATCATCTAAAGGTATTTGGGTGTGCTGCATATTACCTAGAGCAAAGAAATGGTACTTTGTTGGATATCCAAGTGGTGTAAAAGGTTATAGAATATGGTGTCCTGAAAATAGGAAATGCATCATCAGTAGAGATGTGAAGTTTAATGAGGATGATCTGTATAAATTCTTAATCAAGGCTACAAATAAAAGCTCACATTAGATTGAAGTTGAGGAGTTTGATCTTGAGGTGGAGCAAGTTACAGAAAAAGAGAAAGAACAACAGAAACCAAGAACGTTCTCCATTTTAGAACAATAGAAACCAAGAACGTTCTTGACTTCAGAACAACAACAGACTCAATAGGACAAAACTGTTTCAGCTGAACCGGACCATGACAATTGGATAGAACATGAATTGGATGACTAAAACCTCATCAGGGATAAAGAATGAAGGAAATCAAAACCCACTCAAAGGTATGGTTACGCAGACATGGTCAACTATGCTCTACATGTTGCTGAAGAAACCATACACGAAGATCCCAGGAACTACAATGAAGCTATTAGGTGTCAAGAAAAAGACAAATGACTACTAGCTATGACTGAGGAGTTGAATTCACTGGAGAAGAATAACACTTGGGAACTCATGAAGGTGCAAACACGAGAAGGGGGGTTGAATTGTGTTTGACTAACTTGATTACTTTTTCTGTTTTTGCAGTTTTATAACAAAACCTGATGTATGAATCAAACAGAGTTAGCAGCGGATATAAAGTAAATATAAAACATAGAATTTTATACTAGTTCACCGTTAACGAGACTACGTCCAGTCCCTTCACTTTGAAGGATTTCACTAATTCAAAACCTTGAATTACAACAATACCACTGACCCTCCAAGTCAGTCTTCTCAAACAGTATAAGAATCCTAGACTTTTGAGGAATACAACACCTTGACTTCTCAAGTCAAGTCTTCTCCTACCAATCTGACAACCCCAGATTGTAGAAGGAATTACAACGCCTTAAATCTAATTGCTAGGTAATCTGCTACCCCTTCTGACTCCTTCAGATTGTAGACTCTACTTCAACAACTTAGATCTAACACAAGGGAAAGAAAAACACGAGTGCTTGCTTCTGGAAAGCTGGAACACACAATTAACCTCACTGAAAAACTCGAGTGTTTTCTTTTGGAAGTGTATGACTCTTTTGTGATTTTTCGATGCTAAGTCTTCTGCCTTGAGCCTCCTTTTATAGATGTGAATTAGGGTCTCTTCCAAGCTTAAATTCGAGCTGTATCTTGTTGGATTCTCTTGCAAAAATAACTTGGCCAATCGGGTTTCTCTTAAATAAAAAACATATCTTTTTAGCGCCAGATTTGCTTTCAAAAATAACTCTGGCCAATCCTATTCTTAATTAATTATGGATCAAATATTTCTTCCCACCAATAGCTTCTAAATTCCACAAGACTTCAATTTATTTTTGTATCAAATCCTTTTAATACTTTGATTAAATCTTGACCGTTTGATCTTCTGCTCCTGTTCACATCTGGACCATACAATCTGATCTGCTGTGATCCTCTGATCTCGGCTAACCCTGGACCACACTTTCTGATCTTCTGATCTCGACCACTCTGGACTTGCAATCTGATCTGCTGTGATCCTCTGAACTCGGCCAATACTGGACCACACGTTTTGATCTTCTGATCTCGACCAATATTGGGCCATATGGTCTGATCTTCTGATCTCGGCCATTACTGGTCCATGTTGCTTAAATCTAGATCATTGATCTGAACATCTTCCCGCTGATCTGGACCAATTCTAGATTGGGTCTGGATTGAACTGAAATTAAGTTTGGACAAAGGATATTTTAATTCTGGACATTTACCTCTTGATTTGGATCAGGTCTGGATTAAATCTGGACATCATTTCTTCTGGTCTAGACTTAGTTTCATACTCTAAACCATGCTACCTTGTGGTCTGGGCCAAATCTGGATTAAATCTCTTGTTCTGGACCAATTAACTGAAGCTCTGGTTAAGTCTGGATCAAGTCTGGACTGTTTATCATTTCACTGCCAAGCTATCTTCTGGTCAGAATAACTTTTGGACCAAATCTGACTTTTGATTCCTTCTGGTCTGGAACAAGTCTCCCTCTGGCAGGCTTCATTCTGGTCTGGTCCAAGTCTCCTTCTGGACTCAGCTTCCTTCTAATCTGGGCCAGGAAAGATATCTTCTGATGGTGTTTTGACATCCTGGTGTATCCTCTGGTGCTTTCAGGACGCATCCTCTAGTACCTTCTAGATGCATTCTCTGGTGACTTATGGAGGTGTATCCTAGGGTCTGATTTTATCTTTTGATTACTCATCTTCTACCTCTGATAACTTCATCTTCTGGTGGTATTGAATATAAAAATTCAAGGTACAAAATAAGATTACATGGAGTGCTTTTGTAAACATCAAAATCCTAAGTGCTTAGAACCAACTTGGTTCCAACAACTCACACCTATGCCTGCCAACTCCAGAATTGTAGGCATCAAGTGGATCTTCAAGAAGAAGGAGGGAATTCCAGGAGTTGAACCACTCATGTTCAAAGCAAGGCTAGTAGCTAAGGGATTCACTCAAAGGGAATGTGTAGACTACAATGAAATCTTTTCTCCTATAGTCAAGCATGCATCTATAAGAATAGTTCTAGCCATGTTAGTACACTTTGACATGGAGTTAGAGCAGATGAATGTCAAAACAACATTTCTCCATGGTGATCTGAATGAAACAATCTTAATGCAACAACCAAATTGCTTTAGGACTCAAGGGAAGGAAGACTGGGTCTGCCTACTAAAGAGGTCACTCTATGGGCTAAAGCAAGCACCAAGACAATGGTATTTGAGGTTTGATTCATTCATGCTTAGTCAAAGTTATGCTAGAAGTAATTTTGATAGTTGTGTGTATTATAAACAAGTATCATCAGAATTATACATTTACTTGCTGTTATATGTGGATGACATGATAATAACATCTAAAAGTATGGTAGAAATAAGAAAATTAAAAACCCAACTGAAGAAAGAATTTGAGATGAAGGACTTGGGACCAGCCAAGAGAATTCTAGGAATGGAAATCATCAGTGTTGGAACCAAGTTGGTTATTTAACTTAAAGTTTTGATGTTAACAAAAGTATTTTATGAAAATAACATAATTGACTTCGAAGAAGAATGCAAAAATCATAGGATGACGTCACTGGAGGATAACGTCACCAGAGGATACCACCAGAAGATGTCACCAGAGGATGACGTCACTAGAAAATATTGAAGGTGTAAACACGAGAAAGGGGGTTGAATTATGTTTGCCAAACTTGAATTATTTTGCTGTTATGTTGAATGTTGATGTGATTTATTTGATGTGAGCCATCATGGCTAATTCTGCTTCTTCATGTTCAGAAGATTCATCAAAACCATCCCATGTTGCCATCAGATTCTTTTTCTTGGGTCTTGAGTCTTTCTTTTGATTTTTCCCTTTCTCCAGATTTTTACATTTTGACTTGATGTGCCCAGGTTCAGTGCATCCATAGCAGATGATATTCTTGTTTTCTTGTTCATCCTTTCCTGTGTTGGAATGCTTGGAATACCTATGGGGAAACTTCTTCTTTCTGTTCTGCCACATCTTCAAAACCATCCTGGTTATGAAGGCAATGTCTTCTTCTTCTGGTCCTCAGAATCACTATCTTCTGATTCTGATTCTGCTTCTGCTTTTAGAACTTTCTTCTGTTTGGATTTTAAGGTTAGGGTTTTGTTCTTCTTCTTGAATTCATCTTCTTCCAACTCTATTTCATGTGACTTGAGGGAGTTGATTAATTCTTCCAGCTTCGGAGTGTTCAAGTCCTTTGCTTCCTGAATGGCAGTGACCTTTGGTCTCCACTTGGTTGGCAGACTTCTAAGAATTTTCTTCACGTGGTCAGCAGTGGTATAGCTCTTCTTGAATACTCTTAATCCCGAAACTAGAGTATGAAATCTGGAAAACATTGCTTCAATGTCTTCATCTTCTTCCGTCTTGAACAACTCGTACTTCTTCACTAGAATGTTGGCCTTTGCTTCTTGGACTTGCTTGTTGCCTTCGTAAGTTAGAATCAGACTGTCATAGATGCTCTTTGTTGTTTCTTTGTTAGTGCATTTGTCGAACTCCTTGAATGTAATTGCATTGATCATGAATGTTTTGGATTTGTGATGCAACTTGAACATCTTCTTTTGGTCAGCATCCATATCTCTCCTGGGAATTTTAACACCTTCAGCATCTTCTGGAGCAGTATAGCCATCTTCCACCAAGTCCCAAAGTTTGGGATCTTGTGAAAAAAGAAACTATTCAGCCTGTCCTTCCAGTACTCGAACCGTTCCCCATCAAACAGAGGTGGTCTGTTGATGTTTCCTCCAACAACTTCTTCATTGAATCCAAACATGTTGAACCCTTGGATCTTTCTTCAAATACTGTAAAGTGCTCAGTCTCGAGATCGAGCTCTGATGCCAATTGAAGGTCCAAACACGATAAGGGGGGTTAAATTGTGTTTGCCAAACTTGAATTCTTTTGTTGTTTTGTTGAATGTTGATGTGAATTATTTGATGAATAATTAATCAGACTCAGCAGCGGATAATAACAGCATAAGAACACATCAATTTATCCTGGTTCACCATTAACTTGGCTACATCCAGTCCCTTCACTCCAAAGGCTTTAATCCACTAATTCAAAACCTTTGAATTGCAACACCTGACCCTCCAAGTCAGTCTTCCCAAACAGTCTAACAACCCAAGACTTTTGAGGAACGATAACTGCACCTTGACTCTACAAGTCAAGTCTTCTCCTACCAATCTGACAACCCCGGATTGAAGAAGAAATCTACACCACTATCGGGTTTGATTACAAGAGTTTGGAACTGTGCAAAGTTGCTTTTGGAAAGCTGATTACTGCAATGACTTTCACACTCTTTTGTTGCTTCTGGAAAGCTGATTGTTGCACTGGATTTCTCTCTCGAAAACACTTATAAATATTGCTTTTGCACTAAAGTATTTCTCTCTATTGAACTCTCGAATAACTTTGAATTTGAAGCTTGAGTTATGTATTTTTTTATCTTAATGCTGCTGCCTGAAGCCTCCTTTTATAGCTACACTTAAGGGTTTGTCCAAGCTTAAATTCGAGATAAATCTTTCTCAGATTTCCTTTGAAAATTCTGTTGGCCAATGCTGTTTCATTTAATTTCAAACCATATATTTTTAGCTTCATATTGCATTTGAAAATTCTGTTGACCAATCATGTTTCTCTTAATTTTAAACCGTATCTTTTTAGCTTCAGATTGCATTCGAATTTCCTTCAGGTCTTCAGTGATTTTTTGAATCAAATCCCCTTAATACTTTGATCAAATTTCTGTCAAAATTCAATCAAGTCTTCTTCGAATTTTAATCAAGTCTGCAATGATATGCATCATGATTTAAATTCTGGATCGTATGATCTTATGATCTCGACCAAACTGTAGACCAAGCGATCTGATATGTACCATTCTGTGATCTTCTAATCTGGACCATTGATCTTCTAATCTAGACCATTTATCTTCTGATTTGGACCATTGATCTTCTGATCTGGACCATTTATTTTCTGATCTGGACCATTGATCTTCTGATCTGGACCATTGATCCTCTGATCTGGACCATTTATCTTTTGATCTGGACCAATTCTGGACTAAGTCTTATGTTATGAACCATGCTATCTTCTGGTCTAGACGAAGTCTGACTTATGTTTCCTTCTGGTCTGGACCAAGTCTCCCTCTAACAAGCTTCCTTTTGGTCTAGTCCAAGTCTCCTTCTGGACTCTGCTTCCTTCTGATCTGGGCCAAGAAAAATATCCTCTGATGATGTTATTTTTTCTTCCCTTTGATGATATCCTCTGATTGATGATATCCTCTGATGTTTGCCTTTGATGACATCCTATGGTATTCTCTGGAGGTATCTTCTGGTACCCTCTGGATGCATCCTCTGGATGTATCCTCTGGTGATATCTTCTGGCCGAATCTTCTGGTGGCATTTTTATCTTCTGGTGACGTCATCCTCTAGTGACTTCTTCTGCTTCTAATTTGTATCATCTGGAGGTATCTTCTGGTTGTATATTCTGGAGGTATCTTCTGCTGACGTCATCCTCTGATGACATCCTCTGGTGACGTCATACATCCTCTGATTTTTCATTCTTCTAAGTCAAAATACGATTTACTTAAAATACTTTTGTTAACATCAAAACTTTAATTGAAAGAACCAACTTGGTTCCAACACAAAGTTCCAAACCCTTGTAATCAAACCCGATAGTGGTGTGAATTCCTCCTTCAATCTGGGGTTGTCAGATTGTTAGGAGAAGACTTGGCTTGTAGGGTCAAGGTGGTTTAAATTCCTTATTCAATCTGGGGTTGTCAGATTGGTAGGAGAAGACTTGACTTGTAGGGTCAAGGTGCAGTTATTCCTCAAATGTCTGGGGTTGTTAGGCTGTTTGAGAAGACTGGCTTGGAGGGTCAGGTGCTGTAATTCGAAGTTTTGAATTAGTGGATTAAAGCCTTCTGAATGAAGGGACTTGATGTAGCCAAGTTAATGGTGAACCAGGATAAATCTTTGTGTTCTTATGGTGTTATTATCCGCTGCTGAGTCTGATTATTTATTCATCAAGTAATTCACATCACTCTTCATCAAAACAGCAAAAAGAATTCAGTTTTGGCAAACACAATTGAACCCCCCTTCTCGTGTTTGCACCTTCAATCAGAATCAAAGAGCAAGAAAGACTGATAATTTCCCTAGAAAGCTATCTTGGAAAAGTCCTAAATAGATCCAATATGAATGAATCAAAGACTATTAGCTCTCCTGTTGCAGCTCACTTCAAACTTTCTTCAGCTCAATCACCAAACACAAAGCAAGAAACATAAGACATGAAGGCAATACCATATGCTAGTGCAAGAGGGAGCATCATGTACGCAATGGTCTTCTCAAGGCTAGACAATTTTCATGCTGTAAGTGTTACAAGCAGGTTTATGGGAAATCCAGGAATGAGCCATTGGCAAGCTGTTGAATGAATTCTAAGGTACTTAAAAGGAACTCAAAGCTTGTGTTTGGTATACAACAAAAGTTCAGAAACATAACAACCTGTCCAAGGATTTGTAGACTCTGATTTTGCTGGGGACTTAGATAAAAGAAGATATCTTACAGGATATGTGTTCACTGTGTTCCACAACACAGTCAGTTGGAAAGCCAATCTTCAACACATAGTGGCATTATCAACAACAGAAGCAGAATATGTTGCCCTTGCAATAGCAGTGAAAGAAGGAATTTGGCTAAAAGGATTGATCACATAACTTGGAGTCAAACAAGAGTCTGTTTGCATAAATCTAACAACCAAAGTGCTATTCATTAGAGTAAAAATCAAATGTATCATGAAAGAACCAAGCATATAGACATCAGACTTCATTTCATCAGAGATGTCATTGAAGGGGTGAGATAAATGTGACAGAGATTCACACAAGTGATAATCCTGCTGACATGTTTACAAAACATGTCACACTTAGCAAATTCAAACACTGTTTGGATATGCTGCAGATCAAGTCTATAATTTGATATCAAGGACTAAGAGGATCTGATTTGAAGATCACATGCTAAAACTTCTCATTTGGTACTAAGGTGGAGAATTGTTAAAAGTGGTACTCAATTAGAAGACTTTGGAGATAAACTTAGGATGGTTAGTTACAAACCAATCTATTTTGGGCTGTTAATTATTCAGTTAGTTAGTTGTAACTACTTCTTCAATTGTTACCAACTAGTATATAAGCTAAATTGTAAGAAGAATGCTATATAGCAGTTTTGAATAGTGTATAGAAAACTGACAGCAAAGAGTGTGAAAGTATTGTAATAATTTCACCTCATATTAGTGATATTTCGAAGTCGGATCCAGTCCCCAAGACGTAGGAGTTTAACTCTGAACTGGGTTAACAATTGTGTGTGTTCATTTTAGCATCGCGTAGCTTTAATTCTGTTTTGTTAATATTGCAGAAAGTTAGAAACCAAGAACGTTGAACGTTCTCCGTTTTAATTATGATCAATCTCCGTTTTATAGAAAACGTAGAACATTCTCCATTTTATTTCTGATCAATCTCTGTTTTAGTTTTCAATCAATATTTGTTTTTCTTGTAAACCAAGAACATTCTTGGTTAAGAAACTCATTGATCTCCATTTTTAAACAACATTAATAAATTACAATTAATACATATTTGAATTAAGGTATAGCTTGATTGATGAGGGATATTGAAGAGTTTTAAGAAGGAAGTTTCGGACCCAAAATCAGATAAAAAACGACTTAATTGCAGTTTTAGTCCTTTTATTTTCACCAATTTGCGAAATTAATCTCCATATTTTAAAATTCTACAGTTTTGGTCTCTCATTTTTTTATAATAAAAATATGATGATTTAACATATTTTCAATGACATGACATACAATCTCATGATATAAAACCTTCTAGATGCATTAATTATTTATATGTTATTAATTAAATTACAAACAAAGGAATAATTTCAAAAGTTAAAACTAAAGTTTTAGAGGGTTTTATTATAATTTTAAGGTACTAATCATTCAACATCATCGTATCATATGTAACATCGTTTAAAATATGTCAAATCATAATTTTTTTAGTTAAAAAGTCCGAGTGAGGGACCAAAAACTGTTGAATTTTAAAGTAGGAGGGCCAATTTCATGAATTGGTGAAAATAGGGAACCAAAACGACAATTAAGCCTAAATAGGGCCAATTTCATGAATTGGTGAATGGATTTTCAAATTAAATTCACTATTAATATGTATTTATTTGTTGAGACTTTAAACATTTTTTTTACTAAAAGAAACATATTCATTGATTCAAATTGGAGAATACATCAATGCATTACAAATTCAAATTTGCTAAAAACATACGGGATGAATCTGTGAACAAACTCACAATACCCAAGTTAACAGCGTAAAACGACAACATGGATAGAAATATGATCAAGTGTCTGGAATACCTATGCCTTTGATTGAAATTTGTAGTTGATCAAAGCTACTATATTAATCTCAACCAAAACGAACACCGCACTAAAATGGGAAAAAGCGTTACAACAAGACGAGACAATTCAAAAGCGTCGCACTCAGACGACAAAATCACAACAAAAAATACGAAATAAAAACTAAATTTATGTGAAAATTCCTTATTTAGATAAATGAAGAGAGAAAAATAATTTGGATGGGTGATTATGGACAAAAAAATGGTCTTAAATCACCCCTCTCTAATGGAGAAAGAAAAAGGAACTTATGTTTTGGGTTTGGGGGGACTTGAAACATTTTGTTTAAAGTAAATTTCAATTATTTATCAAATAACTTTATCAATTTTTTATTTATTAACTATTAAAAAAAATCAAAATTGCAATCTTTTGTATTAACAAATAAAATGAAGTTGATCAATTTTTTTTTTTAAAATAAAAAAAATTAAGTTCACATTATTTTAAAAGCCTATATTTTATCATGGTTGAGTGAGATGCGAGATAAATTTGAAACCTCTAATATTGAATCGATTAACTAAAAAAGGGATTATGTTTGAAGGTCATATCAAATTTGTAGATGAAAATAGTTTTTTTTATTATATTTTTTAATTTGAGGACATAAACTACAAATTGATAAAAAGAAAACCAAAAGTGTGATAAAAATCTAATAGAATAAAGAGAAATGCAAAGACCTGAATTCTTTCTTATATATAAATCCAGTTTTTTAAACTTTTTTGAAATGTGTCAAGATGCCTTAGCAAAGAGAAGTTTATCGATGGGGACACAAATTTTTCAAGAAATGAGTAGAGATGACTTCGTGAGATTAGGTTCATATTTGCAAATGATTACTGAAATATTTTGGATAAGATAACATTAGTAGGACATCATTGGTTACCAACTAATCTACAGGAATATGCAAAGTTAGAAATGGAGGGACAATAAAAGTTGATCGAAGAAAGAATATGGTTGAATTATTTTTATGAGGAGTTTTTCTGTGTGAGTTTTCAACATATGTATATGAAGTGTGAGATGCAAAAATTAAATGATAAATATCAGATGTAAGATGAATTATAGAAGCATATGAATAGTGACACTTAAAAATATAAACCATATGATGCAAATATTATAATGTGACACATAAATATATTTGGATACTAATGATAGATAAACTTAAATAATGAAAAACTGATTTCAACACTATTCATGATCACCAAATCTTTTGAAAAATAAATTTTAACATATTATTCAAAAGGCTAAATAGCACCCGTGGTCCCTTAACTTAATTTCAGTTAACGTTTCAGTCATTTATCTTTTTTTTTTCCCGATTTGGTCCTTTATTTTAATTTTAAGTGTCAATTTGATCTTTTATGTTTTAAAATGTCAACAATGTTATCATTTTTTTTACAAAAATTCAAAAACTTCATCAAAAACCCATAAAATTAATTATATTCTTCAATATAATACAAATTTCATCAAATAAAGAATAAGAATATGAGTTTATTTGAAGATTTGAGTTACAAATTTGATGAAATTTGTAATATATTGAAGATTATAATTAATTTTATGGGTTTTGGTTGAAAATTTTGATGAATTTTTTGAATTTTTGTAAAAAAAAGGATAATATTGGTGACATTTTAAAACATAAAAGATCAAATTGTCACTTAAAATTAAAATAAAGGACCAAATCGGGAAAAAAAAGATAAAGGACTAAAACTGAAATTAAATTAAAGAACCACGGGTGCTATTTAGCCTATTCAAAATCATTGATAAAGTTCAATACAAAATTTTCTTAATTGCAAGCTTTTTATATCAAAATAGAAAATAGTTTTTATTGCCTCCGAACACCAACATTGAAAACAAAAGAAAATTACAAATACATAAATAAAGTAATTGGTAAAAGAAAGATAAAAACCAATATTTTATATTGGTTCCTATACCCGTCCTCAAACACAGAGTACATTCAATTCTCATTTGACACAAATGAAAATTTCATTCTTTAGGAGTAATATGAAAGTTTACTAGATTTATCGACAATCGAATTTAAATGCTTGTATAAACAATCTCATCTTCTCTAAATGGTCACAAACAAAATTTTGTCAAACACCCTTAAAAAATTGAATCAACACCTTCAAGTTAAACACACCCCTTCAACCTTGAAAGATTCAAACCACCATACATTAATCACCAACTATAGTACTGAAAAGATAACTCTTTTCAACTCTTACAAGGTATAGTGAATTGACTCTCAATTGCTCATTAAGGAAACAATCATTACAAAAAACAATAACCCACCTTTGAAGTTTTTCTCTCAAAGATTCAATCACTCAAAAAAGTTGAATAAAAAAAAATATTTAATCAGGATCATTTTCTTGAATAAATGAATGATGTTGAATGAAAGTGTTCAACTACAAATGAAGGAACAAATCTATATTTAAGAGACACAACTTAGATATGAAAGGACAATGTAATGCAACAAAAATAACTGATTTGTAATTGTCAAAAATTTATTCTACAACATGTGTAAGTTGATTCACACATGTGTGAATTGACTCATAACCATTCAAGAACCTATGATTTCCTGATGGCATGAATCGACCTATGCCTTGTGTAAGTCAACTTATCAACTTCTAGGGAGTTTGGAGAATCAACTTATATATCAGGTGAATCGATTCACCTATTAAAAATATTATTTTAGAACCTCTGTATGTCGATTTACATACATACACCTAAAGTTATCGATTTACATATGAATCAATTTATGAAATGAAAAATCACTTATAAAATATTTTTAATGCATTGTATGATTTTCCAAGATTTACCTAACATACACCTAAAGTTATGAATGATATAATGAATATAATGAAATTTTTAGCACAATTTTTTTTCTTCTGATTTGAAAATTTTATGGATATTCTGAATTGGTGAATCAACAAAGGTACACAAACCCATCTATAAAACCTAGTGTTGACTTACATCAAAATACTAAGTTTATCATAGGAAAACTAACACTCACATGCTCTCTCTTTTTTATGTCAGCAAAACTGCAAAACTTGTGAAACTTTGTCGATAAACTTATCAATATCTTTAAAAAGAAATGCTCCACGTGAAATCTTGATACACTTTTCGTGAAAACATGCAAAACTTGATGACCTTCTCATGAATTTTGTACTTTTTCCCCTCATGTATTGATTGTTGATTATGTTTTTCATTACATGGTCTGCAATTGTTATACTTTGTCACTCTGAATTTAGTTAGCTGATGTATTTTTTTGTTGTACTGGTGTTCCTAATTTGTGGATATAAGTCTATTCCCATGTCTTTTTCTCAAATAAATTAATAATTGATCGTTCACATTTTATGCATCCTCTAATTAGGATATTTACATTTCCATTTTACTTAACTACCAAAGAATGATTTGTCACTTTCAAATTATTTGTGTGATTACATGTGACAAATCACGTAATACGTTACTCTCTTTGTTCCTTTTTATACGTCTTATTTGCATAAAGTTTTTCTTTTTATTTACTTGTCTCTATTAGGGTTTAAGTAACATTAATTCTTGTTTTTGTCAATTATACCTTTGTTATTTATTTTGGAGAGAGAAATATGTAAAATAAAATAATAAATGATTCAAAATACTATTGGATAAAAATAAATAATTATATAAAAACTAACAAAATTGATTGTTTGTATTGGTATGCGTAAAAATCTCTAAAGTTACTAGTAAAAAGTGTTAAATATAATTCAAAGTGGATATTAGGTGTTGTTAAAAAGTCAGTTAGGAATGTAAAAAGTAGTTAAGAAAGTTGTAATTCAAAGTAGTTAAGAAAGTTGTAATTCAGTTTTGGCAGTTGCAGTTCAAATTGTTTGATGTAAATTGTAAACCAAGAACATTGTTTGTTAAGATCAATAATCATACTTCGTTTTTCAGAACATTCTATTTTACTCTCTTCTTCTCAATTTCAATCCTTCTTTGTTATACAATCTGTTCCAACAATTGGTATCAAGAGCAAGATTCTAATCTTGGGAAACACAAGTGAAAGTGTGAGGAGATTTCAAATTGGGAAACACAAGTATGAGAGAAAGAAACCATGAATGGAGAAGGATTTCCATCGAATTTGCCAGTTCTGGACGGGAAGAATTGGAAGAGGTGGTCTGCATCAATGAAGTCATTGTTGGGAGTTCAAATTTTTTTTGAGATTGTCCAAGAAGGTTATGAACACCTGGGCGCGAACCCTACAGAAAGACAACAAGCCACTTTCAAAGATTGCAAGAAAGGGATTGCAAGACATTGCTAGTGTGGATGCAAACAATTTTGAAAGGATCTCAAAGGTATCTACATCAAAAGAGGCATGGGGTATTATGGTGAAGTATTACACGGGTAGCGAAAAAACCAAGAATGTGAAACTTCAAATGTTGAGAAGGCAATATGAATTATTGCAGATGAATGAGGATGGAAGTGTGGCTGATTATTTCAATCGAGTGCATGCAATTGTCAATCAGATGAGAACTAATGGTGAATCAATAACTACAGTGGTGATTATTGAAAAGATCCTAAGAACATTAACACAAAGATATGATCACATAGTGGTGGCCATAAAGGAGTAAAAGGATCTTGAAACATTGAAGGTAGAAGCCTTGCAAGGCTCATTAGAGGCTCATGAATTGAGATTAAAAGAGAGAGGTGCAGCTAGTACACAAGTGCATGCATTGCATGCTCAAGTCAACAAGAAACATGATTCTAATGAAGGGGCTAGAAATTCAAGAAATCAACACAGTAGTGACAAAAACAACAAGAAATCAAATGACAAGAAGGGGATTCAATGCTACAATTGTCAGAAATGGGGCCACTTTGCTAATGAGTGTAGATCCAAGAAGGTACACATAGAGGATGATGAAGCTCATATGGCAGCTAAAGACTCATATTCAGATATAGTCTTGTTAATGGCCACCACAGAAGATGACTGTCCAAAGCAGTGGTACCTTGACATAGGATGTTCAAACCATATGACAGGGAATAGAGAATGGTTTGTGAATCTTGATGAAAGAGTAAATAGAGAAATCAGATTTGCAAACAATAGTTCAGTGACTGCAGACGGAGTAGGCAAGGTCTTGATTCAAAGAAGAGATGACAAGCAATCTTTCATATGTGATGTGTTGTATGTGCCAAATATGAAGAACAATTTGCTGAGCCTTGGAAAGCTGCTTGAAAAGGGATATTCAATTAAGATGGATCATGGTGAATCGAAGATGTTTGATATTTCAAAGAGACTCGTCTTAAAGGAACCACTGTCCAAGAATAGAACCTTCAAAATTGAAATCAAGATAAGTGAAAACAAGTGCTTGGCTGCTGAAGTCAGAAGTGAAAACTGGTTATGAAGTTATTGCACCATATACACCACAACATGATGGGGCTGCTAAAAGAAGAAACAAAACCATATTAAAAATGGCTAGAAGCATAATGAAGGGAAAGCAAATGCCTCACAAGTTTTGGGGAGAAGCAATATCTACTATTGTATACATTTTGAACAGATGTCCAACCAAGAGACTTGGCACTAGGACACCAGAAGAAGCTTGGACTAGAAGAAAGCCAACTGTGAGTCATTTGAGAGTGTTTGGCTCATTGTGCTTCAGACATGTGCCAGTGCAAAACATGAGAAAGCTTGATGACAAAGCTGAATAAATGGTGCTGTTGGGTTATGATTCAACTGGGACTCACAAGCTGTATGATCCAAACAAGAAAAAAGTGGTGATAAGCAGGGACATACTAGTGGATGAATCAAGAGGATCGGATTGGAAGTTGAGTGAAGCCAACTCGAGCAGTGCAGCCAGCCTAGACAGACCAGCCAGCTCAATCAGTCTAGGCAACAGTAGTGGAACTGGATAAGGGCTAGCCAGAAAGGACAACAAGTCAGTCAGCCTCTGAACCTGTGAGAAGAACTGAAAGAGCAAGGCAACCTTCAGTCAGATTGAATCCATATAAAGTAACATTTGACTCAGCCATCAATGTAGATGGAGAATGAATTCATTTTGCTTTGCTGGCTGACTCAGAACTAGTAAGTGATGAAGAAGCCTTGAGTGATCCTAGATGGAGATCAACAATGGATGAGGAGCTCAAAGCCATAGAGAAGAACAATACTTGGGAGATGATGACACTACCAGAGAACAAGAGACCAATTGATGTCAAATGGATCTATAAACTGAAGTTGAAGCTTGATGGACAGATTGCTAGGTACAAGGCCATACTTGTAGCTAAGGGATTCCTGTAGAGACATGGACTGGACTATGATGAAATGTTTGCCCCAGTAGCTAGAATTGAAACAGTGAGGCTGATAGTATCAATGGCTAGTTACAAAGGCTGGACCATGCATCAGCTAGATGTAAAATCAACATTTCCCAATGGATCACTAGAAGAAGAAGTGTATATGAAAAAGCCACAAGGATATGTGAAAACAGGAAAAGAAGATCATGTGTACAAACTGAAGAAAGATTTATATGACCTGAAGCAAGCTCCTAGGACTTGGAACAAGAGAATTGACAGATTCCTCATAAAGCAGTAGTTTGAAAAGTCTGTGAATGAGCATGTAGTTTATGTCAAGAAGGGAGTAAAAGCACCTGCACTATTGATATGCCTTTATGTTGATGATTTACTATTTACGGGTAGTGATAAAGTAGAAATCAAGAAGTTCAAAATCAGAATGGAAAAAGAGTTTGAGAGGACTGATCTAGGCGTGTTGTCATATTTCCTTGGCATTGAGTTTGAAACCAGAAAAAAAAAGGATTTTTATGCTTCAAAGGAAGTATGCAAGTGATGTATTGAAGAGGTTTAATATGCAAAGATGCAATTGAACTATTACTCCATCAGAAGCAGGGATGGTACTGTCCAAGGAGGGTAGTGATGAGCTGATTAATCCTACAACCTTCAAACAAATTATAGGATCCTTGAGGTAATTGTGCAATACAAGGCTAGATGTTGCATATAGTGTTGGGCTGATTAGTAAATACGTGGAGAAGCCTAGGACATCACACTACATGGCAGCAAAAAGAATTTTGAGATACATCAAGGAGACCATTGAGCTTGGCCTGCTGTATACCACAAATTTGAATGAAGATGAAGTTGAACTTGTTGGCTTCATTGATGCTGATTGGTGTGGAGATAAGGATGATAGAAAAGAATGGGGTACTTTTATAGATGTTTTGGCTCTCATTATCTATGGTATTATCTTATTCCCAAACCTTGATAATTTTGTTGATTTTGCTGCCATCAATGTCTTCTTGGCTTTTAAAAAAAATAAACAAAATCCAGTTCCCGCGGTCCTTGCTGATGTGTACTACTCTCTGCATATGCGGCACGAGAAGAAAGGGTGTACAATTTTGTGTTGTGTTCCAGTGCTGTATACTTGGTTCATGTCTCACATGTTCAAGAAAGGGTATCATGTTGGAATTAAAAATAACCGTGAATGGGCTCAGAGTATAGCTAGCCTTACCGGGGACATAATTTCATGGTATCATAAAGAACAAGAGGTAGAAGAAGTAATATGCCAATGTGGAGACTTTTCAAATGTACCTCTCATGGGAACCAAAGGTTGTATTAACTACAATCCGATGATAGCTCTGAGACAGCTTGGCTACCCTATGTTGGAGAAACCAGATGATAAGTCATTAGAGGCTTTTGTTTTCCACAATACGGGTATAGTATACCCACCGATGTTGCGGAGGATAAGTCAAGCTTGGGAAGTGATCATTAGAAAAGGAAGAGTACTCGGATGTAGAAGTTGTTGCACAAAGGAACCCTATCTACAATGGGTAAAGAAAAGAGTCCAAGAAATCAAGCTGCCTTTCCACAGTACACCGTCGAATGATCAGGAGATACCTGAACCTACCCTTGTTACAAACAAAGAAGTAGAAGAACTCAAAGCATTATTGTTAAAGTCTGAAGAGCAGAAAAAAGAGCTAGAAGTGAAGTTAGAAAAAGTCTCTCGAGAGAACGAGAATTTGCGATCAGAAAACACTTGTAAGAATCAGTTTATTGAGAGAAGCAACAAGAGGTTGAAAATTGAAAAGGAAAATAAACTAGACATACAAGATTGTTTGAGAGGTGCAAATGAAGAATTAGATGTGCAGAAGCAAGAAAGGAATAAAGCTATTGAAGAAGCCTATATGTGGAAGCAATTATGGGCGAAATCAGCAAGCTCTAAAAGGAATATAAAGAAGGAATTTGAAGATTTAAAGAAACAACTTGAAGAGATGGTAGCCGACTACGAGAGTCAAGTAAAGAATGAGAGGCAACACAAGGAAGAAATGGAAGAATTACTCTCAAAACATCAAGATGCGCTAAGAACAGAAATGGAGACTTCTAGTGAGTTGAGGAATTACATTGATTATCAAGAAAAGATCTATAATGACTTAAAGGATGAAACCATATATTGGGAGGATCGTTTTATGACGTTGCTTGGACAATTGAAGAATCAAGAGGTCTATAAAGAGCTGGAAGATAAAGGCAAGCATTGGAAAGATTGCTTTTCAAAATTGGCAATGCTAGCTAATCAAGCAATCATAAAAATTCCAAAGCATCTAAGAGAGATTGATGCAGTAATGCATCCGCTCAATACTCCAGTCAAAGTCTACAAGTTCGTTGAATATTGCAAAAATCTGGTTGACGAATTAGAGGAAAAGATTGGTTGTCCTATTGAAAGAGAAGATTGAAATACCATAGATGTTGTAGTTTTTAATTTAAATGTGATGTACTCTTTTTCCCATCAATGAAGGATTTGCTTGTTTTGTTTATCGATCCCCATATTTTCTTCACTTATAACTCAAAAGGCTTATGATTCCCCAACATACAACTATAATGTAAAAAATAAATAATTAACTAAATAATTTCATCTTCATTCCATTCATCCATACTCATAATTTTTTATTTATTTTTTATTTTATCTATTAAAAAAAAATAGAAAAAAAATCAATAAAGCTGTTTCCTCGACACCCTTATCGGACTCACACAAACTCCAAGATCATGGATGAACTTGAGCAAAACCAAGAAGTGATGAGAGCAGATGTTAGCCAATTGAAGAACAAGGTTGATCGAATCCTAGAGGCTATACAGGCTTTGGCAAGAAAGGAGAATACAAATGGGAATCCTCCAACTGCAAATAAAGAACACCAAACCACTCTTTCTCACCCACCAGGCTTTACCCCAACTACTCATCAATTCCGTGCAGCAGCTATGCAATTTCCTATGTATGGTATCCCACCTGGTTATACTCCACCTTTAGTCATCAACCCCATGGACAATAACCCAAATCACTCAACCATAAACTCCCAAAGCTTAAACCAACCACAAATCCCATCTCCTCTTGGCTACGTGCCACCCCAAAACACTCTACCATCAGAAAATATTCCATTAAGTGCACCCTAAGCACCCCATTTCGATGCTAACAGAAATTGGAAACAACCTCAGTTTATTGGTGAAGATACACAGTCGAAAGAAAAATTACATGTTTTAAAAAGAGCGAATAAAAGCAATGGTAGGTAGTAATGCCTATGGTCTTGATGCTTTTGATATGTGTTTGGTTCCTGATGTAGCAATCCCTTCAAAAATCAAGGTACCTAAGTTTGAAAAGTACAAAGGTGCCACATGCCCTAAAAATCATTTGACCATGTATTGTAGAAAAATGGGTTCTCATGCTCATGATGACAAGCTTCTCATTCATTTTTTTCAAGTTGAGTGAGGCATCACTAAATTGGTATATGCATCTCGAGCGTAATCGAATCCGTTCGTGGAAAGACTTGGCTGATGCCTTCTTGAAACAATACAGGTAAAACATTGATATGGCCCTTGACAGGATGCAATTGCAAAATTCGTTGAAAAAGGACAATGAAACCTTCAAAGAATATGCACAACGGTGGAGAAAAGTGGCATCGCAAGTAGATCCTCCTTTATCTGAAAGAGAAATGGTTGGTATGTTTATGGATACTCTCAAGTCGCCCTTTTATGAAAAGATGATTGGAAGTATGTCATCAAACTTTTCTGACATGGTCATGATAGGAGAAATAGTAGAAAATGGTATGAGGAGTGGTAAGATTGTATGTGGAACGAGTGGTGTAAAGAAGCCCCAGATGGAATTCACAAAGAAGAAATAAGGGGATGCTAACGCTGTAATGGCAAACCCAAAAGTCTCTTATTCTCCATCCATGAATTCTTATCGACCTCCAAATTTTCAGCCCCCGATACCCAAACTCCATACATTCCATATCCATATGTGGCTACGACTTCACCAGCTCCATACCCCCAATATCAACCTTTAAGGCCACCTTATTATCAACAACCCATGGTCCAGCCACCCCCTCTCACGTTTCCCCAACAAAACCAATGGAACCAAAATCCAATCCCGAATCAATACAAACCACCAGTTAATCGAGAAAAGAAGATAACATGTTTTGACCCGATTCCCATGACATACAGCCAACTGTTGCCTCACCTACTCCAGAACTCAATGGTAGTCCCGAGACCCATGAAACCTATGGAATCACCATTTCCAAAATGGTACAACCCAAATGCCAAATGTGAGTACCATGCAAGAGCTGTAGGACATTACGTCGAAGATTGCCAAGCACTAAAATCTAAAGTGCAAGAATTGATTAATTCAAAATGGCTTACCTTCAAGGAAGACAGTCCCAATGTGGGGAGTAATCCCTTGCCGGGCCACGGAAATTCCTCTATCAAAGTCATTGAAGATGAGATAGATCAATGTGCAATTAAGAGTATGGAACATGTGAAAATCCCAATGAAAATGATCTTTGTTGAGTTAAACTTGATTGAGACGATTGACAATGAGGTAGGTTGTGCAAAAGATGATCATGTGTCGACCATAGAGCCGTGCATGGAGAATAATAGATCTTTCCCAAGACCATTGGAAATCCTCTATAGGAAAGAAAATCTTATGGCAACTCCAAATGGACCATATCCAATAATTGTTCAGGCACCAACCCCTTTTCCTTATGGAAATACCAAGGCGGTACCATGGAATTATGAAGTCACGTCTCATTTTTCCAATCATCAATTAGGTGATAGCTGTGAACCTAAGGAAATTGATGTCACCAACATTTCAGGAGTTGGTGGGATGACTCGGAGTGGTCGAGTATACGCCCCTGAACAACCTAAGAGAAAAAAGGACCGTGAGGAAAAGGGTAAAGAAGCTATGAATCATGCTATAAAAGGGCCAGAGACTAGCAAAAAGATGGTGCTTGAAGAATAAGCTAACGAATTTTTGAAGTTTATCAAGCAAAGTGAATATAAAGTGGTGGACCAGCTAAATCAAACCCCTTCCAAGATATATGTTCTTTCTTTGTTATTAAACTCTGAAGCACATAGAAACGCACTGATGAAAGTTTTCAAAGAGGCTCATGTTACTCACAATATCACAGTTGACCAGTTTGATGGAGTTGTCGGTAATATCACCGCTAATAATTGTTTGAGTTTTAGCGATGGCGAATTACCAGCTGAAGGGACAAGGCATAATAAAGCACTACATATCTCTGTGAGATATCATGATCATATCCTGGCACTAGTGCCAGTTGATAATGGTTCATCATTAAATGTCATGCCGAAAGCGACACTATCAAAACTATTTGTTGATTGAGCAAGTATGAAGCCTAGTGCTATGGTGGTGAAAGCGTTTGATGGGTCCAAGAGACAAGTTATTGGCGAGATTGACCTACCGGTTCAAGTTGGACCTCATAACTTTGAGATAACCTTCCAAGTGATGGATATTAAACCAGCGTACAATTGTCTTTTAGGGAGAACATGGATTCATGCTGCTGGAGCGGTGACATTCACTCTCCATCAAAAGCTGAAGTTTATAGTGAACAATAAGCTAGTGATAATATATGGGGAAGAAGATATGATAGTGAGCCATCTATCTTCTACAGGCTACATTGAAGATATAGAGGAAGCCATAGAAACCTCCTTTCAAGCATTAGAAATTGCCAATGTTGTCTTCATGGGTGAAGAATCTCACTTAAAAGAACCAGAGTTGTCTACCACATCATTGAAGTCTACCAAATCCATGTTGGAAGGAGGAGCTTCTGCTAAGTTGGGGAAATTGTTAGATATACCAGAAAAGAATGATCGATACGGGTTGGGATATGTACCTACCAAAGTTGATAAAGAAAAGGCAATGAAAGAAAAAAAGGAAAGCATGATGACTCGTCTGGAAAACCATTCACAGAAGATTCCCATTTGTGACATTCGTCAAACCTTTCAAAGCGCCGGAATAATTTATGCTGACCAGGTGGCTGTGGTGGAAGAAGAGCATGTTGGTGATGATACCCTCAAATTAGTGTACCCTTGTCTTCCGAATACTATCCTCAATAATTGGAAGATCATCGAGTTTCCCGTGTTTGTTAATTCATGCTCAAAGTAATTATGTATTTCAACTCCTTTTGCTATGTCTAAGGCTATAAGGATAATTAATTAAGGCGCATGTATTTCAATTCCGTACTTATTATCAATAAATGCATTTTGGAACTGTTTCTTTTCCTTTTCTTCTTAAAGTTACAACCTTTATTCATATTTTCTTTTTTCCTTTTTTCTTAATTTTAATAATGCAGAGTCGAAAATGAATACGTTGAAAATAGCAACGCTAGAACCCCTTCTTGTAATTTTGAGGTGATCAATTTGGGGACTGAATTGTTGGAACCAAGTTGGTTCTAAGACTTAGGATTTTGATGTTTACAAAAGCACTCAATGTAAACTTATTTTATACCTTGAATTATTAAATTAAATGTCATCAGAAACTAAAGAAATCAGAAGCAGAAGATCAAAGGAAAATGAATTCTGGAATTTCCAGAAGATGTTTCAAGATGACAAAACTGAACCAGAAGATAACTTTGCAGGCCTATATCAGAAGGAATAAAATTCAGAATGAAACATGGATCATATCATTGGAAAGCCTGCTAGAAGGAGAGTTGATCAAGACAAACAGGAATCAAATATCAATTTTATTCCAGAAGTTATTCTGACCAGAAGATGGCCTGGCAGTAAAAATTACACAGCCCATACTTGTTCCAGACTTGACCAGAAGGTATGTTTATGAGTCCAGAACATGAAGTTCAATCCAGATTTGGCCCAGACCATAAGATAGCATGATTTAGGGCATGGAACTAAGTCTAGAACAAAAGAAATGAGTTCCAGAATCAACCCAGACCTGGTCCAAAATTAAAGGTAAAATGTCCAGACTGAAATATTTTTTGATCAAGTTTATTTCAGTTTGTTCCAGACCAAATTCCAGAATCTGTCCAGATCAGAGTAAAAATATCCAGATCAATGGTTCAGAAATAATTTTTTGAGTCCAGTGATGGTCAAGATCAGAAAATCAGACCATGGCCCAGAAGTGGCCGAAATCAGAGGGACATGCTGTGCAGTCCAGAAATGGCCGAATCCAGAAGTTCATAGCATATCAGGCGCGCATCCAGGAAGGCTGAAATCAGAAGATCAGAGGGCTATGAAGTGTGGTCCAGGAATGGCCGAATTCGGAGGATAATAGCTTAGCAATCAGGCTGGTCTAGTTGTGGAATATCGCATGGTGCAGATTTGATCATGGGAATCAATGGTGCGGATCTGAAGATATTTTTATCAAATTATTATTAAAGATTCGTTTTAAATTAAAGTGGAGTAGCATGGAAGTCAGGAGCTGTGGCGGGAAGCAATGCACATATTTGATTGGCCAGTTAAGATATGAAACAAATCTAAGGCTTAAAAAAGATATGTTTTGGAATTAATTGAAGCCCGATTGGTCAATTTATTTTTGCCAGAGAATCCAGCAATATTTAGCTCGAATTTAAGGATTGGAAGAGGCCCAAATCAGCTTCTATAAAAGGAGGCACAAGGCAGATTACTTAGGATCGAAAATCACAAAAGGGTCATACACTTCAAAAGCAAACACTCTCAAATTTTCATATAAGTCAATTGTTGAGTCTCAGTTTTTAAAGCAAGTACTCTTGTTGTTTTCGTTCCACTGTGTCAAATCTAAGTTGTTGAAGTAGAGTCTACAAACTGTGGGAGTCAGTAGAGGTAGCAGGTTACTTGGCAATTAGATTCATAGTGTTGTGATTTCTTCTACAATCTGGGGTGTCAGATTGGCTAAAGAACAGGAGTTGTTTTTCCTCAAAGAAGTCTAGGATTGTTAGACTATTTGAGAAGACTGACTTGGAGGGTCAGTAGCAAGGTTGTAATTCAAGATTGAATTAGTGAAATCCTTCAAGGCGAAGGGACTGGACGTAGCCTCGTTAACGGTGAACCAGTATAAAATCTGTGAGTTTTTATTTTTATTTTTATCCGCTGCTAACTCTGTTTTAATTATGCATCAAGTTTTGTTTTGAAAGTATTAAAACAGGAAAAGATTCAAGTTAAGTCAAACACAATTCAACCCCCCTTCTCGTGTTTGCACCTTCATGAATGTGATAAGAACCTGTTGAGGTGATCAATTTGGGGACTGAATGTGATAAGAAACAAATTAAAATTGGTATGTCTGTGAAAGGAAGTGAACGAGAAAAGTTGGTTAAACTTTTATTTGACTATGTGGACGTCTTTGCATGGTCATATCAGGATATGCCTGGGCTAGATACTAACATAGTTGAACACAAGCTACCACTCAAGTCTGAATGTGCTCCGATTAAACAAAAATTGAGGAGGATGAGGCCTGATATGTCACTTAAAATTAGAGAAAAGGTCAAAAAGCAATTTGATGTTGGTTTCTTAGCAGTAGCAAAATATCCTCAATGGGTGGCTAATATTGTCCCAGTTCCAAAAAAGGATGGAAAGGTTTGAATGTGCGTTGATTATCGGGATTTGAATAAAGCAAGTCCTAAAGACGATTTTCCTTTGCCTCATATTGATGTCCCGTAGATAGCACTGCTCAATATTCTCTTTTTTCCTTCATGGATGGTTTTTCAGGATATAATCAACTCAAGATGGCTCCCGAGGATATGGAGAACCTTTTGTTATAAAGTGATGCCATTTGGATTGAAGAATGCTGGGGCAACCTATCAAAGAGCAATGGTGACATTTTTTCATGACATGATGCATTAGGAGATAGAGGTTTATGTGGACGATATGATTGCAAAATCCCAGACCGAAGAAGACCATGTGGTTAACCTTCAAAAGTTATTTGTGCGACTAAGGAAGTTTAGACTCCGTTTAAACCCTGCTGGCGTGAGATCAGGCAAGTTACTTGGGTTTATCGTTAGTCAAAAAGGGATAGCATGGTGTTTAAGGAAGCAAAGCATAATAGCATTATCCACTTGTAAAGCTGAATATGTGGCTGCATCAATGGGAGCATGCCAAGCTATATGGTTGGCATAATTGATGGCAGAACTGGGACTGAGAAGTAATGATGCAGTGAAGATAAAGATAAACAATAAATCAACAATAGATCTAGCAAAGCATCCAAGTGTTCATGGAAGGAGCAAGCACATAGAAACAAGGTTTCATTTCCTAAGAGATCAAGTAATGAAGTGCAAGATAAAGCTGAAACACTGCAATACTAATGATCAAAAGGCTAACATTCTAACCAAAGGCTTGCAGAGAGTGAAATTCTAAGAGATGAAAAATAAGCTTGGACTGACATCAATTGAACCACTTTGAATTAGGGGGCGTGTTAAATGTAATTCAAAGTAGATATTAGGTGTTGTTAAAAAGTCAGTTAGAAATGTAAAAAGTAGTTAAGAAAGTTGTAATCTTGTCAGTTACAATTAAAATTGTTTAATATAAATTGTAAACCAAGAACAATCTTGGTTAAGATCAATAATCATTCTCCATTTTTCAGAATATTTTGCTTTACTCTCTTCTTCTCAATTTCAATTTCTCTTTATTATACAATCTGTTCCAACAAAAAGGAAATATCTTTGATTTAAGGCGTTATCTTGGATTTTTGTTTCTATTATGCCTTTTAGTCGTATCAAAGCTTCCTTTCCACAAATTGTATATAAACTAATGTATAGAGAGAAATTCAAATAAAGGATATGCTTTCTGAAATTGTATATTTGTATTTCTCATATTTTCTAGTTTTTGTCTCTTTCTTTCAATTTCGAAATGTTTTTTAAAATTAATTATTTGGCTCATTTTTTTTTATGATTTTAAAAGAGTGATTTTGATTTTATATTTTTAAAAATGATTTTTGTGGATACTAAAAAATAGTAAAAATTATTTTAGACTCATTTGTTACCGATTAAAAAAATGTAATTTTCATATTTAATAATTTAAATATTCATTATTAAAGATTTTATCATGATAAATATCATTATTTTAAAAAGATATCATTTAAAAATAATTTTTATGAAAAAGTTCCCAAAATAACTTTTCATTTTATTATTATTTTAAAATATTATTATTAAAATAGTTTTTTATTATCTTGTGGGGGCAACAGTCCTCATTGCTGTATATAATCTGTCCTTGTTCATTGTATTTTTCATTCTTATTAAAAAAAGTTGGTAGAGTAGTTAATATCTTCATTTTATGTATTGTTGAAAATAACATTTGTATTTAAATATGTGAAACTTGACTTTTCATATTTCAAGATAAATTAGCAGTATTAATATAGAGTATGTTTGAAAAAATAATAATAAATGCACCTAGTAAATTGAAATGTTTATGTTTAGGGACAACTTGTTTTTTAAATGGTGCTTATAATTAGGGACATAAGAAGTAATAATCAAACAAATAAATCATATTCAAAATTTATTTCTAATAAAATAAATTGTAGCAATAATTTTATTTATAATATAATTATTTGCAAATAAAATCAATGTAATAATATTATATACTAACCTATTTTTTCATATATCAGTTTATCCGTATACCGCACGGGTTGAGCACCAGTTACAATACAATCTTAACACCAATTACTCTTTACTCCTCCACTATTATGGTAAGTGTTCTTCAAATGGTTTCAACTCTCCAATTAATATTGAGTCATTTTGAAAGCTTCTCGAAGAATATATATGTGGCAACAATTAGTGAAAGCTATATTTCTATATAGCATATTGCTTATGTTTATTTAGAAATTGAAAGACAATAACAAACATATTTAGGTCCCTATGAAAGCCTTGCTATCGAATATGTGTTTTATGGATTATCAACAATTTTGTACTTCGTTGCACCTTTGGGTTTCTTTGTACTAGTGGTTCAACATAGGGCTATGCATTTGGCATTGCCTTCCTCAAGAGTAACCACCTGCATCAAACAAAATAATTTCATGTTTTACAAGATTTCATACATTTTTCTTCCTTTTAAAGTATCAAAAAGTGTACGAATTTTTATACTTTTGAGTTTAGATCATGGAGTTTTAGTTCTATTTATGGTCTTTGATATGTTTGTGGTCAATTTTTGTGTGTATTGAAGTTGTTGTCGGTATTTTTCAGCAAAAAATAAGTAATTGTCAATATTGAAGCTTGTATAATATGGAATTTTATCCCATATTTTTTGTCTCTACTAATGTTTAATATCCTCCGAACAAGTATTACATAGTATTATGAAGACAAAAATTCATGTTTTAATGGAAAAATATATAATTTTTATATAGAAAAATGACTCATTTTTAGTGAGATTTATGAAACAAATTTTATAAGTTATAAGAGTAATTATACCCCATTTTTTACACTAACATTCAATAAAAGGCCACTATTTTTTTCATGTCACACTATTAGTTTCAAAATAACCATATAAAAGTGGAGTGTTATGGGAAATTCGTAAATTTTGATTGGATGTCAATGCATAGTCTTTAAATTCCATAAAATTTTATCTCACGTCACATGTCTGATAGCTAAAATAATGCAAGTTACCAAGGTCGTTCATATGAAATGAGGTTTATAATTAATGTTTAAGTTCCTTGATGGATGTCTGATCAGATTCAATAATGACCATATCATCAACATAAAGAAGAAGTAGAATAATGTCTGTAGATGTGCGATGAATAAATAAATAGGAGTCATACTAACTATGGGTGAAGGAGAACCCAATAAGAGTGGAATGAAATTTATCATACCATGCTTTGGGTGCTTGTTTCAAACCATATAAAGACCGTTTAAGCTTGCACACACCGTGAGATGAAGAGAATAGACCTTGAGGAGGAGTTATATAGATATCTTCAGTCAGATCACCATAAAAAGATGCATTCTTCACATCCATTTGACGAAGAGCCCACCCATTAGAAGCAGCTATAAAGAGTACAATGCGAACAATTTTCATTTTGGCTACCGGTGCAAATGTCTCATCATAATCAATTCTATATTCCTACTTGTTTCCTTAGGCAACCAATCGATCCTTGTAATCGTTGAGGGACCCATCAGAATTGAATTTCACATAATACACCCATTTCCAGCCTATGGATTTGATATGAGGGTGACTAGAGACAATATCCCATGTGAAATTGTCTTGAAGAGCCTGAAGTACCTCATCCATTGCTTTTATCTAGCGCGCATCTTTAACAGCCTGTGAGTAACAAGTAGGAATATATATGTTAGCGAGGGAGGTAGATTGAGAAGTATATGAAAAATTATATTTGTTCGGTGAATATCTATCTGGTGCTCGAGACGCTCTACTAGAACGTCATGGTGCAAGTGATACAAGATTAAGTGGCGAAACAATGTCAAGAAGGGGGATAGAAACTTGTTGTTTGTGTTTTCTAACATACACATTTCCTGGTTTAAAACGTTCTATAGATTGAGGCATAGTAGAAAAGTTGGTAAGAATAAAAATATCATTCATAGTAGGAGAAAGACAGTGAAACATAAATTGATTATAAAAAAATGTCATATTCCTATAAATGCGAAAGCATTGGTTAGAAACATCATCACACAAAGCCCTTATGAGAGTGACTATACCCCATAAACGCGCATTGAACAAACTGTGCTCTAACCTTATGTCTTTCAAATGGAGGTAGGTGAACAAAACACACACATCCAAAAATATGTAAATCGCTATAATCAGGCTGAATTTTAAAAGGACAAAAAAAAGGAGAGTCAAGATCAATAATTGTAGAAGGAAGACAATTGATCAGGAAGACAATTGCGGAAAAAGCTTCCACCTAAACTAGGGATGGTACAAAAGCTTGAAGAAGTAAGGTGCGCGTTACATCAAGAAAATGACAATTCTTACCTTCTACAATTCTATTTTGTTAGGGGTATTGAGACATGATCATTGATATAAGATGCATTTTTGTTGAAGGTACTTCTGAAACTCATGAGACATAAACTCACTACCAGAGTCTGAGTGAACATTTTTAACACTTTCTTGAAATTGAGTTTCAACATATGTCTTAAATTTCTTAAACATAGAAAACACTTTAGATTTAGACCGAAGAAAATAAATTCAAGTAAAACAATTGTAATCATCAATAAATGAGACAATATATTTATAGTGAGATTGAGAAACGACATGAGACATTTCCTATACATCACTATGAATCATCTCAAAACAAGTGGAAGCATGATGAGCACCAAACGGAAAGGGAAGTATTTTACTTTTAGCCAATTTACAAACAGAACATGAAACAGAGGCATTAGAAATAACATTCTTATTTTTCAACAAACCAGTTTTAAATAAATGAGACAAAACAACTGAGTTTGGATGACCCAATTTTCTATGTCAATCCTCATAAGAATTCAAAACATTATTACAAGCAAGAGATAAATGATTGAAAATATATTGGAGTGGAAACAATCTTCCCACTTTAGGCACCTTCATGATCACCTTCTCCGACACCTGCTTTTGCACAAGACAACCATCACGAGAAAAATTAATATTACAATTGTCCACCAATTGACCAACAAACAATAAATTGGATGCAAGTCTAGGTGATACAAGCACATCCTGAAAATCAAAGTTTATGTCACCAACATTAGTGATAGAGAGTGTGTTTCCATCAACAATTTAAAATTTATAATTACCATGATAAGAATGTAAATTGTGCAAGCATTTAGAGAAACCCATTATTTGATGGGATGCACCGGAATCAAGAAAACATGGATTAGAAACATTAAAAGATTTACCCTGAATTCCCAAGGTTGAAAGAGCATAAAGTACCATTTGTTAAATCATTTCAGGCTATAGAGCACAACCATTAGAAGCACCAGAAATGGAAGGACCAACTAGGGATCTCGTAGTGGCATGTAATGTCTGCATCTGGTGTTGTGTTAGTTGTGGAAGGCGCATGGGACAGTAAGAGATAATATGATCCTGCTACTTGCAATAATTACAAAACTTCTTATAGCAACTACGAGCAACATGTCCAAATTGTTTGCACGAGAAACATTGGACTTATCACACACCACGATCTTTACGTCAATTCTGAGCAGCATATGCAACTGTTACATGTTCAAAAGTGACAACATCATTAGACATGGTTCCTTGAGTAAGAAGACGTCGTTGCTCTCTAAGAAGTTTGCCAACACATGTATCCAAAGAATGAACAAGATTTCTATTTAGCAAAGCACCTCTAACAACCTTAAATTTAGGACGAAGCTTCATGAGAAATTGATCTCGCCTACTAGTGTTGTAGACAACTTGGGCATCCACCAGAGAAGTCTTGGGAAACACAAAAAATGAATAGCAGAGTGTTTTGTCCACAAATTCAAAAATCCAAAATAATATTCTTGAATTGACGAATTACCTTATTTGTAGTTGGCTATCTCTAGCTCCCACGGAAAACGTTTGGCTGTATTGTCCTGGTTGTAGATGCGTTTCAAGTAGTTCCACATTTCTTGAACAGTTGAAAAAGAGCGCAGATCATTGATCATATGAGGATCAATAGTATTGAGAATCCATGAAATAATCTAAGCATCTTTTATTTCCCACGCATCTAAGGTGGCTTTCTTTGTCGATGCCTTAGAAAACCCATCAAGGTGACTCCATAATCCATTTCCTTTGACATACAATTTGAATTGAAATTCCCAAGCAGCGTAATTCTTGTTAAGAAAAACTCTTATTTTAAAGTTTTGATGAAAATAAACAAAGGTTAATTAAGAACGTTAATTATGATTCTAAAATGTTATGTTAATTTAATTTGTGCTTTTGAGTATATTAATTCAAAGATAGGATTCAAACAAAGCCAAGAAATCAGCACAATAAAGCAAAAATCTGAACATACAAGAATAGAGAACATTCTTGACAAAATCAGGAAAACGGAGAATGTTCTCCAGGTCCAAGTATGGTCCAGACAGCTTCAAGATCAATCAATCTCCATTAATTGAATGAAGATATTTCCTCTTGAATTTACATCAGTATTATAAGTACTTGACAAGGAACAGATAGGATCCATTATAATCAAAGAAGTAATTTGAATCACAAAGGAAAAAGATTATAAATCAAGTTGGTCCAAGCAAGACTGAACAGTCTCCAGCTTGACTGTCAAGAATGATAAACGATTTTGACAATATGCAAGGCATCAGGACAGTTTCCAGAATGTTAAGAAAATCATCTAGATTGATTATCAATCTCCAGGAAACTCAAAAGCTAAAAGTCCAGATTGATCATCAATCTCCAGTAGCTTCAGTATAGTTTTCTGCAACAACTCTTCATGATGTTTTCAAATATGTTCTAACAAGGATCAAGACTCCAGTTCAAGCTAAAGGCATCATCACATATTTGAAATATTAAAAGATCATTAGACTCAAAAGAATCTGATAAAAAATGAAGTTTTCAGCCCAGTCAAAACAGAACTTAAAAGTAGTCAAAAGCTGGAATTTTTTTAATCAAAAAATATTGGCTCTGGTCAAGCTTGACAAGAGCACTTCCAACGGCTCTCTTGACCTTCATTAACTGCTCTCAAGCCTATAAAAGGAAGGCCAATGCTCAAGGAAAATGCAAAAGTTCAAGTGCTAATCAATTGATCAAATCACTCACTGACATACTTGAAATTCTCCCAATTCTCAAGAGAGTCAATTCTGTTTTACATTTAATCTATTGTTATACTTATTCTAAATCTCTTGTGAAGAATCTAATCTCAAACACGAGTTGAAACATCTCATATTCTAACAAACAATCTCATTATTATGTGTAAAAACTCAAGACTATAAGTGTTGAGTATAGTTTGAGTAGATTGTAAGTAATCCTTTTATGGTTAAAAGCTGAAGTGTAAACTCCTATATAAAGATTAATAGGTAGACTGATTGTGTATCTTTCTGGGTGGAAAGATCACAAATTGTAAACAGATCAAGATTGATCTAGACTAGGTGCTGTAAATCAGGAACGTTCTTGTTTTAAACACTTAGTGGAAAATCTCACAATTGTGAGGACTGGACGTAGCCCGAGTTGGGTGAACCAGGATATATCCTTGTGTGGTATCTCTTATCCTTTATCTCTTTATTAAGTCTGATTGATTTTCAAGTTAAAAATACAAACTGTTTTTCTGATTTTTAACTAACCAAGAACATTCTCCGCTTTCTAATAAAAACCAAGAACGTTCTCCATTTTCTATTTTCTTAACCAAGATCATTCTTAAGTTAAAATCTTAAGTTTTTTTAGGAAATTTTAAAAAGGAAGATTTACAATTCAAACCCCCTTCCTTGTAAATCAATTTTGCTACTTCAATTGGTATTAGAGCACGGTCTCTAAAAAGAACACTTAACAAGTGTTAGAGAAAAAGATCCAGAAAAATGTCGAAAGAAAAATACATTGTTGAGATAGGATCCTCAAACAAACCACCATACTTTGATGGTACAGATTACTATTTCTGGAAAAGCAAGATGCAGCTATTTCTTAAATCACAAAACACAAGCATGTGGAACATCATAATCAATGGAAATTACATTCCAAGAATGAATCAAGAAGATTCGACTTCAACAGAGAAGAAAGAAGAAGACTGGACTGCTGATGATAAAGCTAAGGTACTCCTAAATTCTAAAACTCAATTATTCTTATCATTTGCTTTGAGCAGAGAAGAAAGTGAAAGAGTAGATGAATGTGAAACTGCTAAAGAAGTATGGGACACATTGCAAACTCACCATGAAGGAACAAGTCATGTCAAAGAAACAAGAATAGACATTGGTATAAGAAAATTCGAACTGTTTGAGATGCAAGAAGGAGAAAATATTGATGAGATGTACACAACATTCACAACAATAGTAAATGAGATGTGTTCTCTTGGCAAAGCTTACTCAATACAAGACAGAGTAAGAAAGATCATGAGATGTCTTCCAATTGTATGGAGACCAATGGTAATAGCTATCAGTCAAGCCAAAAATATTGAAACACTTTCCCTGGAAGAACTAATAGGAACCTTAAGAGCACATTAAATATTGCTACAAGAAGATAAACCAGTCAAGAAAGGCAAGGCAGTAGCTCTGAAGGAATCTTAAGAAAGCATCACAATACAAACTGATGAAGAACCAGAAGAAACTAGACAAGAAGATGTTGATGAAGAAATTGCTCTTCTCAACAGAAGAATACAAAGAATGATGAGAAGGAGAGATCAAATCAAGAAGGGATTTCCAAACAAAATCCCAAAACAGAAACAGACAAAAGCCAGATCACATGTTTTGGGTGTAATAAGTTAGGACATTACAAAGCTGAATGCCCCTTGAATAAGAAAACACCAAAACGATTTCCTTTCAAAAAGAAATCAATGTTGGCCACATGGGATGATTCAGAAGAATTAGACACAAAAGACGGAGAAGAAGCCAACATATACTTGATGGCAGGTACAGAAGAAGATGAGGTAACAAATTCTAAACCTTGCTCTTTATGTGAACAAATGGGAAAAGAATTTGACAACTTGCTAAATGATTCAAACTTTCTTATTAAAAAAATGTAGTTCTTTAAAAGAACAAATTTTAAAGAAAAAGAAGAAAAAGAAAAGGCTCAAGCTATGATTGATATTCTAAAAAATACCATTCAAGAACTGAGAGAATCAAAACAGCAAAGTTGTGAAAATCAGAAAGGTCAAGAACGTTTTGCAGCTAAAACGGAGAACGTTCTCCTTAAAACTGAAAATGAAATTTTGAAAACTGAATTGTTAAATTTTATTAAAGCTACTGAAACATTTCAAAAAATCATGGGATCTCAAGTAGGAATATTTGATAAAGCTGGTCTTGGTTTCAATCAAACTCAAAAAACCAAAATGTATGAAAACTTTTTTATTTCGGAAAGCAAAATAGAAAAATGTGAAAACAAATGTTCATATTGTAAGAAACATGGACATTTGGAATTTGCTTGCTACTTTAAGAAAAAGGATGAAAAGATTAAGAACAAAAGGATTTTTAAAAGGAAAGAATATTTTGTAAATAAGGAACCAATTTTGAAAAATCTGCAGAAAGAAGAACATTCTCCAGGGTGTTCCCAAAACAGAGAACGTTTTGGAACAAAAACTGAACTTTCTCCATAAAGTCTGAAAACCCAGATTTCGAAATCAATTCCAAGACCAACAATTAAATGATCCTACTGTCTCAAATTTTATTTCAAAAAGAAAGAAACTTTTAAGACTAACTCTCAAGGACCCAAGACAAAATGGGTACCTAAAATGGATGTAAATTCTTATGCAGGTTGGATTTCAAAATGCCAAGAGAAAGCCTTGGTTCTTGGACAATGGTTGTTTAAGACACATGATAGGTGATAAAATCGTTTCATGTCCTTCATTGAAAAAGATGGAGGATCAGTTACTTTTGGAAACAACAATCAAGCTCAGATTAAAGGTAAAGGAACTATTGGTAAGGTAAACTCTGCTCAAATAACTGATGTTCAATATGTTGAAGGTTTGAAACATAATCTTCTAAGCATAAGTCAGTTATGTGACAATGGTTTTGAAGTTATCTTCAAACCAAGAGTATGTGAAGTTAGGAAAACAGAATATGGAGAAGTTCTATTTTCTGGAAATAGAAAGAAAAATTTATATGTCCTATCTAGAAGAGTTACCAGATGAATCATGTTTTATGTCAATCGATAAAGATAAATGTGAAGTAGCAATGTCGATTTACAAGAAAGGGGGGTTTGAATTGTAAATTCGCCCTTTTAAAATTCCTGTTAAAAACTTAAGAAAATAACTCAACATTGATCTTGGTTGTGAAAATCGAAAACGGAGAACATTCTTGGTTAGTTAAAATCAACAGTTTAGTTTATCTATTTAACTTGATAATTAAAAGACTGAAAGTAAATAGAGATAAGTGAAGAGATATCACACACAGATATATCCTGGTTCACCCAACCCGGGCTATGTCCAGTCCTCACAATGGTGAGATTTTCCACTAAGTGTTCAAAACAAAGAACCTTTTTGGTTTTACAGCACCTAGCTCAGATCAACCTTGATCTATTACAAACTTCAATCCTTTTCACCCATAAAGGAATTCAACCAGGTCACCTATCAACCTTGATAGGATTTTACAACTCACCTTTTAATCTTAAAAGGATTTTTCTAAAAACGACTCAATCAAGCTATAAACAAGCCTTATAATCTTGAGTGTTGTATGATAATGATAGGATTTATAACAGAATCTGTTTTGACTCAACTCTTGTTTGAGTTTAGATTCTTTACAAATGGTTTCAGTAAACTAAAGATAGTGAATTCGAAACAGAAGGTTATTGATTTCTTTGAGAAGCTTTCAAGTGTTAATGTGAGTGATTGATGATATATCTTGGCACTTGAATGTCTTTGATTTTGGACATAATCTGAGTATGCTCAACTCGTGTTTGAGATTAGATTCTTGACAAAAGAATTTAGTAGAATGATTCTGATATGAAGAAGAAGAAAAATAGAACTGGATCTTTTGTTTGTGATTGAGAAGCTTTCAAGTATGTGAATGTGAACGATTTTATGAGACTAGTTAGCACTTGAACTTCTTATTTTTTTCCTAAGCTTTGGCCTTCCTTTTATAAGCGTGAGAGCAGTAAATGGAGGTCAATAGAGTCGTTGGTAGTGCTCTTGTCAGGCTTAACCAAAGGCAATATTTCTGATTAAAAATAATTCAGCTTTTAACTATTTTTAATTTCTGTTTTGACTGAACTAAAACCTTTTTCTTGATCAGTATTGTTCTTCCTTACACTGGTTTTTTGGACCCTCTGATTGTATTTTTCTGGAGGTATCCTCTGATAGTATTCTGGAGGTATCTTCTGATTGTATTCTGGAGGTATCCTCTGATAATATTCTGGAGGTATCCTCTGGTATCCTCTGGTGACGACTTCTGGATGTATCCTCTTGTATCCTCTGGTGACGACTTCTGGATGTATCCTCTTGTATCCTCTGGTGATGACTTCTGGATGTATCCTCTTGTATCCTCTGGTGACGTCATCATCCTCTGGTGACATCATCTTCTGGGGTCATCCTCTAGTGACATCATCTTTTGCTTCTGATTTGATTCGAATTTCCTTCAAGTCTTCTGTGATTTTTGAATCAATCTCCTTAATACTTTGATCAGATTTCTATCAAAAATCAATCAAGTCTTCTTCAAATTTTATTAAGTCTTCACTTGATCTGCATCATAATTTAAATCTGGACCATATGATCTGCTGATCTGGATCAAGTCTGGACCATGTGATCTGATGTGTACCATTTTGCTTCCTGATCTGGACAGTGTAACCTTTTGATCTAGACTATCTAATATTCTGATCTGGACCTGTGATCTTCTGATCTGAACCATGTGATCTGTTCGGGACCATGTGATCTGTTCGGGACCATGCTATCTTCTGTTTGGACCAAGTCTTCTGTCCTGGACCAAATCTGGAACATGTCTTCTGTTCTAGACTGAGTTATCTTCTAAACTTTGTTTCCTTCTAGTCTGACCAAGTCTCCTTTTGGACAAGATTACCTTTGTTTAATGATCATTTGTACTTCAAATATATTTGTTAATATCTTTGATTTGATATGAAGTTTTGATTATGTCAAAACAGCTTTGGAGAATGATGATGAACTTCTGCAGAATGTTAATGAAAATTCTGGAGATTGATAATCAATCTGGAGTCCTAGTATCTGAACTTTCTGGAGATTGATAATCAATTTGGAGGTTTAGTTTTGATCATTTTGGATGTCTTCTTGATCTTTTCTTGGATATGCTATGATGTTAATATACTTCAAGATCGTTCAACGTTCTTGGCAGTCAAGCTAGAGAATGATGGCCAGTATGTTGGAGAATGATTGTATCATTTTGGACTGATGTCATCATACTGGAGGATGATGTTTGCTCATTCTGGAGATAGTTGTTAATCATGCTGGAGAAAGATGTTTGCTGCTGGAGATTGTTTATCAATCTGGAGACTGATAACACACTGCTGGAGAATGATCATCATTCTGGATAGAAGATCATTTTGGACAGTAGATTATTCTGGACATCCTGGAGACTGATCTGTCTTGTTGGAACAGTTTGATTCATAGCCTTTTTCCTTAAACAAAACTCAAGTGCAATAATTAGTAGATCACCATTCATAAAACTCAATCATTTAATTAAAAAGGTTTGTTGTCATTAAAACATTTATCAACAAGGTTTTTCCCTCAACAAAATGGATATGGCATAAAAGGGATGGACATATAAGTATGAAAACAATTTCAAAAATTTTTAAACTAGATCTTGTCAGAGGATTACCCAAACTAAATTTTGATAAAGATAAAATTTGTGAAGCTTGTGCAAAAGGAAAGCAGGTCAAGAGTAGCTTTCATTCAAAAGATTTTATAACTACAAACAGAACTCTTGAATTACTTCACATAGATCTTTTTGGGCCAATCAAAACAACAAGTCTAGGAGGAATGAAATATGGTTTTGTTATTGTTGATGATTTCTCAAGATACACTTGAGTACTGTTTTTAAAACAAAAAGATGATGCATTTGATGAATTTAAAATATTTTGCAAAAAGGTCAGAATGAAAAGGAATCCAACATCATTTCTGTAAGAAGTGATCATGGAGGAGAATTCATAAATGCCTCTTTTAAAAACTTTTTTGATGAACTTGGCATTTCTCACAATCTATCTTGTGCAAGAACTTCACAACAGAATGGAGTTGTTGAACGAAAAAATAGAACACTTCAAGAAATGGCAAGAACAATCTTGGAAGAATCAAATGTTGAAAGATATTTCTGGGCAGAAGCCATTAACACTTCTTGCTACATTTTAAATCGTGTATCCATTAGAAAAATAATCAACAAAACTCCTTATGAAATTTGGAAAAATAGAAAACCAAACATCTCTTATTTTCACATTTTTGGATGTTATTGTTACATTTTAAACAACAAAGATGTTCTTGGAAAGTTTGATGCAAAGTCAAACAAAGCAGTATTTTCGGGGTATGCAACTGAATCTAAAGGATATCGAGTGTTTAATCTAAGAACTAAGGTTGTAGAAATCAGTATGCACGTATTATTTGATGAGTTTGATTATTTGGATCTCAGTAAAAAAGATGAGGAAGAGGAAGATATTTCTGGACCAAACAATCATTGGTACAAGATGGGTATTCAGAAACAAACTTGATGAAGAAGGTAAGGTTGTTCGTAAAAAAGCAAGGCTGGTTGCTCAAGGTTACAATCAACATGAAGGTATAAATTACGACGAAACGTTTGTCCCTGTCGCAAGGTTAGAAGCTATTCGTATACATCTTGCATATGCATCTCATAAGCTTGTTAAATTATTTCAAATGGATGTTAAAAGTGCTTTTTTAAATGGTTTCTTTAATGAACAATTTTATGTGCGACAACCTCTTGGTTTTGAAGATCAATCAAAACCAAACCATGTTTTTAAACTTACCAAAGCTCTATATGGTTTAAAACAAGCATCAAGAGCTTGGTATGAAAGATTGAGTTCCTTCTTATCCTTTATCGCTTTATGAAAGACGTAGCCTGAGTTGGGTGAACTAGGATATATCCTTATGTGGTATCTCTTATCCTTTATCTCTTTATTAAGTCTGATTGATTTTCAAATTAAAAATATAAACTGTTTTTTTGATTTTTAACTAACCAATAACGTTATCCGTTTTCTGATAAAAACCAAGAAAGTTCTCCGTTTTCTGTTTTCTTAACCAAGATCATTCTTGAGTTAAAATCTTAAGTTTTTTCAGAAAATTTTTAAAAAGAAAGATTTACAATTCAAACCCCCCTTCCTTGTAAATCAATTTTGCTACTTCAATTCTTTCTAGTAAAACAGTCACAAAAGTTGTCTATTTTTTTTCAGAACCAGAACCATGTCAATAAATAATAGTTACAATATTTACCTCTAATAATTACAAATTAAGGAGATCAAATCAAATCCTAATTTTTTAACTTATTCTAGGAAAGCTGATAAGTATAATTACAAATTGATATTATTTCCTTATTCACATAAAAGAGCTTTAGATTCAATTTATATTATTTATCATAGCTTTTTCTATTTGTTCTTCTTATTATATTATCGTTGATATGAACTTAGAGAAGAATTTGTGTACTCTCTTGAAGTATTGAATTTCTTTTGTATGATTATATACTAAAATATATTTTTTAACTTATTTCAATCATTAAATTGTTTCAATACAACATAAAAAAAATGTTTCAACACTACAAAAAAAATATTTCAATGCCAAACATGTGAAGTATTTTCTAAGCAATCCTTGCTTTGAATATAAATTGTTTTGGCATACCAAATTATTAGTCTCACCTTACTAATCAAAGTTAAGGATAATTATAAACAATTTTTGCACTTTCAACCAACCATAAAGTCTTACTCACAAAACCTGAATTACCTTTGAAATATGGTTTGGGGTTGAAACATAACCACCAACTACATTATTATCAAATTTTATGCATAATATTACAAATTTTTAGAAAATTTTAAAATTATGTTTTCCTATGCAGTACGCGGGTGTCAATATTTTAAAAATAATAAGGGTTTAAGAGACATTATTATTTTGTTAGATAGTTCTTATGCACTCTATATCTTTAAGAGAAATTAAATAGTTGGACAAGATGACAAACAACACTTTAGGGTCCCATTGAGATGAAGATTTTGAAGATGTTTAGAAAGAAAGAGTTTTGGAATACTAAGTCTAAATTTTATTAATACATATTTGACATTTTTTTAAAAAATCAAAAAACTAATATAATATATGATCATATATTTCAATCATTTTTCATTGATTCTTGAAAATATTTTGTAGTTTGTCTAATTTCGAAAAGAAAAACAAGTTCTTTCCTCCTCTTCTCTCCAAAATCCCTCTTCCTAACAGACCCTTAAATATTTTTTAGTTTTACATCTAATGGGGGATTCACACTATTATAGTTAAAGGATAACAAGTGTATTAGAAAAACAAGAGCGGATGTGAGTAAGATTTTAACAAACTCAAGGAAAGTAAGTGTAATTTAATCTTGAACCAATATTTGTGCAGTCACACCATTTAATACAACAAATAAAATAGTCTGATCATTTAACAGATGAGTTAGTACAAAAAGAATGTTTATCAGAAGACCCCACTATAGGTTTCAAAATCAAATCCCTGTAAGAATACTGCTCCAACTTTTAGCCTCTTGTTTCAATATGGAATTAGATTTCGGGTTTTCAAATCTCACCAAGAAAAGCAGTATTCAAGTAAAAGATTAATCTGTTACGTTGATTCATCTCAAGACTCTCATAAATAGAACTTAATTATTTCATGCTTCAAGCCAAGAATAACATGCGAAATAAGAAATCTAATTCAGAAGTACAGACAAAAAATCTGATTTTATAGAATACAATAATATACATCTAAAGTAGCAAATATGGAAAGTCCTTGATAATAGTCCCTTTCCCATTATAGAAGTTCTTGGTAAACTATAACATTTTAGAAATTATATGAAGTTTGGATAAATATCTCATGCCATACATACTATCTAGTATCTACAAGACAGTGGATACACTTCCACTACAATTCCTTTTCATTTTTTGTTTCATTTTGCTATACTAAGGAAGCAAGAAAAGAGATCACATATCAGCAACAGATTCTTCCTCACCAACTTTGGATTCAGCAAGGGTTCCGCAAGTCCACTTCTTCAGCATCTCTAATGCAGCCTTAGGTTGGTCCATTGGAACCATGTGACCCGCGTCATAGACCTGTTTGTGTTACACATAGTACTAAATTGAGTAAAACATTTTCAGTAGAAAGAGGAAAAACTAACATAATTAATGATGAAGTTGTGGGATTTTAGAGAAAAGGAGGAGAGAAAATAATAAAGGTTTGAATATTATTGATAATAGCTTAATGCTGACTTGATTACAAAAGACTCAATATTAGTCTCTATTTATAGAGAAACATAGACTCAATCCTAAATCAGGAACAAATCATAATAATAGTTAGAGATATTCTAAGATATCTTTATGATTATAAATTGATCCTAAAAAATAACTCAAGATGCTCTAATATAATATAAAAGATATTATAAGATATTTTCTAATATTCTAACACTCTCCCTCAAGCTAAAGTTTACTAAGCTTTAGCTTGCTACAAGAAAACAATGTTTTACTCCGCAAAATAATAAAAAATGATGGAAAGACAACCCAGAGATGCAGGTGAAGTCGGAGAAAATTGCTATAAATATTGCCTAGCCAGATAGCTGGAATAATCATCAGCATGAGAGAAATTCATGGCAAGCAATCGAACAAAGTAAGGTCCATTCTTCTAAAAAACTGCATTTGGAAGCTCCAAACCAATAATATCGGAGACTCAAAATATTTAAACTTGAATCTGCTTCAAGGAAAGAGAGGCGTGCTTCAAGGAGAGAAAGGCAAGACCAGTGCATCTGGGACAAATTGCCAAGATAAAGTGAGTCATGAAAATAAAACATACCATTAAAATAACCATCAACAGAAGAAGTCATCACTGATATGATTCATATGTGGAAAAACGACACCACCAGAATGATCGTCGGTGGGAATATAAGCCACTATAATAATCTAGTAGTAATAACTAAATTGCATGACAAACACGAAAAAGAAGCAGCACGACTTTAACGAAACGAAGCCATGATCGATCAACGGAATAAGAAAATGCGTCCAAAACAGGAGAGATAACGGCTGTTTGAACAATGACACATATTTTCGTTGATCAAAATTGGAGAGTAAGGGCGAATCTGGAACCGTCGAAGAGATAATAATCGTGCACCAAGAAAGTAAAAGAAAACCCAAAAGCATGCCAGTAACCTTAGCTGCTGCATCATGTTTCAGCTGATCTACAAGCGGATACAAAGCCTCCCCAAGCATAGTCCTCTGCTGTTCAGAGGGTGCTTTTGCGAGTGCTGTAGCCAAAACCTGAATGGGCATTGGTTGGCCTACAGCATCTCGGATTGGAAAACCACCCATGTCATATGGGACTGACATCATTCCTCCAGCAACTCCTAGAGCCAAGATAGCAATAATAAAAGAAGGCTGGTAATGTGCTGCAGAAGTAAGAAGATTAACAGTTGCAACAAAGAGATCTTCATTAGATTTTGATTTCTCCTGCAGGATGTAGCTCATAGAGTGCCTCAAATTTATGATCTCCTGATTATCTGGAGCAAAGTATGTGGTTTCAGATGAAAATGGTTGGACGCAATCTGTTGTGGCAAATAATGTTGACATAAACCTGACAGCACCAAATTGGATGATAGGATCTCGGAGGTATGAAATCAACAACATAGCAGAAGTGACAACAGGAACTGGTTTGGTTGTGCATGAGAACACTGCCTGGAGAAAAACAGGAATGCTGGATGATGTATCCTTAGAAAGTTTGGTGGTCATGTCTGAAAGAATATTTAAAGCAGAACCTATAGCAAGCTGCAACCCCTCAATTTCCATTGGATCAAAGAAGCGGCTAACGTGCAATTTCTCCAAATCATGTGCAGTAGTGCAAGCAATTCGGAGAAGTGTGTTGTGGATGGAAGAATCAGAGAACAACACATTTTGTATGATCTCACCCAATTTTCCACAATAAGGCATTGATATAATGCATTTTTTCATCAACTCAAGAACCTTCAATGTTATTTTAAATCTAATATGCTTTATCCTGTATTTCCAATACTCGTGATTAACCAGTACATATTGAAAAGAGAAAATGATCAATGCTGGGAGAACATCATTCTCTACTCCTGTTTCCACAAGCCGTATGGTGAAGTCCAACACTGATATTGCCAAGGATAGTCGTTACTGTTTTGCTCACAGTCAATTAAAAGCATTCTGGCCAGTCTGCCTGAAAGCATCCATGACCCACTTGACAAGCCATTACTGCTTACACTGAACACAGCTGTCTGCAAAGTGATCTCAAATCCAGCTTGTGGAGGAATCATGGCCGGAGGCCCTTGCCTATACATAAATTGTTGCCCGAGACCAGGAGCCCTAGGAGGGTAGAGTGGCATTCGGGGTGCAACAGAAGGTGTAATTGCAAAAGGCCTCATTTGTGAAAATTGTGCCTGTAACCTTGCTCTTCTATCTTCTTTCCTCTGTGCAACAGCAACATAAAGAGGTTTGCCAGCAATCATTTTACCATTCATATCGGTGGTCGTTTTCCGGAAAAATCACCAGAAACAGTGACCGCAGCAGTAGCGAACTGAACAGAAAACAAGTGAAACTGGTGTTGGAATGGGTCACCACAGTGGTTTGAAAAAGGATCACGTTGTAAAAGAGAAACTATGATTATATTTCCAAACTGTTGGGAACTCAACAGCGGAATCGTTCAAGGAGGATCGAAATAGGCTCTAGATACTTTGTTGAAGTTGTGGGATTTAAGAGAAAATGAGGAGAGAAAATAATAAGAGTTTGAATATTATTGATAATAGCTTAATGTTGACTTGATTACAAAAGACTCAATACTAATCTCTATTTATAGATAAACATAGACTCAATCCTAAATCAGGAACAAATCATAATAATAATTAGAGATATTCTAAAATATCTTTATGATTATAAATTGATCCTAGAAAATAACTCAAGATACTCTAATATAATATAAAAGATATTATAAGATATTTTCTAATATTCTAACAATAACTAATACACTATGATTTATCTATAAACAAAAAACATTTTCGGGAGATATATTAAGTGTCTATTTTTGACAACATTAAATGTGATTGAAATGTTGGAAAAAACCAAGTTTGTATTTGACCATGACCCAATTTTAACATTTTGTCCAAGTCGTTAACAGAAAGAGCACTTATAATCCTATCTGCTTTTGTCACCATTAATTATTTGGATGGAATGTTGAAATTGGATAAATGTTATCTTCACTGCTAAACAAGTGCTGATTAAAACTTGTGGTATTTTCTGGAGAGACTAATGTTGAAGAAGGCAATCCATAGTTTACCGTGTATTCTATGTAAAGTCTAACTTACTCCCTCCGAAATGAATTATAAGCAAAAACTGATCAAATTACACATATTAAGAAAGATAGTTGATCACATATAACCTATGCAATTCCAATAAAAAAATTATGTTTATTGTCTAAATTACCCTCCATGACAAATAAATTAGATCATTTAAAATAATAAAAAGTTAAATTTAATGAAGGGTAATTTAGAGATACTGTCATTAAATATGAGAGAAATTATTAACATTTGATTATATTTCATTCCAAAAAATAAGATGTAATTTTACTTCTATTTCATTCTGGAAGGAATACTCATTTCAATATTGTATTATTAGTTTTCAGTTACGCTACATAAAATATATCTATATATATATATATATATGGATGAGTATGTGTGTAGAGAGAGAAAGCAATAGAGACCTTAAGGAAACTGAGAGGTCCATAGTTCTTCAACAATCCAGCTTCTGATCCATTAACAACGAAAGGAACATCAGATGAAGCTACAAATTCTTTCTGACCAGACCATTCCATGGCATGAACCCATCTTGAATTACCTACTCATTGAAATCATACCACCAGGAAAAGGTCAATTATTCAAAAGATTATATATAAATATGAAATGTTAAACTATCAACATTAAATACTTACCAAGCCAGTTGCAGATGAGATCATATTCCCCAGCATAAACAAGCAAATTGATTCCATCCTCAAGAAGGATAGGAATACCAACTTCAAGATTCCTCATCCAGTCTACCAACATAGCTATATAAACTTCAGTGCTACAAGAAACAAAACTTATTTTGCCAACCCCTAGTGAATCCCGAACCGATTCTTGATTCAGGAACTTCTCCATGTTTGAAAAATCATAGCAGAGGCTCCCCTCACACTTCTTTCTGATATCATAGTACTGCAACAAACGTATATAACTACTGTTAGTGAGAATTACAAAAACACCCATATATTGCTTCAAGATTGCAATCTCCAAAAATATTAAGACATGGATTTCTTCAGACCTATCAGCATGGCAGTGTTAAAGGAATTCTTAACATTTGTGATAAAACCTCTAAATTAAAATATACTCAAGTGAGAAAGAGTTCAAAGATTGGAAAATGGTTAATCATCTGCATGCATACTTTCAGTGTTGGTAATGCATATTGTTAGAATTCAAAGTATGATTTTATTGTTCCTTGATTGTACAGCTTCCTAGGTTCATTGTTAGTATTCCTAGTCAAAACAAGTTAGACTTTGAATTATTGTAGTCTCATTATAAATAGAATGTGTGTGATCTTGTTTGAGACACACAAGAAGCGCAAAAATCATATCTTTAAACATATCAAATAATTTGATAAACTGATTCCTCAGAACTCTCCACATAGTATATGGTATTTCAGCATAGTTTTTTCCAAATAATTGGCTTGAATGATAATTCTCTAACTACTCCTCATTCTGAATAAGCTTTCATGTAAGCCCTATGTCACAAAAAGTACTAATGGTATGACAACCACACAGAAGAGGAAGAATTACTTTACTCACATTTACATCTCCGGCATGTAACAGAATGTCATTGAATATGAGATTACAAGCTACATTTGCAGTCAGACAGGCAAGCTTTCCGTCCGTGCCTAAAAGCATTAAAATGAATATTAAGGAGAAACGTAATAGAAGCCAACTAGGAGAAGGTTCAAAACAAGCGATTCTTGACCATTTACTTCTGGTGTGAATGATCAGGAAACACTTGGGGTACATTTGGTTTGTTTAAACAACGAAGGACTAGAAAGAACAAAAAAAATTCTTCAAAGTTTGGTATTAAAAATAATCATGCGCCAAAACAAAACTAAAGATGAAGCATTAGATAAAATTCTAAAATTTATTACTCAATAAAACAAGGGATGGCTTCTCGTTCCAACAATAACAATACCTAAAAGACAAAGAATCTAATTTCTTCTTCTCTCACTATAAATTTCCATAACTCAAATCGCAAATGAATTTCATAACCTTTTCAATGATTTAGAATCCGATTTAGCAAGCCACATTCTATGCCAATTATAAACTGGTGCATAATATGCAAGATATATATGTAGTTTAAATATACCATGTACGGGTATTATGGCACGTAGTTAGAAACAAAGTGGCGGGTGGATTTCACAAGACAAGAAATACAATATGAGTCTAGAGGAGTGCTAACAATATACTCTCTAACACACTCTTTTTAATTGGTTAATACACCGACATCCAATAACAATTCATCATTCATCCATGTAAACTTATTTTGTAACTGCTTTAAAAAATAACAGTAAAACATTTTATTCTTATTGGTTGTCAGTGTAAAACTAATTCACATTTTATTGATTGTTAGTGTAAAACTAGTTCACCCATATCCCATCTTCTCATACAATATTCTCAACAACCAAAAACTAATGCCAATTGTAATTACCACATAGCTTTATTGCCAATTCACAGGCTGGAACCAACACTATGCCAAGGCGGTCATGCGTAGCCTTTGAAATTATGCCCATGTCCAGTGCATAATCTGCGTAAGCTTTATACTGAATTGCAGGATTAGTAAGCCCATTACCAATGGCCAATCCCTGTTCAAACCATAAAAAATAAGATACGGTGCTGGTTTTCCATTCAATTCAATTCTTATACTTAGAAAGTCAGAACGTTTGACTATATTATGTAACAGAACAAACCTTCAAATTTATATGAATTCCTTCATTAACTTGGTTTCCCTGATGGATACGAGATGCTAAGGCTGGAATATAATGCCCAGCATATGATTCACCTGTAATAAAAAAGTCATTCTTTGCATATTGGGGATGCTCTGCAAAGAAGGCCTGAGGGAAGAAAAAAAATGTTAAGATGCTATTTTAGTCCTTTTAATGTTATATTTACTATGAATTGACATGTGCATTACCCTTCCTACTCTGTATTTTTATATAAATAAAAAACCTGACCCACATTTGATTATAAAGTCCATAATTTTTTACTTTAAATTGGTAACCAGACCACTTTCTTAATTTGTTTTCATGTCAGTCATGATGACCTGATGCCAGTTTTCTGCATATTTGAACAGCACTCATCTGGATTAAATTTGCTCAGATTCTGTAAGAGACCTGAGGTTTGTGGATCTATGCCACAGAGTATGGATGGGCTTCAAGGATAATTAAACCATTTTGAAAACCGGATATACTGTGGATACTGAGATAGTAGCCTATGATTGTCGGTGTCTAAAAGCTGCAAAATAAAAATGATCACCATTGATAATGTTGGATTCCAAAATTGTGGTTCATTTATTGACTGGTTATTATGTAAATAATTTATTATATTATATAGCATAACTGTAGAGAATATCAAGGGACTTTGTACAGTAAATCCCTCCTATTTAATTCTGATTTATTTATTAGACTAGGGAATGTTGTATTTAAAAACCAGAATTGTAACCATTCTGATTCAAGAAATGAAAAGATCATTTCCTCAATAATTTACATGGTATCAAAGCAAACCTGGTCCAAGTAAAAAAAAAAAAAAACACCATTATTCCATGGCTGAAGAAAGCAGTTCAGTAACAGACCCAAACCCTAAAAAGGCAGCTGGAACTTCCACAATTACCAGCGTGACCGAAAACACCACTATACCCATCACTGGCTACAAATTAAATGAACAAAACTACACCCAATGGGCAAGATCTGTCCGGATCTTCCTTCAAGGAAAAGGGAAGGAAGATTACATCTCTGATGATGCTGAAGAGCCAGAGAAAAAGGACCCCGATTACCCAAAGTGGAAGCTAGAGAACAGTTTAGTCATGACATGGCTACTGAACTCAATGACCCCTGAAGCAGGAGAAAACTTCATGTATTACAGCACTGCAGCCGAGATCTGGAGCGCTGCCAAGGAGACATACTCAAATACTGATAATACTTCTGCCATATTCGAGATCAAGAGTCTCCTCCATGACCTGCGACAAGGAGACACAACAGTCACTGATTACTACCATACCCTCACCCGTTACTGGCAGCAGCTGGATATCTATGAGGATATAGTATGGAAATGCCCTGAAGACAGCAAACAGTACAAAAAACTGGTGGAGAAAGACCGAATATATCAGTTCCTCCTTGGCCTGAACAAGAATCTAGATGATGTAAGAGGAAGAATCCTTGGAACCAAACCTCTGCCCAACATCAAAGAAGTATTCTCAGAAGTGAGAAGAGAAGAGAGCCGAAGGAAAGTCATGCCTGGAAGCATGGATCAGAGCTCCATTAATGAAGGTTCAGCCTTGGCTGTGAAAGGAAACTACAAAAAATCTAGAGGTTGGTGTGATCACTGCAAAAAATCAGGCCACAATAAAGAAACATGTTGGGTCATTCATGGAAAACCAGCAGACTGGAAACCATCTAGGAACAGGGACATTCGCGCCCATGCTACCACATCAGAAAGAGGCAAAGTGTTGGCAGCCCCAGCACCTGAACCAAGTCCATTCAACAAGGAACAAATGGAGATGTTGCAAAAATTGCTACAACAATCCCTTCAAAACACTAGCACACACTCAACTGCTGCTTTGGCCCAAAAAGGTAATTCTTCATGTGTTTATTTTGTTGACAAGGGAATATCTAACTCATGGATTGTAGACTCTGGAGCCTCAGACCATATAACTGGGGATATCACTCTATTTGATGAATATTCCCCATGCAATGACAATTCTATGGTACGAATAGCAGACGGCACAAAAACAAAAGTGATTGGTAAAGGCTCAGTAATCATATCCAAGGACATTACTCTTAAATCAGTTCTTTATGTTCCAAAGTTGAATTGCAACCTTTTGTCCATAAGTAAATTGACTCAAGATCTAAATTGTTTCACTAAATTCTTGCCTCACCTATGTGAATTTCAGGATTTGGATTCGGGGAGGAAGATTGGCAATGCTGAGGAATGTGCAGGTCTCTACTTCCTTCAAGCTAGTGAGTTCAAGAAGAGAAGAAATAATTCAGTCTATGTTGCTGCATCAAGTGGTGAAAACCTAGAGGAAGCTGTCATGCTATGGCACTATCGATTAGGACATCCAAACTTTATGTACCTTGAAAAATGTTTCCTTCTCTATTCAATAAAAATTCAAATTTGTTTCAATGTGAAATCTGTCAATTATCCAAACACTCACGCAACCATTATCCTCCTCAATCTTATAAACCATCCCAACCTTTCTCATTAATCCATAGTGATGTTTGGGGACCTTCCCGTGTTAAGAACATAACTGGTTCAAAATGGTTTGTGACCTTTATAGATGATCATACACGAGTTACTTGGGTGTTCCTTATGAAAGAAAAATCTGAAGTGGGTGAAATCTTTGAGAACTTCAACAATATGATCCAAACTCAATTCCAAACCAAAATCCAAGTCCTACGAACTGACAATGACAGTGAATACTATCACCACTCCCTTAAATCTCACCTTCTCAAGCATGGAATAATTCACCAAACCAGCTGTGTGAACACACCACAACAAAATGGTATTGCCGAGAGGAAAACTAGGCACCTCATGGAGGTTACTAGGTCCCTTATGTTATCAACTAATGTACCAAATCATTTTTGGGTGGGTGAAGCCGTCCTTTTTAGCATCATATTTAATAAACAGAATGCCTTCTAAAGTCCTCAAGTTCAAAACCCCTTGCCAAACACTTCTATCCATTTACCCACACATTAAAATCCTTTCATCCATTCCTCCCAAAGTCTTTGGCTGCACTGCATTTGTGCATGACAACCAGCCTAACAAAGGAAAATTAGAGCCCAAATCCCTTAAATGCATATTCTTAGGATACCCGCCAAATAAGAAGGGATACAGGTGCTACTGCCCCATAAGCAAAAAATTCTATCATTCCTTGGATGTAACTTTCTTTGAAAATCAACCTTACTACCCCAAAGTTGGCCTTTAGGGGGAGAGAGAACAAAACATAGCAAAATCCCAACCTTGGGAAACGGAACAGCATTTGCAACATGAAATGGAACAGAATTTGCAGCAGCACCAGCAGCAGCAGAATTTGCAGCATTTTTTAGAAACAGAACAGACCTCCGTACAACAGCAAGTTGTAGAACCAGAAATTGACCTTGTGATTGGAGAAACAGCAAAACCTGCAACCAGATCTGAGACAGAACCGGAAAAAGAACTACTAGTGTACACAAGGAAGAAGAAAACTCAAAGGGAGGAAGAAATCTGCACATCTCCAAGGCCAATCCAAAATTTCGAACCTAATACAGATTTAGAAGTTCTACCAGGTAATATTGTTTTTTAGCCTAATGATAATTGTGGTCTAAATGAGAGTGATCTTAACTTACCAATTGCTATGAGGAAAACAGTGAGATCATGCACTCAACATCCAATTGGCAATTACGTATCTCATAGAAATCTGTCACAAGAATACAGGGCCTTCATCACCGTATTGGATAACATTAAACTTCCAAAAAATGTACAAGAAGCTGTCCAACATGCTGAATGGAAGGCTGCAGTGGAAGATGAAATTAAAGCACTGGACAAGAATGGAACATGGAAATTTGTGGAGCTGCCAGAAGATAAAAAACCAGTTGGGTGTAAATGGATCTTCTCAATAAAGCACAATGCTGATGGGAGTGTGAATAGGTACAAAGCCCGCTTGGTGGCAAAGGGGTTCACCCAATCATATGGAGTGGACTATGAAGAAACATTTGCTCCAGTGGCAAAACTAAATTCTGTTCGTGTCATTATCTCCTTAGCTGTAAATCTAGATTGGCCCTTACACCAACTAGACATCAAGAATGTTTTTCTAAATGGTGAACTCGAAGAAGAGGTATACATGAAAATACCACCTGGCATAGAAACTCCCCAAACAATTGGCAAGGTATGCAAGCTCCAGAAATCACTTTATGGTCTTAAGCAATCCCCACGGGCATGGTTTGAAAGACTAACCCGAGTTGTTAAGGGTCACGGCTTTACTCAATGCCAAACCGACCATACAATGTTTGTCAAGCATTCTAGTGAAGGAAAGGTGGCAATATCTATTGTTTATGTGGATGACATCATAATCTCAGGCGATGATGACAAAGAGATAGAAGAACTCAAGAGATTTCTAGCTAAAGAATTTGAGGTCAAGGACCTTGGACACCCAAAATATTTTCTTGGGATGGAGATTGCTCGTTCCAAACATGGAATCTACGTATCCCAAAGAAAATATGTGCTAGACCTGTTGGAAGAAACTGGAATGTTAGGGTGCAAGCCAGCAGATACACTGATGGAACCTAACCTTAAATTGGCAGAACAAGAAAGCAGTCCCCAAGTTGATAAGGAGAGATACCAAAGATTGGTAGGAAAGCTAATTTACCTAACTCACACTAGACTAGGTATTGGTTACTCAGTGAGTATGGTAAGTCGTTTCATGAATAAGCCAACTGAAGATCACATGAAAGTTGTGACTCAAATTTTGCAGTACCTCAAAAAGACACCCGGGAGAGGTCTTCACTTCAAAAAGGACCCAATTAGGAGTGTGAAAGTGTTCACAGATGCAGATTGGGCTGGTTCATTGACTGATCGCAAGTCAACTAGTGGATATTGCACATATGTGTGGGGAAACTTGATTACTTGGAGAAGTAAAAAACAGTCGGTGGTGGCAAGAAGTAGTGCAGAGGCTGAGTTCAGAGCAATGGCTCATGGCATTTGTGAGGGAATTTGGTTACAAAGAATGCTTAAGGAATTAGGAGTACCAACAAATTCCACCATGAGCCTATGGTGCGACAACAAGGCAGCCGTCAATATTGCAAAAAATCCAGTCCACCATGACAGAACGAAACATGTGGAGATAGATGGTGGAATTATCAAGTTGGAATACATCCCTTCCCAGAACCAAATTGCAGACTTACTGACCAAGGCCCTTCACAAATCTAATTTTGAGAACTTAAGGTCCAAGCTAGGCATGATTGACATCTACTGCCCAGCTTGAGGGGGAGTATTGGATTCCAAAATTGTGGTTGACAATAAGTCATTTATTGACTGGTTATTTTGTAAATAATTTATTATATAGGATAACTGTAGAGAATATCAAGGGACTTTGTACAATAAATCCCTTCTATTTAATTCTGATTTATTTATTAGACTAGGGAATGCTGTATTTAAAAACCAGAATTGTAACCATTCTGATTCAAGAAATGAAAAGATCATTTCCTCAATAATTTACAGATAACAATGGTGGTAGGTAGAACAGTGCATAGTTTGCTGGTGAGGACATTAAACAGATATTTGCTGCATGGTAGTTCAATGTGTTAATTTGAGTTGCTTGAGTTAAGACTTATTTTCATTTTTAGAATGCCAAAAAGGGGAGTTATGGTAGTTAGAATTGCATTAGTAAGGGGGAGATTCGGTTGAAATCTAGTTTGGTTGAATCGTATGCATCACATGACAAGGGGAAATTGCTTGTATATGCTTGAAGACCTTAGAATGAATATTGCACTAGAATTATATAATTTATATTCAGATTCCAGGGTAAACACAGGTACCTGCAAAAAGTCATATAGGTCATTGCTAACACCCTTTTCATTATGACGAACGTCACGTAAATCAGTACTGTAGCTAAAGCCAGTTCCAGTTGGTTGATCAACATACAAAATGTTTGACACCTGCAAGATTGGCAACAACTTTAAAATTCTCATGAATAATGATCAGAATGCAATTGTCAAGGTTATAACAGACGGGATATCAAGTTTTTTTCTATCCTCGTAAAGACACTCACCATTCTCAGGAAGATGTGAAGCATGACAAACAGCTAGTGATAGCTAAAAGTATATGTCAGAACTATACAGAAAGAAAACCTTCAAAACTAGTGATTAGAGACAAAGACACCCAACTATGAGCACTAACATGTCCGAAAAGAAAAACATACATACAACCGACTTCGACAAGAAACTTGATAAAGTTTAAATGAGTGATTACTGATTTAATTGTTTCTTATTAACAAAATCACTTTATAACGATTCATTATGATAACATGTAAGGCATAAACCAGTTTCAATGTTTTAAAACCATTATCTTCGTTACTTGACAACCTATAAGCCAACAGACTAACAGTATGAACTTGCTTATTACCTGAACATCCCTACTTCCTATTCAGTTATCCACATTCTTCCCCATTTCATAATAGTATAAAATATTCTAGAGACTGCTTTTCAACATGGCAAAAAGTAAAACAGATGACTGTCTAATGAAATATTCTTATCAAGCTCTGAAAGCATGTTACAGTGAAAAAGCTCCGTAGTTGGAGGGCTTTTCTAGCCTCCATAGTCTTCTTTCCTCTCTAATGAAACTTCTTTTTCTATAGAAATAAATTATTTATACGGTGAATTGATTGTATCAGTATATAGTCACTGAATATATTAAATTAAAGCGACAAAATGTGCTGAAGCTATGTATCACAAATTCAGTTTAGAATCCTAAACATCATCATAAGGTATGGCAGCTGAATGGTAAGCTGTTAGCTCAAAAAGCAATATGTACTCAGAAAAAGTGTGAAATGATATTTTATAGTTGCTTGCAATACATGCACTCATTCACAAAAAAGGATACCTTAAGTCCTCAACCATTATAATTTCTAGCACATCAAAATAAATACAGAAATTTGAAATTAGGCTACCTTGTCCCAACCATACTCATTCCACACAAGAGACAAGTCGTTGTTAATTTTGAAGGGGCCATTTTCATAAAACAAAGCCAATTCACTGCTGCACCCAGGTCCTCCAGTCAACCAAATCACAACAGGATCTTCCTTGCTGTTGCGTGATTCAAAGAAAAAGTAGAACATCCTGCCACATTAATCAAGAATAAAAATGTGCAAACCATCCAATTTTACAATCCACTAAAAAGTTGTAGTGTTAGAAACTACAACGATCACATAATATTTTATGCAATGCAATTTTAAATGTACACAATGATGAAATGGACAAATATTTATAATTAACAAAATTGATATAATCCTAGAATATACTTTTATAGTGGGGCAACTTCTAGTTTACAAGCTTATTCAAATGAAAGCTTACCTTCCCTAAGTTTCAATCCCTCCTATTTATAATCCATACATAGGGTTGACTGAAATACAAACTACTTTAACTACTGAACTAACCTACCCAACTAGGGGTTTACAATATTACCCTTCTTCACATAACAAACCCTTGTAATTCTATCCTTAGTAGTTGGTTGTTGTTGGTGTCTCACATGATACTACATCAAGTAGGCTGTACTTATCACTAAAGTTCCCCCAAGTATTAATTAATATATACTCAGCAGTCCCTCCACAAGCCTCCTCTCCAAGAACACTTTTGCTGCTACAATTTCATCCTTAGAGACAGTACAAGCTGCACCCAAATGTGTACCATCAGTTTGCTACTCAGAATGTGTTCCATGAGACACCAACACTTTCCACTCATACATACCAACAGCAAAAATAACCTTTTCTTTGTTACTCCACACAGTTATTATCGTAATGTTAGGCCTCCTGCCCCAATCTGATGCTCCTAATCCTACTATCAGCAGCTACCTTCATCCCACCGTACAAGTTACACAGCCACCTTCATCCCTAGACAAGTTGGTGGGTTCAAAATATGAGAATCCAATTAATTTCGCATTTAATCAATTCCAAGTTAACAACTTCAACTCCTCCACCACTCAATCCAATACAACTTCTTTGTTTTGAAATATAGCTCTATTTCTTGATTTCCATACCACCCATATACATTCAAACCACGGTACCATTATTTTTTGCCCAATTACTTTTCCTCCTCCCCACAATCCAGCAAATTGAGTAAAGTGATTAGTTGTTGAATTTGTAAGTGCAGGAGACTCCCAACCATCCCATAATCACCCCTCACATTCTCGAAAACATTGGACATTCAAAAAACAATTTCTTATTTACAAAAGAATAACGGATTTGATTAGTATCACGCAAGCCCCCACCGAGAGATTTTTATTCTTCCATGAAGACAATTTCTTATTTACAACATCAAGAACAGGTTTCCACGTGGAATTGTTTTTGTGGTCAGCATTAGGGCCGGTCCAACACTTATTGAGGCTGAAAGCAAACTCTAAAGTACAATTTTGATAAAAAAAAAATAGAGGCCTTTATAATACTAACAACAATATTTTTCTATAATTTTATTTAATTTCTACATTTTTTTCAGATGCAAAATAATTTAATTAAATATGTCAATCATTGTATCTTTTTATAATTGTGAGGCCTTTTACTTGTTGTACTACTTCAATATTTTTATTTTTTTGAGGCCTAAATATACATGAAAAAGTGATTATTTTTTGGAGGCCTAAAGCCTTAGCTTTACTAGCTTGGTCCTTGGGCCGGCGTTGGTCAGCACCAATTGGCAGTCCCAGGTATTTGAAGGGTAAGCTAGCCATTTTGCAATTAAGAACATCCACTGCCTCATTCAATCATGACTGTGTTACACTTACCCCACAAGCAAGCTTTTGTGGAAGTTCACCTTAAGCCCCAAAATAAGTTCAAACAATTGCAAAACACCTTTTTATTGCCTTGATAATTGTCCAATTTTTCTTGCCCACAATTAATGTGTCATCATCGAATTGAAGATGAGACACCTGTAGCTCCTCATTTAGACCAAAGTGATACTCCACATACAACCCCAACTCTGTTGACCTATTCATCAATCATCATGGAATTGAATCCTTCAAGTCTTCAACAACAATTAAAAAAAGGATTCATCATTCATCAATCCACCTCTTTCATTTCTCGTTAAAGCCCATAAATATCAACACCTCCTACAAAAACTATCAATTACCGAGTTCTAAGCTTTCTCCAAATCTACCTTAAACAAAATAGTTTCCCTCAAAGTAGTCCAAATTTACCTTTAACAAGATAGTTTCCCTCAAAGTAGTCCAAATCTAACTTATATAAGATAGTTTCTCTCAAATTACTTTAAATAAATTATATACACATGTCTGTTATTACTCTAAATATTTTTTGTCTTTATCTATATCTGTTAATTTATTTGAATTAATCAACTATATATTTATTATTTTGAATTTTTTCTTCTAATTTATATTTTGAAAATTTTACTGTATAATACCTATTGTCTTAAAAACTAACTACATAACTATAAAGCAAGGAGACGGACAAAGACACACCAACACCGCTAATGTCAACATATATATGTGTGTGTGTATTATAATTATATAAAATTAAATATGACCATCATTTATAAAAGAACTAATTGAGAATCAAGATGACTACCAAGACAGAAAACATAAATCATTATATATGAAATAGGAGACTAGAAAATGGTAATGAAGACCAACGAATATAAAACACCTACGTGTGGAAACTTTTGAAATGCCTAATAAAAAAATACTATTATATTACTTTTAATTTTTTTCTTCTAATATTATAAAAAAAAAAAGATAGATGTGTCCGTTGACGCCATACTTGTGTCCAAGAAGTGCAAAAGTGTGTCAAAGCCAAAAAAAATAAGATTTTCAAAAAGAGTTTCTCATCTAAGTTTTACATTAATGCCTCTGAACTTATATTTTTATCATAGGTTATAACTAAATGCTTACCTCACTTCCAATCTAAGGTGGATATGAAAAGGAATTTTTTTCAGTTAATTTTTCCCTTTCTCCTTACAAGATTTTTGTTTTCTATCTCTCTATATTATATATAGAATTTGAGTTTAGTAAATATGCATTGTCAGTGTAAATTAGTTTTATACTAACATCCAATGAGAGTTATCTATTTTCCCATGTCATATTATTAAAGTGGGGTGATGTGACAGATTACATAATCTTTATTGGATATTAATGTAAAACTAGTTTACACTAACAGTGCATGTCTCTTTTCTCATAGAATTTACCCTACAATATCAATATAAAAACAATAATCTACAGGAAGATCTATGTTCACTTGGTTTAATACATTATTTACTCTAGATAATGAACTATGAATTTAGGGATTAAAATATAGTCATTACTGAGACACTTTAGGAAATATTTATAATAAAATGACATCACAACCGGATCTAAGTAAAGAACTGCCCAACGACACATGTAACTACGTTCAATCAATGTCGTGTCGGTTTCCATGTATGTATTTGTGCTTCAATCTCACAAATTAATTATTTAGTAATTTTTAAAAGTCTAAATATAGCTAGAGAGATATTCGGTTGAACAATTATTTACTCTTCCTTTAAGTAGTAAAGAATGAAGTGTATAATTGGTTCTATTTTTGGAAAACTTAAAGTTAATTCTAGATGTGTTGAATTGATTTTGACAACTCTAAATTAGAATTGATTATGTCTTTAAAATTGATTTCAAATATAGAATTTGTAGCTTTGACTCCAAATATAATATGTATACTCAAATTTATAGTTGAACTCATTTTATAAACCACACTACATGTAATTCATTTTTAACTAAAATCAATTTTACAAACTCTATTTAGTGTATGTTTGATTTTAATTTTTGAAGAACCAAAATCAATTTTGGGGTGCAAAATTGTTTTTGGAATGTTTGGATTTTTACATTGAAATTTATTAATTCAACTATGAATATAGCCAAACATGTATCCCTTACATTCAACTTACTTTTAACTAAAAACATTTTACAAAATCAATTTTAGTTGCAACAAAACCAAACTCACACTTACACTTAGTATAAATCAAATTTAGTCACGGCATAACCAAACACACACGAAGTGAAGAGAGAAGAAAGGAACCTAACCTTGCGGCATGGGAATGGCGAATAGTATAATAGCCAGCATAGTGACCAAAATCCTCAACCGAAACATCATCATCATCATCATCATCGCGAACTAGGTTATGGAACTTGAGGCGCTTCTCAACGATCTTGCCGCGATGATCCAATGAAGAAGAAGAATTTGCAGCAGCAGCGATGTTGAGATTGACGTCCGGGAACAAATTCAAGTCTCTCACCAACTTCTTAGCCTCAAGGAACAGAACAAGATCGTCGCTGGCGGCGGCTGAAGAATTTGACGAGCAGATGAAGAGGAGAAGACTGAAGAGGAGGAGGAGGATTGACGAGGAAGAATGCCCCATTTAGGAATGTATGGAAGATAATACAGCCACTTCGTCATATAATGAAGGATGCTGCTCTTCGATGGCTTCTAGAACTCGGATGTAGTATTTTCGATTTTATTTTTTTAACCAACATAAACAAATTTACGCATGAAAGAAATTTTAGTGTCATTTTTATTTAAATCATAAATATCAACCTCATAAAATGTCACAATTGAGTTGCATGTCATTTTTATAAAAATAATTAGTTAATAAATTTTAGGTCAAATACATATCAAATTTATTCTTTAATTTTTTTTATTAAATTAATCTATTATGTTTGTAAAAATTATAATGTTGAACTATTTTTAGTCATAACTTTATTTTAATTATTTTTAGTTAAAAAAATTTAAAATGGTACTATGAATTTTGTTACCAATTATATAAAGAATAACATAATAAATTTTTAAGTGATTTCATAACATAAATCGAGAGAATTTTGCGTTTAATTTCAAAAACTCGAAAATCTATCTTACTCAAATTCTTTGTTTAATTATTTTTCTAAAATTTGATTGAAGACTTATTTTCTTATGACTATTGCAATCAAAATCTCTTAAGAATTACACGAGTTTATTGAAAAACTTGAAAGAATTTTGGATTTCAATTTTGCTAGTTTGAAATTAAGATCATTGGTGTAAATATTTATAAATATAAAAGACAAACTTGACACTTAAAGAAAAATAAAATTAACTTGTTACAAAAAAAAGATAAAAGAGTAGTATGTTATTTCCACGTACTTAAAGGACCGCATTGATGTATTTTACCTAAATTTTAATGATAAAATTAGAATATGACTTGCGCAAGAGCGAATATTGTTTTGCATTGTAAATATTAAATTTTTATTAAAAAATGCAATAATTGAAATAAACTATTGGTTCGGAGTTTTTAACTTCTAATTCAACTAACAAATATCAATATTTATGTTGGATATTATGTCTTATGTTCGAACTTGGGACTCACAGTTGTGTGTGAGATTCTGGTGATCATTATACTATTTCAACTATTGACCCCAAAAAAATTTATTGGCTTGCATAATTAATCTCTTCTTTTTAAATTTTTTAGTGATGTACTATAAATTTATTGACGTAGAATCGTCTAGATAAATTAATAATTAATTTAATTTATATACATTATTAGTGTAAAAAACATTTACATTGTTAATCAATCACAATTGTTAGATTATTAGTTATATTTGACTTTTGTCACAACTATTTAAAAAGTCATTCACATGATTGACTATGATTTATCGACTGTCTAAATTTTTTACACTAACAGTGCATATAAATTTAACTCATTAATAGTATACATAACATTAATTAAATGGTTAAATATGTTTTTAGTCCATATATAATTTTGATCTTTCAATGTTAGTCCCTATAAAATAAAAATACATTTTTTAGTCCTTACGAAATTATTAAAAAATTACTTTTAATCTCTGTTGAAATGAAATATGTTTAATTGTCTTTTAACTAATTTTTAAAACTTTTAACAAAAATTTAAATTTTTTTAACTTTAAATAAATTAAATATAAATTTTTTAAATGGTAAAATATCAAGATAAAACAATGAAAATATAGATCTAGAAATTGAATTTTGAACTCATTTTTTGTGGAAGAATTTTTTACTATGTGATAAACATGCATAAAAAAAATTCATTAAAACATATATATTGTCTTAATAGCATAAATTAAAATTGCATGGATGATAATTTTGTAAGGACTAAAAAAAGTATTTTTATTTTATAAGAATTAAAATTGAAAATTTGAAATTTTATAAAGACTAAAAGCATGAAATTAAATAACAAAATAAAGAAAAATTAAAAAAACAAATTATTAAATTACAGATTTTATGCCACTTGAGCGGTGAAGGACAAAAAAATTGGATCTTAAAAAGGTTCCAATTTTGTGAGCATGTAAAAATATGGGAAGTACATGGATGGACCCCCTCTCTGCATCATGATTGCATCTTTGATTCACAATGTAGGAGGATTATACCATGCACCCCCACACCTAAATCTCTCACCCCTCATTTTTTTTTAAATGTCTAAAATGTCCTTTTTACTAATTATAAATTTATTTTTAAAAAATTAAAATTCACTTTTTAACCTGGTATGTTCGAAACTTTTGAAATTTATGCTATAATTCAAATATTTCAAATTTTCGAAGTTATTTTTTTTAAACTTTCGAAGGTTTCGAAGATGTTGAAACTTTTGAAGTGAAAATTTTTCAGAATTCATCAACAATTTTGAACCTTTCGTTGGAAGTGGAAATTTTCGAAACACTTCGAAAGTTTGGTATAACATGAAAGTTTCGAAATAACTCGAAAGTTTCATTTCAAGCTGAAAGTTTCGAAAACTTTTGAAAGTTTCATTTTGAAGTGAAAGTTTCGAAATAGAAAAATTTCATAATTTCGAAACTTTGGAAATTTTCGAAAGTTTCCAAATATGGATAATTTCAAACATTTGGAAAATTTCGAAAGTTTCCAAATTTGGAAAATTTCGAAAGTTTCTAAATTTGGAAAATTTCAAAGTTTCCAAATTTGAAAAGTTTCGAAAGTTTATAAATTTGGAAAGTTTCGAAATAGAAAAAATTGAGAAAATTTGGGAAAAATTCCAATTTCGAAACTTTCCAATTTGGGAAAAATTCAAATATGGGAAAATTTTCAAAATTTTCGAATTTGGGAAAATTTTCCAGACTGTATTTCGAAACTTTCAAATAACCTTCGAAACTTTTCCAATTCCTTCGAAACTTTTGAAATTTTCATTTGCCTTTCGAAACTTTCCCAAAAGTTCGAAGTGTAAAACTGGAAAGAAACTCAGAAACACTTTCGAAACTTTCATCCAACAATCTTCGAAAGTTTCAAAAGATTCGAAGCAAACTTACTTTTCTGGGTTTAGGGTTTAGGAAATCTTCAAATGTATTAGAAAAAATGTTAAAGTTTCGAATGGAGGGGTGAAAAAATTGATGTAATTTTTTTGGGAAGAAATTATAGTTAGTAAAAAGGGCAATTAAGACATTTCACAAAAATGAGGGGGTGGGAGGTCTAGATATGGGGGTGCATGGTACATTACTCACAATGTAGGTCTGCAGTTGAGACTCACACAGTTGCAAATCCAAATCTCAGCAGCAATATCCTCTACTGTTGTCTCTCTCGCAAATATACGATTTATTTGATTAATCTAACAACTATTATAATAGATGAAAATTAATTATTAAAAAAAGACCAATTCTCAATTCATTTTCTATGCACAGTTTCTTTTGGGAAAAATTTCGTATTTAGCTACTTCAACTTTTCTACAATTGTTAGTGTTTATGATACAAAAATTGAATCACATTAGACCACATTAATGGTTTGGTTCAGTTCTTGCATGGTACATTACTCACAATGTAGGTCTGCAGTTGAGACTCACACAGTTGCAAATCCAAATCTCAGCAGCAATATCCTCTACTGTTGTCTCTCTCGCAAATATACGATTTATTTGATTAATCTAACAACTATTATAATAGATGAAAATTAATTATTAAAAAAAGACCAATTCTCAATTCATTTTCTATGCACAATTTCTTTTGGGAAAAATTTCGTATTTAGCTACTTCAACTTTTCTACAATTGTTAGTGTTTATGATACAAAAATTGAATCACATTAGACCACATTAATGGTTTGGTTCAGTTCTTGAAAACCACTTTAAATTCAGTTCAATGCATTTCTAAACCGATTTGACATTCGTTTATAAATATAAACCAGTTTAATATTTTGAATAAATTTTTAGTTAAAATTAGTTATTCGGAAAAAGATTTTGAAATTCTTTTGATAAAAACATATCGATTTTTCTCAATAAAATTTTTTTGATTCTTTTTCCCGAAAAATAGATGAAAATTTTTTTCTGATAAAAAAAATTTTTCAAAAAAAAATTCGAAATTCTTTTGGAAATTTTTTTTCACTTTTTCCCAAGAAAAATAGATATAAAACGTTTCAAGAAAAAAGTTTTGATTTTAAAAAAAATCGAAATTTTTTAGGAAAAACATATTTTCGATTTTTTTCTCAAAAAATTTTCAACAAAAAATGATTTAAATTTTTTTCGAAAAAAAAAATTATTGTATTTTGTATATGTTTTTTTGAGAAAAAAAATTTCAAAAAGTTTGTAAGAAAAAAATATCTTAGTTGAAGTTAAAAATTTTAAAATTGTTAAAGTGATTTTTAAATTAAGTTTGGTTAACTGAATTGTTTTAAATATATGGTTCAATTCATGAACCATTTAAATGGTTTGGTTTTTTGTGGTGCAATACAATGCAACTCATTAATATAGTCCAATTAACCATATATTTTGCACACCCCTAACAATTGTTGTGATTCGATATGGACCAAGAAGCATGGCTGGATTCGTTGGACTGGTCAGATACTTCCAGGCAATGACTTGAGGAGGAGTCTTGAAAGTTTCTCGCCATGAGAGGACGCATCTTTGGCACTGAAATGTGTTTCTATTAGCATTGTGGTCAACAAAGGGAAGTCGTCTTGTTTGTTTGATTTGTTACTTGACCTAGTCATAATAAGATCGACAAGCTAGTTTTGGCAAGGTATGTCTGCATAAGAAGGTGCTTCCCGTCGAGTACAGATATAGCTCAACACTCCCAAAGTTTGTCCATTTGTGGGTACATTCCCAACCACTAGCGGTAAGCTTGTCAAACAAGGGGACTTGAAAGGTGGGTGAAGTGACGTGATGCCTTTTGGTTTTCCCCTTGTGACATGTGTTTCAAGAGGTTGGTAATGCTTTTGTGACTGTTCATTTTAATTTCGTGTTATTTTGCGACATGATCGTACCCATTGATTTGTACCTTTTGAATTCCAATCGTTGGATCACTTTGGGTTTATAAGGAGTTGTTTCAGATTTTGGAGGGATTTTCATCTCCTTCATCTTCATCTTCTTTGTGTTTTCACTAGTTTTTTCGTGAGATTTGCCTAAGTATCCACATTCAATTGTGCGAGCTTGGCTTCACACCTGTGTTTTTTAGCTAACTATAGTGTTCATGTAACTTATTTAAGTGTAACACATCTGTGAGCATTTGACATAGAATTATTTAAGTGTTCATACTCGACTTCACAAGTTCACGTCAACGCCTCCGTGTGAATTTAACTTAGAATTGTTTAAGTGTTTATACTGGACTGCGCGAGTTCATGTTAAGTATTTATACTCGACTATGCGAGTTCATGTCAATGCATCCATGTGCAATTGGCTTAGAATTGTTTAAGTGTTTATACTTATGCGCAAGTTAATGTTTGAGTTATGTCATGCTAGATATCTATGTTCTAACTAACTGTAGTATCTTTTCAATTTGGATGTGTTCCAAGTTCAAGGAACAAGGTCGCTAGATAGAGTTTTTAGGATATAGGCTCCCCTTTCGATTTTGGTAACGATCAATATGGGCATTCCCGATTAGGTGATAACTTCCCTTGGTCAGTAGTTTATGGTTTTCATGTAGACATGCTCGTTTTCTTTGAAGTCGCGTCGAAGTACTTTTTTGTTGTATTTGAGGGCCACCTTTTTCTTGGCGACAAGTTCTTTCAAGGGAGTTGTGTGCCTAACTTAGTAGAAAAAATTTAGTTTGTTGCATAATTTGCTCTCAATTGCTTAGGGATCTAGTGGGTATGTGGTCCTCCAACTTAGTTCTCTAATTTTGACAGGAACAACGACATTGATTCGATATGTTATTCGAAATGGGATTTTGCATGTGGTGGAGTATGGTGTTGTTCGATAAGCCCACAAGACGGCGAAGAGTTGTGATGCCAATTGAAGTAGCAATATCAATCACAAGGAATGAGATTTGAATTGTGATTCCTTTTTAAAATGTTAATTCCTACTTTTACTTTTAAAAATTAACTCAAGATCAATCTTGATTTATGCATAAAAATCCAGAACGTTCTTGGTTAGTTAAAAACAAATGAAACATATTATTTCTATGTGATCAGAGTGATAATTAGTGAGAAATAATAAAGGATGAGGATAAGAAAATCACACGCTGATGTATTCTAGTTCTCCCAAGGTGGGCTACGTTCAGTCCTCACAATTTGTGAGTTTTTCCACTAATGTGCTTCACACAAGAACATTCTTGTTTTCACACAATCTTTCTTGATCAATTATACATTCATTTTTCGATCTTGGAAGGATTTTTACATTCACCTTTTAGTGCATAAATGATTTTATAAGATACCTTTTAATTACAAAAAAGATTTTTACAAAATACTCAAACTATCTAAAAAGATCGACATGAGTTTCAAATGATGTTATGATGCAAATTTGTAGGATCAAAATCAACTTAACACTTTTTTGAGATTAAATATCAACAATAACTCAATAAAAAATCCTTGAATATAGTATGTGAGAGTTGGAGTTTTTGCTTGATTGAAGAGTTTTGTTTGCTCGAGTATGATTGTTTTAGTAATGAATTGATTGCACTCAAAACTCTTGTTATTGTCTTCATTTTGATATTACTTTTATAGGCATGGAGAAGGTTAGAGAGGACTCATTATACTCGTTACTGAACCTGAAGACAGATGTCTTATTAGAATGATTTTTAATAGTCACATGCGCTATTTAATCCAAAACGTTCTCCTTTGTAACCAGAACGTTCTTGGTTTTGTGTTGGATGGAAAACATGGCTAAAGGATTTAGCAGTTGTCTGGTGTCAGCTCATTGCCTTACACGCATGCTGAGCTTTCTGCAAAAGGTGCAACAGTAGTGTCTGTTGAGAAAAAAAAACCTTTTTGATATATGTTTTAATGACAACAAACCTTATGAAATAAATGATTAAGTTTTATGAATGGTGATCTACTAATATTGCACTTAAGTTTTAGTTAAGGAACATTAATTGCATAAGTGAACAAGAAAGAAGTCATTCACATAATCAAAGTGCATAAGTATCTACTCAATATTGTAAGAATCTCAAAAAGAATATATCATATATCAATCATTCAAGAGAATGATCATTACATCTTCAAGATAGCATCCTAACGAAGAAGGTGATCAAATACATTCATACAACAAAGATCATATTAGAAGAAACAAGTTCATTCAAATAAACGAAGAACATTTTGACAAAATTTTGGAAAAATGAAGATTGTTCTCCACAGTTCTTAGTTATCTTCAAAACCAATAATGTTCATGTTCTTAAGGAAAAAGTCGTGTCTGATGTATTCAATCATTCTCTAGAAAGATACCAGAAGTATACAAGGATCACATCAGTAAAAGAATTATTCCAAAGAACAAAGGCAAAAGCTATGCATTATAATCAAAAGAGCAAGATCATTCTCCAAATTTGAGCAAGTAGCAAGTACGTTTCTGACAGACTCAATTGGACAATGCAGCTGCATCTTTGAGCAGCCTGCACACGTGATAGAAAGTAAGACAATACTTCAAGACAACTGTCAAAGAAACATAACCTTAGCACATCTCAAAACAGCAACGGAGATCGTTCTAAAAAGATATGTGGAGCTAAAAAGATATGTTTTTTTATTTAAGTGAATCCCGATTGGTCAAGGTATTTTTGCAAGAGAATCCAGCAAGATACAGCTCGAATTTAAGCTTGGAAGAGACCCTTATTATTCATCTATAAAAGGAGGCTCAAGGCAGAAGACTTAGCATCGAAAATACAAAAGAGTCATACACTTCCAAAAGCAAACACTCAAGTTTTCAGTGAGGTTAACTGTGAGTTTCAGCTTTCCAGAAGCAAGTACTCGTGTTTTTCTTTCCCTTGTGTTAAATCTAAGTTGTTGAAGTAGAGTCTACAATATGAAGGAGTCAGAAGGGGTATCAGATTACTTAGCAATTAGATTCAAGGCGTTGTAATTCCTTCTACAATCTGGGGTTGTCAGATTGGTAGGAGAAGACTTGACTTGAGAAGTCAAGGTACTGTATTCCTCAAAAGTCTAGGATTGTTAGACTGTTTGAGAAGACTGACTTGGAGGGTCAGTGGTATTGTTGTAATTCAAGGTTTTGAATTAGTGAAATCCTTCAAAGTGAAGGGACTGGACGTAGCCTCGTTAACGGTGAACCAGTATAAAATTATGTGTTTTTATTTTTACTTTATATCCGATGCTAACTCTGTTTGATTCATACATCAGGTTTTGTTATAAAACTGCAAAAACATAAAAAGTATTCAAGTTAGTCAAACACAATTCAACCCCCCTTCTCGTGTTTGCACCTTCATATACCTTTTTGACTTTGCTGAATTTGTATTCCTAGGAAGAACTTAAGTTCTCCCATCATGCTCATTTGAAATTCCTGCTGCATCAATTTAGAGAATTCTGGCCACTGGAGCAAAAATATCAGTGTAGTCAATATCTTCTTGCTCACTGTAGCCTTGTGAACAAGTCGTGCCTTGTTTCTGACAACTTCTCCTTTTTCATTCATCTTGTTTCTGAAAACCACTTGGTTCCAACAATGTTCTTTTCTGGTCTTGCAACTACATCCCAAACATCATTCCTTTCAAATTCATTTAACTCCTTTTGCATGGCAAGAATCCATCCATCTTCCCTCAATGCTTCATCAACAAAAGTAGGCTCAATAGATGAGAGTAAGTCAAACAAACTGATTTCTTTAAGTGATGATCTGATCCTTAAGAAATCACTTGCACTCCCAATGATTAGCATTTCGGGATATGAAGATTTGTACTTCCATCCATCTTTCTTCTGACTTATCTTTAGATTCATCCTTTGAAGATTTGTGAGGTTCTTCTGTTTTGCTTTCATCTTCCATCATTTCAAGCTCTTTTAGTTTGTCTACATCAACTTTTGGTTCTGGTAAATCAGCTTCTGGTTCTAGTAGATCTGTATCAGCTTCTGGTTCTAGTAAACCTGCATCGGTTTCCTCAGGTTCTGGTAAACCAGCTTCGGTTTCCTCTGGTTTTGGTAAACTAGCTTCGGTTTCCTCTAGTTTTGGTAAACTAGCTTCGGTTTCCTCTAGTTCTGGTTAACCTGTATCAGCTTCATCTTGCTTTGACTTTTCAGGTCAAGCTATTTTTCATATAACATAATAAAAATCAAATAATTTAAAAATGAATTCAATACATCTAAACCATTAATTCTGCTTCTGGTGGTTTCTGCTTGTTTTTAAAACCACTAAAATGTTGTTTCTGCCGAAGTGTTCAATTCTTGTGGATCATCTGACTCCTTTAAATATTTGAGAAACTACAACATATCTAACTAGCTTTGATTTTTAAGATCAATATTCTTGTTATCACAGTAAACAGAATATCAATACAATAATTATATTTAAAGAAAGATATAACCTATATGACCAGTTTTAGTTTCACTCTGAAAACCCTCGTATTTCTTCTTTTCTAGTTTTCAGATTTTGAACTTGCATATTCTGTGATTAGAGAGTCTGGATGAAGGAATTTGAATTCCCTTCCTGGTTTGCAGTCTTGATGAATTTGATTGGATTCTTCAAAGAAGTCTCCTGATTCTTATTCTTAATCTGCCACTTTTGTTTATGCTGATGAATTAGGTTCCTCTGATAATTCTGCAACTGATGATAATTCTGATTCCTCTGGTAGTTCCAGTTTTGTTGATATGTGTGATTTCTCTGTCTGTTTTGATATTTTATGTTCCTCCAATGGTTTTGGTTCTGATAGGCATTGTATTTACCAGTTCTTCTTCCACCAGAGTTACTTTGCTTCTGCTTGGTAGATGTTGGAACATAAACCTTTTTGCCTTCATATATTGCTAGCATCCATTGACCTGGCACCATGACTGGTATTTCACTTTGGTTGCTCAGAACATCTACAACATAAACAATTTTATCTTTTGCTACCCAAATCTGGTTGGGTCCAGGTATGTTAGTCTTGAATAGTTTCTTGTCTTTCCTTGATTGTATCATGGGACAAGACAATTTTGAGTGACCTTTCTTAGCACAAACAGCACACAAAACATTAGAAGGAATATGTTTAGTTACAGTTACAGTTACAAATTCATCAAATTCTAAGCCTCTTTTAACATTGTTACTAACTCCATAGATCATAGAAGCATATTTGCTTCTTTCCATACCATTAACAATAAAATCTTGTAAAACTTGTTCATGCATATCAGAATTACATACAATATTTTTACTTGATGTTGAACAAAGATTACTTTTTAGAGTTAGGTTTTCAGACTTAAGCTCAACAATATCATATTTAAGAGTTGCATTTTCTGTTTTACATTCTGCATTTTGATTCTTTAAAACATTGATTTCTTTGGTTAGAATTGAATTTTCTTCCCTAAGTGTTTTCAATTTTAAAGACAGTTTGTTGTTGATATTTAAAATATCATTCATTGCAGTAATTAAATCAGATCGAGTAAGTTCAGAAAATACCTCTTTTTCATCTTCTGATGATTCGCTTCCAGAATCAGATCGAGCCAGTTATGTTTCTGATTCACTTTCAGAATCACAGTTTGGGTTGGATCCAAAGGCATAATGAATGTGTGCCATAATAGCTAATTCTGCTTCTTCTGATTTCCTTTCAGAGTTTGATCCAGAGGCAGAATGAGTGCGAACTGTCTGAGCCAATTTTGCTTCTTCTGATTCACTTCCAGAGTCAGATTTTATGTTGGATCCAGAGGCAGAATTTATGTGAGCCATCATGGCTAATTCTGCTTCTTCATCTTCACAAGATTCATCATAATCATCCCATGTTGCCATTAGATTTTTCTTCTTGGTTTTGGAGTCTTTCTTCTGGTGTTTTCCTTTCTCCAGGTTTATGCATTCTGACTTGATGTGTCCAGGTTCATTGCATCCATAGCAGATGATACTTTCTTTGTCATATTCATCATTTCCTTTGTTGGAATGCTTGGAATACCTCTAAGGAAACTTCTTCCTTCTGTTTTTCCATATCTTTAGAACCTTTTTGGTTATGAAGGCAATGTCTTCTTCTTCTTCTAGTTTCTGATTCTAGTCCTTAGAATCACTATCTTCTGACTCTGCTTCTGCTTCTGCTTTTAGAACTTTCTTCTGTTTAGATTTTAAGGCTAGGTTTTGTTCTTTTTCTTGGGCTCATCTTCTTCCAACTCTATTTCATGTGACTTGAGGGAGCTGATTAATTCTTCCAACTTCAGATTGTTCAAATCCTTTGCTTCCTGAATGGTAGTTACCTTTGGTCTCCACTTGGTTGACAGACTTCTAAGGATTTTTTTCACGTGGTCAGCAGTGGTATAGCTCTTCTTGAGTACACTTAATCCTGAGACCAGAGTTTGGAATCTGGAAAACATTGCTTCAATGTCTTCATCTTCTTCCATCTTGAATAACTCGTACTTCTTGACTAGAATGTTGGCCTTTGCTTCTTGAACTTGCTTGCTGCCTTCGTAAGTCAGAATCAGACTATCATAGATGCTATTCGTTGTTTCACTGTTAGTGCACTTGTCGAACTCTTTGAATGTGATTGCATTGATCATGAACGTTATGGATTTGTGATGCAACTTGAACATCTTCTTCTTGTCAACATCCATATGTCTCCTGGAAATTTTAACACCATCAGCATCTTCTAGATCAGTATAACCATCTTCCACCAAGTCCCAAAGTTTAGGATCTTGTGAAATAAAAAAACTTCTCAGCATGTCCTTCCAGTATTCAAATCGTTCTCCATCAAATAGAGGAGGTATGTTGATGTTTCCTCCAACAACTTCTTCATTGAATCCAGACATGTTGAACCCTTGGATCTTTCCTCAAACACTGTAAAATGCTCAGCCTTGACACCAAGCTCTGATACCAATTGAAGGTGCAAACACAAGAAGGGGGGTTGAATTGTGTTTGCAAAACTTGAATTCTTTTGCTGTTTTGTTGAATTGATGCAAATTATTTGATGAATAAATAATTAGATTTAGCAGCGGATAATCACAACATAAGAACACAACAATTTATCCTGGTTCACCTTTAACTAGGCTACGTCCAGTCCCTTCCTTCAGAAGGCCTTTTTCACTAATTCAAACTCCTTTGAATTACAACACCACTGACCCTTCAAGCCAGTCTTCCCAAATAGCCTAACAACCCCAGACTTTTGAGGAACAACAACACCTTGACTATACCAGCCAAGTATTCTAAAACAGTCTGACAACTCCAGACTTTTTAGGAACAACAACACCTTGACTATATCAGCCAAGTCTTCTCAAACAGTCTGACAACCCCAGACTTTTGAGAAACTTTCACAACCTTAAACCTACAAGCTAAGTCTTTTTATAACAATCTAACAACCCCAGATTTTAGAAGAAACTTCAACACTGTAGGATTTTATACCAGGGATCGAAATTAGAACTCTTTGAATACTTAGGAATTTTATACAAGTGTTTCTCTCCTTTGAATACTTAGGAATTTTTTGCTCGAGTTCTTCTCTTTTTCGATGCTTCATTCTTCAGCATGAAGCCTCTATTTATAGTTGAAATTAGGGCTTCACTTTGATCTGATGCTTTACTTCTAGAATGTATTTCGATTAATTCTGTTTTTGAGAATATTCTGGAGTATTTTGCTCAGATTCTATTTTTGGAGTCTTTTGCTCCAATTCCCTTTTGAGCATTTTGCTCAGATTCTGTTTTGAGCATACTTTTAGCTATATTCTATTTCTTGAGTCTTTTTCTCTGATTCTGTTTTGAGCATTTTTCTCAAATTCTGTTTTGAGCATACTTTCAGCTTCTAATGATGTAGCTTCTGATTTTTCTTCTAATGAGATCCTCTGAAATTATCCTCTGACAGGATCCTCTGATGATATCCTCTGGTGATATCCTCTGATGATATTCCCTGATAATATCCTCTGATGATATCCTCTTGTGATATCTTCTGATGATATCTTCTGGTGATATCCTTTGGTATTTTCTGGAGGTATCTTCTGGTACCCTCTGGTGACATCCTCTGGATGTTTCCTTTGGTATCCTCTAGATATATCTTCTGGATGTATCCTATAGATTCATTTTTATCTTCTGTGACGTCATTTTCTGGTGACATCTTCTGCTTCTTCATTCTTCTTCTCAGTCAAAATACGATTTTCATAAAATACATCTGTTAACATCAAAACTTTAATTGCAAGAACCAACATAGTTCCAACACATTGTACTTACATTATTCTACATAAAGTGCTGCATAAATCTTATCTAAAACAGTACTAAACTGTCATGTGATAGCCCATTCACTCACTCATTCATGTTTTCCATCAAACTCAAAAGCAAAAACATTCTGGAATACAATATAAACATAGGTTTAATTGTTTTAAAACATATCTACGACTTGGGAATTGTGTCCAACGACTATATTTATTTTATACTGAATATTCCCAGTCATTTATCATCTATAAGTTGAAAATCAATTGGAAGATGAAAGCAAGAGTTCAATTCACAAATCTACCAACACAAGTTCAAGTAAGAACAAATCAAAAAACTCTTCAAGAAAACTCTAGCTCTCTTCACTATATTTGTGGATCATCATTTACTATGTTTCTCTTTATTTATCTCAAACAAGTGTTGAGAAGTTTCAAGATGCCAAACACTTGTATCATACACATAATTTGTAACTCAAGTTTATCTTTTATGTTAGATTGAGTGTGTTTGTTAAAATCCTTTCAAGGCTGAAAGGTGATTGTAAAAATCCTTTCTAGATTGAAAGGTAAATATTGTAATTGATCAAGGTGTCATCTAGAGAAAAGGTGTGAAGGAGAACATTCTAGTTCAGAAGCACATAGTGAAAATCTCACAGTTGTGAAGCCTGGACTGGCCCGAGTTGGGTGAACCAATATACTTTTTGTGTGTGATCTTTTTACCCCTTATCTTTAATTATTTGCACACACAAATCACATTTCAGTATAAACTAGTGTATTTTATTTACTTCTTACATATCCAGAATATTCTAGACATTTTGTTTCAACTAAGATTGATCTTGAGTTAATTTAAATTAAGCACATGAATCAAAAAATTTAAAGGGCCACAATTCAAATCCCCCCTTTTCTTGTGATTTAAAATGCTACTTTAGTGTTCTTTTCATCCTTGTTGTCCTAGTAGTACTTGATCATAGTTCATCAATTTGGAGATTGATCTCGTTATTGATCTTGATGTTGTTTTGCTTCTTTGGGTCATTAGTTAGACTTTTGGGCTTGAGTATTGTTCTGAGTAGTCTTGATATTCGTTTATCTTAAGGTATGAACTATAAGGAATGATTTTTTTCTCTTCTCGTTAAAACTAACTAACTAGAATGATCTTGGTACACCAGGTAGATCTTCTTATGAACTATAATGGTCTTAATTACCCATAATGATCTTATAATCAATTTTCAGTTTAGTTAAGACATGATTTACTTTCATTTATATGATGGTGTGATCGTTGATTGTTGTATGAATGTACTTTGTCAGCTATCTTTGAGTAAATCACTCAAAAACACAAGTTAAATAGCAACACAATCAAAATCGTGATAAGAGATTAATTAACTTGTTTGTTTATCTACAAAACACTTGATTTGGGATATTTTCACAACAAGTTCTTCGCTCCATCGCCCCTTAGCGTCGTCCAACGTCCATTTTAGTCCTTGAAGGATGACACAGTTGACGGCTTTTTCTTGCCCATTCGTTTGCGGGTGCTAAATAGGCGTGAAATATGTTTTACTCTTAGTTCTATGAGGAGTTCTTCGAATTTTCTGTTGGTGAAATGTGTGGCGTTGTTGGTTATGATGACTTGGTGGATGTCGTATCTAGTTAGTATCTTTTTCTTGAAAAATCCTATCATGTTGGCTCTCTTAATTTGTGTTAGTAGTTCTGCTTCGATCCATTTGGTGAAATAGTCGACAACCACTATTAGAAATTTTAGTTTTCTTGGTGATAAGGGGGAATGCTTGAGTATATCCATCCCCACCACGCGAAGGGCCACAACACAGTCAGCTCAACTAGTGTCGCTAAATGGTGGTCCCCGTGGCGCTGACATTTTTCACATTTTTAGACACGGATTTTGGCATATTCTTATGTGGTTGGTCATTAGCATCTGACACGTAAAACTCTTTTGGTGATCTCCTAGGTGGTGCCTCGTATTGCCTTCGTGCATTTATTGGAGCACATAGTAAACATCTTCATGGGTTACATATTTATATAAAGGTAAATGACAATCCCCTTTTGTATATTATTCCTGCAATGAGTAAGTAAGAGCAAGATTGACATTTTACCTTAGCAGTCTCAGTCTTGTTGAGGGGGAGTATTTCATTGAGGATGTACTTTGTGATCAACGTCATCCAATTGTGTCCGGGAAGAGGTTCCATGAGCTCGATTTTCATGACGGACTCCCCTACGTTGTGAAAGTGGATGATTTCCTTAATAACTTATAAAAGCGAGTACGTCGTGCGGATTCTGCAATGAATCTTGACAAGGCTTCTAGCATTTTTCCTATTGGTCTATGAACACTTGGTTCATCATGCACTAATAGGTAGCGCCGACGTTTTTGAGTGTCAAGGGGATTACGTTGTAGGAGTAGTTCCTCGACTCAGTCATGAACGTTGTCTTTTTGTAGTCTTTTGGATTCATAGGAATTTGATTGTATGATGAATAAGCATCCATTAACGAAAGTAGTCTGAACCCAAAAGAATCGTCTTCTAGCATATCGATATTGGGAAAGGGTTTTGCGTCTTTGCGACACACTTTATTAAGATAGGTATTATCAACACAAAGACGCTGCTTATTACTAGATTTCTAAATGAATACAACATTGGAGAGCCAAATGGTGTACTTGACTTCAAAAATAAAATTTGCTTCAAGTAAATAAATAACAACCTTCTTAGCGGCCTCGACCTTCTTAGGAGATTGTTCGTGGCGGCACTGAGCAATGGGGCGAGTATTCGAGTGTATAGTTAACCTGTGGTAGACGATCTCTATATCTATGTAGGGAATCTCATTAGACTTCCATTCAAAGATAACGAAATACTTTATCAGAAAGGCAATCAACTAATTCTTGGCTTCATCAGGTATGTCTGCTCCCATCCTTATAGTCCTTCTCGGAATGTCTCCCACCAAGATCAAAGTAAATTCTCCAACAGGTGTGGGCCTTTGCATTAGCTTGCCAACAACAAAAGGGTCATCGTCTATATGTAGTTCATCAAATCTTGCATAAAGATCGATGGTCGACGAACTGGTGATAGCTAGAACCTAGCTTCCATTCTTTTTATTCCATTACGCGGGTTTTAGGCATATTTATTGGCTTTTGAGGGATGCCTTGAAGCATCTTCTCACCACTTTGATGTTGGGGTGGGCGGTGGCTACTTCTCCGGATTTCAGGTGATATTTGACTTTTAGGTGGACAGTCGAGGAGACAATACTTAGTTTCACCTTGGAGAGGCGTCCAATGAATCAGTTATATATTGATTTACAGTTGATCACCAGGAATTGAGTCTTCACCATCTTTGTAGATTGTAGATAAAAGAATAAGGGTTATTCTGACTGCAGTTGGTGTTGGTGACATAGTTTGCTTCCTTAATATGAGTTGCTGGACTTGGCTTAACTTGTGTTTTACTTTCAATGGCCTTCAACCTCTCATTTGTCTGCGCATATAATTTTCCAGAACACCCATGCAAGGATGTCCACCTTTTTGCATATACTTCACCAAAGCATCTTGCATACTCTTCTTGGCATCACCTTCTTTTTGGCTGACATAGTTCGCTTCCTCAATCTACTTAGCCCACGGATTTCCCAAATTACTTTCATCATCACGTCCAAAAAGTTCACCAACATCACCAAAAAGAATGCCTACAGAAGTTTTTTGACCTTGTGCAGACATCAGAGTCTCAAGTTGCTTAGCAATTCTATCTACCTTCATCCCCAAAGTGGTATTAGCCTCCACTTTGTACATCCCAACTTGCTTTTTAACATGTCTATCATTTGAACTCCATTGACAACTATTAGTACATATTTCTTCCACCAAAGCATATACTTCTTCAGGTTCTCTTTTTAGAATAGAGCTTCCACAAGCAGCATTAATACTACTTCTACTTTGAACTAAAAGCCCATTGTGCAAATTCTGAACAAGTTGCCATATCTGAAAGCCTTGATGTGGACAACTTTTGATCATGTCTTGGAATCTCTCCCATTTCTCATATAAGGACTCTTGCTCAAATTGAACAAAGTTGGCGATGTCAGATTGAAGTTTAGCAGACCTGGATGGAGGAAAGTATTTATTCAAAAAACTTTTGGTCAGTTGATCCCAAGTGGTTTTAGACCCAGCAAGTTGGGATGACAACCAAGTTGAAGCCTTATTCGTCAAAGACCATGGAAATAGCCTCAATCTTATGGGATATGTAGAAACACCATTATATTTTACGGTGTCTGCCATTGTTATGAACCTCTTTAAATGAACGTTGGGGTCTTCAGTTGGTATTCCTCTAAAAAGAGTAGAGGTTTGGACCCTAAACAATAGAATAATTTAATTGAGATAAACAACAAAAATCTAAAATAAAATTAGAATTTAAAACTAAGACATGGTAAAAAGGTATTTTAGTCACAAGATTTACCAAACACCCTAGAAGAGAGCTTAGTTACTCATTGACATATAGAATATAAAGTAAAAAATAGAAGTGTTCATCAATTAAAGGAAAACAAATAAAACCCTCAAAGAGTAGTAATTTTTTTTTTTGCTCAAAAATTTGAGACACTTTACTCCAGCTCCGAGCACTCCTCAGTTTCCAAAGTGTTTTCCTTATTTTCTCTCTTTCTCTTTCTCTCTCTCTAATTTTTTTCTATTCCTTTGATTCAACGGCTCCTCCTTTTTTATTTCTCCTCCTTATGATATCAAACAAATCCTAACTTTATGCAACAACATTCCCCCTTCTTTGGCAATATTTTCTTATAATAAAATTCAATCTCCTTGTAATGTGCAACAAACCTCCTTCTTGTACTCATAAGTTGGTATATTAAACTTGATATTTTGCACTAAAAACTTCATATATTTGACCAATTTGAATTATTTTATCATCTCATAATCAATTCTGCAAATACAATAAATAAATGAATAAGTAAAAAGAAGTTGAAATCAAAAATACAAAATAAGATACAATACAGAGTAAATACCCTCTTAAAATCCTATAAAAATAGGTCATTAACCTTGGTGAAATCTTGAGCCTTATTATGAATGGAACACATTTTTCCATTTTTTTCTCACTCATGATTGTTAGTTACACTAGAACTTGACTCTTGTCCACACGCATAAATTGAAATGATCTAGGCATTGTTAAGTTATTGACCAAATAAGCCTACCTTACAATTATCCTTTTGTTAAGCCCTTTGAGAGCCTATTTATCCAATTCTTTGTTATATAGCTCATTACATGCCAAAAAGTGAAAAACAATGAATTGACTCAATCTTGGGGTTAAATGAGTTTTTCTTTAAATAAGTGTGGGTGTAAGACCCTTAAATTTAAGAATTAAATTATGGAATTAATATTAAGTGTATTTTGGGGATATTTGTAAAATATTTATTATATTTATGTTTTGTGTGAATATATATATATAAATATTTATTTTGGAAGATGAATTAAAATTAGTGGATGAAGAGTAAATTAATTTAATTACGAGTAATTAAATTATTGGGCGGTTAATTAAGAGGTTATCAGCTAATTGCGACGAAAATGGTTAAGCGTTGGAAAGTCCAACAATATTATAATATTATTTTTGATGAGGTGGCACATAGAGGTGCCTATATATGGACGGGAGAGGACAGAGCAAAGGCAGGAAACCTTTCCTCCTCCATACTGCATGTAACAGTAACCATCACCTTCCTCCTTCCATTCTGTTTCCAGTTCGTTCAAAAAAAAAAGTTGCTCACAAGTGAGATTAATTGGAAATCCAAGCACCGAAACACCAAGTACCAAGAACAAAAGTAGTTCCTCTCCTCATTACGGAGCTAGAGAACCCACTTTGGTAGTGGCAAACGCAAACGGAAACTTCCCACTTAGGGCTGTAAATGCATATTTTTATGGCATTAGTGTTGTTTCATTATTGTTTTTGAAGAAAAACTGTTTTGCATGTCACTTTGAAGGATGAAAAATGCATTATGTTGAGATTTTAACAATTTGTGATGTTGCTGTTTGGTGGTTACCTCAATGTTGTTTTGTCTGTGTGGGAAAGCTGAAAAATGTTTTGCATGTTATTTTGAAGATGATCAAAATGCATGTTCATAAAACTGTTTTTCATTTTGTTATAAAATGCGAGAAATGCATTCTATTGTTGTTGATGTTACGTGATGGCTGTTGTTTTGGTTGAAATACATCAGTGATGTTCTGTTTGGGTGAGAAAGCTGGAAAATGCTTTGCATATTGTTTTGACTGTGTAAGAATACTGGAAATAACCTTGCATGTGTTTTGAGAAATCATCCAAATGTAAACGTGTAAAAATGTCTGTTTTGTGGGGGTTGTCATTCTGTTTTGGGTGATTCTGGTGTTGCTGATGTTTTCAAAAGAAAAGGATTTAAAATGATGAAAGTGCTTTTCTGAACAATCTGTTATTGATGAAAAATGCTTGAATTTTGTGGTTCAAAAGAGTGGTGGAACTGTTTTGGGGTTGTGTTGGTTTTTCAAAGGAAAAAGTTTGAAAATGTGTTGAAGTTTCAGGAAAATTTCACTGAATTCAAAGGTGTATTCGAATACGGCATGAGAGTATTCGAATACAACCTGAAAAGCTTCTGTTTTATTCAAATTTTGGAACTTATATTCAATACGAGCTTCTGTAATCGAATACAGATGAAGGATTTTGGCTTTTGACTAGGCATTTGTATTCGGCAACGACCCTGTCGTATTCGAATACAGAATTGAAACTTTACCACTGTATTTGCATCTGTATTCTAATACAACACCCTTGTATTCGAATACAGGATGCTGATTTTCACTATTTTTGCTTCTGTATTCGAATACAAGGGAGCTGTATTCGAATACAGATTCGTGTTTTTCTAGAAAATCAAGTTTCAGACACTGTCATGTGAACTTTAAGTGTTGGGGAACATTGGGAAGGTTTGAAATGATTTAAAATGGAGTTTTGAAATAGTTTTGAAGAGGAGATGATGAGGTTCTTGAAACCTTTAATGATATTGGGAAAAATGCTGAATATACACTATTTTGTCTTCTGTATTCGAATACAAGTATGCTGTATTCGAATACAGAGTGTTGAAATTGCAGTTTTAGCTTATGTATTCGAATACAAGGGAGCTGTACTCGAATACAGATTCGTGTTTTTCAGAAAACCAAAGTTTTAAACATTGTTTTATAACCTTTAAGTGTTGGGGAGCATTGGGAAGGTTTGTGACAAATTAAAATTGAGTTTTGTGATAGTTTGAAGTGGTAATGATGAAGCTTTTGAGATCTTTACTGATGTTGTGAAAAATGCTGATTTTGCACTATGACAACTTCAGTATTCGAATACAAGGAAGCTCTATTCGAATACAGAGTGTTGATTCTACACTGTTTTGGCTTCTGTATTCGAATACAAGGAAACTGTATTCGAATACAGATTCGTGTTTTCCAGAAATCTCAGTTTTAAACACTGTTTTATGAATTTTAAGAGTTGGGGAAACATTGAGAAGACTTATGACAAATAAGAATGGAATTTTGAGATAATGTGAAGTGGTAATTATGAGATGCTAGAATGTTTAAATATTGATGTGATGATAATGAAATTAATTGTGTTGAGATGTTTTGGGGAAATGATGGAAAGGCTGAATTTTACTGATGTTGCATACTGTTTTCAGTGAAGAGAAAACATTGCATGTTCATGCATTGCATAGTCAGGTGGTACCTGCGATGGGCCACAGAGTAATGCATAAACGTGCTGATCTGTTGAGCGATTGCACGAGTGCTGGTCTGTTGAGCGACTGCACTGGTACTGGTCTGTTGAGCGACTGTACCCTGAACTGCGCAAAAAAATGTTGATCTGTTGAGCGATTGCACGAGTGCTGGTCTGTTGAGCGACTGCACAGGTACTGGTCTGTTAAGCGATTGTACCTTGGTATATGTAAAACGTGATGGTCTGTTGAGCGACTGCACTGGTGCTGATCTGTTGAGCGATTGCACCCTGGTCTTGAGGGTCGTTAAAGTCAAACATATTTAAATTGTGCTCGTCTGTGAGCGACTGCACCTTGGTAATTCCAAGAAGATGAATACATGAGCATATACATATTTCATCGGGGTGATTGACCGGTGGGTCACGATTTTGATATATGTTGATGTTTGGAAATTGATGTGTGTAAGTACTTTGTAAAATTTGAATTTCTGATGACTGGTTGTGATTGCTGAAGTGTTAGTTGTACTTACAACATGTTTTCCATATTTTTTGGTTGCTGTTTGAAAAGGCATACATGTCATGAAATTTCAAAATGAGCATCCTTATTTATCATCATTGTTATATGATATGTCATGGATATGTTTGTTACTGTGATATAAATGCTTTGTGTTAATTGTTAATTTCGGTCGGTGACCCCTTTACTATTATTGTGGAAATTGGGTTTGCCCTCAGATGCCCCCCAAACCCATGTCACCTATGGGTCCCCAAACGACGGAAACGTCGCTCGATTTCATTGATCGTTTCGTGCCTACTGCTTGGGTATACGACCCCATCTCAAGCAGGGCCACGTACACGGGGAGACTGAAGAGGACTTGCAGGACTAACGGAGTGGTGGACTATGTGGAGCACACCTATGTGAGGATTGACTTTCTTGTGCCTTCCAGATTGGTATTGGAGGCGCACGGACTTTTAGAGGATGCAGAGGAGCCGACGAGAGGGGTTGAGACGGAGGCCACAGTAGGTGTGGTAACTCCTAACCCAATGACTGGAGGAGCTGTCATTGACACAGAGGTGGAAGGGGAGAATCAAAGACCGACGCTAGTAGCAGATGATGTTCTGGGTCCATCTAGCACTTCCGACGACTGTTTTGAGATTCCGGCACCGCCGAAGCGACCCCGATTGTATATTGATCTGACTTCGGAGGAGACTGATCCTTCCCTATATGATGAGGAAGAGGACGTTACGTCGAGGCGAGCTGCGGAGTCAGACGAGACTTGCATGGGCTGTGGAGGGAATCCATGCTACTGTAGCTTTAGTGCATGATCAGTGGAGACTTTTTGTATAGGGTCTTGATTTCGGTGGATGTAATTTATTTTGGAAATTAATGTTTGACTTTTCCGCTGTTTTCTTCCGCACTCTGATACTATTTAGTGGGCCGCAGACCGGTTGTTCTATTTGGGATGATATGACACTGTTCTTTTGAAATGTATTAATGTTTATTATTAATTTCCAAAGATAAGTACTTAATGATATTATGATGAAATTATTTAGTTACGTTCATCGATTATATTACGACGTACTATTTTATGAAATGAGTTAATGAAAATTTTATTTTAATTCTTTTTGAATTAATTCTGAAAGTTCTTTTATTTATTTTAAAAAAAAATACACTCGCGCTGTGTTTTAAACTCGGGGTGTTACAATTGTGGTATCAGAGCATTTGGTTAAAGTTTTGGGTTAAAGCTCTGATTTAATTATTGGTTTTGAGTCATTATTGGTTTTGAGTGTCAAGTCTTGTGTAAGTTGTGGTGTGACTGAAGTGATAATGGTTTTCTAGGAAATAATGCCTCCAAGAAGAGACGACACTGCAAGAGCCGACGTCAGCCGGGAGGATAGGATGGCTGAAGCGATGAATAACATGGTTGCGTCTGTTGTTGCACAGACGGCTGTGAAGACTCAACGTGATCTGGAGAAAAGAGAAAGAAAGATTCGTGCTGCTGAATCAAAAGAGCTAGAGGATTTTCGTCGTCATAATCCTCCAAAGTTCAAGGGTGATGAGGGTCTAGAAAGAGCAGATCAATGGATTCAGGAGATGGAGAAAATCTTTGAAATGATTACTTATCAGGCAGCGGTGAAAGTCAACTATGCTACCTATCTGCTGATAGGGGATGTAGAGTATTGGTGTAGGAGTACAAGGCTACTGATGGGGTCAACTCATGAGGAGGTGAACTGGGAGTCGTTCAAAAAGAAGTTTTTGGACAAATACTTCCCGATGAGCACTAGAACCAAGTTGGGTGACGATTTTTTGAAATTGCACCAAGGAAACATGACGGTGGGGGAATATGCAGCTATGTTTGAATCTCTATCAAGGCATTTTAGATTTTTCCGGGAAGAAGTTGATGAACAGTTTATATGCCATCGTTTTCAAAATGGACTGAAGTATGAGATTCAAGACTCGGTCTTACCATTGGGAATTCAACGTTTCCAAGTCTTAGTGGAGAAGTGCAGAGAGGTTGAAGATATGAAGAACAAGAGGGCCAACAGAGGAGGGAACTTTAATTCAGGAGGGCTTAGTCGGATGCACTATCAGAACAATAGAGGAAAGCATGTTGCTAAGCCGTATAACCGGCCACAAAACAACAATAGAGGCCAGAATCGGTCGGGAAATCAGAATTTTGGACGACAATTGGGACAAGGAATCCGATGTTACCGATGTGGGAAAGAGGGACATATTGTTACTGCTTGTGCCACAAAGAATCTTATGTGTTTCAATTGCCAGAAACCAGGACACGTGGCGAGGGAGTGCCAGGTTCCGAAGGTGGAACCAACAGTGAACGCAACTAGGGCTACTCGTCCTATTGCTAGGGGACGCGTCTATCTCATGGGTGCTGAAGCTGGGAGTCAAGCTCCAAACTTAATCTAGCAAGATTGCGAGATTACAGGTAACACACTAACTGCACTTTTTGATTCGGGGGAAACCCATTCTTTCATTGCTATGGACTGTGTGAATCGTTTGAAGCTATCTATGTCTACTTTGCCTTTTGATTTGGTTGTTTCCACACCTAAATTCTGCATGTTTACGTTGTCCTGTAACTATTCAGAATAGAGATTTCTTGGTTAATCTAATCTGTTTACCCCTACAATCACTCGAGATCATTCTCGGCATGGATTGGATGTCGTATAATTATGTAGTCTTGGATTGGGCTCGCAAATTAGTTCTTTTTCCCGAACCTAGATTCGTTCGGTATTTGGCTGCTAACAAACTCGGAGTGTCACTGAGAGAAGGAACTCAGGAATTTTTATCATTGGCTAACAAGGAGACTAAGATGGATGTGAGCATAGAAGATGTGGTGTTAGTCAAAGAGTATCCGGACGTATTTCCAACAGAAATTCCAGGATTACCCCCAGTAAGAGAGGTGGAGTTCTTCATTGATCTACACCCAGGAACTGGACCTATTTCAATTGTGCCGTATCGGATGTCGCCATTGGAATTAAGCGAGCTTAAGGGTCAAATTGAAGGTTTGTTGGAGAAAGGATTTATCAGACCAAGTGTGTCACCATGGGGAGCTCCGGTGTTGTTGGTTAAGAAGAATGATGGAAGTTCGCGCTTATGTGTGGATTATAGGCAGCTTAACAAGGTAACTATTAAGAATCGTTATCCTTTACCACGCATCGATGATTTAATGGACCAATTGAGGGGAGCCAAGGTGTTTTCAAAGATTGATTTGAAGTCAGGATACCATCAGATTCGGGTAAGAGAAGGAGATATTCAAAAGACTGCTTTCAGGACCCGTTATGGACATTATGAATATCTCGTTATGCCATTTGGAGTTACGAATGCACCAGCGATTTTCATGGACTATATGAATAGAATCTTCAGCCCATTTCTGGATAAATTCGTGGTGGTGTTCATCGATGATATTTTGATTTATTCAAAGGATGAAGAAGAACACGGAGAACACCTACGCCAAGTTCTTGAAGTCTTACGCGAGAAGCAATTGTATCCTAATTTGTCGATGTGCGAGTTATGGCTAGAGAAAGTGAACTTCTTGGGACATGTGATAACAAAAGAAGGAATCATTGTGGATCCGACAAAGATCGAGACAATTCTTGCCTGGAAACAGCCCCAGACTATCACAGACATACGAAGTTTTGTCGGACTAGCAGGATACTACAGGAGATTTATTGAAAGATTTGCTAAGATTGTAGCTCCTTTGACACAACTCACCAGAAAGAATCAGCCGTTCGCATGGACAGAGAAGTGTGAGGAAAGTTTTCAGTTACTTAAGGAAAAGTTGACAACCTCACCAGTGTTGATCTTCCCACAGCCAGAGGAACCATATGAAGTCTACTGTGATGCATCTCACCAAGGTCTGGGATGTGTTTTGATGCAACACAAGAAAGTTGTAGCCTACGCCTCAAGGCAATTGAAAACTCACGAACGAAACTATCCTACTCATGATTTAGAGCTTGCTGCATTAGTGTTTGCGTTAAAGGTCTGGAGGCACTACTTATATGGATGCACGTTCACGGTGTTCAGTGACCATAAAAGTTTGAAGTATCTGTTCGATCAGAAAGAATTGAACATGCGTCAAAGGAGATGGATGGAGACTCTCAAGGATTTTGACTTTTCATTGCAGTATCACCCTGGGAAAGCCAATGTGGTGGCTAATGCATTTAATAGGAAAAGCATATCAGTGTCTTCAATGATAATGGCCAGACAACAAGAGTTGTGGGAAGCATTTAGAGATCTACACTTGGATGTAAAGTTTGCACTAGGAATTTTAAACTGTGGAATGATAACAATTTCGAGTGGTTTGCTTGAGGAGATTGCGAACTTGCAAGATGACGCATTAATCCAAGAAAAGAGGAATCTGATAGCGCAAGTACAGACAACTGAGTTCACGGTCGGACCAGATAATATTCTAAGATGTAATGGAAGAGTTTGTGTACCGGAAGTTGCAGATATAAGAAGAATGATTTTGTAAGAGGCTCATAAGCGCAAATTGAGTATTCATCCTGGAGCGACCAAGATGTACCAGGACTTAAGGCAGAATTACTGGTGGCCCGGAATGAAGAGAGACGTAGCGGAGTATGTATCAGCTTGTTTAACTTGTCATAAAGCGAAAGTGGAACATCAGCGACCTGCTGGAATGTTGTAACCTTTGGATATACCGGAATGGAAGTGGGACATCATTTCCATGGATTTTATAACAGGATTGCCCAAGACAAGGAAAAAGAATTATTCAATATGGGTAATAGTGGATCGATTGACAAAATCCGCACATTTCTTACCGGTAAGGACCACTTATAAGGTAGATAAGCTGACGGAGATCTACATTGCTGAGATTGTGAGATTACATGGAGTGCCATCGAGTATTGTATCGGACCGTGATCCAAAGTTCACATCTCATTTTTGGGGAGCGCTGCATGAAGCTTCGGGAACGAGACTGAAATTATCCACAAACAGAAAGACAGACTGAAAGAACAAACCAGTCCTTGGAAGATCTATTGAGAGCATGTGTGTTGGATGATAGAGGAAACTGGGATCAGGTGTTGCCATTGATTGAGTTTACTTACAACAACAGTTTTCACGCAAGTATTGGAATGACACTCTATGAGGCTTTATATGGACGCAAGTGTGAGACGCCTTTATCCTGGTATAAGGACGGAGAGAGTATGATTGTTGGACCTGAGATGGTGGAACATACCACAGAGAAAATCAAGAGGATACAAGAGAAAATGAAGGTTTCGCAAGATCGTCAGAAGAGTTATGCGAACAAGCGTCGCAGACCTTTGGAATTCGAGCAGGGTGATCATGTATTTCTAAGGGTCACGCCTACAACTGGTGTTGGCAGAGCTATTAAGTTAAGAAAGTTGACTCCGAAATTTATTGGACCATACCAGATTACTGCACGAATTGGACCAATGGCTTATCGGATTGCTTTACCTCCTATACTGTCCAATATTCACGACGTATTTCACGTGATGCAGTTAAGAAAATACATTTCGGATCTATCACACGTGATCGAACCAGACACAATTCAACTAAAGGATAACCTTTCATTTGAAGTATTCCCTGTAAGGATTGAAGACAGGAAGATTAAACAATTGAGGAACAAGGAAGTGCCACTAGTCAAAGTGATTCGGAATCCGACTACGGGAGACGCAACTTGGGAACTGGAGAGTAAGACGAGGGAACAATATCCCCAGTTGTTCAGTGACATATAGTTTCGAGGACGAAACTAATTTAAGGGGGGTGGTAATGTAAGAACCTTAAATTTAAGAATTAAATTATGGAATTAATATTAAGTGTATTTTTGGGATATTTGTAAAATATTTATTATATGTATGTTTTTTGTGAATATATATATATATATATAAATATTTATTTTGGAAGATGAATTAAATTAGTGGATGAAGAGTAAATTAATTTAATTACGAGTAATTAAATTATCGGGCGGTTAATTAAGAGGTTATCAGCTAATTGCGACGAAAACGATTAAGTGTTGGAAAGTCCAGCAATATTATAATATTATTTTTGATGAGGTAGCACATAGACGTGCCTATATATGGACGGGAGAGGACAGAGCAAAGGCAGAAAACCTTTCCCCCTTCATACTGCATGTAACAGTAACCATCACCTTCCTCCTTCCATTATGTTTCCAGTTCGTTCAAAAAAAAAGTTGCTCAAAAGTGAGATTAATTGGAAATCCAAGCACCGAAACACCAAGTACCAAGAACAAAAGTTGTTCCTCTCCTCATTACGGAGCTAGAGAACCCACTTTGGTAGCGGCAAACGGAAACTTCCCTGATTTTTGACGCAGAAACGTGAACGGGAGCAGAAACGCAACAGGGGTAAGGGCACCGTCCACTTTCTAGTTTGCATTAGGGCTGTAAATGCATATTGTTATGGCATTAGTGTTGTTTCATTACTGTTTTTGAAGAAAAACTGTTTTGCATGTCACTTTGAAGGATGAAAAATGCATTATGTTGAGATTTTAACAATCTGTGATGTTGCTGTTTGGTGGTTACCTCAATGCTATTTTGCCTGTGTGGGAAAGCTGAAAAATGTTTTGCATGTTATTTTGAAGATGATCAAAATGCATGTTCATAAAACTGTTTTGCATTTTCTTATAAAATGCGAGAAATGCATTCTGTTGATGTTGATGTTATGTGATGGTTGTTGTTTTGGCTGAAATACATCAGTGATGTTCTGTTTGTGTGAGAAAGCTGGAAAATGCTTTGCATATTGTTTTGACTGTGTAAGAATACTGGAAATAACCTTGCATGTGTTTTGAGAAATGATCCAAATGTAAACGTGTAAAAATGTCTGTTTTGTGGGGGTTGTCATTCTGTTTTGGGTGATTATGGTGTTGCTGATGTTTTCAAAAGAAAAGGATTTAAAATGATGAAAGTGCTTTTCAGATGCCCCCCAAACCCATGTCACCCGTGGGTCCCCAGACGACGGAAACGTCGCTCGATTTCATTGATCGTTTCGTGCCTACTGCTTGGGTATACGACCCCATCTCAAGCAGGGCCACGTACACGGGGAGACTGAAGAGGACCTGCAGGACTAACGGAGTGGTGGACTATGTGGAGCACACCTATGCGAGGATTGACTTTCTTGTGCCTTCCAGATTGGTATTGGAGGCGCACGCACTTTTTGAGGATGCAGAGGAGCCGACGAGAGGGGTTGAGACGGAGGCCACAGTAGGTGTGGTGACTCCTAACCCAGTGACTGGAGGAGCTGTACATGATACAGAGGTGGAAGGGGAGGATCAAAGACCGACACTAGTAGCAGATGATGTTTCGGGTCCATCTTGGACATCCGATAACTGTTTTGAGATTCCGGCACCGCCGAAGCGACCCTGATTGTATATTGATCTGACTTCGGACGAGACTTAGTGATATTATGATGAAATTATTTAATTACGTTCATCGATTATATTACGACGTACTATTTTATGAAATGAGTTAATGAAAATTTTATTTTACTTCTTTTTGAATTAATTCTGAAAGTTCTTTTATTTATTTATTTATTCTTTAAAAAAAATACACTCGCGCTGTGTTTTAAACTCGGGGTGTTACAGTGGGGGTGCTCAACTTGTTGAGTAAGATCTGAGTAGTATTTAAAATAAAATATAAAATAAATAAATAAATAAATAAAAATGTGTACAAAGAGAGTGTGGGAACAAAAGTCAATGATATTTTGTTGAGTTACCTCTCAATGTTACTTTTCTCTCCTGATCATTACTCATTTATCCTTTTTGATTTCTAACCCTAGTCTCCTTAGGATTATCTCATCCTTACCTTGGTCCCGTTACAACCTTAATAAATAAAAACTTTTGATCATTATGTGCATGTGTTTCAAGTATAGATGTTCGAGGCTTGTCAAGCATGAGGTGGTGATAGCTTTCATGATGAGCTTTGAGTGTAAACAGCAGCCTAAACACTTCAGTGGTTGGGAGAACTTTATATCTTGTGAGGATTCTATCACTTATGATGCATACTTTAGTTAATTTTTCCTCTTGTTTGATTTGGTTGCGATAAAAAGCTATTAATAATTACCACATTCCTTTAAACTTGGGATTAAAACTTTTGCTTACCACTTTGCATTCCTGAGAATCTTTGGAATTGTGTGCCATGTTTAGCTCGGAGTGAAAAACCTAAAGTGTGGGGGAATTTGATTAATGCATGTGGGCACATGCTTCTAGCTTTGTACTGTGACATTTTGAAAGCTTTTTTCAGCCTAAGATTAGTTTTTTAGTGTGTTTCTAAACTTTGGATCATAATTGAATTTTAATGTAATTATTTGCATATTGATTCTTGTTCGCTTTGCATGTCATAACTTGAGCTCTTGATATCAGATTGATGCGTGCGAGTAGGGGTGGAAAGCTAAGAATCAGAGTTACATATTTTATGTTGGCACCAAAGTCCAACTCGGAACTTTACTTTGTCAAAACTGTTGATTACATGACCTGAGCTTTTGTAATAATATTTAGTATCGGGCCACTTGTTTTTTTGGCCCTGGAGCTTTTAGAACCCTAAACGAGCAAGGATTATTTTTATGGGGATGAGATACAGAGAAATATGGAGACACTGAGATACTCAAATACTAAGAGAATCTATTTTGGGATAAATAACCTTCAATTTTACGATTCTTGGATGGAAGGCTAATTTCTAAGTTTAATCCATTGTTTCAAAATTTATCAAGACCTTGAGATTTATTTAATAATATTAATTTCACGTTGATGATTCTATTCCTTTTCATTCAATTATAGTGTTATTCTGATAGCTTAATTCTAATCTCAAAAGAATTGAGAAATTTGGTTTGACAGAATTCCATTTCTAAATTAATTAATTGTAGTTTTTCGACGTTTGATTGTTAACTATTATCCATCAATTACTAGATACTTAATCCAGTCAAGGAAACAAAATTCGCATAGGGTTGATTTCACTTGTTTGATCAATTCTATAGTCAAACAGGAATAGAGTCATAATTTAGAAATTGAATACATTGATAGAATTTGTGATAGGTTTTAAATTCTCGAACCAGTGGATTAATCGTTCCAACATATATGACTGAAATTCGTTTTCTCAATATGCCTGAACCTAAATTCAAAACCCTCTTTTTGTTTTTTATTGATTCTAAATTTGGTTAATAGTGTCATGAGTCCTTGCGAGACGACTCGAGTTATTGCCCTAAGCTATGTTTTTATTACTCGTATTTGATCCATGAGCAACAATGGATTAGTAGCCTAAGAGTCAATCAGGCGGCTCTCCAATGGCATATTTCACCTTCAAGGCATTGCCTCTTCTTAACTTCCTAATCACATGGTTCACATTTTTCTTTCTTTTCCATGTGGTGAATGAGTTTTGGAATATGGTGAAATTTTAATTTTATCTCCACCCACCACTATGCTAGGATCTTGGAATATAAAATCTTTTTCCAAAGAGTCCTTTCCCTTTTCAACCTCAACTATAGCATCACCAATCGTTAATATAGTTTGTCCCAATATGATTTTGGTCTCTTGCCTTTTTTTATGACCATAACCATAGCATCTTGTTGATTCTCCTCAAAAGTGCTCTCTTCCATAACGGCTTTTTCTATGTCAATAGATGTTTGTCCCTCATGTCCAAATTCTTCATTCAACTCTTCATCAGTCGTGTAGATGATAATTTCGTCTACATTTAGCTTGGGCTCAATTTGAGGGGATGATGCATACTAAGGCCTTGGAGATAACTCAAGAAAGGTATTTTCCATCAAGGTTATAAGTCTTTCATTCATATTTAGCTCATTTTCCTGCTTTGGAATTTGAAGTTGCATGTAAGGTGGTATGTAAGCAATGTTTCCTTGAAGAAGTAGGTATCATATTGATCCCCATCCGGACAGATCTCATAGTAATCTCAAGAATTTCTTATTGGACAATATTTACTATCATGTCCCACCAAGTCACAATATTGACAAAGAGTAGGAGTAAATGTCTCCTATTGCCTTTTAAAAGCTTATAGTTTAGCCTCTAATATATATTTACTTATTGTTTTTCTCTTAGGTGTGATTTGTTCTTGGTTACTCATAATGTAATATTTCATAGTATTTCCTTTGCAATGTTTTTTTTCTACAAAAAAAAAATAACTGCAAACAGACTCTGAGGAGCATGTGAGTAGTAACAGCAAATAAAATAATAATAATAATAATAAAATTAATAAATAATACCTAATAAAATTAATAACTAAATAAATAGAAAAATAAATTATTTTTTTGCTTTCTAATAAAAAAAGTGAAAACAAAATTGAAATAATAATGATATATTTTTTAAAAAATTTAAATAATTTAATAATAGTAACAACAAAATGTAAAGTTAAACTAAAGCAAAGAAAAAGTCTAAAGTAATAAAAATGTTTTTCGCTTAATATTGTTAAATTAATCCCTAACAACGGCGTACAAAATTTATTGCATTAAAAAACACTCAAAGCAAGTGTACTCTATCACATAAGTAGTATAAAAGAAAGTATCATTTAGACTGATAATAATGGTTGAGTTTTTACAATAACGAAATAAATAATAACAGCAAATTACGAATAAAAGTGTAAATTTGGAGATCAATAGAAAGAAGCTTAAAGTCACAGTTTCACTTGTAATTTTGATTACGTCCGATTCTAGTTCTATTCAAGTTCCTTTCTTTTGATTCAATTATCAATGTATTTACTAAGACTATTAACTTGTTTAGTCATTCGTGATTAATATTATTTTTCTAAATTAACTATTTATTTGATCATACAAAGAATTTAAATTCAAGAAAAACGTAGAGCATAAAAAGGTTGGATGATTGAAAATCTAACAAAATCTCTTTTTGCTTCCTCCTCCCGGTTTATGTGCGGCCTCCTTTTTTTCCCCCAATTTCTCTTTCTATCACCAACTTGATAGCAAGCAAGTTGCTATATTTGTGGAACACTTTCTTTCAATTCAAATTGTCCTCCTTTAAATATAGAACAAACTTTTGTTTTTATCTTTTCAAATCTTCATCCTCCTATTCTTATTCATAATGATATATATATACACACACGCTATATTATTACTAGTAATTTTTTTCATCTTTCTACATAATAAATAATAAATTAAATTAAAAATTTATATGATAGCATATATTTGCTCTAAAAAGGACTCGTTATAATCCCTAAAAAATCCACTAAATTTTAGTTCATCACAATATATGATTTAGAAATACTTATACATATTATATATATTTCAAATCGGTTAAAGTAGTATCTGCTAGTAGGCAGTATGCAACTGAGTAGAAACGGTACATGTATATTGAAGTTGTACAATTATTAGATGAATGAAACAAAACACTCAACTTCATGATTCATATGTGAACAACAGATTATGAAATAGAGAATCAAAAATCAATAGTGCGAATTATTTACATGATAGATTATTGAGTACCTATCATACTTTATACCAATAAATAAAATCCACCACTTCACTCTATCTCTCCTACACTCCAAATATATTTAAATTACAGCTCCTATCAACAAGGGGAAAATTCACACCCTCTCTAAAATTTAACTTTGCTCCTCATTTATGCACAAAAAAATAAAGCCCACAATATGAGTATGGAAAACCAATAGTATCAAAAATAATTAGTGACAAAAGTCTGACCTTGATAGGAAGATCACCTATGTAAATGGAGTTTTTGAAAAGCAAAACACGGTAGCTCAGATTTGTGTAGAAGAAAACACAAATAAACAAAAAAAATTAAGCAACATTAAAACAAAAACACTAAAACAAACAAAAAAGAAATGGATTCAAGTAACAAATTAAGCAAAATTAAGCATCAAATGAAAATTTCGTTTCATCACGAGATGATAGAGGGAAGAGCTTGCAATTCTTGGGAGACTTACCTGTTAGTAAAATATGTGTACATCCGCACAGGTAAGGTAGGAGGTGAAAATTTAAAGATCTACATTTTTGATGAAGACAAAAAGATCATTGATCAAAAAGAAAAAGGATTTTAAGCAACTTATCTTTCAAATTTATATTTAAGTAAAAGCATTTGATATTAAATCAAAATACAGTGTAAGTACAATATTATGAGAACCTTCTGATAGCATATGCATTAAAATATTTTATGAAAATATTTAATAACATAAACTTGTTTGAAAATAAAGTTTTTACAAAACTGGAAATCTGTATTCGAATACAAGGTATCGTAATCGAATACAGACTATAAATCAGAAACTAAAACTGAAGATGTGTATTCGACTACGAAGTGTCGTAGTCGAATACAGATTGCAAGTCAGTAGCTATTTTGAAACATTTGTATTCGACTACAGCTTTGTGTATTCGAATACAACTCAAGTCAGTGGCAAAAATCCCGTATTTGTATTCGACTACAAGATGTTGTATTCGACTACAAAGATTCAAATTTCAAATACAAACAGAACGTTATAGAAGTGTATTCGAATACACTGAGACTGTATTCGAATACAACTTCGAAACAATGCAACTTTTCAGTTTTGAAACATTGCACAAGTTCATCAAAACGTTTGGGAATCATTGCCATTGATCTGAAGTGTTACCTTGGAACATAAATACTTCAAAACTTCAGTTTTAAACCAATCAATCCTACCACGAACTTTGAACAACTTTCTAAAATATTTTGTGATCTTTTCAAAGTTATATTTTCAAAGTTATATTTTCATACTTCAAGTACATGCTCTACATTTTCATATCATTGAGAAAGGTTCTCTATTGTACTTGAAAGTATATTGGATTGATATCCTTGCACAAACTATTATATTCTGTTGTTCTTAATTAAGAACATTGTTGTAAAAATTATTAAAGTTATTGTTTGAAGAAAGTGGTGTATTTTCTTCAAGTGTTGCAAACTAAGATAGTTTTAGGAATTTGTAATTGAAGTCTTAGGGTTAGACTTGTACTTATTCTAACAGATATTGGAAAATCTCTTGGGGGTGCAAGAGGACTGGATGTACCCTTGGTTGTAAGGGGAACCAAGATAAATTTCTGTGTGTTTTTACCTTCTGTCATTTACACTTTTCATTTACTAACACAACAAGATTAAACAAACTTTAAACAATCACTTAAACATTCTCTAAAACTCTAAAAACAGAAAAATTGTCCAACACCTAATTCACCCCCCCTCTTAGGTGTAACTCTGTTCTTACAATTGGTATCAAAGCAGGTTTTTGGTAATTTTCTCCTAAATTCATGGCTTCTGCACAACCTGTTTTTAGAGATGGTGGTAGCAGTAACAAACCACCCTGCTTTGTTGGTGAACATTATGACTTCTGGAAAATACGTATGCAAGCATACCTTGAGGCTCAAGGAGATGACATATGGGAAGCAGTAGAAAACGGTCCATATGTTCCAACAACAGTTATCAACAATAAAGAGGAAATAAAAATAAAAGCCTCATGGACAGATGATGAAAAGAGAAAAGTACTGTTTGATAAGAAAGCAAAAAATATGTTACAATCAGCATTGGGTATGGATGAATTCTTTCGCATATCCCACTGCAAAACAGCAAAAGAGATATGGGATACTCTGGAAGTAGCCCATGAAGGAACAATTGAGGTAAAACGTTCAAAACTGAACACTTTATCTCAAGAATACGAAATGTTTAGAATGCAACCAGGAGAAGCAATCCTGGACATGCAGAAATGTTTTTCCCACTTAACAACACTTGGCAAGAACTTTACTAATGATGAATTGAACCTAAAGGTTCTAAGATCATTAACCAGAACATGGCAGCCAAAAGTGACAGCAATTTCTGAAAAGAAAAGTTTGTCAAAAATGTCACTCTCAGCACTCTTTGGAAAGTTACAAGAACACGAAATAGAATTAGAAAGACTGGAAAAAAATGAGAATTTGGAGAAGAAAACAAAGAATATAGCATTGAAAATAGAATCAAAAGAAATAATAAATGAAGAAGTTTCAGATGAAGATGAAAACATCACTTCCCTGGTTAAAAAGTTCGGTAAGTTTCTTCAAAACGATAAAACATTTAAGAAGAAAAAAACCTTCAGGAAGAAAGATGTCTTCACTACAAATCAAAATGTCACTTGCTTTGAATGTGGGAAAGAAGGACATATGAAAGCAGAATGTCCTAACCTTATCAAGAAAAATGCTAACAGAAGGAAGGAACTCAAAAAGGCATACATAGCGTGGGAAGATAATGAAGTAAGTTCTTCATCAAATTCAGATAATGACGAATGCGCTAATGTTGCTTTGATGACATCTCATCATTCTGATAATGAATAAGAGGTTAGTAGTAATACTATTTTTTATGATAATAATGATTCTTGTGTTGAAGATAATGATGCACAACAAGCCATTAAAGAACTACTTAATGAATGTAAAAATTTGTACAAAGTAGTGTCAAATCAAAAGAAACAGATTTTATCCCTAAATGAAAAGATTGACACTATGGAACAAAATTCTGAAAAACAAAAACAGATTTCTACATGCATTAAATGTGATTCACTTTCTTTTAAAATTGTCCAAATGAATAGAGTTATAGAAAGGTACGAAAAGGGACAATTTGGATTGGAAAATATACTTAGCATGCAAAGATATTCAAATAACAAAAGTGGACTTGGTTACTCAAAATTTGATAAACCAAGTATTGGTAAAACTACCTTTGTAAAAGCAAGTAACCAATCTAAAGATGAGAAAGAAATGGTTGTTCAAAAGAATCATTTTTGTTCTAAGAAAAGTATTATTCAAAAGAAACCATGCTTTCCTGAAAAGAGTCCAAAATGTTTTTATTGTGGTCTTAATGGTCACACACCTAATGCTTGTTACTTTAGGAACATTGGTGTTCCACAAGGGCATTATGTGTGGGTCAAGAAAGGTACTAACATTCAAGGACCCAAAGCACTCTGGGTACCAAATAAAACCATAAACTTGTTTTGTAGGAATACACACAAAGAACCTCCAAAATGTGGTACTCAGATAACGGATATGTTTACAAAGCCATTACCTAGAGATTCATTCTACAATATCCAGAAGGAAACTAAGTATTCTAAATGAGAATTATCTCAAAAAGGTTTGAAAGCTTTGTAAGTCATAGAAATTTTTATTTTAAATTTATTTTCTTCTTTTACATGATATTTGATTCTTTAACATCTATGTATATTTTGCTACATGTTTAAAATATTTTTTGGGCTGTTTATTGTTAAAAATTTCACTTTGGAAACGAAATTATTACTGCCGTATTCGAATACAGACAGGTTGTAGTCGAATACACGTTCCCAGAAAAAGCTGTATTCAAATACGCCTAGTCTGTAGTCGACTACAATTTCGAATTTTTTTTTATATAAAAGGGATTGTTAACAGTTTTATGTTACGAATACAAAAACTGGTAGCCGATTACAATCAAAGTCTCTGATTTTTTTTCTTCAAAATCTTCATCCAAACCTATCCCTAAACCTTCACACATTCATATCTAAACCTTCCCCTCATCATCCATCGCATCTGAGATTACTGTGAAATCAAAATCAAAAACCCTAAATTCCCCAAAACACCGTAAACTTCATCTTCTCAAAAATGGATGCACGCAAAAGAGGACCAAGAACCAAGGTTGCTTCTGTGGGTCCTTCAAAGAAACGAAGAAACGACAACATGGCTGACCTATCCAGGTTACTTCATTCCCCAGAAGAACTGGACAGATTCAGAACACACTTCTCTGACAAAAAGCTGGTAACCCCCAAAATTGGTACGCTTGATTCCTTTTCTAAGTTTAAATTTCCTGAGTTGCTGAAGGCTCAAAAATTGGAAAAATTTATTGGATACAATGGTCCCATTTATCCTGACCTAGTTAGGGTTTTCTTCTGTAACCTAGAAAAGGATGGGAATAGATTAGTGTCTAAAGTTAAAGGGAAAATTATCAATTTAGACACTAAGCTTATTGGGGAAATTCTGCACATACCTAGTGAAGGTCAGAAGATGTGTCCAGGACATCTATGTGAATGGGTAAACACTATTAAGTATGATGCCTATATTTCGTTGTGTCGTTTTGACAAAGACACTATGGAAAGAAAACGCACACAATCTGGTTTGGATTATGCCAGACAAAGATATGGTGTTGGTAATCTGACTGTTGACAACAGATTACTACATTATTTCTTAAGTTATATTTTGATACCAAAAGCAGGGAACTATTCACAGATCTCTGAATTTGAACTTCAAGTTATGATTTTTATGATAGAAGGTGCTGAGTTAAATTAGGCATACTTTGTTCGTTCAGTTCTATATGCTTCAAAAGATTCTATAGCTTTACCCTATGCCAGAGAAGTCACAAGAACTCTGGATCATTTTAAGGTTGACTTCTCAGGTGAGGTGCTGTACTAGACCACCAAAGACAATCTGCTGGACTTAAGTGTGTTGCCCAGTATGAAAATAGTCTGGAGTGAATCACCTCAAATTTATGTTCATAAGGGTGATCTTGGACAAAGTTCATCAACTGCCCAAGAAGAAGCAGAAGAAGCAGAACCAACAACAGGCCCAGCAGTAGCACCAGAAGCATTACCAAAAGATGCACCAGCAGCAGCAACAGCAGTAGCCCCAAAACCAGACAACTTAGCACATACTGAAGACATCATCACAAACAGAATGATCATCGACAAACTTAACTTCATTCAATCCTTTGTCACAGATCAATTCCAACAATTGAATGAGTCTTTCAGTAATCGAACTCAGAACATGACTGATGCCTTCAACACCAAATTCCAAGATCTTGAAAACACCATCAATACACAACATTCATTTTTTCATCAAGAACTTAGTGACCTGACTGATAAAGTTGACCAGTTACATATTCCACCAAAATCAGATGATTAAAGTTGGCTATTTGCAGTTTTTTATTTGTTTCTGCTACTGTTTGACTTTCCCTGTTTTAAATACTCTTAAAGTTTATTTTAATTGTAATTTTGAACATCGTTAATTAAGTTGTTTTCTTCCAGATATCATGTGTTGCCTCTGTTTATTTGTTACATTTGTGCATATCTTGGTTGTTATGTGATATCCTCTTCCTTTTTGATAATGTCAAAAGGGAGAGAAAAAGTGTATATATATTGTTGTTGCTAATTATGTTGAACAAATCTTCCAACACTTAAGAAGGAGAAAAACATTTATCAAGGGGGAGAAAGCACACATCTAGGGGGAGAAATCAAGACATTTGAAATCCAAGTAACAAGATTTTTGTCATCATCAAAAAGGGGGAGAATGAAAATTTAAAGATCTACATTTTTTATGAAGACAAAAAGATCCTTGATCAAAAAGAAAAAGGATTTTAAGCAACTTATCTTTCAAATTTATATTTAGGTAAAAGCATTTGATATTAAATCAAAATACAGTGTAAGTACAATATTATGAGAACCTTCTGATAGCATATGCATTAAAATATTTTATGAAAATATTTAATAACATAAACTTTTTTGAAAATAAAGTTTTTACAAAACTGGAAATCTGTATTCGAATACAAGGTATCGTAGTCGAATACAGACTATAAATCAGAAGCTAAAACAAAAGATTTGTATTCGACTACGAAGTGTCGTAGTCGAATACAGATTGCAAGTCAGTAGCTATTTTGAAACATTTGTATTCGACTACAGCTTTGTGTATTCGAATACAACTCAAGTCAGTGGCAAAAATCCTGTATTTGTATTCGACTACAAGATGTTGTATTCGACTACAAACATTCAAATTTCAAATACAAACAGAACGATATAGAAGTGTATTCGAATACACTGAGACTGTATTCGAATACAACTTCGAAACAATGCAACTTTTCAGTTTTGAAACATTGCACAAGTTCATCAAAACATTTGGGAATCATTGCCATTGATCTGAAGTGTTACCTTAGAACATAAATACTTCAAAACTTCAGTTTTAAACCAATCAATCCTACCACGAACTTTGAACAACTTTTTGAAATATTTTGTGATCTTTTCAAAGTTATATTTTCATACTTCAAGTACATGCTCTACATTTTCATATCATCGAGAAAGGTTCTCTATTGTACTTGAAAGTATATTGGATTGATATCCTTGCACAAACTATTATATTCTGTTGTTCTTAATTAAGAACATTGTTGTAAAAATCATTAAAGTTATTGTTTGAAGAAAGTGGTGTATTTTCTTCAAGTGTTGTAAACTAAGATAGTTTTAGGAATTTGTAATTGAATTCTTAGGGTTAGACTTGTACTTATTCTAACAGATATTGGAAAATCTCTTGGGGTGCAAGAGGACTGGATGTACCCTTGGTTGTAAGGGGAACCAGGATAAATTTCTGTGTGTTTTTACCTTCTATCATTTACACTTTTCATTTACTAACACAGTAAGATTAAACAAACTTTAAACAGTCACTTAAACATTCTCTAAAACTCTAAAAACAGAAAAATTGTCCAACACCTAATTCACCCCCCCCCCCTCTTAGATGTAACTCTGTTCTTACAAGAGGGTCATGAGAGATTAGCTACCATACGAAGATAGACAATATACAAATATTTAAGATAACACATTTAATTGAAAAATAGGAGAAAAAATTAATGTTATCAATATAAAGGGTTGAAATAATTTTAAGAATCATCTAAATAATGATAAAACTTATAAACAAATAGCTACTTTGTGAATATAGTACCTCTTTTAATTGTTGTCGTGTGTAATATTATTACATTTGAATTTATCTAAATAATAAACACACTTTCAAATGTTACTTTGATTAGTAATTTTATAGAGTAAAGTGACTAACAAAAATAAAATCTAAATTAATGAATTAAATACATATTTAAAGAATAAAATGACTAATAAAAGACGCAATTAGGTTTATTTTTGCAATTTTATTAAATTTAAAGACAATTATATTAACACTCAAACATTTATTTAAAAAACATCATAAAAGTGAAGGCACAACTTATAAGTATCACAAATATTTATTTTCCAAAATTAAGTGCAAGACATTGCCCACACTACCTTCCAAAGGGGTTTGTCCATGGCAAAAGGGTAGGTAAAGGGCAAATTTTGTCTCTCTCACCCCTACACCTAATTAAAAAAGAAAACCTACAATCACCCTTGTTTGTTTTTTTTATCAAGGTTGAAATTTGGACACTTCTCTCCACTCTAACGGGAATTTGGTTTCTCTAAACCCTTCAAATCAATTAAAGTAGTATGTTTTGGTAGGCAGTATGTAGCCAAGTAGAAACGATACATATATATTGAAGTTGTACAATTATTAGATGAACAAAATAAAACACTCAACTTCATGATTCTATATGTGAGCAATAGATTAAGAAATAGGGAACTAAAAATCAATAGTGTGAATTATTCACGTGATAGATTATTGAGTACCAACATGCAACCGAACTCAAGTACATGCATATCTAAACAACCATCATGTCCATTTTCACTAACCGATAAACCACACCATACCAATAAAATAATCCACAACTTCACTCAAAAATACAAAACCTTCCCTCTATTTCTCTCACATACAAAATACATTTATATCATAGATCCTAACAACGAGGGGGAAATTCACACCCTCTCTAAAATTTAACTTTGTACCTCATTTTTGTAAAACAATAAAGCCCACAATATGTAACAACCCTCTCACTATTTTAGAAATATTTGTAAGATTTAAGTACTAATTAGAATTACTAGAATTTTATTGTTAATGTTGTGTTTTTAGTAATATTAATTTAGGATCAAGGGTAGAATAGAAAAATAGTAGTATTAACAAGTCTAAATGGAAAAAGAAAGAACATGCCACCTTTATTTCTCTCCCTTTCTCCTTCACTCACGGGTATTAATCCATCTTCCACCTTCATTTCTTTCATTTTTCAGTTACAGACTCTCAAAACATTTTGGAGAAAACCCCAAGACTGCCACTGTTCATCGTCCCCTTCATCCATCAAATTTCTCCTCCTCTCCAAAATCTTCCAAACATAGTAGCTCACTAAAGTTCTCCAAACTTGTTCTGACCCCTTGCATGTATGTTTCCATCTCTCAATCTTTCGTAATCAACCAAAAACAGTATTAAAGAGAAATAAGAACAAGTAGGAGGAACTCCAATAATAGGAACATAGCAAAATGACTAAAGAAATTGAGAGCTGCTAGAGTACATATCTCCTTCAAATCAGCTCTAATAAAAAAGAATCATTCCTAGAAAATAGTGAGTTATTTTCCTAAAACTATTTTCACATTTTGCATGTGAGTTTTCTGGGTTCGATTTTAGATTATTTTTATTGATTTGAAATGATTTTTGCTGGGTTTGAAATAATGGGTTACTTGAAATATGAGAGTGAGGAAAACTGTGAGGTTTAGCATATAGGAAATGCTAAAAAAAATGCATTTCACTCTTTTAAAATCATCCATTCTGCATATGTTTGTGTGGTGATTATGATGTCTTAAAGATTTAAGAAATGGTGATTAACTATGATGGGCAAATTAAGGAATTAATATGTTTTCCCTAAACCCTCTTTGATGTGTTTACCTACTTTTGATTGGTTGCCTCAGATTCTATTTTCCTCTAGCTACCTCTGATTTTGTTTTCCTCTTTTTTCCTCTAATTCTATTTCCTCTAACTGTTTGTTTTCCTCTGGCTGCCTCTGATTCTGTTTTCCTCTAGATGTCTCTAATTTTGTTTCCTTTGAATGTCTTTGATTATGTTTTCCTCTAGTTGTCTCTGGTCATGATGCCTCTAATCCAAGATTTACTATGATCATACTACCTTTTATCATAGTCTACCTCTGGTCATATCGCCTCTGATCCAAGTTTCCTCCGATCATGATGTCTCTTATCAGAGTTTGCCTCTGGTCACGCTGCCTCTGATCCAAGTTTCCTTGATGAGAATGTGTAAACTAATGATTGCTTCCAATTAAATGATTACTTAATTAAGACTTTCTTTGATGAATGATTAGAATTCTAGTTATAAGTTCAGTTACAAAATTATATTGTATGAAATAAACTTCCATTTGACCGATGAGGAAATGTGCGTTGCATCCATGATATACATTCTGCATTGCGTACATGATGTCCATTATGCATTGCATATAATAGACATGGTAAGTATGGTCATATTTGGGTAATTGGAAGAGTTTTTCCTTATAAAGGAAATGGATATCATTAAGTTTTTCCTTAATTAAAAAGGAAATGAAAACCATAAAGCTTTTATAAATCAAGAAAAAAATGCATTTTTTCATATTTAAAGAAAAAGAAAAAATTTTAAATACTTGGTTTATGGCTAATATAAAGCATTTCATATTTATGTTAAGTTTTCATTGTTTTTTAGAAAACTTTTTTAAATTGCCCTTTCTCTTTTTAAGAACTCACTAAGATTATTATATCACTCTTATTTTCTTATATATTATAGAGCAGGAAAGGAAGTAAGGTTGGAGTAAGAATTAGAGTATAGCACTGAGTAATTTTTATTGTTTAAGCTTGTAATTTTATTTTTATTTTGTACATCCGAAGATACTTGTATACTAGGTATTATATATAGTTACAATGACATTTTAAGTTTGTACTAATGATATTTTATATGATTACTTCTGAAATATTTAAAATATATAAATTTATTACCATTTTCTAGATACATTATGATGGTTACTACAGTTTGGTATCAGAGTTAATCGAACCAATTGGATTGTGGGTAGTGGGTTAAATTTAGGATGTTTTTTGTTTGTTATATGTTCTAAGTATCATTTCACAAAATATTAAGTTTAATTAGCTTAATATTATGTGTTTGGTATGCAAAACTATGGCAGAAAGACCTAGAAAACATGATGAGATATGAATTGATTTTACATGAGTGGCACCTATTTTGGAAAAAAGGTAGAGTCTTTCATTATGTAGTTTAGGCTTGTTTATAGAAGAATTGTAGGATTCCCTCTAAGAAGGATAAGTCGGATGAAAGATGTTCCAATAGTCAAAGACTGAGGGAAATCAAGAAGATTTAAATGGTTTGTCAATAGAAGCACACAAAATTACGGTTTGTATGGAATAGGAGGGTAGCAAAGTGTAAGGTTAGCAAAATTTAAGGTTAAACATATAGATTTAAATAGTTTATATGAAATGTAAAGTTAGCAAAATGTGAAGTATCCCTATACTAGAGGTGAAAGTAGGAGATCATACCATTCTAAAAGTCCCATAGTTTAAACACCTAAATTCAATTGCTCAAAACAAAGGAGAAGTAAAAGACTCTATAAACTGTCAAATTCAAGTATAGTGATTGAAATGGATGGCCTATGCCCTTGAAGCAAAGAAGCTATAAATAAAAGGAATGAAAAATGATTTAAAAAAAAAACTTTAATTTCAATTTACAACATCAACTACTTCATTTGTATGTGTTTCATCACCGTAAATAATGAATTTTTTATTTTTATCTTTATTCTTTTTTTATAGTAAAAATTATCTTTAAGTTTTTTTTATCTTTATTCACGATATTACCCACAATATATTAAGCTTATGTGTACATATAGTATAAAGAAGACAATTAGTAGGTCTTGATAGAATACTATAGTATTGTCTAGTCATAAATAGGCACTAATAAAGTTAACACAGCAACAACTTGAGTGCACTTAAGTTTGGGATAAATTAGAGAATTAGTCCATTGTGGACATAATTAGCACCACCCATCCAATAATACTCATGATCAATCACATCATAAGCATTGGGATTTCGCTTCTTCATAGTTCTTAGTTCTTGATGCTACAACAACATTATATGATGAACAATGTATGACTCAAAAATGCTACTAATCCATATATGTATATATACATATTTCTAATCGGTTAAAGTGTTATGTTTTGAAAAGGTAAGTAGAAAAAGTAGATGTGTGTTGAAGTTGTACAATTATTAAATCAATGAAACAAAACACTCAACTTCATGATTCTTTGTGAGGTACAAATTAAGATATAGGGATCCAAAAATCAATAGTGTGAATTATTCATGTGATAGATTATGGAGTACCTACCTGCCACTAAACTCAAGTATATGTATATCCAAACTACCATCTTCTCCATTACCACTAACCGATAAACCACACCATACCAATAACAAATCCACCACTTCACTCAAAAACAAAAAAACTTCACTCTATCTCTCCCACACACAAAATACATTTAAATTACAGCTCCTACCAACATGGAAAAATTTCACACCCTCTCTAAAATTTAACTTTGCGCCCCATTTTTTGCAAAAAAAGTTAAATCCCATAACATGAGTTTTGAAAACCGGTGGAAGACCACCTAGGTTTATTTTTTGAATAGGGTCAATCAAAACAATGTAGATTAACAAAAGTCACATTTAGGTTTATTTTGTAATTTTAATAAATTTAAAGACTATTATAAAAACACTCTCACATTTATTTAAAAAACATCAAAACATAGTGGAGGCACGATCTATAAATTCTAAAAATATTTCAAAATTTAGTGCAGGACATTGCCCACATAGCCTTCCAAATAAATATGTCCATGGCAATGAGGCGGGTCAAGGGAGAATTTAGTTTCTCCACTCCTGCACCTGACTAATTGCAAAAACACGCAATTGCACCTATATTTTATCGAGGTTGAAATTTGGGCACCGATCCCATCCCAACGAAAATTTGGTTTCTATGTCTCACCCCTGCTCCTATTCATATACATAAAATAACAAATTTATATTTATTATAATTAATATAATAAAATAATTATTACATTAATAACATAAAAAATTATTAAAATCATATTTTTTTTAGATGGGAGATTGAAATTAATAATACATTAAAATATATTAAATAAGTATATGTATATAAATATTTAATAATACTAAGAATTTTACTAGCAAAGTGGGTTTGGGGCAGATATGAACACCACAAACCCACTCTCTCCTCAAGTTTTAATTTCGAATAAAACCTAAATCTGCATTGATACCTAATTAAAGAGGGTTATCCCGAGTTCGAGTGGATATATGGGGATGTGAGTTGCGTTGTCGTGCCAAAATATAAGAAAATTGGATTTTGTACCATACAATTGAACTTATACTCCCATTTAAAAATTTTATTTCTTAACTTACTAAAATACCCTCAAGTATTCAGTAAAAACTAAAACAAATTAGGATACTTAACCCTATCCCACATTCTAAAATTTCTGAAAAAAGTAATTTTTTTCCGATAGTTATTTTTCAATGCCGAATGAAATTTCCAGGAGTTAGTCTCATCCGGAAATTTGAAAATCCGGTAGTTGTTCTCAATTGGAAATTTCATTTTTGAAATTTTCAGTATTGAAAAATAACTACCGAAAATTTAGAAAATGAAATTAACGGTATTGAAAAATAACTACAAAAAATTTCAGCGAAATTTTCAGTACAACTTTTTTTTTTTACATTTTTGTCGTTCAATTTTTTTCACTCAGTGGAGTGGGAAAAAAATTTACGTACAAGAAATTTCAAGGCACAGACTTTCGGTAGAGTAAAAGTAACTATCAAAATTTCGAGGCACAATTTCCGATAGCAGAAATTTTGTTGGCGAAATTTCTGGTAGACAATTTATACTACCTGAAATTTTGTGCCTTGAAATTTTCAGTACACAAATTATACTACCATAAATTATAAAAATATAATTTTCAGTAGTATTAATTTGTATACCGGACTTTTTGAGAAACAATTTAATTACAAAAAATTTTGGTAAATGGTAACATTTTGAAGTTATTTTTTTCACCATTGAGTGCAAGTCCAATTGTGTGAGATATAAAATTCAATTTTCTAAATATAGTTGTTGTGTACTAAATGTTGTAATTATTGTTACGTTGTGTCTTGCTCAAAATTTCAAACAAACATTTCTTAAATTATGCTTAAATGTCAAAAGATTTGTCTAATTTATAGTGTGTACAATAAACTTTGAGCAAAATAATATAACTTTCTTCACATATTTATCTTTTAATTAAATGTTTTGTGATTGAAATTTTTTAATTATTTAATAAGTATTAAATATTTTTCACGTGTATATTTATATAATAAATTATAAATAATTTATTATGCCTTTTAACATGCTTTTTATACATTATCAATAAACATTATTCTCGTGTTTAATTAGTACATTAAATTATTATTAATATATCATAATTTCTTTTATATTTTTATCTTTAAAATATTAAAGAGACACATTATGCATTCTCTTTTAATTAATTAACTCACAAATGATCATCATTTAATTAATTAACACGCGACAAATATGTTTAATGTGCATGTTTGTACAATAAATTATAACTTTTTCTGCAATTTTACCTAATAAATATTCAAAAGACACTTTAATAGTAAATTATTAATTTATTGTCTAACTAATTGATCCGTGTAAAATAATTTTTATTCTAATTGACCATAGCAGATATTTATCTTGTGTACATGTGATTTGTTTAAAAAATTATAACCGGTATATTATAAACCGTATTGATGTTGTATTTTATCATATATAGAAACATTCTCATCTAAATGAAACCTTAAACAATAATTAAATAACTTACAAAAATAAATTTGATAAAAACTTCTTAGTATGGATGGCAACATAATCCACACTTACGGATACCTATTCAAAACCGTTTTGATTTGGGCAGGGAAATCCGCTTTGATTAGGTGCATGTGCAAATTTTCTCCGGAATTAAAATCGCGAGCAGAGACGGATGCGGGTGTGTTGATATCCACACCATACTCGAAAATGATAGTGTATGTTGTCTCTTAAGGATTTGAGACAAAACTATAAGTAGGGGTGTACAAGATTCAGTCTATTCTGCGAACCCGTCTTGACCCGTAAACAATAGGATAGGTCTGACCCTGTCGCAAAAAAAGTAAGGATAAGGTAGAAACAGGACCGAGTTCAGGTTATCTCTCGGGTTATCCGTCTCATCTCAAATTACTTTAAGGACAAATCATTATTTTTTTTTGTTATTGTTGTATGTTATTATTGACTCATTCTCTCTAAAAAAATTATGAATCAAATCACTAACTTTGTGATTTATAGTTTGTAAAACAATATTATGAGTTACTACTCTTGAATAAATTGACAAGTAGTAATCATATATTATTATGAGTTTCTTTATATTTATTGTTTTTTCTAAAACAAAAGTTTAAGGGTTATTATTTGGCATCTCGTTTTGGAATCAATTCGGTCTCGTTTTTATTTTGTCTCGTCCTTAATGAACTCGCAATTCATCGGGTTTGATCGGGTTAAGCGACGGATTAGGGTCTAAAATTTGGTCCGATTAAATATTGGGACCGGGTAAGAGACATATCAAATCCGACCTAACCCGTTCTGCTAGTAATATTATTGTAATTTTTAAATTTTTTATACATGCACATATTGAATATACTTAATATTTTTTAAAATATTAAAAATTAAAATTTTATCTATACAAAATATATTTTTTTTAATTTTATTATTGTCTAATGATAATTATTTTATTATACTAATTATAATAGATATGATTTTTAAATTTATAATTTTATATATATGAATAGGTGTGGGTGGGAAAACCCGAAACCCGTTGTGGGCGATGATAGGGTTTAAATTTCACACACGCTAAAATCGGGGACGAATATAGGTTTTTCCGATTAGTCGAATGTGAGTTAGGGAAGGCAAAATCCGCTCCGCTCCGTTGTCATGTCTAGTTCTCAGAACCAACAATTGCAGGAAAAGATGAACTGGCTGGATACATGTTTTACTTACTCATATTATCACAATTAATACTTAATTCTCAAATATAAAGTTTATATATCTAATGTTATTTTTTTCTAATTCTCTTGTATAATATATAGATATTCAATAAAAATTACTTGTTTCTTTCTTAATTAATTAATCTGTGAATAGCGTATATTTTTTAGCAAGTTGATCAATGTCAATATTTGTTTTCGATATGATTTGTAAAATAAATTGTAATTTACTCAAATAAAGAAAAATTAGTTTTATAATTCTTGTTTTTGTTTTAAAATTAATTCATTAACATCAATAGGCATAAACACCACCATAGATGACGTTTTTCTTGATTTTTATTGAAGCTACCTTTGAACTACCGCCACCGACCACTACCACTACCACTATTTACGACCACCCATCTCCAACCTCCTCCAACCACCATCTCCTGTAACGAGTACCAACTGACCGCAACAATAGTTACTGTCGGTCACGCTCCAACTACCACCACCAACTATAAACTGTCTATTTTGACCGTTGTCGCCACAACAACCGATCACTACTACAATAATCATATTCCATGACTACCACTTTAAACTACTATTACTAAAATTATTAAAATTTAATATTACTTCTATTTTTTTATTTGTAATTATTTTTATATGTAAATACTTTTTTATATTTGGTGAATTTATAATGAGCTAGAGTAAAGAGAGTGGTTCAATTCAAATAAAATAAAAATCGAAACTCAATTAAAAATTGAAATTAAAAACTTAAAACCGATAGATTTTGAAATTACAGAAAATCAAATAAGATCGCACAATCTTACAATCCACGACCATGGTTCCGCGCGGCGTGCTCAGTAAAGATTGCTGGTGGTGCACTACCCTTGGTGATCGAACTCGCAAGTTTTGTGTGGGATCAGGAATATAAGAGAGGATAACAATTTTAGAGTGAATTGGTGGTTTAGGCCAAGGAAAGCAAAGTTTGTGTGTATCAGCTAATAGTGATTTGTTTCTTCTGTTCCACCACATGTGTTTCTACAATGTGAGCAGTATTTCACCTCTGTAAAAGATTTATTTTCAAATACTTCCTATCAACATTATTATTAATTATGTCAACACTCAAAAGAAAAAGCACATACATACTAAGCAGTAAATACCATTAATGCAATGAGAGAAAAAAAAATATGCTGAGCAGCCAACAAATGAAGTCCATCAAACCAGCACAAAACCCCTAACAAGGAATGCAGGTTTTCAAGACATGAATCAGTTTATAGTCACTAAAGAACATTTCAATCAAACGCCAGATAGCCAATATATATACATATGAAAAACTAGCCGATACGAGGTGAGTCGTCGACTAGAATTTGTCAAGCTTATCAGCCTTAATTACGGGGTTGGATTTAGCAATAGCATCCCGACCAACAGACTGGTAATCATACTGGCAATCATGCTTATCAGAATATCGGTGCATTGCACAGAAAAGGTTCCCACATTTGCATGTGAAACCAGTTAATCCAACACGCTTCCGACAAGTAGCACATCTGCTTGGACCTGTCTTGACTTTTGTCTCCAAATTCTCACCAGACGATAAATCTCCAGAAATCTTGGCGCAGACAGTCTTGACCTCCACGTTTCCAACTTTTACGTCAACAGCATTGTCAGTCACGACTTGTTTCTCTCTGTAGGTGGAACCGCCACTCACAATGTTTTCTACCGATGTTGTCGCTAGTTTGTCTTGTTCCTGCTTCAATATTGTGTCTTTGTAACATTTGGAACACATATTCATCGTAGCAGCCCTTCCAAAGAAGCCACAATTGTTAACACAAAATATGGGGCATTCTGTTTCGTCATGAGACTCCATTATTTTATGATTACCTGCAAGCATAGAACACCTCAGTCTCTGGAAAATACAAACACAAAAGAAAAACTTATTTCTTAACAGAACACACCAGACACCAGGTATGAGGTTTACGTAGACACAGCAATAATTTGATAAAATAGAAGTAACTGAATGTGCACATGTGTTAGGGTCACACAAACCGACACATGTTGTAAACTCGGACGCGCCTTCTAACATAAAATGTGCAATGCTACATAGCTTGCTGGTGGCAAGACATCAGCAGCCAGATACTAAATACATACAAGGATTACTACTAAAACAGTACTAAGTCATTAAGAATATATAAACCATGGTTTTAAATTGCAGTGAGCAACCGCAATTGCGGCCACAATATAAAGGATGTTGAGATCTCCGCAACAGAGTTGCGACCAGACCAAACCAACCACCGCATTTTTCTGCAATATAAAGATTTACACCCGCAACCACAATTTAAAACCATGATATAAATATCATATCAGATTGTCTATCATTCATGCCAATATCAACTATTGTAGAAAAGGAATTAGCAGTATTCATTCTCGTTTGGTGATTACCCTTCAAACATCTTACAATTGTTGACAAAATTGAATTCCTAATTTTTCATAACAAAATCAAAACTGAAACCAAAGAAGAAAAACCTAGAACCCTCTCTAATCTATATGAACATTGGAAACTGACATAAAAATTCTAACCAAAACTTCACCTAACAATCACCAAATTCACAATCACAATTCAATCATGTAAACTAAACCCAACAACAACCCCATAAGTAAACATTAACTAGTACTCAAAAAAAGTAAAGAAAAAAATACAGCAAACCCATAAACCAAAAAAAAAAATCAAACTTTTAACAATCCCACCACCATCTGAATCGACAACCGCACCAAGAAAAACAAGGAATTAAAATTAAACAAATAAAACTGTAGGTATTTTAATAAATCTGTGACCTGTGTGGTTGATTTCACTTTCACTTTCACCGGTGATGATAGTGTTGATGAGGTAATTACTGAAAGAATGGGGATTTTGAGAATTATCGGAAACACAGAAGGAGGAAAAATAATAGAGGTGGAAATAATTGTGACCTTTGTTTGTTATTTATAATAGAAGAAAGAAATCTCCATAATTTATACCTGAAAGATACCGAAACATTGCATATCTTTCGGTCCAACAAAAAAAGATATTGCATATCTTTGATTAAAAAAAAATTAAATATATGTATTTATTGTCTATCTGTTTTTTCTTTTAATTATTTTATTTATTAGAAAAATTTATATTAGAGTTACACCTTAATATAATTTTATCCTGTTTTATATAAAAATTTACGTCTATACTTTTTTATAATAAAAACGTCAAATTATTATTTATTTTTCCAGCACTTTAATAAATATTATTAAAATAAAATTAAAAAAGAGTGTGAAGACTAAACTAAAAGTTAATTAAATGTTCAAAGGAGAAATAACGTATGTTTTAAAAACTTTATGATGGAAAGGATAAACCATAGAAGAAAAAAAATAGAGTGTACCCTATAAAAACTAAAATCAAAACAAAAGCCATAACTTAAAGCTCCAAAATAGGTGGGTTTTTTTTTTAAGTTTTGAAATTTTTAAAAACTAAAATTAGATTTTGTTTTCAATTTGAATTTCACGTTAAACTGTTTTTTTATTTTTTATTCTATTTTATAGTCTAAAAAATTATTTTTTGACAAAATAATAATGACATTTAAAAATAGAAAATAAATTGTTTTAGATTTTTTTAAAATATTACAAATTTATAGTTTAGTAATAATTTGAATAATTGTGGTTGAAAATGGTGGCTCCTATAGGTGACAATAGACATATGGTCAATGCCGATCAAAACGATGGTCAGCGGTGGTAAATGTGGTGGTTGACAATTATCAAAGTGGTGGTCATCAATGGTTAGCAAGACTGCATTGGTAGGCGGTGGTGGTCATAATGGTAGTTGACGGTGGTTAGTGGTGATCGACGAACGACAGTGGTCAGAGTGGGGGTTAGAGCACCGTTCGACGGTGGTCAAAGTGGTGGTCAACGCGGTGACATGATAGAATTAAACTCAAATCAAAAATTATAAAATATATTTTTGTAGTTTTGAGTTTTAGAAAAATAGTGTCTTTAAAATAAGTAAAAACTCAAGTTAATCCTATTTTACCCAAACATATTTTGTTTTAAAAGTTAACATTGAAAACCAAAAACTCAAAATCACCTCCAACAAGTCACAAAGGAATCGATAATTAAGAAGAAATAATATGTTGCAAATAAGTCTTCATTTATACAACTTGGCAAGACATAACAATTTCCTTTCTATGTGACAAATCCTACTCAAGAAATTAGACTATTATGAAGACATCAAGGAACCAAAGAAAATCGCTAAAAGCCTTTTTAGTTTCACAACGAATTACATCCAAGCCGGAAATTCTGCAAACTTTTGTCATGAACAATCTCTATGGCATGCAAAACACTTGAAAATTTTGCCTAATAAGCATTAGGCAAACCAATAAATTCCGAGAAGCCACTAACAAAAGTACCCAAATGATCCTTGAAAATACCTCCATAAGTAGCAATTCTTTGAGATCCTCTAGAGGTACCATTAGTGTTGCATTTTATCATTAGTAGAGTTAATATGGATTACCATATTCTTGATGTCTATACACATACCATGATGTGTTTTTTGCATAATCTGAGGCAAATTCTATTTCCCTCCCAAAATGAAATCCGAGACTAAATAATTAAACTGAGAAGCAGTTGAGCTAGCCAAATTAAGAGAATAAAAAAAACGGGATCTCTAGCCATTTCTCAGGCCAGAAGGAAAATGAGGAACCATCACCATTTTCTGATAACTATCATCATAAATAACCATCAATGTTTTCTTTAATCCATGTCAAATAGAATATTTAAGATAATCTACCACATGTTGCTTACTAATAAAGAATTTGTTTCTAAAAGTTTGAGACCATTGATTGTTGACAGCGATCAAGTCCTAGCAAAATAACAAAGGTTTTTAAAGATGACACTTTCTCAACAAAAAAAATTTACAAGTTTATGTTCTCAATATGAATTGCAACTGTTTTTCTCGTAACTGTTGATATTGAAATTTCAAATCTTCAAGGGGTATGTATAAGGCCGCATATTCCTTCACTTTAAAAATATTATTTAAAAATGACTTGTCAAATGCTCAAAGTTTCCTACTGAATGTTTGTATGATTGAACTTATTATTTTTATCTTAGTAGGTAAATTATGGTCATATAGATGAATTTGATGGCTTGGAAAAAGAGGATGAAGAACAATTGTTTGATGAGTTAGAAGAAGACGAAGATATCTATAAAATTGAAACATTTTAATTTTAATTTCTGTAAAATAAAAATTTATTTTTGTAGTCTTTAAAAATTTATCATGTATACAGTTTTAATCTTTGTTGAAACGAAACATATTTAATTCTCTTTTAACTATAAAATTTGTGAATGATTTTTTGCAAACATATTTAGAATAATATAAGAAGTCCCTCCACGAAAATTTAAAATTTTTTAAATATAAAAAACTCAAAATAAAAGTAAAAAAGAAAAATTGTTTTTAAATCCTAACTCAACCCACAAATGTCAATATTGTTAGATTCAACATTGTCTCTTAAATTCGAATTCAATATGTTACATATGTATGTGAAATTCTGATAATATTTAGGGGCAGTCAAGGGCTGCAACCCCCTCCCCCGAATCAAGACACTACTACTACCCCCTTCTCCCATTAACATACTATATTGTATTATTATAATATTATATATAAACTACTATATTATATTACTCCTTATCTTTTTAACAAGAGATAGTTGAGTTATATTCGGTCAATAAAAATTAATGTATTTAGTATGGATTAAATAGATCAATTTTGGATCAAATTATAATTTTATTGTCTTTTATAAAAACAGTCGGAAGTAATATTTAATAATAAAATATAAATATGTATATGTATTATAATGTGTTATTTAATTATTTATTTGAATTTTTATTATAAAAAGAGTTATGATAATTTGATTTTATAGGATATTAATTATTAAAATTATATTGTCCCGTCTATTAGATTTTTAGATTTGTCTCTGTCTATAAACAGAAAAAAGTAAAAAAGAAAATTAGATTTAAAATTTGATTATTTTAGTTCATTCTTTGTAGATAAATTTTTTATAAGATTATAAACATATATGTAGAAATGAAATGTTTTTAGTGTCAGTAAACGGAATGTTTCAAACATAGTCTTTTTTAAATCAGTTTTTTTATGTAAAAAATATGTATAACTCGAGTGAGGTTTAGTAAACGAAATTTAAGTCTAATTTTTAGGCGTTTTCTACCACGCACCCTCCACCTAAGTTTGTCACCTCCAACCCATATGAAAATACAATTTTGTTCTTTTAACCATTTATAAAAATCTCAAAATATTTTACCTCTTATTTTTTCACCTCCTCTTTCGAACATTTGGAGAAATTACCTCAACTTTCAAATTTTTTCAAATCTTCGAAACCAATAAGTAAGTAATAATCAAATATTTCAAACTTTCAAAATAGAAAATTTTCAGAATTTCGAAACTTTTGAACAATTTGAAACTTTCGAAATAGAAAAATTCCAGAATTTCGAAACTTTCGAACAATTCAAAACTTCTGAAATAGAAAATTTCAGAATTTTTGGACCTTTCGAATAATTCAAAACTTTCGAAATAGGAAAACTTCTGAAAATTTCTAGATTTGGAAATGTTTGAAATTTTCCAATACATCATAGAAAAAAATAATAAATGCATTGCAATAAATGACATAATACAATTTTGATTTTGTATAATAAAACATGATTTGTAATCAGAATTTGTAATTGATTGATTGATTAGTTAAACACATATTGTGACTAATCTATATTATATCAAAATAAGATCTATTTTATAATTAAAATTGTACACGTGTCAACTGCAATGACATCCTGGAACCACAACTATCATAGAGAATAATAATAATAATAATATAATAAATGCACTGCAATAGATGACAAAATACAATTTTAATTTTATATCTATACTATATAAAAACAAAACTTACTTTATAACTAATATTGTACACATGTCAATTAATTGGAGGGACATTCGTGCACCACAACCATCATTGAAAAAAATAATAAATGCACTGCAATACAAAACATAATACAATTTTAATTTTGTAATAGGTTGATTACTTTTTTCTCATCGAAGGGAAATAAAATAAATAACAAAGAACAACAACTACGAGATTAAACTCTCAAGAATTGGATCATCATAGAGCCCATTAAACAAATATTAGACAAAGAGTTAGTCAAACAAAAAACTCTCTTAGTTTCTTATCAAGTGAAGCACCCAATTTAGCAAGTCAATCAACATAAATATTATCTTCATGCAATTGATTGATTACTTAAATTAATACATATTATCACTAATTTATACTATATGAAAAAAAGACCCATTTTATAACTAAAATTGTATACAAGTCAACTCTAGGGACATGCTGGCTACTATTTTAAAATATTAAATTTAGTTAATATATATATATATAAAATAAAAATATTTAAATACATAATTAGGGGTTGTTTCGTCAACTATTTGTTATAAGTTTTTATATTAGTTTATGAATTTAATTTATATATTGTCAATATAAAGAGTTTTGACATTATAAATCAATCACAACCATTAGTTCATTAATAATGTTTGACTTTTACCACAATTATTTATAAAGTCACTCACATAATTAATAAGATTTACTAACTGTGTAAAACTATTTACATTAATTAACAATACATAAAAATCAAATCCTTAATATATATATATATATATATATATATATATATATACTTTAAGTCCAACTACTAATATCATAAATAATGTATATATTTTATTTTATATGATTTATTTAATTTTTTGACAATTAATATACTATTTACAAATATTTGTTAACAAATGCATTACATAGATAAAAATAGTACATGTAGATCATTATTTGTAATCAATGTTCTAATTATTTGAAAACATTTCAACAATAAAAAAATGGTCTAACCTAATTTTATTCTCACCGACATATTCTATTGAATTATTATAGTATGCATTTTAAAATTCAAACACAACATACAACAACAAAAAAGATTCAAACACAACATCAAACTTATGCGAGTATATGAAAAATAAAATTTGATATTGTGCACTAAACCAATTTTTCTAATATGATAATAAAAAGAAAACACAAATACATATTCTTTATAACCTTGTAAACAGATCACTTCACAACAACAATTTGTTATTGAGAATTAAATCAATTAATTATTACCAAATATTATATCGATTGCGTGTTTAAAATTTGAATTAGGGATTTAAATTTGGTGTATGAACATATTCTTTCATTTACATTTACAACTATAAAAGATAATAATTATGCAGTCTTCAAAATTTCATTAAATTAACTACAATTAATAATTGTCTTCATTCTCCTTCAATCACCTACAATCAAGTATTCCTCTTAGTAGCATATCTCATCCAATTTTCTTTCATTATAGAATATAGAATAATTACTACATTCGACTTTTCAAATCAATTAAACAAATAAAAATTCCTATATTTATCAATTGTAAATTACAACTTCGAAACATTATGATTTTTCATCTCCTTTCTTAAATACCAAACATTGTGATTTTTTAAATCGGTGGCATATTAATTATTTTATTTTCATATGTACTCCAAAAAAATATTGAGTATGAAAAATATAATTTTTTAATTTAATTCTTCCAATTGCAACTCATGGTTGCCAAGCTTTTAAAGGATGGGGCAAGGTAAGCCTCGACTGCAACCTATTGAATCATAGCTTCAAAGATGAGAAGCTTTGGGTAAATTTAATTATAGAATATTCTTTGGTTTCTTGGAACATTTTTATTTTAAAACATGTTTATTGGTTAATCAGTATACCGGTTTATAGTCTTCTTTTTTGATATATTTTATTCAGATGAGTGGTAAACTATTCATTTTTGAACATTTAGTATGTACTTTAAAATTTGTTTATCGGTTTTTCATGTTAATATTTTTCATCATCTTTGTCTCGAGTTTCTATCGTACTTTACATGCAAATGAGTTTTTTTAATCTTTTTTTGTGTCTCTTCTATTCTATAATTTTATATATGTTCCTTTGTATTTTTCTATTATATCATTTTACAAAGTGTCATTCTTCAAGATTACTTTCTTGACCACAAATATTTTTACTCTAATTTTAGTACTGAGAAAGACAAATGTAAATCATTTTGTTAGTTCTCATTAAATCTTAAAGTCGTTCTCTACAATTTGGACTAAAGATACCATTATCTCACTATAAAATTTGAAGTTAAATATGTTTTTGAACTCTATAAATATAATGTTTTATTTTTAGTCCTTCTAAATTTTATCTTCAAACAATTGTTCTCAAATAATTATTGTCAGTAAATTTGACCCCTTATTTTAAGTCAACTTCTATGTATCTTTATAATTTTTGAAAAACTATCTTACAGTAATGTTCAAGACATTATAAAAATTTATTCTACAAAAGTTCAAAAAAAAGTTTAACAAGATATTAATTTAAAATTATTTTTTAAGCTTTTTGGTCATTTAATTCATCATATTGTAATATTCTAAATATACTTGCAAAAATTCATTTAAAAATATAAATAATACACATTCTAAATATTTGAAGGACCATTGTTTGAAGAAAATTTTTAGACAGACTAAAAACAAAATATATATATATTTATATAACCAAAAACTTATTTAACCCTATTTTTTTCCATAAAAAATGTCATATTTTCTAATTCAAATTTTAAATATGACATTCTATTTACCCGATAGCCACAATAGGTATTGAGCTCAAAAAAAAAAAACTTTATGCATGAATTGGTAATAAATATCTTCTAATAGTGTCTTCATGAGAATACTCTATTCATTGTTTGTTTTCAAATTTACATTCTCTCATCTCAATTATTCTACACTTTTTTAATTAAAAATAAATAAAATAAAATAATATGGCCCATAACTAAAAAAATATTTATTCCTTTAAATTGGTAAAAATTACATTGATTGAGAAAACAATTTAAAGTTGCTAAAATTGCGGTGTCCAAAATACAAATGTTTCTAAAGGTGTAGTGTTTTAGATGCCAAAGTCGTTGATTGAATGCACTGAATCGAAGTTGATTTGTCAATCTGAACCAAACGAACACCGCAAGACAGAAACCCAAATAATTATGCATTAAGATGACAAACAAAACAACGCCATACTCAAATGAAGAAATCACGGGTGAAACACAGAAAAAAAAAACCTAATCTTGTGTGGTAATCAGTTATTTAGATTAAAAAAAAAAACAATTTTGATGAGTGATTTTAGACATAAAAAATGTTCATAAATCACATAACTTTAATGAAGAAAGAAGAACAATGGTGGAAGTGGGGAGACTAAGTTATTTATGCAGAAACTAAGTATTTTATCTAACACAAATTAATCTTCTATTGCCGATTTTTACAATTCATTTGGATATATTCGATTTGGACATATTGATCTCTCAAATTGGAAAAACTTCTTTTGTAAAATGAAATATAAATTATAATTGTTATTAATTCAAATAGGTTGGCAAGATTTACATTTAAAATTTAAAAACTATTTGTATTATATTTTTTATATTGATGTTTATAATAATAGATTAAATTTTCAAGAATTATTTTTAGTTCGCCGTTAAATTGTATGAGTATAATTTGGAATGCAAATCGAATGGTGTTGACAAGTAATTAGGGATTCAAATTCTATTGAAACAAATCGTTAATAAAGGCTATTTTTTATTCTCTATAATGGGTTTGGGGTAATTTTATTTAAGAATTTGCATTGGATCCAATTGTCTTATGTATTTGGTCAATAAATTTTTTTTATTGTTTTTGAGAAGCAATCAAAAAAGTTATTATAATTTATGTTTTTATGTGATTTAAAATCAATATTGTTCAAAATAAATTACATAATATATTACAATCTGTATAATATTTATTTATACATAGATTAAATTGGTAAATATCATTAACTCAAAAAAAAAAAAAAACAAATAAGTGAATATTATCTATCATGTTATTCATGTAAACACTAAAATATGATATCAATGACTATATAGTAAAATGTATTAAAAAAATTAGAATAATTTAAACTTAATTTAAAGATAATTCTTTGAAATTTATGCAAACAATTACTTCACTCATACTTGATACGGGTTCCATACTAGTTTTGTTCTAAATTTGGACCGTAAGTCATATGTAAACTCATCACATGTTATCATACACAGAGAACACTAGATCTTCTCTCGGTCCTCCTTTTCTGTATTTTTTCATGATGTAAAAAACACAACAAAAATGTATAAACACAACAAAAATGTATAAATTGTCCATCATCATGAATTATTTATCAACTTGTCCATATTAAAATTTACCTATTAATATTCTGTAATTACAACTCAATTACCAATTTTAAGACATCGGTATGTAGAGGTTTCAGTTAATATTTTAAAAATTGGATTGAAGTTCGAACTCGCAAGTATTTTGGATCATAGTTTAATTGGTTCAATCGATTGAACTATAGTTGAACCGAATAATAAATAAAGTAATAAAAATAGTGTTAAACTCTATAAATATTTAAAACAAATTATAATTTAAAAACTAAAATCAATAAAATTTACAAATAAACTTATAAAAAAATTTACAAATAAAAATATAAAAGCTTAATTGCATTTTTGGTTCATATACTTTCACCAATTCACGTGATTGATCCCTATATTTTAAAATCCGACTATTTTGGTCTCTCATTTTAGATTTTTTAACTAAAAAATGATGATTTGACATAATTATAATGACGTAGCATGCAATCTTATGATGTATAAACATTTAGAAAGCTACTGGAAAACTTTTTGGCAAGTTTTCTGGTAGCTACTAGAAAACTTCACGGCAAGTTTTTCGGTTGTGTTACGGCAAGTTTTCCGGTTGTGTTAAATGTACGCGTCTTTTTCGGAAAACTTTCTGGCAAGTGTTCCAATAGTGTTAAATGTACACGTCTTTTTTGGAAAACTTCCTCTCAGCGATAGTATTAAATGTATGTGTTTTTTCCGAAAAACTTTTTCCAAGTTTTTCGGTAGAAATTAAAAAAAATTAATTCGATAGTAAAAAAAAAAAGAATAATTTTGACATTTTAAAATAATTTATGAGAATATAAGTATAATTGTGGGGTATGGAGTAAAATTTTCTTTTCTTTTCACCTCCCAAAACTAACGCTAATGTTACTACTTCTATAAAGTGACTTTCCTCCTCCTTCCAATTTCTCATGTTATCTTCTTCTCCTCTTTCTAATCCTCTTCTTCAAATTTGTATCTACGCCTAAAACATAATTTTGTAATTCAACCCAATCTTCTACGGATTTGAATAAAAAAATAATTTATTTTTTATAAAAGATTCAACCATTAACCACTTAAAGTGAAGAAAAGTTACTAGGATGATTTTTGTTTTATTTTTTATTTGTAAAGGAAATATTACTGAAAAAAGAGAAAAAAAATAATCAGAAATCTAAAAAAATAATAATTTGTTGGACATTTTAAAAATTGTCTTTGGTTTGTTCCATATCTCGATTCGTTTTATTTATGTTTGTTTTTAGTATTAATCTGAATTTGGATCCTAGTTATCGATTGAACAGATTAATCCGATCCAATTTTAAAAGACATCAACTTATCGATTGAACTACCTGATCCAATCATTAAAAAGATTGATTTCAGTTTAAACTTAAGATAGTAAACTAAAAAAATAATTTGTTTATTATATTTTGGTGCAAAAGAAGTTGCTTATTAACTAAATAAAATTAAAAGAAATAAATATATCCTTAATACATTAAGAAAAAATAGTTGGCTACAAAATTTAGACGGATGAATGCATGATTATCTCGTCCAAATCTGCCTCTTAAACCTTTAATCTTCATCTGTGCTAATTCTTGAAACCTCATTTTCCTATGCCCATTTCGCTTTTTTTTTTTACCGGTGAATTTTTAAGTTGCATTTATTTCATTTTTCCCCCTTCATTTGTTTTATATTAAAACCCTCCGTTGCCCTTGGTTGTTTATCTATCAATTTGATATTAGTGAAATAATATTATCTACATTACCTTTAGAGTATTTAATTATTTATAGTTTAAATTATACTGTGTTGTTTTTGAGTTTTGAAAATCTGTTTCAAAATAAATTTATGTCACCAAAGATATTACTGGATTGAGTCGCGGACTAAGTCGTTCTTTTTAAGACATTTCGCAGCAATGCCCAAATTGTGCAAGACAGACTAACAACCACAAAGTCTTCAGGATAAAATAATACAGACAAATTGTATTGGAATTCTATTGTATCGTAATAGAATTACACCCTCAATATGGTGGTTAAAGTCATTTTTAATATGGCGATTAAAGTCACTTGCAATATGGTACTATGACCACTCATAAATAAAAAAGACTACGACACAAAAACCGCTCTAAAATGACAGTGTATTAGGACCACTAAAAAATTGAAGGGACTACAACATAAAAACCGCTCTAAAAGAAAGTGATATTAGAACTACTAAAAATCGAATGGACAGAAAGAAATGAGAGAAGTGACTCAAAAATTCATCGAGTAGAAGAGGGAGAAAAAAGAAAGTTGAAAAAAGGATCAAACTTTAGTGTGATTTTCGCAAGAGTTTGACACTCTTTATACAGTGATAGAAGCAAACTGACATATGTTTTCTATCAAATGTGGGACTTTTGTATTTATAGAGTTGAAAACTACTCGATGTATGAGAGTTTTCCAATGTGGAATTTCAATAATTTTTAAATTCACACACTAACATACTCTATGTTCCAACAATCCTCCACTTGAATTAAAAAAATGTTTCTAAAGTAGCGTCAAACGCTTCTATAAGATTGTGCATAAGCAGATGTGTCTCTTGACTTGAACCTTTGTATAATAAGTGAGATTCAGATTCAACAATAGTGACTCGTAGTCTTGAACTCTATCTCTGACATCAAACTCACACACAACCTTTTCATATGGTGTATTCTCAAAAGCCCATGCATTAATGATTTGCACGTTTATCCCAGTATAGTGAGTCTATCAAGAGTACTCATGTAGCTAGGTACTCCACTCCACATAGAGTATAGATCTCATTAAGAATTTCTATTATCTCATTCTGTTATTACTTCAGGAATCATACTTCTTTGATTTATAATAGCATGTTTATCTTATACTGGTAAATCTGCACAATAGTCCCACATCGTAGGCAATGTCGGGTCTAGTATAGTCAATGGCATACATGAGACTTCCAATGATGCTCGCATATTCAGTTTGTTTAACACCTTCACCGGTGTTCTTGAAAAGTTTCACACTTGGACCATATGGTGTACAAGCAAATTTACAGTCAAAGTATTTGTATTTCTTTAAGATCTTTTCAATGTAGTGAGATTGATCTAAAGAAATTCCATTTTCTGATATAGTAATCTTGATTCCACGGATTACATTCGCTTCTTCGAGGTTTTTCATATCAAAGTTGTTACACAACAATGATTTGACAATATTTACAACATGACTATTTGAACCAAATATGAGTAGGTCGTCTACATAGATAAATATGATAGTGCAAATGTCATTTTCAAATTTGTAATATATACATTTGTCACTTTCATTCACTTTAAACTCATTCGATATAATCAAGTTATCAAACTTTTCATTTCATTGCTTAGGAGTTTGTTTAATACCATACAAGGATTTATCTAACCTACAGACCTTGTTTTCTTGTCCATGAATAACAAAACCTTCAGGTTGTTTCATATAGATTTTTTCTTCCAAGTCACCATTAAAAACATATTTGTTTTGACATCTATTTGGTGTATCACCAAGTTATGAATAGCAGCAAGTGAAATGGGTACCTTAATGGACGTAATTCTAGTGACCGATCAAAAAGTGTCAAATAAATCTATATTTTCTATGTCTAAAACCTTTGGCTACAATGCGAGCCTTGTATTTATCAACAGTTCCATCGAGTTTTAGTTTGTTTTTCAATATCCATTTACAACCAAAGATGAAGAAGTTTCTTGAAGATTTGCAAGATCCTCTTCTAAGGTATAAGTCGTATAATCAAGGGTTTGTAATATTTAACAACTATGACTTCTTACTTCTTTGAGTTTCTGTTTTGTCTTGCTTGCTACTTTCAGTGCTCCTTGTAAAAGGAGCGTGATTTGGTTCGCTGCCCCCACTATTTCTCGATTTGAAAGGGAATTTATTTTCGTAGAAGTCAACATCATTTGACTCTATGATCACTTTCTCATTTAGGTCATAAAACCTATACACTTTATTTTTACTCTATAACCAATGAATACACATTCATAGGCTCTATTGGCAAGTTTAACTCGCTTGGGATTATGACAACCAAACAGTCCCAAGTTCTAAAATAAGACAAGTTCGGTTGCATTTATTCAAAATCTCATAAGGAGATATTTTGCTTTTAAATTTATGAATTCTATACAAAACATAGCAAACAGTCAATAAAGTTTCCCCCCACCAATGAGATGCAACACTAGTGTTAAGCATAATAGCAACAACTAGTTTAGTAAGAGTTCTATTCTTTCTTTCGGCATTATCATTCATTTCAGGCGAATATGGTACAAATGTTTCATGTATAATTCCATGAAATTTATAAAACTCATTAAACAAACTAGAATCATACTTGGTTCCTCTATCACTACGGAACATCTTAATCTTTCTACTAAATTGATTTTCAATTTCAGTTAAAAACATCTTAAACATGTCAAACACTTCCCTTTTATTATTCATTAGATATACGAAAGTATAGTAAAAAAAATCCTCAATAAAAGTGATAAAATAGTGTTTTCCATTTCTTGTTAATGTCCCATTAAGTTCGCATATATCATAGTGTATTAAATCTTAAGGCTCATATTCTCTAACTATTGATTTATGTGAACTCTTTGTTATTTTAACTTGACTACAAAAATCAAATTTTTCAAAATTGATAACTTTGGAATTAAACCTAAGTTACTTAAGTTTAAAGTTACACATTTGTTCATATGACAAAGTCTAGCATGTCAAATATTTAGAATCACACAACATGTAAACATAAGGAGACATTCTTAATTTCAACATTTAATTTAAGCATGTCTCAGGTGTACCATTTGCTAACAAAAATATCATATTTGAAATTGGTGTACAAATCTTTCCTTTATAGAGTAAGTAAACCCTGCCTTATCTCTGGAGACGGGTTATTAGATTCTCTAGAGAAAATTCTTTTGTTTTATGCGTGAGATAATTTTTGAAATCCTTCAAAGTAGGGACAATTTGTCAATAATAACAACCAATTTGAAAATTTTCATCTAAAGTCATACCTTAAGAGATGATCTCATGAGCTATCTTTTGAATTTCACGGGAGTGAACCTCCACAGATCTGTCATCGGTCATCTAATACTCTAATACTTGAGGTAGCAGATCACAACATACTTTTTAGCCCCAACTTCCTCATTATCATATTTCTTCTTTAGAGCATCCAAAATCTGTTTAGCAATATTGCTGGAACTGTAATAATCATACAAATCATCAACAAGTCCATTACGAATATAATTCTTATAGAGATAATCATTATCCTCTCATGGGTTAATTCTTTAGATTTCTTATCCTTTTCTGTTTGCCTCAAACTGAAACAGTTTATTCAAATCAGAGCTAGCATAACAAGATCTAGTAATCTCTTCGGTTGACATGGCAAAAAGAAACGTCTTAAAATTGTTGTTTTTTGAGTTTCAAAAAACTATTTCAAAATAAATTTATGCCACCGAAGAGATTATTGGGTTGAGCGCAGACTAGATCGCTCTATTTAAGACATTTTGTGGCATTACCCAAATTGTGCAAGACATAGATATCAACCACAAAGTCTTCAGGATAAAACAACCGAGACAAACTGTATCGGAGTTCTACTGTACCGTAGAAAATAGTTCTAGAATTACACCCTCAATATGGCAGTTAAAACTACTCTCAATATGACGATTAAAGTCACTCGCATTATAGTACTATGACCACTCATAAATCAAAGGACTATAACACACAAACCGCTTTAAAAGGAGTGTGGTATTATGACCACTCAAAAATCGAATGAACTACGACATAAAACTACTCTAAAAGAAAGTAGTATTAGAACCACTAAAAATTGAAGGGACGAAAAGAAATGAGAGAATTTGCTTGGAAATACTTCGAGCAGAAGAGGGAGAAAAGAAAAAGTTGAGAAATGCATGCAACTTTCATGTGCTTTTCACAAGGGTTTAACACTCTTTATATAGTGATGAAAACAAATCCACATATGTTTTTTTTTATTCAATATGAGACTTTAGTATTTATAGAATTGAAAACTACTCAATATATGAGAATTTTTTAATATGAAACTTCAACAATTTTGAAATTCAAACACTAACATATTCTATGTTCTAACATACTCTTTCAGAGTATTATTTATTATAACGAATAATTTTTCTATAAATTATGAAGGAATTTTAATTGAGTATGTTATAGTTAATAGTGCATAGAATAATTTTTTTATTTTTAATTATTTAAATATAAAACTCAAATTTCCACCAAATAGTTCAAATTCGTGCATCACACATCATAAAATAATATTTTTATTAAAAAAGAAGAAAACTTAAATATGCAAAAAGTTACCGTAAATATGAGTCATTTTAATTTCAAATAAAAAGTTTTTTTTTTCAACTTTTAACTTTTGAGTTTTAGATCTCTTTTAAGTTGGTTTTTTGTTGAAATAAACAAAAATCGATGATGTGGCATACATGATTAGCCTAATTTTATGTCAACTCCCCTTTCCTTGTCTAATTGGCAGTGTGTGACAAGGATAAGTGTTGTTGACTCATTAAAAAAAAATTATATAAAAATAAAACATTTTATTTAAAAATAAAAATAAAAAGATCAAAGGTTAGGTTTGAAGGTTGAAGGAAGGTGAGCAATGTAGATGAGAGCATTGTTGCCAAAAAGGTTGTCATAAAAAGCAAATCAGCATCCAGTATCATTTGCCCAGATTTGGAATCAAAGCCAGGACTAATAGTAAAATCTCCCATTATCCCTACTTCTTCAGGGTCTCAAATGAGTTTCACTTTGTAATGGTTCAACACATAAAAGAGTTGAATCAGTGAAGGGTTGAGAGGGAGAAAGAGAAGAGCTTTGAGTTGTGGGTTTAGGTCGTTTAGATCGATGAAATTTCTTTTGCTTTTTATTTATTTTTGGTTTCCTTTTGTAACAGATGTTGGTTTGGTTCTTAGAGATTGCGGTTTTCAATCTTTGTATTACTTAGATCCCAAATTTAATCTTCGATTTTTTTCTCTCTCCAAGTTCCTTAAATAAAAATTTTTCAATCTCTGATTTTTTTCTTTAGATGAAAAATTTAATACATTGTTCCATTTATGTTGGATAGTTGATGGTATAGCAACGTTGATGTTGGGTTTTATGTTGGTGGTGTATCAGTTTTCTGGCATTCTGGATTTGTGAAGATGAATATTTAGAGAATGATTTTTTTTAGATTAAAATTTAGAGTTTTGTACCTGCTACTCTAAGTGGTCTCTGGCGGAAAAAGACAATTTTACCTTTTTAATTAAATATAAAACTTTGAAGTTTTTTTACTTTCTACTTTTCATTCACTCTTTTGAGAATTTAGTCAAATTCCAACAACTTCGAATCTTTCAAACTTCATAAACACAATTTTTAAATTTTTTTGAAACTTTTAAAAGAGCTAAAATTTTTGAAATGAGAAATTTTCAAGATTTTTAAATCTTTCGAACAATTTGAAATATTTGAAATAGGATAAATCAAGAAATTTTGAAACTTTCGAATAATCTTAAATATTCGAAGTAGGATAAATCCAGCAATTTCAAAACTTTTAAAATATGAAAAACTTTCGAAATTCTGATTTTTTTTATCATTCGAAAGTTTTGAACCTTAAAATTTTAAAATATTATAAGATTTTGAAATTTTGGAAACTTTTGAAGCTTTCTAAATTTAAAACTTTTGAAAATTTCTAAATTTAGAAACTTTCGAAACTTTATAAATTTTCGAAATGTACTTTTATTTTGAAAATTTGTTTATAACGATACTTTTGAAAATATCAGTTTCAAAAATTTGAAACTTTTAAAACTATCAATTTCAAAACTTATTTTAAATTGTTAAAGAGATAAAATTGTATTTTTATGTGTTTTGGGAGGCGACAAATGCAGCAGCTGGAAAGGTGCCAAATAGAAAATTCTGAAACTTATAGGCAATGATGGATATTGGATTGAAGGTATTAATATTATATGAAAGGGGTGAATATTATTAGATTTTTGTCAACAAAAAAAAAGAAAAGAAAATTAAAATTATTAGAAAAGCTGACATATATGATTGAACATTTTATAAGCCATCTAAGTAAATATTTAAATGTACGTCATTAAAATTTGTCTACCTCAACAAAAAAGTTTAATGAAGAACTAAATTAAAAAAGATTTAAAATTGCAATGTCAAATTAAAAAAAAAAATAGTGGGACTAAAATCAAAGTAGCTGCCTAACCTTTTACGTATTTAAGCTAAAGAAAAATATCATAGCACATGTTAGACATGTTATAACGGGCTACTTAGTCCATTTAAGGTCGGCCATAGCGAATTGCAGGTTTCTTCTTATTGGACAAAAAATTATTGTTTTAATATTAGCTGGTAAAATACTACTTGAACTCTACCCTAGTTGGGCGGGTAACCCACACATTTTTATAATATTATATTTTCAATTTCTTTGCAACTCTTTTAATTTGAAAATTTTTTTTATGTCCATTTAAAAAAAATTATGGTATACTCTTTATACGTAAAATATGAATCAATTTGAATGAGTGTAAATTGTAAATCGATATTCAGTTCAAGAAGACAAGTGCAACTGAAATATGATATTTTCAATATTCATCTTAGTAATGGAGGTATCTTAGATCGTTAAAAATACACAATAAAATAACACATAAACTAAGTTCGGATTTTCCAATTAACATAAACATAATTCAAAATTTTCAAACACAACACACAAATTAAAAGAATTTTAAATTGTCCAAAACAACTTAGAGATATTATCTAACATAACACAAATGAATTTAGATTTGTCGAATATAACCCAAACTCAAACAAAATTCAAATAGAGTGATAAGTAGTTCTAATGTGACTATGAAATAAGTCTTTTTAGACACCTTAAGCAATGTTCACATTTTTCAAAGTGTTGGATGATTGTCTACTTATATCATTTTTATTTGTATCATTGTCATTGTCATATTCTACAAAATAAATAAATTGATTGTTAAAAATATATAACCAACTAAATATAATATTTTATCACAAAAGATAATTATATACATATATATAACCAACTAAAGATAATATAAAATTTTGAAAAACTTATTTTCAAAACCATATAACATACTACATGTGCATAAGAGAGCTTGAACTGATTCAACTTTCAATGAACTTCTATACTTGTTCAAAACTCGAGAGCCAATACTAAAAGCAGATTCAGATGCCACCATGGTTATTGAAATACTCAATACATCACAAGTCATGCTTGTTAGATTAGGACATCGACAACCAATATATCAAAATCAGTCGATGGAGGTATCATTTGTTAATCTAAATAAGAATCATGTTCAGATATTCCAGAACAAATGACCTTATCTCACACACACACACACACACAAATAAATAAATAAAATGATGTATCGATTTTTTCTCCTCCAAAACTAGGTTACACTTTGTGAGACACACACACACACACACAAAAATAAATAAATAAAATGATGTATCGATTTTTTCTCCTCCAAAACTAGGTTACACTTTTTGAGCCACTTTGATTAGAAGGAATCTCATGTTTGACTTACTTGGTGTAGAGATTACGCAAGCTCTTCTCGACTCTTTCAACTTTCGTCTTACTAGTGAGTAGATCAAGTTTATGATACACAAATTTCAAAAAGTTAGCTTTTTGGTTGGATCAAGAATAGCCCATAATGTCAAGATCACACTATACTCACTCCAATACTTGTCAAATTTCTCCCTCATTTGTATAGTCATTTGTTCAATCACTTTATTTTCACTTTTTTAAATAAATATTTAAAAGATACTCTATCTTCCATATTTCTCCGAAGTACAAATTTGATGTAGGATAAGAAGATCCAGAGATCAAGTTTGTAATATTATAAAATGACTTCAAAAGCTCACACACTATTTCAGCTCGTCTCCGCTCATCACTTGTAGGACAACACGTAAAATTTGAATCACACAAACTTAAGCTATAAAAGGAACAAAGATAATTAATCGCACTCTTAAAAAAGTGGAGTTCCATCTAGTAACACAATCCGATCTCAACCCCATTGTTGTATAAATCTCACCAACATTCTTAACACATTCAAAAAATTGTGTTCTACTTTATGTTACCCTTACATAAGTCACATTTTGTCTAATTTTATGTAATGCATCACTAACCGTCTTCAATCCATCTTGCATAATGAGGTTCAAAATATGAGCACAACATGTTATATGAAACAATTCTCCATTAAGCAACAAGCTATTTGACAATACTAAGTGTTATTTCAAAAAGTTTTGCATACTATCATTTGCAGAAGCATTATCCATAGTGATGGAAAACATTATTTTCTATGCTCCAATCATTCAACATTTCAAGCACTTTTAATGCTAATTCTCGCCCTATATGTGGGAGTTCCATGTGAGCAAATGCTATAATCTTATTTTGCAGCTTCCACTTTACATCTACATAATGAGCCGTTAAATAATAAACCTTCACTGGTGCATGTAGTCCAACAATTAGAAATCAAACAAACTTTTCTACTAATTCGAGTCACCCTCATAAATTTTCAAAATATTTTTGGAAGAATTATTTCTTAAAACAAAAGAATAGTCATCAAATTTATGGTATTTTTCAAAGACCCTCCACTCAACCATATTAAATTGTGTACCATGTGTGATAATCATTTAAGCTAAGATTTCACGATTAACCTTAGGGTCAAATTTTTTCTTTTTGAATTTTCCTTCAACACCAATAAATATATCACCCATATCATGATACTTACTTATCTTTTTACAATTATCAACATGATGATTTAAATGAGAAGTTCCATTAGTTGAAACACAACTCAATAATTTCCCACACCCCTTACATCTATATCTTTCTTTTTCATCTATAACACTAACCTTTACAAGATGTTTTCCAAACTGCGGATGTTAGTGTCTTTCTTTTTTTTGGTTTGTGGTTCAAAAGATACTTCTTGATTAGTGTCATCAAGAGCAATTACATTAGGTTGAGTATGAGTTGGTACTTTTGGAGGTTCCTTAGCTTTGTTAGTCTCATTATCAAGTATTTCAACACTACTACTATTTTCCATATTGCAAGTGGACACAAACTATAATCCCTACAAATCATAATCTCAAATCGGAACAAGCAAACCAAATGAAGATCCTAAATCAAAATAAACAAACAACGTGAACTACTTCATAGACCCATGGTAACAGATGTCAAAAGAACAAATACACATTCAAAAGAGCACAAATAAAAATTTGCCATAGATTGAGCAATAACACAAAAAGGATACAAATAATAATTAAATCTGTTATAGCAAGAACGCAGGGAAAGAATATTACATAACATCAACACAATCAAATGGAGCAAGTAGAAACAAAGTATACCAAAAGCTTTTGAACATCCACACCCAAACCTGCAACTCCAATACCACCCCGCCCCGTCGGGATGACTTTTTAACATTCACACTCAAATCCAATGGGGACGGGTTTGTTGGAACCAAGTTGGTTCTTCCAATTAAAGTTTTGATGTTAACAAAAGTATTTTATGAAAATAACATATTTGACTTAGAAGAAGAATGCAAAAAATCAAAGAATGACGTCACCAAAAGCAGAAACACGAGGATGACGTCACCAGAAGCATAAATTAGAGGATGACATCACCAGAGGATGACGTCACAAGAAGTAGATATCAGAGGATGACGTCACCAGATGACGTCACTAGAGGATGTCACCAGAGGATGAAACCACCAGAAGATAAAGCCAGAAGATGCCTCCAAAGAATACCAGAAGATATCACGTGAGGATACCAGAAGATATCATCAGAGAATACATCCAGAGGATACCAAAAGATATCACCAAAGGATACCTCCAGAGGATACCAAAAGATATAACCAGAGGATACCTCTAGAGGATACCAGAAGATACCACTAGAGGATACTAAAAGATATCACAAGAGGATACTGTTGGAACCAAGTTGGTTCTTTCAATCAAAGTTTTAATGTTAACAAAAGTATTTTATGTAAATCGTATTTTGACTTAAAAGAACAAATCAGAGGTTGTGCAAAATCAGAGGATGACACCACCAGAGGATACATCCAGAGGAAGCAACCAGAGGATAAAAATGTCACCAGAAGTTTCGGCCAGAGGAAACATCCAGAGGGTACCAGAGGATGCATTCAGAGGATACACCTCCAGAGGATATAAGAGGATGTCATCAAAGGAAAACATCAGAGGATAACATAAATTAGAGGATATCATCAAAGGGAAGGAAAAATAACATCATCAAGGGATATCTTTCTTGGCCCAGATCAGAAGGAAGCAGAGTCCAAAAGGAGACTTGGTCCGGACTAGAAGGAAGCTTGTAAAAGGGAGACTTGTTCCAGACAAGAAGGAAATATAAGTCAGACTTGGTCTATACCTAGTCCTGACCAGAAGATAGCATGGTCCAGAAAACTTGGTCAAGACTTGGTTTAGATCAGAAGATATAATTGTCCTGAGCATAAAACTTGGTCCAGATCAGAGGATAAATGTCCAAAGCAAAAGATACTTGGTCCATATCAGAGGATAAATGTCAAGAGCAAAAGATACTTGGTCCAGATCAGAGGATAAATGTCTAGAGCAAAAGATAAATGGTCCAGATCAGAGGATAAATGTCTAGAGCAAAAGATAAATGGTCCAGATCAGAAGATAAATGTCTAGAGCAAAAGATCAATGGTACAGATCAGAGGATCACATAATGGTACATATAATATCATATGGTTCATAGTTGGTCGAGATCAGAGGATCACAGAATTGGTACAAATCAGATCTCATGGTCCAAAATTGGTCGAGATCAAAGGATCACATAACTGGTACAGATCATATTACATGGTCCAGAGTTAGTCGAGATTAGAAGATCATACGGTCGCGAATTTAAATCATGATGCAAATCAGTGAAGACTTGATTAAAATTCGAAGAAGACCTGATTAAATTTTGATAGAAATTTGATCAAAGTATTAAGAGGATTTGATTAAAAAAAATCATTGAAGACTTGAAGAAATTCGAATGCAATCTGAAGCTTAAAAATATATGGTTTGAAATTAAAAGAATCAAGATTGGTCAACAGAATTTTCAAGTGCAATCTGAAACTAAAAAGATACGATTTTAATTTAAGTGAAACAGGATTGGCCAACAGAATTTTCAAAGGAAATCTGAGGAAGATTTATTTCGAATTTAAGCTTGGACAAAGCCCTATCTACAGCTATAAAAGGAGGCTTCAGGAAGCAACATCAAGTATCGAAAAACACAAGAACTCAAGCCTCATATTCAACCCAATTCGAGAGTTCAAAAGAGAGAATCACTTGAGTGCAAAAGCAAAATTTTCTAAGTATTTTCGAGAGAGAAATTCAGCGCAACAATTTGGTTTCCAGAAGCAATTTTGCAGAGTTCCAAACCCTTGTAATCAAACAAAATAATGGTGTAGATTCCTTCTTCAATCTGGGATTGTCAGATTGGTTGGAAAAGATTTGACTTATAGAGTCAAGGTGTTGTTTTTGTTCCTCAAAAGTCTGGGGTTGTCAGGCTGTTTGAGATGACTGCCTTGGAGGGCCAGGTGTTGTAATTAAAAGATTTGAATTAGTGGATTAAAGCCTTCAAGATGAAGGGACTTGATGTAGCCAAGTTAATGGTGAACCAGGATAGATTGTTGTGTTCTTATGCTATTATTTTCCGCTGCTAAGTCTGATTAGTTATTCATCAAGTAAATCACATCAACATTCAACAAAACAACAAATAGATTCAAAGTTTGGCAAACATAATTCAACCCCGCTTCTCGTGTTTGCACCTTCAATTAGCATCAGAGCTCGGTCTCAAGACTGAGCACTTTACAGTGTTTGAGGAAAGATCCAAGGGTTCAACATGTCTGGAATTAATGAAGAAGCTGTTGGAGGAAACATCAACAGACCAACTATGTTTGATAGGGAACGGTTCGAGTACTGGAAGGACAGGCTGAAGAGTTTTTTTTTCACAAGATCCCGAACTTTGGGACATGGTGGAAGATGGCTATACTACTCCAAAAGATGCTGATGGTGTTAAAATTTCTAGAACATTCATGACCAATGCAATCACATTCAAGGAGTTCGACAAATGCACTAACAAAGAAACAACAAAGAGCATCTATGATAGCCTGGTTCTGACTTACAAAGGCAACAAACAAGTTCAAGAAGCAAAGGCCAACATTCTAGTCAAGAAGTACGAGCTGTTCATGATGGAAGAAGATGAAGACATTGAAGCAATGTTTTCCAGATTTTAGACTCTGGTGTCACGATTAAGAGTACTCAAGAAGAGCTATACCACTGCTGAGCACGTGAAGAAAATTCTTAGAAGTTTTCCAACCAAGTGGAGACCAAAGATCACTGCCATTCAGGAAGCTAAGGACTTGGACACTTTGAAGCTGGAAGAATTATTCAGCTCCCTTAAGTCACATGGAATAGAGATGGAAGAAGATGAACCCAAGAAGAAGAATAAAACCCTAGCCTTAAAGTCCAAATGGAAGAAAGTTCTAAAAGTAGAAGCAAAAGTAGAAACAGAATCAGAAGATAGTGATTCTGAGGATCAGAATCAGAAACCAGAAGAAAAAGACATTGCCTTCATAGCTAAAAAGGTTCTAAAGATATGGAAAAACAGAAGAAGTTTCCCCAAAGGTATTCCAAGCACTCCAACAGAGGAAAGGATGAACAAGACAAGAAAAGCATCATCTGTTATGGATGCAATGAACCGGAGCACATCAAGTCAGAATGTAAAAATCTAGAGAAAAGGAAAAATCAGAATAAAGACTTTAGACCCAAGAAGAAGAATCTAATGGCAACATGGGATGATTCTGATAAATCTTTTGAAGATTAAGAAGCAGAATTAGCCATGATGGCTCACATAAATTCTGCCTCTGGATCCAACATAAACTCTAATTCTGGAAGTGAATATGAAGAAGCAGTATTGGCTATGATAGCTCGCACTCATTCTACCTCTGGATCCAACTCTAGAAGTGAATTAGAAGAAGCAAAATTGGCACTAATGGCTCATATTCATTCTGCCTCTGGATACGACACTGATGGTGACTCTAGAAGAGAATCAGAAGATGAAGAAGTAGAACTGGCTCTGATGGCTTGCACCAGCTCTGCCTCTGGATCCAACCCAGACTCTGATTCTGGAAGTAAATCAGAAACAGAACTGGCTCTGATGGCTCACACAACCGCTGCCTCTAGATCTGATACAGAATCTGATTCTAGAAGTGAATCATCAGAAGATGAAAAATAGGTATTTTCTGAACCCACTCGATCTGATTTAATTACTACAATGAATGATATTTTAAATATCAATAACAAACTGTCTTTAAAATTGAAAACACTTAGGGAAGAAAATAAAACCCTAACAAAATTATCTTTGTTGTAGATGTCCTCAGCAATCAAGTTGAAACACCAGTCATGGTACCTGGACAATGGATGGTCGCGACATATGACAAGAGAAAAGTCTATGTTCCAAGAACTAACTTTGAGCAAAGGAGGGACAATGGCTTTTGGAGGAAAGCAAAAAGGCCAAATAATTGGTCGAGGCATAATTGGTAATGGTACTTCTTCCTTTATTAAAGATGTACTACTAGTTAAAGGTCTTAGGCATAATTTATTAAGTATTAGTCAATTAAGTGATAGTAATTATGATATTATATTTAATGAAAAAACATGCAAAGCTATTAGTCAGAAGGATGAATTAGTACTCTTCACAGGTTATAGGCAAAACAATATTTACAAGATAAATCTGTTTAGTCTAGAGAAACAACAGGTTAAGTGTCTAGTGTTAGTAAATGAAGAGAAATTAATTTGACATAAAAGATTAGGCCATGCTAACCTTAGATTAGTTTCAAAACTAAATAATCTTCAACTGGTGATAGGTCTACCTAAGCTAAGCTACAAAACTGAAATTATGTGTGATGCTTGTCAAAAGGGAAAACAAACAAAAAATTCTTTGAATCCTAAAAACTCAATATCTACCTCAAAGCCCCTTGAACTATTACACATAGATCTATTTGGGCCAGTAAAAACAGCATCTCTAAGTGGAAAGAAATATGGGTTTGTTATTGTAGATGACTACACTAGGTGGACATGGGTAGAAATTTTAAGAAGTAAGGATGAATCCCACAAAGTGTTTATCAATTTTTGCAAACAAATAATGAATGAAAAAGGTCTTAAAATTATAACAATTAGAAGTGATCATGGAAAAGAATTTGAGAACAAATTCTTTGAAATATGAGAATGGAATCTCTCACAACTTTTCTTCTCCTAGAACACGCCAACAAAATGGAGTTGTAGAAAGAAAAAATAGATCACTCCAAGAAATGGCCAGAACAATGCTAAATGATATGAATGTTGCAAAACACTTTTGGGCAGAAGCAATTAATACCGCATGTTATATTCAAAATAGAGTCTATATTATATCCATATTGAATAAAACACCATATGAACTGTGGAAAGGTAAAAAGTCTAACATCTCTTATTTTAAACAATTTGGCTACACTTGTTATATGTTGAACACTAAAGATAATCTTGGAAAATTTGATTCTCGATCTCAAAAGTGTACCTTCATTGGTTACTCTGAAAGATCCAAGGCCTATAGAGTGTTTAACAGGGAAACTAATATTGTGGAGGAATCCATACATGTTAAATTTGATGACAAACAACATGACCTTGAAAAGTCAAAGCAAGATGATGATAGTGCAGGTTTACCAGAACCAAAGGAAGCTGATACAGAAAAACCAATAGAGCTTGAAAAGGTGGAGGATGAAAGCAAAACAGAAGAACCCGACAAATCTTCAAAGGATGAATCTGAAGATAAGTTAGAAGGAAGATACGGATGGAAGTACAAATCTTCACATCCCGAAACTCTAATCATTGAGACTTAAAGAAACTAGTTTGTTTGGCTTACTCTCATTTATTGAGCCTACTTCTGTTGATGAAGCACTTAGGGAAGATGGATGGATTCTTGCCATGCAAGAGGAGTTAAATGAATTTGAAAGAAATGATGTTTGGGATCTAGTTCCAAGACGAGAAAAGAACATTATTGGAACCAAGTGGAATTTCAGAAACAAACTGAATGAAAAAGGAGAAGTTGTCAGAAACAAGGCACGACTTGTTGCACAAGGCTACAATCAGCCAGAAGGTATTGATTACACTAAGACTTTTGCTCCAGTGGCCAGGTTAGAAGCTATTCGTATCCTACTTTCCTTTGCTGCTAATAATAACATGTCATTATTTCAAATGGATGTTAAAAGTGCATTTTTAAATGGTTATATAAGTGAAGAAGTCTATGTTAAACAACCCCCAAGGTTTGAAAGTTCTGAATTTCCAAACTATGTTTTTAAACTTAAAAAATATTTGTATGGTTTAAAACAAGCACCTAGGGCATGGTATGATAGACCTAGTAACTTCTTACTTAAAAATGACTTTGAAAGAGGACAAGTAGACAATACTCTTTTTAGAAAATCAATAAAAGACGATATTCTGATTATTCAAGTTTATGTTGATGATATTATCTTTGGATCTACTAATGGCACTCTCTGCTAAGAATTTTCTAAATTGATGCAGCAGGAATTTCAAATGAGCATGATGGGAGAACTTGAGTTCTTCCTAGGAATACAAATTCAGCAAAGTCAAAAAGGTATATACATTCATCAATTAAAATATACAAAAGAGCTTCTCAAGAAGTTTAAGATGAGTGACTGCAAACCTATGGCTACCCCAATGCACCCTACCTGTTCACTTGAAAAGGATGACTCAGACCAAAAAGTTGATCAAAAATCTTACAGAGGTATGACAGGGTCTCTCATTTACCTCACTGCTTATAGACCTGACATTATGTTTAGTGTGTGTGCATGTGCACGATTTTAGTCTGACCCTAGGGAATCCCATTTAACTGTCATTAAGAGAATCCTTAGATACCTAAAAGGCACTACCAACCTCACCTTGTTCTACAAGAAAACTCCTACATACAAACTGAGTGGATACTGTGACTCTGATTATGCTGGAGATAAACTCGAAAGAAAGGGTACAAGTGAAAACCGCACATTCTTAGGAGATAATTTAATATCTTGGTCAAGCAAGAGACAAAGCACCATTGTCATATCAACAACAGAAGCTGAATACATTTCAGCAGCTGGATGCAGTGCTCAACTCATTTGGATGAAACATCAGCTAGAAGACTACAACATCATGGAAACCAACATCCCTTTATTTTGTGACAACACTTCAGCCATCAACCTAACCAAAAACCCTACCCTACATTCTAGATCCAAACACATAGAGATCAAACACCACTTCATCAGATATTATGTTAAAAAAATGGGTACTTAACATTCAATTTGTAGACACTGACCATTAATGGGTTGACATATTCACTAAACCACTACCTGAAGATAGGTTTGACTTCATCAAGAAAAACCTTAACCATACATTCATCCCTGACAAATAGCTTAGTATAATTTCTTTTGTTATTTTATTTTTATTTTCGTGTATTGTTTTTTTAAAAAAAAAATAGCAGAAGATGAAAAAAAAAGGTCAGAAGAAAAAAAAAACAGAGGATCTCCTTTCTTCCTTCAATCCTTTTTGTCTGATGACAAAGGGGGAGAAGATGTATTTGATAAAGAATTTGGGGCATTAGACTTATGGGGAGAAAAAGTAAAAATAAAACTTAGTCCTAGGGGGAGTCAAAGTAAAAAGAAAGAAAAATAGTTATAAAAAATACAAAGTTTTGTCATCATCAAAAAGGGGGAGATTGTTGGAACCAAGTTGGTTCTTTCAATCAAAGTTTTGATTCTAACAAAAGTATTTTATGTAAATCGTATTTTGACTTAGAAGAACAAATCAGAGGCCGTGCAAAATCAGAGGATGACACCACAAGAGGATACATCCAGAGGAAGCAACCAGAGGATAAAAATGTCACCAGAAGTTTCAGCCAGTGGAAACGTCTAGAGGATACATCCATAGGGTACCAGAGGATGCATCCAGAGGATACCATAGGATGTCACCAGAGGATACACCTCCAGAGGATATCAGAGGATGTCATCAAAGGCAAACATCAGAGGATAGCATTGATCAGAGGATATCATCAAAGGGAAGGAAAAATAACATCATCAGAGGATATCTTTCTTGGCCCAGATCAGAAGGAAGCAGAGTCCAGAATGAGACTTGGTCCAGACCAGAAGGAAGCTTGTCAGAGGGAGACTTGTCCAGACCAGAAGGAAATATAAGTCAGACTTGGTCCATACCTAGTCATGACTAGAAGATAGCATGGTCATGAACATAATGAAGGTGAAAACACGAGAAGGGGGGTTGAATTGTGTTTGACTAACTTGATTACTTTTTCTGTTTTTGTAGTTTTATAACAAAACCTGATTTATGAATGAAACAAAGTTAGCAGCGGATATAAAGTAAATATAAAACTCAGAATTTTATACTGGTTCACTGTTAACTAGGCTACGTCCAGTCCCTTCACTTTGAAGGATTTCAATAATTCAAAAACATTGAATTACAACAATACCACTGACCCTCCAAGTCAGTCTTCTCAAACAGTCTAAAAATCCTAGACTTTTGAAGAAAAGAACCTTGAATCTAACTACTAAGTAATCTGCTACACCTTCTGACTCCTTCAGATTGTAGACTCTACTTCAACAACCTAGATCTAACATAAGGGAAGGAAAAACTTAGAGTGCTTGCTTCTAGAAAGCGGATATTCACAATTGACCTCACTGAAAACTCAAGTATTTTGCTTTTGGAAGTGTATGACTCTCAACTGTTTTCGATGCTGAGTATTCTGCCTTGAGCCTCCTTTTATAGATGAAGATTAGGGTCTCTTCCATGCTTAAATTCAAGCAGGATTGAACTGAAATTAAATCTCGACATAGGATATTTTAATTTGGACAATTACCTTCTAATTTGGATCAAGTCTGGATTAATACTGGACAATCATTTCTTCTGATCTGGACTTAGTTTCATACTCTGAACCATGCTATCTTCATGTATCCTTTTGTGCCTTCTGAATGGATCCTCTGGAGGTGTATCCTCTGGTATGAATTTATTCTCTGGTTACTCATCTTATGCCTCTGGTGACTTCATCTTCTGGTGGCATTTAATATATTAATTCTAAGTACAAAATAAGATTACATGGAGTGCTTTTGTAAACATCAAAATCCTAAGTACTTAGAACCAACTTGGTTCCAAAAATCTCCCCCTTTTTGATGATGACAAAACCTTAACTTATTTTGCTAGCTTATAACTCGAAGTACTTGAAATACTCCCCCTCAGACTAATCTCTCCCCTTAAGTCTAATAATGACTTTTTCTTCTCCTTTTCAATTCCGTCTTAAATCACTCTTTCTTTTCTTCCTTTCTCCTCTCCTTTTCAACTCCTTCTCTTTTCATCTCTTTCTGTTCTCTTTATTTTTCTCTCTCCCTGTTTCTTCTCCTTTTCAACAATAAGCTTTCCAGAAGCAACTTTGCAGAGTTCCAAACCCTTGTAATCAAACCCGATAGTGGTGTAGATTCCTTCGTCAGTCTGGGATTGTCAGATTGGTAGGAGAAGACTTGACTTGTAGAGTCAAGGTGTTGTTTTTGTTCCTCAAAAGTCTAGGGTTGTCAGGCTATTGAGAAGACTGGCTTGGAGGGTCAGGTGGTGTAATTCAAAGATTTTAATTAGTGGATTAAAGCCTTTAGGATGAAGGGACTGGATGTAGTCAAGTTAATGGTGAACCAATATAAATCTTTGTGTTCTTATGCTGTTATTATCCGCTGCTAAGTGTGATTATTTATTGATCAAGTAATTCACATCACCTTTTATCAAAACAACAAAAAGAATTCAAGTTTGGCAAACATAATTCAAGTCCCACTCTCGTGTTTGCACCTTCAGGGTTTCCCCGCCCCACCCCCGCCATCACTCCAAAAACTGATATTTTTAGTATAAATAAAATGTGACTTTTGTTTTTGAATTTATTTATTCATAGTATAAAAAATCAATAATTAAACTAAATAGTAGCATTCATTTCAAGTTCTAAAATTCCAATAATCAAAATAATAAAGTCACAATATCTCAAAAATAATTTAAATTTCATACAAGTCACAATATTTTCATAATCTTCAAGCTCTTAAGAAGTGAAATTATCAATTTGAATAAAAGTTTCAAATTAACAAACGGACTAATCCATCCAAACAACAAAAAGTTCAAAACCATCAAAACAAAAAAGTTCCAAATAATCATTTTCTAACGATCGTCTTCATCTTCAAGGCGGGAGTTGGAAACGGAAGTAACACCATTGATCAACATTTCACCTATATTTAAAAGTTATAGTTAAATATTAACATTTAACGTGACAAATTTAAATCAAATAGTGTAGAGATTATAATACCTTCATCATCGCACTCCATTTCATTGAGTAAAATAGCATTTTCATGTCCACTTTAGAATTCGAATCACTTATCAATATAGTACAATATAAATAATGATAATTTAAGATATATAACATTATTAGCTATTTCAAAAATATTCAAATGAGTAATTTAAATATGAGTTTTCTCAGCACTCTATAACCAACTTCTAGCTCACATCAAAGCCTATAAAGCAGTCCAATGAGGTCGGTTTCGATGAAGACTTAAGTAAGATGTGTCCACTAATACTTAATGCATATTCAGAAGCTAAAATAGAAACAAGAATTGTCAATACAACCTTTGCAATTTCTTGAAGTGTTGGATACTTAACACCATTCAACTTCCACCACAACAAAATATCCAAATTTGAACTTCTTGGTAAAACTTCCTCCTCAAAATAACAATTTAACTTTGTTTTGACAAATGAAACTCTACCTTTTTTTTTCCTTGACATACAAATCATAGTCTTCTAAACTATCATCCTTAACATTACTAATATGGACATCCAACATTTGAGAATCACTACTAAAACCATTATTCATTCTCAATTGATATTCATAAAACAAATCATAACACAATTGTCGTATCAACTTAACTTGGTCATTAGCATCATCCCCATACAACTTAACATAATAATATTCAAGCAACTATACTTTGTACCTAGGATCCAAAACAACATCAACCCCCATTATTTTATGAACCACATTCTTATATTTTTCAAATTTTCCCAACATGCTCTCTACCATTTTTTATCAATTCATCAGAGGATTTAATCCACTCATTTATTGCAATTTTGTTCATACAAATCTTGGGAAAATATTGATTGGAGGTTGAATATTTAGTAACAGAAAACACTTCAGTGATAGAATTGAACAATTTCAATTTTCTTCAAATATCTTTTGCAAATTTCCAATTCAAACATGTTGGCAAACAAGTGTATTAGGATTCACGCTGTCTTAATTGACTAAATACATCTTCATACAAAATGGCAACATCAAACATCTTGTAGGTTGAATTCCATCTAGTCGGACAATCTTAAACCAAATTCTTGGTGAAAGAGATTCATAATTGTTTGATAATCTCGTCAAACATTTCTTTCCTTTTAGGTGTTGCAATCCAATATGCAATACTATCTCATGTCCTCTCCACTCCATTTTTCACAACTTATAACCCATTTTTTACCATCAAATTAAGTATATGCACGCAACAAACTGTGAAGTAAGGCCCCGTCCTTTAAAAAATGTATACAATTGCAACTTATCGTTACTTTTTTTCAATCATTGCATCATTTGTGCTACAATTATCTAAAGTGATAGTGGACAATTTTGTATTAACATTCCAATCAATCAAACATTCAACCAATGTATTACAATGTATTTCACTTGTATGAGGGCATGTACATAAATAAACCTAACATAATAAGATTCACATTCAATGACTAATATAAATAATATTCAATCAAACTAGTATACAATTATAATTACCTCAAAATTTGACTTTGTAGATCCCAATTTTCATCAATATAGTGAGCAGTGACAACCATATACCTTTTTTTTTTATTGCTCACAATCCACGTGTCATAAGTAATGGCCATTCTTTCTGAGAGAGTTTCTAACAACTTCAAAATTGTGGCTCTCTCAACTTCGTACACTTTGAGTATATACTTTTTTATAGTATTTCTTCAAGGAACTTGAAATAATGGTTGGAGAGAGACTGGCTATCTCCTAAATCCAGTAAGTTCCATTATTGAAAGTGGATATTCATGCAAAAAATTGCATGTGCAAGATCTTTGCTAGCATTTTCAGCATAAAAAATTCTAGTCCCCAACTCCTTTTTACCTTGCAAGACATTAGAGGTGAGAAAGGTTTGTCATTTATTTTGTCTCATGGTAGCCAAGCATGGAGTGCATATTTTCATATGTCTGCGCAAGTGCGACGTCTCATCTCTTGCTCTCCAACCAAACAATTTCTTGCAATAATTACATTTAGCTTTATCTTTTCCATCAACTTTAACATTTGTAAAATGATCCCATACAATACTTTTAAGCCTATTGGAACGATCTTCAGTTATTTCATCCACCGTATTATCATGTGTCTCATCCTGAGGTGTTTGCACAATTAAATTTGGTGAAAAAACAGTAACTGTAGACTTCAACTTTCATTCATAGTTGGTTGGTGTGAAATTTCTTTTGAAATAAGTTGACATGGTACTGGTTGAGATATGCCATCAATTTCCATTTCTATATTATGTAAAGTTGCACATCAAAACAAATTAAATTCACGAATTCCTAAAAAACTTTGTTGAGTAGTATAAATAAAAAAGATTTAGATTCTTCATCTATCACTTCATTATTCTAATTTCTAAAAATAGATTTAGCACTAACAAATTAATCATATTTAAACCATAATAAATCAAGAATCACAAACAATTTTAATCACGAAAAATATTATTATTATTATTAACAAAATCATTAAGAATAAACCAAAATTTATCAAGAATCATAATAAACCAAAATTAACCAAAATTATTATAAATCAAGAATCATAATAAACCAAAATTATTATAAATCAAGAGTCATAATAAACCAAAAATTATAATAATATCAAGAATCATAAATCAAAATTAATCATAATAAACCAAAAGAACTGTATTTAGATTATTCTAATTTCTAAAAACAGATTCAGCACTAACAAATTAATTAAGAATCACAAACAAAATATACCAAAATAGATTCAGCAAGAATCACAAACGAGTGGAAAAATTAAGCAAATTTACAAACATGCAAACAAATTTACTTATATGGCACAGAGGAGGATGATCTGAGGATGGAGGATGTGCGGAGGAGAATAGAGACAGTGCACAGAGAAGGACGACACAAAGATGAAGGTGGATGGTCGAGACAGTAAAAATGAGGGTGGAGGGTGGATGGCCAACAAGATAATAGAAAAGAAGAAGGAAGATTGACAAAGTTAGGTTTTTGTTACTATTTTAAGAGATATAAGGGCATTTAAGTAATTGCAATTATACAGGATTGTTGCGGGGCGGATTTGACCAAACTCACTCTCTCAACTTTAAAAAGCGCGAAAAATCCGCATTGGCATCCAATAAAAACGGCTTTTCCCCGTTAAATGCATAGCGGGTTTGGGTGGGTTCATATTCAATTACCATGCCTAGTTATATTTGCTAGGGTTTCTCTCTTAATCAAAATAATGTGTTGTGTTGGTTCATGGGTGGCGAATAGCTAAGTGAGTTGAATCTCATTTGAGCCTTTTTTCTTTCTTTTTTCTGAAAGTTGGATTTCGTACCCCTCAATTGGATTTATGCCCCTAAAATGTTAAAAACCCAAATTTATCCTTTTAATTTTTATTCAATTAATGGTAAAAAAGTTACTCCAATATCTTAACCCCTCACTAAAATTTCGGGTAAGTAACATTATCCCCCTCAAAATTTGGTACACAAATTTATAACTACCGAAAATTTCCTTTTTACAATTTCCAGTGGTACAATTTGTTTATTGGAAATTTCGAGGCACCAAATTTTCGGTACATTATTTATACTACCGAAAATTTTGTGTCTTGAAATTTCCGATAATTACTTTATTCTACCAAAAATTTGTGCATTGAAATTTCCGGTAATTACTTTTACTCTATCGAAATTTCAAAAATTTGAAATTTCCGGTACGTGTTTTTTTTTTAACTTTTTTTTTGAAGTAGGGATGGAAAAAAAACCATCATTATGTATAGATTTGACTGAAGCATTCACAACTCGTCAAATTTTTGAGTCACGAGATGCTGCCATATCATGGGCAAGAGAGGTTAACCGACCAAATCGAGTAGCTGTTATCATTACTCTCTCTAACATAGAGACCGGAAATAGAGGAAGGAGCTCAAAATTAATACTTGGTTGTGATGGAGGTGAAAAATATAAGTCAAATAAAAGTAACTCAGAGACTTCAACTAAAAGGTGTGGTTGTTCGTTTAAACTTAGATTGATACCATTGAAAAATGTTGAGGGATGGATTATTAGTTTAATGTGTGGACTTCACAACCATGAGTTAGTTGCTACTTTTGAGAATAATGCATTTGTGGGACGCTTAAAAGAAGAAGATAAGAAACATGTTGAGGTAACTTCATGGATACCATTGTTTGAAATTGTTGGTGTAACTTCAAATGGGTTGAAATTCAACGTTGGATTTGCTTATATGTATTGTCGTCATGAAAACTTTTGTTGGGCATTGGAGAAGTTAAAAGAGTTGTTTATTTCAAATACCTCATCTCCTCAAGTGATCGTGACTGACAGAGAACTTGCTTTAATGACTGCAATTGAAATTGTATTTCCATCTTCAACAAACTTACTTTGTCAACTTCATATTAACAAAAATGTTGGAGCCAAATGGAAACAATATATATTAAAGAAAGATATGCATGAACCCATTCTTGAGTTATGGAGGAAAATTGTTTATTGTTTTGATGAGAATGAGTACAAGGAGGTTTTGCAAATGTTTGAGCAAGCATGTGTCGATAATATTATTTTCTTTGAGTACGTCAGAGACACATGATTGACTCATCACAAGGAAAGATTTGTTGAAGCATGGACCAATCGAGTTTTGCATATAGGAAATACTAAGACTAATAGATAAATAATTAAAACTTTGCATTTTGTTTTATATTTATACTTATATAGGATTAAACATGCATGATAGAAATAGTATCATACCTTTTTTATGTTTGAATATTAGAGTTGAATATGCTCATTGGTCATTGAAGAGATTTTTGGAACACAGTAAAAAAGATTTCTGTAAGGCATGGAATAGTATGAATGAGATGTTAAAGTTGCAAATTATTAAGATAAAAGGTTTATTTAAGATAAGTAAGAGTTGCAAATAGCATATACATAATAATCCATTCTATGAGAATTTGACTTGGGTTTCGGGAAAGCTTTGACTGATATTGTTCATGAATATAAGAGTGTCAGCTATGTCGATAACGATAAAGTTGTCTGTTGTTTTATACTTAGAAACACTCATTGATTACCTTGTGCATGTGAGTTGGCACGATACAAGTTGGAAGGTGTCCCAATCTCATTAGATGATGTTCATATACATTGGAGGAATAAAGGCAAAAAATCGAAGGGATTTGACGCATATCGTGACCCTTCATTTTTTGAGCATGTTGATGCATTTTATTTTGATAATGCAAATACTCAAGTCTCTCGGCAAAGACCCATGAAAGCATCTACACAAGCCTTCCAACAAGCATCCAAACAAGTCTCTCAGCAAACACCCAAACAAGCATCTCAGCAAACACCTATGACAAATGAAGTTAGAAAATATTTGGACGAGTTTCCTCCTCTAATTCATCTATATATTGAAGATATAGTTAATGTTAAAGCGGATGGAAACTGTGGATATCGTGTTATTGCTGTTTTACTTGGCCATAGTAAAAGATATTGAAGCATTGTGCGTCGACAGTTGTATACAGAGATTAAGTCCAAACCTGATTTATATGTTGCATTATTCAAGTAATGTTTGCAAGAAGTGACAAACTCTTTACTTGTAACTGATTTGGGAAACCAATCTAACGAGAAGTGGATGAGCATTCCAGATACGAGTTACGTGATAGCAACAAAATATAATCTCATTCTTGTGACATTGGGAAAAACTTTTTCTTTGACCTTTTTCCCATTGAGGGGTGCGCACAATGGAGACATATCACGTGATCGTATTATCAACATTGGTTTTGTTAATGAAACTCATTGGGTTAAAGTTAAATTGAAATCAGCATGTCTGTTGCCTCCACTTGCATGGCATTGGAAGAAGCATTGGAGTGATAAGTCTACATCATGAGTTATAGCTTATGCAAGACGTCTACAACATTGATGTTCATTAGATTTAGAACATACATCAGATTATATGTCTTTGGCAAATGATTGACACTTTTTAATTTAAAATTTTATTTCATATATATGCAGTTTTCAATTAGTTAGTTTGTTTCATCTACAGTTCACATTCCTTTGGTAACAAAATTCATTCACATAATATACAAATGAATAAATCATTTCAGCTTTTAACAAAATAAGTCTAAAGCAATAAAAAAAGTCTGAATAATAAGTCAATCGAGATAAGTCTAAATAAATAAGTTTAAATAATAAAATATGAATAATAAGTCAATCGAGATAACTCTAAATAAATAAGTCTGAATAATAAAATAAGACAATAAAAATACAACTACAGTACTAATGATAATCCCCTCATCTAGATATGGATAAAGCTCTCTCTAATAAGACATGCATCTCATCCTCATGATCTAGCCTATGTAAATCTAAACTCTATTGTATAAGACCACCCATTAGTTGATACCGTGTATACCATTCACCATGAGTAGTATTGGACCAACATCATGACTAGGACCAGCACCAACATCATGATTAGGACCAGCACCAACATCATAACTAGGACCAACACCAGCATCATGACTAGGACCAGCACCAACATCATGACTAGGAACATCAAAGCATAGAGGTTCTGCAGCAACGTAAGGGATCATTTGAGGATGAGATATCCTATAGTACCACTGAATGTATCCATCAACAGACTCGTGTGAATATGCAACTGGATGCAATTTAGTACAAAGGGATCGTACAGAGTTCATGTACATATTCCATTCAACATCAATATCACGTACAACGAGCATAAGTGGTGTAGGAGAGATGTGTTGAGTATACCCAAATTGTCGTATGCACCTCTCTGATAAATACGGTACCATTGTGGAATACCAACGAATGTACCCTGTAAACATCGACATAGACTGACATTCTATCGTGGAGTTCTCATCGTAATTTGGCGTCCTGATAATTTTCATTATCTCTCAAAGCATCCAATTTTGCTCTGTAGTATGCAATGTTCCCATATATTTGTTTTGCGGTCCATCGAAACATCCGTGACATTGAAGATATAGGCTCACTCATATCCCTCTTACAAATGTCAAGGAAATGTTCATAAATCTATGCATGTAAATAATAAAAAAATACAAATAATTAATAAGCATTTTATCAAATAACTATAAGAACAAAGTTGCACCTAAGAGGGGGGTGAATTAGGTGTTAGACAATTTTTCTGTTTTTAGAGTTTTGGAGATCGTTAAAGTGATTGTTTTAAGTTTGTTTAATCTTGCTGTGTTAGTGAATGAAAGCTGTAAATGACAGAAGGTAAAAACACACAGAAATTTATCTTGGTTCCCCTTACAACCAAGGGTACATCCAGTCCTCTTACACACCACAAGAGATTTTCCACTTTCTATTAGAATAAGTACAAGTCTAACCCTAAGACTTCAATTACAAATTCCTAACAATCTTCCTAAGATAGTACACCATTATCTTAGTTACAACACTTGAAGAAATTACACCACTTTCTTCAAATAATAACTTTAATGATTTTAACAATGTTCTTAATTAAGAACAACAGGATATAAAAGTTTGTGCAAGGATACCAATCCAATATACTTTCAAGTACAATAGAGAACCTTTCTCAATGATATGAAGATGTAGAGCATGTACTTGAAGTATGAAAATATAACTTTGAAAAGTTCACAAAATATTTCAGAAAATTGTTCAAAGTTCGTGGTAGGATTGATTAGTTTAAAACTGAAGTTTTGAAGTATTTATATTCCAAAGTAACACTTCAGATCAATGGCAATGGTTCCCAAACATTTTGATGAACTTGTGCAATGTTTCAAAACTGAAAAGTTGCATTGTTTCAAAGTTGTATTCGAATACAGTCTCAGTGTATTCGAATACACTTCTATAACGTTTTGTTTGTATTTAAAATTTGAACTTCGTATTCGAATACAATGCCTTGTAGTCGAATACAAGTATGGGATTTTTGCCACTGACTTGAGTTGTATTCGAATACACAAAGCTGTAGTCGAATACAAATGTTTAAATTTAGCTACTGACTTGCAATCTGTATTCGACTACGACACTTCGTATTCGAATACAGATCTTCAGTTTTAGCTACTGATTTATAGTTTGTATTCGACTTCGAGACTTTGTATTTGAATACAGATTTCCAGTTTTGTAAAAACTTTATTTTCAAACATATGTTTATGTTATTAAATATTTATAAAACATTTTAATGCATATGCTATCAAGAAGGTTCTCATAATATTGTACTTGAAATGTATTTTCTTAAGTTACCTAAATATAAATTTGAAGGATCCTTTTGCTTTTTGATCAATGAACTTTTTGTCTTCATAAAAAATGTAGATCTTTAATTTTCATTCTCCCCCTTTTTGATAATGACAAAAATCTTGTTGCTTGAATTTTTCAACGTCTTGATTTCTCCCCCTAGATGCGTGCTTACTCCCCCTTGATATATGTTTTTCTCCTTCTTAAGTGTTTGGAGGATCTGTACATAATAACTAGCAACAACAATATATATACACTTTTTCTCCCCCTTTTGACATTATCAAAAAGGAAGAGGATATCACATAGCAAACAAGATATGCACAAATGTAACAAATAAACAGAAGCATCACATGATATCTGGAGGAATAATAAAAACAACGTAATTAACCATGTTCAGAATTACAATTAAAAGAAACTTAAGAGTTTATAAAGGGAAAGTCAAACAGCAGAAACAAATAACAAAAAACTGCAAATAGCCAAATTTAATTAAGTGTGCAGATTGTCAATTTTTCCAGATAGGTCACTGAGTTCTTGATGAAAAAATGTATGATGTTTTGTGATGGTGACTTCAAGTTCTTGGAATTTGGTGTTGAAGGAAGCAGTCATGTTTTGCATTTGATTACTGAAAGACTCATTCAAGTGTTGGAATTGATCTGTGACAAAGGATTGAATGAAGTTAAGTTTGTCCATGATCATTCTGTTTGTGATGATGTCTTCAGCATGTGTTATGTTGTCTGGTTCTGGTGCTACTGCTGTTGCTGCTTCTGGTGCATCTTCTCATGCTGCTTCTGGTGCTACTGCTGGGCCTGTTGTTGGTTCTACTTCTTCTGCATTCTCATCTTGAGCAGTTGATGAACTTTGTCGAAGATCACCCTTATGGACATAAATCTGAAGTGATTCACTCCAAACTATTTTCATACTGGGCAAAACACTTAAGTCCAGCAGATTATCTTTGGTGGTCTAGTACAACACCTCGCCTGAGAAATCAACCTTAAAATGATCCAGAATTCTTGTGACTTCTCTTGCATTGGGTAAAGCTATAGAATCTTTTGAAGCATATAGAACTGAACGAACAAAGTATGCCCAATTTAAATCACCACCTTCTATCATAAAAATCATAACTTGAAGTTCAAATTCAGAGATCTTTGAGTAGTTCCCTGCTTTTGGTATCAATATATAACTTAAGAAATAATGTAGTAATTTGTTGTCAACAGTCAGATTACCAACACCATATCTTTGTCTAGCATACTTCGAACCAGACTGTGTGCGTTTTCTTTCCATAGTGTCTTTGTCAAAACGGCACAACAAAATATAAGCATCATATTTAGTAGTGTTTACCCATTCACATAGATGTCTTGGACACATCTTCTAACCTTCATTAGGTATGTGTAGAATTTCTCCAATAAGTTTAGTGTCTAAATTGATAACATTTCCTTTAACTTTAGACACTAATCTATTCCCATCCTTTTCAAGGTTACAGAAGAAAACCCTAACTAGGTCAGGATAAATGGGACCATTGTATCCAATAAATTCTTCTAATTTTTGAGCCTTCCGCAACTCAGGAAATTTAAACTTAGAAAAGGAATCAAGCGTACCAATTTTTGGGGTTACCAGTTTTTTGTCAGAGAAGTGGGTTCTGAATCTGTCCAGTTCTTCTGGGGAATGAAGTAATCTGGATAGGTCAGCCATGTTGTCGTTTCTTCGTTTCTTTGAAGGACCCACAGTAACAACCTTGGTTCTTGGTCCTGTTTTGCGTGCATCCATTTTTGAGAAGATGAGGATTACGGTTTATGGAATTTTTTTAGGGTTTTTAGGTTTTGATGCAAGTATGATGACGGGAAGGTTTAGAGATGAAATGGATGATGAGGGAAAGGTTTAGAGATGATTGTATGTAGTTTTGAATGAAATTTTTGAAAAAAGGGAATCAGAGATTTTGATTGTAATCGGCTACCAGTTTTTGTATTCGTAACCTAAAACTGTTAACAATCCCTTTTATATAAAAAATATTCGAATCTGTATTCGACTACAGACTTTGTGTATTCGAATACAGGTTTTTCTGAGAACGTGTATTCGACTACAAACTGTCTGTATTCAAATACGACAGTAAATATTTCGTTTCCAAAGTGAAATATTTAACAATAAACAGATCAAAAAAATTTTAAACATGTAGAAAAACATACATAGATGTCAAAGAATCATATATCAAGTAAAAGAAGATGAAAACAATTTAGAATTAACAGTGATATGACTTACAGATCTTTCAAACCTTTTTAGAGATCATTCTCATTTAGAATGCGTAGTTCCTTTCGTATATTGTAAAATGATTCTCTGGGCAGTGGCTTTGTAAATATATCTGCCAGTTGATTATGAGTGTCCACGAAGGTAACTTCAACATTTCCTTTGAGCACATGATCGCTCAAAAAATGATGACGTATGTCGATATGTTTGGTTCGAGAGTGCATGATTGGATTCTTAGTGATGTTGATGGCACTGGTATTGTCACATTTTAGAGGGATACACCCCAAATCAAGTCCATAGTCACAGAGTTGTTGCTTAAGCCAGAGGATTTGCGCACAGCAACTGCCTGCTGCTATGTATTCTGCCACACATGCTTGTTTCTTACAAGACCATGATACTAGTGCATTTCCCAGAATGTGACAGGTGCCACTTGTGCTTTTTCGGTCCGTCTTACATCCTGCATAGTTAGAGTCAAAATAACCAATGAGATTGCATATGCTACCTTTTGGATACCATAGGCCAGCATTGGTTGTTCCTTTTAGATATTTCATTATCCTCTTTACTGCTACCAGATGTGATTCCTTTGGATCTGCCTGAAACCTTGCACATAAACAGACACTAAACATAATATCTGGCCTATTGGCCGTGAGATATAGGAGAGACCTAATCATACCTCTATACCTGGATATATCAATTGATTTACCATTTTCCTCTCTATCAACATACATTCCAGATCCCATGGGAGTTGCACTTTCTTTGTTGTTGTCCATCTCAAATCTTTTTAGTAATTCTTTACAGTATTTTGATTGATGAATAAAGATGCCATTCTGAAGTTGCTTGATTTGAAGTCCTAGGAAATAATTTAATTTTCCCATCATGGACATTTCAAATGCTCCTTGTATCATTAATGAGAATTCTTCACATATTTCATTGTTGGTTGATCCAAATATGATATCATCTACATAGACTTGAACAAGTAAAGTGTGATCCTTTGTTATTTTAATGAATAAGGTTTTATCAACTTTACCTTTTTCAAATCCATGTTCACATAAGAATTTACTCAATCTATCATATCAAGCTCTTGGAGCTTGTTTCAAACCATAAAGCGCCTTCTTTAATTTGAAGACATGTGAAGGATTTTTGAAGTCTTCAAACCCATGTGGCTATTTGACATAGACTTCCTCATTAATATATCCATTTAGGAACGCACTCTTGACATCCATTTGAAATAGTTCAAAACCCATAGAGCAAGCATAAGCAAGTAGTAGTCGGATTGCTTCTGTTTGGTAGATGTTGGAACATAAACCTTCTTCTGCTTGTGCGTTGCCAACATCCATTGTCCAGGCACCATTGTTGGTGTCTCCTTTTGGTTGCTCAGAATATCTGTAACATAGACAATTTGATCTTTTGGTACCCAAAACTGATTGGGTCTAGGTTTGTTAGTTGTAACAGCTCTCTAATCTTGTTCAGATTTTACCATTGGACAAGATAATTCAGAGTGACCTTTCTTGGCACAAACACTACACAAAACATCAGAATGAATAGCTTTATTTTCATTAATTGTTTTTGTAAAACCAATACCTCTTTTTCCAAAATTACTGTTTCCATAAATCATATATGCATTTTTACTTCTTTCCATTCCATTGGAAATAAAGTTTTGAAAAACTTGCTCATGCATATCAGATTTACAAACAGTTTCAGAAGTGGAACAATTATTACTTTTCAGAGTTTGGTTTTCAGATTTGAGTCTTGCAACATCAGTTTTAAAATTTTTGTTTTCAGTTGCATACTCAGAATTTTGATTCTTTAAAACTTGGACTTCTTTGGTTAGATTTTCCTTATATTCCCTAAGAGTTTTCAGTTTTAAAGACCTTTTATTGTTTGCATTTAACAAGTCTTTTAAAGTCTCAATTAATTCAGATTTAGATAGATCAGAAAATACCTCATTGTCTTCATCTTCTGATTCTGTTTCAGAGCCTGAGCTATATTCAGAACTTGAGTTGGTATGAGCCATCAGAGACAGAATTGTTTCCTCTGATGTGCTTCCAGATTTGCCAGAATAATTGCTTCAATCATTCTTCCTTCTGCTTGTTTTCCTTCTGGAATTCGTGCCTTTATGAGGTCCAGAAGCAGACTTGATGTGAGCTATCTTTGCTGTTTCTACCTCTTCTTCATCAGAAGATTCTTCCTCTGATTCTAATACATCCCAGGCAGCCATCAGACCTTTCTTTCTGTATCTGGAATTCTTCTTATGTTGTTTCCCTTTTTCCAGATTTGGACATTTTGACTTGACATGTCCAGGTTCATTGCATCCATAACAGATGATGTTCTTCTTGTCAGATTCTTCCTTTCCTTTGTTGTTATGTTTCTTATTGAATCTTCTGTTCTTCCTGTTTTCCCAGATCATAGCCATCTTTTTGGTTAAGTAAGCCATATCATCATTGTTACTATCACTATCCTCTAGTTCTGATGCTGCCTTTGCAGCTTTGTTCTGTTTCGACTTCAGAGCCAGATTTTTCTTCTTCTTAGGTTCATCTTCTTCCAGTTCTATTTCATGAGACCTAAGTGTGCTGATTAGATCTTCCAGCCTCAAGGTACTCAGATCCTTAGCTTCCTGAATTGCAGTAACCTTTGGTCTCCACCTTTTTGGAAGACTTCTCAGAATTTTCCAGACATGATCTTCAGTGGTATAGCTTTTGTTTAATACTTTCAGTCCTGATACCAAAGTCTCGAACATGCAGAACATTGTGTCAATGTCTTCATCCTCTTCCATCTTGAACAGCTCATACTTTCTGACCAATATGTTAGCCTTTGTTTGTTGAACCTGCTTGGTTCCTTCATAGGTCAGAACCAGACTATCAAATATACTCTTTGCTGTTTCTTTGTTTGTGCATCTATCAAATTCCTTGAATGTGATTGCACTGACCATCATGGTTCTAGACTTGTGATGAAGTCTGTGTAATCTGATCTAATTCGGTTTCATATCAAACATATCCAGTTTCTTAGTTGGATCTTCTAGATCAGTAGGTGCAGTGTATCCTCTGACTATTATCTTCCATAGTTCAGGATCTTGAGATATGACAAAGCTTCTCATTCTGTCCTTCCAATACTCAAACCTTTCTCCATCAAACAGTGGTGGTCTGTTGATGTTGTTTCCCAATTCTTCTGCCATATTGAACCCCTTGGACCTTTCCTCAAACACTGTTAAGTGCTCAACCTTGAGACCAAGCTTTGATGCCAATTGAAGGTGCAAACACGAGAATGCGGGGTTGAATTGTGTTTGACTTAACTTGAATACTTTTCCTGTTTTAATACTTTCAAAACAAAACTTGATGTATAATTAAAACAGAGTTAGCAGCGGATAAAAATAAAAATAAAAACTCACAGATTTTATACTGGTTCACCGTTAACGAGGCTACGTCCAGTCCTGTCGCCTTGAAAGATTCCACTAATTCAACCTTGAATTACAACCTTGCTACTGACCCTCCAAGTCAGTCTTCTCAAATAGTCTAACAATCCTAGACTTCTTTGAGGAAAAACAACTCCTGTTCTTCAGCCAATCTGACACCCCAGATTGTACAAGAATTCACAACACTATGAATCTAATTGCTAAGTACCTTGCTACCCTTTCTGAATCCCTCAGTTTGTAGACTCTACTTCAACAACTTAGATACAACCCTATCTAATTGCCAAGTAACCTGCTACCTCTACTGAATCCCTCAGATTGTAGACTCTATTTCAACAACTTAGATTTGCCACAGTGGAAAGAAAATAACCGAGTACTTGCTTCTTGAAAGCTGAAACTCACAATTGACTTATATGAAAATTTGAGAGTGGTTGCTTTGGAAGTGTATGACTCTTTTGTGATTTTCGATCTAAGTAATCTACCTTGAGCCTCCTTTTATAGATGCATATTTGGGCCTCTTCCAAGCTTAAGTTCGAGCTGAATCTTGCTGGATTCTCTTGCAAAAATAACTTGACCAATTGGGCTTCATTTAAATAACAAACGTATCTTCAGATTTTCTTTCAAAATAACTGGCCAATCAAATCCTTTCATTGCTTCCCGCCACAGCTTCTGACTTCCATGCTACTCCACTTTAATTTATAACAAATCTTTAATAATATTTTAATAAAAATAACATAAGATCTTCACCTTTAATCCCCATGATCAAATCTGCACCCTTGGATCTTCATGCGATATTCCACAACTGGACCAGCCGAATTGATATGCTGTGATCCTCTGATTTTGGCCATTCCTGGACCACTCTTCCTAACCCTCTGATCTTCTGATTTCGACCTTCCTTGGACGTGCACCTGATATGCTAAAATCCTCTAAATTCGGCCTTTGCTGGACTGCACAGTCTGTCCCTCTGATTTCGGCCATCACTGGGCCATGGTCTGATTTTCTGATCTGGACCATCACTGGACCAAATAATTATTTCTAAACCATTGATCTGGAAGTTTTTACTCTGATCTGGATAGATTCTGGACTTTGGTCTGGAACAAATTGAAATTAACTTGAACAAAAAATATTTCAATCTGGAAATTTTACCTTTAATTTTGGACCAGGTCTGGATTGATTCTGGAATTCATTTCTTCTGGTCTGGACTTAATTCCATGCCCTGAATCATGCTATCTTATGGTCTGGGCCAAATCTGGATTGATCTTCTTGTTCTGGACTCATAAACATACCTTCTGGTCAAGTCTGGAACAAGTCTGGAACAAGTAATTTTTCACTGTCAGGCCATCTTCTGGTCAGAATAACTTCTGGAATAAAATTGATATTTGATTCCTGTTTGTCTGGAACAACTCTCCTTCTTGTAGACTTTCCAATGGTATGATCCATGTTTCATTCTGATTTTTATTCCTTCTGATCTGGGCCATCAAAGATATCTTCTGGTCATGTTTTGACATTCCTGGAGTATCTTCTGATCACTGCTTCTGATTCCTTCAGTTTCTGGGGCATTTAACTTAATAATTCAAAGTACAAAATAAGTTTACATAGAGTACATTTGTAAGCATCAAAATCCTAAGTACTTAGAACCAACATGGTTCCAACAAAACTAAGTCCATACCAGAAGAAATGAATTCCAGAATCAATCCAGACCTGGTCCAAAATCAAAGGTAAAATGTCCAGACTGAAATATTTATTGTCCAGATTTAATTTCAATTTAATCCAGACCAAAGTCCAGAATTAGTCCAGATCAGAGGGAAGATTTCCAAATCAATGGTTCAGAATTAATTATTTGGTCCAGTGATGGTCCAGATCAGAAGATCAGACCATGGCCCAGTATTGGCCGAAATCAGAGGGACAAAATGTGCAGTCCAGCAAAAGTCGAGTTCAGAGGATTATAGCATATCAGGTGCGCATCCAGGATGGCCGAAATTAGAAGATCAGAGGGTCAGAAAGTGTGGTCCAGGGAAGGCCGAAATCAGAGGATCACAGCATAACAATCAGTATGGTCCAGATGTGGAATAGCGCATAAAGATCCAATGGTCCAGATTTAATCAGGAAATTTACACGGTGGAGAATTTAATTTATTTTGATCAAAGGATTAAAAAGATTTATTACAAAAATAAAGTGAGGTGTTGTGGAATTCAGGAGCTGTGGCGGGAAGGAACCAACAGATTTAATTGGCCAGTTATTTTGAAAGGAAATCTGAAGATATGTTTTTTTTTATATGAAGCCCAATTGGTCAAGTTATTTTTACAGAGAATCCAGGAAGATTCAGCTCAAATTTAAGCATTGGAAGAGGCCCAAATCTGCATATATAAAAGGAGGCTCAAGGCAGAATACTCATGCATCGAAAATCACAAAAGAGTCATACACTTCCATAGCAAACACCCAAATTTTCATAGAAGTCAATTGTGAGTTCCAGCTTTCAAGAAGCAAGTACTCTTGTTATTTTCTTTCCACTGTGTGAAATCTAAGTTGTTGAAGTAGAGTCTACAATTTGAGGGAGTCAGAAGGGGTAGCAGGTTACTTGGCAATTAGATTCATAGTGTTGTGTGTTAAATCTAAGTTGTTGAAGTAGAGTCTACAATCTGAGGGAGTCAGAAGGGGTAGCAAGTTACTTGGCAATTAGATTTATAGTGTTGTGATTTCTTCTACGATCTGGGATTTTCAGATTGGCTGAAGACAGGAGCTGCATTCCTCAAAGAAGTCTAGGATTGTTAGACTGTTTGAGAAGACTGACTTGGAGGGTCAGTAGCAAGGTTGTAATTCAAGGTTTGAATTAGTGAAATCCTTCAAGGCGAAGGGACTGGACGTAGCCTTGTTAACGGTGAACCAGTATAAAAACTGTGAGTTTTTATTTTTATTTTTATCCGCTGCTAACTCTGTTTTAATTATACATCAAGTTTTGTTTTGAAAGTATTAAAACAGGAAAAGTATTCAAGTTAAGTCGAACACAATTCAACCCCCCTTCTCGTGTTTGCACCTTCAATTTAATCGCTTGTTGTGCATCATTATTTTCAACACAAGAATCATTATTATCATAACAAATAGTATTACTACTAAGCTCTTCTTCATTATCAAAATGATGAGATGCCATCAAGGCAACATTAGCGCATTCATCACTTTCTGAATTTGATGAAGAACTAACTTCATTATCTTCCTATGCTATGTACGCATTTTTGAACTCTTTTCTTTTAGTAGCATTCTTCTTGATGATGTTAGGACATTCTGCTTTCATATGTCCTGGTTTCCCACACTCAAAGCAAGTAAAATTCTGATTAGCAGTAGAAGCATATTTCTTCTTGAAGTTTTTCTTTCTTGTAAACGTTTTATCGTTTTGAAGAAATTTACTGAAATTTTTAACAAGGAGGGTGATGTTTTTCTCTTCATCTGAATCTTCTTCATTTATTAATTCTTTTGATTCTATTCTTAATGCTATATTCTTTGTTTTCTTCTATAAATTCTCATTCTTTTCCAGTATTTCTAATTCTATTTCGTACTCTTGTAACTTTCCAAATAGTGCTGAGAGTGACATTTTTGACAAACTTTTCTTTTCAGAAATTGCTGTCACTGTTGGCTGCCATGCTCTGGTTAATGATCTTAGAACCTTTAGGTTCAATTCATCATTAGTAAAGTTCTTGCCAAGTGCTGTTAAGTGATTTGTTAGGTGGGAAAAACGTTTCTGCATGTCCAGAATTGCTTCTCTTGGTTCCATTCTAAACATTTCGTATTCTTGAGATAAAGTGTTCAGTTTTGAACGTTTTACCTCAATTGTTCCTTCATGGGTTACTTCAAGAGTATCCCATATCTCTTTTACTGTTTTGCAGTGGGATATACGAAAGAATTCATCCATACCCAATGCTGATTGTAACATATTTTTTGCTTTCTTGTCAAACAGTACTTTTCTTTTTTCATCGTATGTCCATGAGGCTTTTATTTTTATTTCCTCTTTATTGTTGATGACTGTTTTTGGAATATATGGACTGTTTTCTACAGCCTCCCATATGTCATCTCCTTGAGCCTCAAGGTATGCTTGCATACGTATTTTCCAAAAATCGTAATGTTCGCCGACAAAGCAAGGTGGTTTGTTACTGCTACCACCATCTCTAACAACAGGTTGTGCGGAAGCCATAAATCTAGGAGCAAATTACAAAAAACCTGCTCTGATACCAATTATAAGAACAGAGTTGCGCCTAAGAAGGGGGGTGAATTAGGTGTTAGACAATTTTTCTGTTTTTAGAGTTTTGGAGATTGTTTAAGTGACTGTTTTAAGTTTGTTTAATCTTGCTGTGTTAGTGAATGAAAGCTGTAAATGAAAGAAGGTAAAAACACACAGAAATTTATTCTGGTTCCGCTTACAACCAAGGGTACATCCAGTCCTCTTGCACACCACAAGAGATTTTCCACTTTCTGTTAGAATAAGTACAAGTCTAACCCTAAGACTTCAATTACAAATTCCTCACAATCTTCCTAAGATAGTACACCCCTATATTAGTTTACAACACTTGAAGAAAATACACCACTTTCTTCAAATAATAACTTTAATGATTTTAACAATGTTCTTAATTAAGAATAACAGGATATAACAGTTTGTGCAAGGATACCAATCCAATATACTTTCAAGTACAATACATAACCTTTCTCAATGATATGAAAATGTAGAGCATGTACTTGAAGTATGAAAATATAACTTTGAAAAGTTATATTTTACAAGTCTAACCCTAAGACTTCAATTACAAATTCCTAACAATCTTCCTAAGATAGTACACCACTATTGTAATACCCTTAATTTTAAATATTAATATTGGAAATAATGTCAAGGGCATTTTGGGAATTTTTGTAAATATTTAATATATGTATGATTGAAGTGAATATATATATATAAATATTTAATTGGAAGATGAATTAAAATTATTGGATGAAGAAGTAAATTAATTTAATTTCAAGTAATTAAATTAATTGGACCATTAAGTAAGGATTAGTGGCTGATTGCAAGATAATTAAAAAGTTGGAAAATCAGACAAGTGGCAAGTGAGGTGGCACCATGAGAGTCTATAAATAGGAGTGACAAGGATGGTGAAGTCAGAACACCATTCCTTCCTCCATACTGCCCATATTGCATGTACCAACTCCATCTCCTCTCCCATTTCTGTATCTGTTTCTGCCATTTCCGAACTGAAATTTGAAGAGAGGGAAATTCCTTCAAACACCATTAACTAAGAATCCCAGCCTCAAACCTGAAAACCTCCAGTAGTAAAGTTAATTCTCACCTCAATACGAAGAGAAAGAACCCAGTTTTGCAGCAGCAAACTCAGGGAATAGTTTCACCGTTTTTGGACGCGGAAAAGGGAACGCAGCAGGAACAAGAGAAATAGCATAGCACGCTACAAGGGTAAGGGCACCTTCCATCTTTTAGCTGCATTAGGGCCATAAATTTGTGTTGTTTCAGTTCTGTTTTTAAAAGAAAAGCTATTTTCGAAAAAATGACATTTTGAGAGAAAATGCATTTTGTTGATAAGTGATTATTCCGATGAGTTGTTGTTGGCTGTTTTTACTGGTAAAATATGTTGTGTTATTCCTGTGTGAATGCTGGAAAATGTTTGCATGCCATTTTAGTTATGATTAAAAACGCATGTCTTAAAACTGATTTGAAAATGGCATTAAAATGCAAAATGCATCCTGTTGGTGCTTAGTGTTTTGTGATGTTTGCTTGTCATTCTGTTGTGTTTTGAGAAAACTGATTGCATACATGTTTGCTATGGTGTTTTGGGAAAACTGAATGCATGCAAGTTTGCTCTGGTATTTTGTGAACACTTAAATGTGGCATGTTTGTTCTGATGAGTGTGAACACTGAAATGTTGCATGTTTGTTCTGATGAGTGAGAACACTGAAATGTTGCATGGTGTCCTGATGATTGATCATCTGTCTGTGTTTTGGATAAACTGGTTCTGATTCTGTTTTATGTTGTGGGATTATGGTGATGAAAATGATTCTGAATCTGGTCTTGTTTGTGATGATTCTGGTTGTTCTGGGTGATCTTGATGATATTGATGATTTTGATTCTGGTTGTTTTGTGTGATTCTGGTGATGTTGATGGTTTTTAAAGAAAAAGGGATTTTAAGTGAGGGAAGGTTTTTCTGGAAAAAGTGCAGAATCTGTTTGATATTGGCTGTTTGTTTTAAAAGAATCAGTTTTGAAAAGGGTTGAACTTTCACTGGTTTTTCGAAGGTGTATTCGAATACAACATGAGTATATTCGAATACAACCTGTCAAGTTCTGTTTTGCCTAAGTTTTCAAAACCTGTATTCAACTACGAGCCCCTGTAGTCGAATACAGAAGAAGGATTTTTGCTTCTGACTAAACCTCCGTATTCGACTACGACCATGTCGTATTCGAATACAGAAGTGAAATTTTAACACTGTATTCGCATATGTAGTCGACTACAGGCATGCTGTATTCGACTACAGATTCGAGTTTTTTCCAGAAACTCAGTTTTTAGCTTCTGTATTCGAATACAAGGAAGCTGTATTCGAATACAGATTCGTGTTTTCCAGAAAAACAAGTTTTAATCACTGTCATGTGAGTTTTGAAGTGTTGAGAAACTCTGAGAAGGTTTTAATGATTTGAAAAGAAGTCTGTGAAATTGTTTTAAAGAGGAGATAAGGATGTTTGAAAACCTTTAAGTGACATGGGAGAAAAGGCTGCATTTTCCAAGGGTTGAACTCCTGTATTCGACTACAGTCAAGCTGTATTCGAATACAGAATGTTAAGTTGCAGTTTCCTGCTTCTGTATTCGAATACATATTCGAATTTTCAGAAAATTTCAAGTTTTAAGAGTGTTTTGAAAACCCTGAGTGTCTAGGGAATACTGAGGATATTGTGGTGAGTTAAAGTGGAACTTTTGATGAGATTTTGAAGTGGTGGTGATGAAGTTTTAAAAACTTTACTGATGTAATGAAAGAGGTTGTTTTATGCACTGAAATCTGCCTCTGTATTCGAATACCAGAGGGCTGTATTCGAATACAGAGAGTAATTCTATACTGTTTTTGACTTCTGTATTCGAATACAGATTCGTAAATCCCAGAAAAATCTCAGTTTTAAACACTGTGTCTGAATTTTGAGGGGTTGGGAAAACATTTCAAAGTGTGAATGATTAATGGATTGTTTAATTCATGATTGTGATGATGTTAATTCTGACTGTGCTGTTATATTTTAAACATGATGGAAAGCATGAATTTCTGAGTTGCATTCTGTTTCTAGAGAAGTGAAACACTGCATATTCATGCATTGCATAGTCAAGTGGTACCCGCGATGGGCCACGGAGTAATGCGCAACCACGTGCTGATCTGTGAGCGATTGCACTAGGTACTGATCTGTGAGCGGTTGTACCTTGGTATATAAGTGCTGGTCTGTGAGCGACTGCACTGGTACTGGACTGTGAGCGTCTGTACCCTGAAATGCGCAACCACGTGCTGATCTGTGAGCGATTGCACGAGTGCTGATCTGTGAGCGATTGTACCTTGGTATATAAGTGCTAGTCTGTGAGCGACTGCACTGGTTCTGGACTGTGAGCGTCTGTACCCTGAAATGCGCAACCACGTGCTGATTTGTGAGCGATTGCACGAGTGCTGATCTGTGAGCGATTGCACTAGGTACTGATCTGTGAGCGATTGTACCTTGGTATATAAGTGCTGGTCTATGAGCGACTGCACTGGTACTGGACTGTGAGCGTCTGTACCTTGAAATGCGCAACCACGTGCTGATCTGTGAGCGATTGCACGAGTGCTGGTCTGTGAGCGACTGCACTAGGTACTGATCTGTGAGCGATTGTACCTTGGTTTATGTCAAACGTGCTGGTCTGTGAGCGACTGCACGATGTGCTGGACTGTGAGCGTCTGCACTGGTGCTGATCTGTGAGCGATTGCACCCTGGTCATGAGGGCCGTTAATTTGTGATGGTCTGTGAGCGACTGCACCTTGGTGATTCCAAGAAAATTATGCATGAGCATATATGCATTACATTGAGGGATTTGACCGTTGTGTCACGATTGTTTATATGATGAATGTTGGAAATTAATGTGTGTGAGTGCTGTCCAGAATCTGAAATTCTGGATTAATGATTGTGTTTGGTTGACGTGTTGTTTGTACTTACCGCATACTTCATAATAATTGGCTGCTGTTTTTGAAAAGATAGATATGTTATGCAATTTCCAATGAGCATTTTTATTGTCATCATATATTATGCCATGAATACATGTGTTGTTGAGAAATTTATGCTATGTGAATATTTGTTATTTTCGGTTGGTGACCCCTTGCTTTATATTGTGGACTTTGGGCTTTGCCCTCATATGTTACCCGAACCCGTCCTACCGACGGATACACTAACGACGGAAACGTCGTTAGTTTCCCCTGATCTTTATGTACGAAGTCTACGTGGACAACGCAGAGGGACGGACGCTTGGCTGAAGACGAGACTTATAGAGGATACGGTGGAGACCGTGCTACTGTAGCTTAGTGCATGATCAGTCTAGACTTTTGTATAGGTCTTGAGTTTTGGGAAATGTAATTTTATTTTGGGAATTAATGTACGACTTTTTCCGCTGTATTATTCTGCACTCTGACATTGTTAACATTTTAAAAATGCCTTAATGTTTATTATTAAATTTCCCGAAATTGAGTACTTATTGATTTACGGAAACTTTATTTTAATTCCTTTCGAATTAAATCAGGAAAATCATTTTTATTATTGATTTAAAAAAAAATGCACTCGCGCTGTGTTTTAAACTTAGGGTATTACAACTATCTTAGTTTACAACACTTGAAGAAAATACACCACTTTCTTCAAATAATAACTTTAATGATTTTAACAATGTTCTTAATTAAGAACAACAGGATATAATAGTTTGTGCAAGGATACCAATCCAATATACTTTCAAGTACAATAGAGAACCTTTCTCAATGATATGAAAATGTAGAGCATGTACTTGAAGTGTGAAAATATAACTTTGAAAAGTTCACAAAATATTTCAGAAAGTTGTTCAAAGTTCATGGTAGGATTGATTAGTTTAAAACTGAAGTTTTGAAGTATTTATATTCCAAAGTAACACTTCAGATCAATGGCAATGGTTCCCAAACGTTTTGATGAACTTGTGCAATGTTTCAAAACTGAAAAGTTGCATTGTTTCGAAGTTGTATTCAAATACAGTCTCAATGTATTCGAATACACTTCTATAACGTTCTGTTTGTATTTAAAATTTGAACTTCGTATTCGAATACAATGCCTTGTAGTCGAATACAAGTATGGGATTTTTGCCACTGACTTGAGTTGTATTCGAATACACAAAGCTGCAGTCGAATACAAATGTTTAAATTTAGCTACTGACTTGCAATCTGTATTCGGCTACGACACTTCGTATTCGAATACAAATCTTCAGTTTTAGCTACTGATTTATAGTTTGTATTCGACTACGATACTTCTTATTCGAATACAGATTTCCAGTTTTGTAAAAACTTTATTTTCAAACATATGTTTATGTTATTAAATATTTATAAAACATTTTAATGCATATGCTATCAAGAAGGTTCTCATAATATTGTACTTGAAATGTATTTTCCTAAGTTACCTAAATATAAATTTGAAGGATCCTTTTACTTTTTGATCAATGAACTTTTTGTCCTCATAAAAAATGTAGATCTTTAATTTTCAATAACAACATAATAAGTATAAAAAATAATATAATAGTACATAGAATAGAGATAAATATCCTCCAATCTGCCTCGTTGCAAGCAGTGTACCATTTCTAAGATAGTCATATAAAACAACAAGAGCAGTTGGTCCTCATGCCCATTTACCACAAGTATCAAGGTCTTGAATAATAAACAAATATTTTGTAGATACAAGGGTAAAACTTTTATCAGCTAGTATGGTACACCCTACCAAATGAAGTAGGTATGCCTTTGCTGCACATTCGTATCGTCCTTCACAAAGTTTCTTAAAAAATATAGCTTTCAACCTTTCAAAACTATATGAAGCACCTCTATTGATCCTAGTTTCATTCACAACTTCATCATGATCAACTCCCAATAACTCAACGGCAGCATCAATGACCAAATCTTCATTCACATTAGCGAGAGGTGTGAAAAACTCTCCATAACATGGTATGCCCAAAAGACCCCTAACATCGTCAAGAGTAATAGTTATTTCACCAAATGGCAGGTGAAATGAGCTAGTCTCTGGGTGTCATCTCTCAACAAAAGCAGATATCAGATTACTGTCAATCATGTGCAAACTACATCGTTGCAGACGACGTAACCTATATATAGTAATCCATTGATCTATCTGAGTAAGTAATACATATGTGATATCAATGAATTTATCTTGTTTTTTGCCATTTAAAACAACTTTCAAGGCACGTCTATCATGTTAAATTAAAATGACACACAATAAATTATACTATAAATATACAATTAATTCATTAAACTCTAATGAACTATATTATAAGTATATTAAAATATACATATAAACTATACTATAATCAGCTTTGTATAAACTAAACTATACATATCATGCGTTTGAGTTCCTAAAATCAGTTTTGCAAAAAAACTATACTATAAATATATTAAACTATACATATTATGCTATATTATAATATGTAATAAAATAAATTATTTACTAATATGTCCATTCCACTCTTTAACTGCAATGTGGTGCTCATAGTACTTAAGGATAGAAAAATCGTAAGGACCTCTAGGAAATAGAGGTTCTTTAGGTTGCTGATGGTGATGCACATTATCTTGGTGTTGCTGATGCTCCTGTTGATCATCAAATGCAGGATTCTGTTGTTCAAACTCAAGGTGAATATTATAATCCTCCTGTTGCATCTCTTTGTTTCTATTTCTCCTTTTCTCAACGACAACTCTCCTATTAGATTGTGTAGGAGGTCGAACTCGAGAATGTTCAACGGTGTTTTTTGCTCCCCTGGTCTTCTCTGAAAAAAAATTGAATGAAAAAAATGTAAATTTAAAAAAAAAAAAACATTGTACTGGAAAATTCAGGAAGGAATGAAATTTATGGTAATTTTCGGGGAGTTTCAACCGGAAATTTCAGAGATTTTACTAGAAAAAAATTTACTTTTTCCGGAAAATTCAGATTATGGAGATACGATCAAATATTTTTTGTTTTTATAGTAGGCTTAAGGGTATTTTAGTAAATTCAATCATAAATTTTTTAAATTGAGGAATACGAAATCTAACTTTGCTATTTCTATAGTCAGTTTTACTATTTTTTTTTTTAAATTGATTATGCGGCCTACGAGCTGTTCTATATCCATACAAACTAATCTGAATAGATAATAGATTTATTTGAATTGAGCTATAAAGTTCCAAAAAAATTCGAGTTAAAATTATTGAACCCACTCTTGTATTTCAGCGGGTTGGGCGGGTTGATCGACTTGGATTAGCCCATTATGATTGGATTAGTCCGTTTTGAACTTTTGATAGCTATAGCACATGTAAGGCTGGAAAAGACTGACACGAGAACGGAATGGCGGGAACAAATTGAGCTCGAGCGCCCAATCCTTTCGCATTAATCATTCATAAAATAATAAATATAAAAAGAAACAAAAGTCAAATTAAGTTTGAAAACCCTAAAATTAAAAAAGTAAAGTAAAATGGGTAAGAAGAAGAGAACTAGTGTTTCCGTTTCCGACGACGATGAAGAAGAAATGGAATCCGATATCAACGGTTCCAGTTCAAATAAAAACGAAAACACACTCTACCAGGTACCATCATAATTCATTATTCGAATCAACATTTCTAATTTTCATACCATACATTTATTTATTCGCTTACACCAAAATGAATATGATTTTTTGGTTTGTGTTAATTATTAGGTTCTTGGTGTGGAGAAAACAGCTTCTCAACAGGAAATAAAGAAGGCGTATTACAAATTGGCGTTGAGAATTCATCCTGATAAGAACCCTGGTGATGAGGTTCTCTCTCTTTTGTGCCATGTGTCATCATTATTAGGGTTTTAAATAGTTGTTGTGATAACTATTGCTACCGTGTCACAATTTTTGATATTGCGGATAATTGCGTGCAATATCAAACGCAAACGACAGATGAAGCCGTGGTTTTCCCAACGGATTTGGACCGACACATTTTCAAACCAACGACAACAAATCCTTAAACTCAACCACACACTTTCACACCTCACACGAACAAACCAATTCACCGACTCTCTCCATTTTTTTACCAAAATCCACTCCTCTCATTTCCTCAAACCAGATCACTACACTCTCTCAACCGTCATAACTGCCACTTCCAAAACTTGCCATGTCATCACTTTCGGTAACCAGCTTCATTCCTTCGCAATTCAAACGGGCCTCAAAGCCCATTCCCACGTCGCCAATTCCCTCCTCTCTCTGTACTCCAAAGCCCGTGACATTGTTTCAGTTCATCTTCTTTTTGAAGATATTAAATTCCCTGGTGTTTATTCATGGACAACGCTTTTATCTGCTGTTACTAAATTGACCCATTTTGATAATGCACTCCATGTGTTTGATAAAATGCCGAAAGGCCACGTTGCTGTTTGGAATGCTATTATTACTGGGTGTAGTGATAATGGACATGAACACGTTGCTTTTAAGTTTTTTAAAGACATGTTTAGGATGAATGTTAGGCCTGATAATTACACATTTGCCACTATGTTGAGTTTGTGTAATTTAGAGCTTTTGGATTATGGAAAACATGTTCATTCTGTGGTTTTCAAAAGTGGGTTTTTGGTTATGACTTCTGTGGTTAATTCTCTTATTACAATGTATTTTAACTGTGGATGTGTTGCGGAAGCTTATGAGGTGTTTGAGGAGACAGAAGGTTTGATTCGCGATCATGTTACGTATAATGCGATGATAGATGGTTTTGTGAGCGTGGAAAGATTTGAAGATGCATTTTTAATGTTTAGGGATATGCATAGGTGTTGTGTTTGTTTGACCGAAGTTACTTTTGTGAGTGTGATGAGTTCTTGTTCTTGTTTGAGAGTTGGGTGCCAAGCCCAAGCTTTGGCTATTAAGATGGGGTTTGATCGTGGTTATATTGCTGTTAACAATGCGACAATGACCATGTATTCTTGCTTTGGGGAGGTGAACGAGGCTCGAAATGTTTTCGAGAGAATGGAAGAAAGTAAGGATCTTGTTTCGTGGAACATAATGATTTCAATGTTCTTTCAAGAGAATATTAATGAGGAAGCAATCTTGGCCTATTTGAAATTGAGGAGGACTGGAATTGATTCGGACGAGTTTACGTATGGAAGTCTGCTAGGTGCCTCAGACTCGTTGCAAATGGTGGAGATGATCCACTCCCTCCTTTGCAAAAATGGGCTTGCCAAAGTTGAAGTTTTGAATGCATTGATTTCTTCGTACGGTAGAAATGGAAAGATAATGTGTGCCTTTCAAATCTTCTCTGATCTACCCTATAAAAGTTTGATATCTTGGAATAGTATCATATCTGGTTTCTTGATAAATGGATGCCCAGTTCAAGGGTTAGAGCAATTTTCTGCATTAATTAATACACATCTCAAGCCAAATGCTTATTCCCTCAGTCTTGTTTTGAGTATTTGTTCTTGCATTTTGGCTATGGATCATGGGAAACAGGTTCATGGTTACATACTGCGACACAGTTTTGATTCAGAAATTTCTTTAGGTAACGCCCTGGTGACAATGTATTCCAAATGCGGATCTCTAGATGGGTCATTGTGTGTATTTAATGCAATGGTTGAAAGAGATACAATCACTTGGAATGCTATCATATCTGCTTATTCACAACACGGACAAGGTGAAGAAGCCGTGCGCTGTTTCGAGGCAATGCGAATCTCCCCTGGAATCAAACCAGATCAGGCTACCTTTACTGCAGTTCTTACAGCTTGCAGTCATACAGGTTTAGTTAATGATGCTACCCGTATTTTCGATATCATGGTGAGAATTTACGGATTTATGCCGAGTGTGGATCATTTTTCGTGCATAGTTGATTTGCTGGGTCGCAGTGGTTACCTTGACGAGGCAGAAAGAGTAATTACAAATGGATATTTTGGAGCACATTCCAATATGTGCTGGTCATTGTTCAGTGCTTGCGCAGCTCATGGTAATTTAAGACTAGGAAGAAAGGTTGCTAGAGTTCTCTTAGAAAGAGAACACAACAACGCATCGGTTTATGTGCTTTTATCGAATATATGTGCAGCAGAAGGCCAGTGGGAAGAAGCAGCTAAACTGAGAGACATGATGAAACAATTTGGGACGACAAAGAAACCTGGCTGCAGTTGGATCACAACCTAAGACTTGTAAGTTGTAGGTACTTTGCAAATGTATATAATCATGAGCATAATGTGATGGAGTTCTTATACAGAGTTCAATTTTTGAATGTGCTTAATTGAAGAGGGTGGTGTGATATGCAAGATATTCAAAGTGGAGTTCCTATGCTTGCATTAAAAGGTAAAACTGGCTAAAGAAGCCAAAGTTTGAACTTTTTTACTTGAGGGAAGTGGTTGGCTGGGTGGGGAGATAGTGGAACCTTCTAATAGTGTGTTTGAGCAAGGGATGTTAATGAAGTCATATATAGTTTAGAGAGTAAATAATTATTTTATTAGGCTTTGTTTAGCCTTAACAATAGTTGAGTGAACATTTGGTGTTTCTGACATGATCCAATTTGAAATATATTTGTGAAAGAAGAGTATTGTTGTCTAGTTTACTTAGAGCGTGGAAACATTTTTGTTTTCATTTTTGAAAATGTATGTTTATTTTAATTTGTTAATAAGAAGATAAGACTCTTGAAGCGAATCATTGTGATGGAGACAAAACAAAGTGTTGGCTAGGATTATGCATTTCCAGAAATATTGTAAATAGTTTTGTTGCCATTTTTATTGTTTACAGAAATGCGGCCAATTGTTCACTTCAAGACTCTCTTATCTCCTTATTGGTTAAGTAAGTTAAAACAGATTAATATTTCAAACAATTATATACATATACATATATATATATATATTATATTCATTATTTTAGTAAAAAAACTCTACATATAAAATAATGATAATTCATATTTCTTCCTTACACAAGTTTATCTATCGAAGTCAAATCAAAATAAACAAACATATTAAATTTATTTCTTGTTAATTACAAATTTGTTTCTTGTTAGTTATTGGATAATATAATTTTAGGTTTTTGTGGTGGTTGTAATTGTAACATGTTTGCTACTTGTTTTATTGGTAGGAAGCTAAAGCCAAATTTCAGCAATTGCAGAATGTTATCTCCATTCTTGGGGATGAAGAGAAACGGGCACTATATGATCAGACTGGTTCTGTTGATCATGCTGTAAGTCTTTCAATGTTTTCACCTGATAATCCAATAGCAACCATGTATTCCGCCAAATCACCCCTCTTCACCCACTTTAATAGTATGACATGTAAAAATATACAATTTTCATTGGTTATCAGTGTAAAACTCTTTTACATTGACAATGTATGTCCATTGCACTCTACATTTTTAGATTGGTTATACTGTGTTGAAACAACGACTATGTATGTTGAAACTTGGGGGGGTTGCGTCCCCAACCTTTTCTTTTAAATAATAAAATAACAAATTTTGAAGATTTATTTGCATCTTGGTTGCAATTCTCAAGATATATAATATAACTGAGAATTACACAAGTCACAAACTTCAAAATATGATAACATTGAATGAAGCAACTTAGTTGTTTTTTCACAAACCAAGTGTCCAGTCATCACAATTGTAACCACAAAGATAAAACAAAGGCAAGGCAAGCTACGGGTTGTAGACAGCAGTTCATTATTCGTTGCATTGGATGAGTGCGTGTCATCTTTGTGCCTTCATGTTGCTTATGTTGATTCTTTTTGGCTATCTGAGAATAGCAGAAAATGTTAGAATTGAATAATTTGATTGAGTAATAGCTTTGACAATAACTTTATCTCTCACTCAAGCTTCTTAATATTTCCTTGAAACCTTAGAATCCGTTTACTTTGTGAAAATATTTTTTATTTTCATTTGTTAAAATTTGTGTTAAGATTACTTGTTAACTTAAGGAGGTAAAAGACTTCTAAAGCGAACGATCGTCTACATTTCTAAAAATAAAGAAAATGTCAAAAAACTGTGTTCATTATTTTTGGAAATGCATTTTCGTTAACTAATATTTTATCTTCTAAGAGTCTCTCATTAAGGTAAAATAAACATATTTTAGAAAATGAAAACACAATGTTTTCACAAAGTAAACAAGGTCTTAATGTTTTCTCAGTTGACTCCCCTCCCTCATCCATTCACCCTTGCTCCTTCCCTGTGCTGAATATGAAGTGTTGTGCTCATAATATAATAGATTTCTAATTTGCAATGTTAGATCTTTAGTCTGTTAACTGCTGTTGAGGAAACTGTTTTCACTAAAACAGTTTTTGTGTACATTAGAATTGAAAGATTGGCAATTCAGGATATTTTACCATTGTTCTCGACATTGACAGCTCAGTAATTTATATATATTTATTTATGAAAATCAGGACCTTGGAGGCGATGTTGTGCAGAACCTTCGAGAATATTTCAGAACAATGTACAAGAAGGTACTTGTGTCCATATATGATCCTATTTGTAACTGGTGCCTTGTTTTATGCTTGTTTTCAGTTTGTTTAACTTTGTAATTTATGTTATATTAGGTCACAGAAGAAGATATTGAGGAGTTTGAAGCAAACTATAGAGAATCTGAATCTGAGAAAAATGATTTGATTAATCTTTACAAGGAATGCAAGGGTAATATGGACAGGTAATAAATCATTTAGATGAGCAAGAGCTGGCTTTTTGCAAGGGATTTCAGTTTTGAATTTGATATTCCCTTTGCAGGTTATTTTGTTCAATGCTTTGTTCGGATCCTAAACTTGACTCGCACCGATTCAAGGATATTATTGATGAGGCTATAGCTTTTGATAAGAATTTATTACTAGCTTTTGTTCATGCAAAATTGAATTAGACATTTGCTCTAGTTCTAGTTTTCACTATTGGAAAAGATATACAGATTTTTGAAATGCAACATAGGTCTCCTAGCCCAAAAGAAAAATGGGAGCAGTTTACTTTAATCATAGGGATTCAGCATATTAATTATTATATAGGCAAATATTTCACTTGAGTTGTTTGATGGTTTCCTTCATGCTCGTTTTCCTATATCTGCATTTAAGAATATAGTAAATAGGAGACTGATTGTAACTGTAGATTCAAGTAGGCATATATATGACAGCTGTCCTAGTGACTGACAATTGTCCATCTAACCTTTTGTAAACCTGCTATAGCAGGTGACACCTCAACAAGTATATAAGCTGAGATGATCAGAATTGTACTCTGATTATTTAATAATGGAAAACGGTTATGTTGATATTCAATATAGTATCACAGAGCTAGGTGGATCCGTCACATTTGATTCCTCCGCCGCCACCTCCTTCGTTTTGCACGAAGATTCCGATTCCTACTTCGCCTTTAAATGTTCTTCCTCCTGATACATCTCTGAATTTCTCGCTCAAAATCCCAGAGAAATTGAATGAAAATAATTTTCATCTATGGTGTCAGCAAATTGAACTGTACATCAATGCTCACAATCTTACTAGTTTCGTCGTTTGTCCTTCGATTCCTCTTCAATTTGCAAGCGAAGAAGATTGTCGATCTGGAATTCTGAATCCAGCGTATGTTTCTTGGCATCAATGCGATCAAATGCTTCTTTCGTGGCTTCAATCTACCTTATCGGGTGAGATTCTCGCCCGTGTTCTTGGTGCGTCTTAGAAGTTCAAACTTTGGGATAATTTTCAAAAACAAATGCCTGCCGAAGTGCGTCACCCTCATGTGGAATTGCGTGCAACAAGATTGGAGAATTGCACCGTCAAGGAATATATGCTCAAAATTCGTACTATTGCTGATTCGCTAACTTCGAGTGGAAATTCGATGCCGATGAATCACCACATTGACGTTATTCTTGAAGGATTACCTCAAGATTATGGTTCTGTTGTGTCTGTTGTTGAAAGCAAGTTTGAACTAACGGACATGGATGAAGTTGAGGCTCATCTCCTCGCTCATGAATTACGCCTTGAGAAGTACAAGAAGAAAACCCTAATTGACACCACTTCGTTGAGTTTGACACACGCTCCTTCTCCTCTGCCTCAATCTGCTTCTGATTTGCCTTCTCCTCAGACTGAGATTCCATCCTATGCACCTTCTGATTCTCAATCTCATGGTTTTTGTGGTGGTCGTGGAGATCGTGGCGGTCGGGCCATGTTAGCGGCGATCGTCTCTCCAATGTTCAATGTGTTCAATGTCAATTCTGCTTCAAGTATTGACACTTAGCTCACTTAGCTGCAAATTGTTGGCATAGGTTCAACCAACATTTTCAACTTCCAACAACAGAGTTTCCAAGATTATCCTCCATCTAATGCCGAATTGTTTGGTTCTTCACATGGATATGGTACTCCTCCACCAAGTTATGTGTCGTATCAGCCTAATCACACCTGGACAGACCTCAAGCTCCACAACGTCCTTCTCCTGTTTTGCTTGCGCAACCTAGTACATTGATTTACAACACTGCACCTGCTGCTTCTTGGTTTCCAGATTCTGGTGCTTCATTTCATGTAACCAGTGATGCTAGAAGCATTCAACAATTGACTCCACTTGAAGGTCATGATTAGATCTTCATTGGAAATGGCCAAGGTTTGACCATTCACTCCTCTGGTTCTAGTACCTTTCCCTCTCCCACAGAACCACACATTACCTCTCTACCTTCATAATCTACTTCATGTCCCCTCAATAACTAAGAACCTAATCAGTGTCAGTCAATTTGCCAAGGATAACTCTGTTTATTTTCAGTTTCATGCTTATGAATGCTTTGTTAAATCTCAGGAAACTGATGCAATTCTTCTGAGAGGTCGTGTTGGAACTGATGGCCTATATTAGTTTTCCAATCTCTCTCTTAATGCTGCTAAGTTTCCCATTCCCCAAACTTTACCATCTATTAATACCGTATTCAATGATAATACTGTTTCTAGTAGTGCTTTATCTGCTTGTTCTCAATATCTTTAGCATCTACACCTTGGACACCCTAATAGTCATACATTGAAATTAGTACTTGATCATTGTAAGATCTCATTTTCTAATAAAGATGTTTTCAATTTCTATACTGCTTGCTGCATGGGAAAGGCTCACAGATTACATTCACCCACTTCACACACCATTTACACTCTTCCACTTGAATTAGTCTTTAGTGATTTATGGGGACCCTCCCCTAATGCCTCCACCCTTGGGTATCACTCATATCACCTTTGTTGATGCCTTTACCATTTTCAAACAATTCAAAGTCATGATTGAGTTACAACTTGGTCATTCACTTAAGGCACTTCAAATTGATTGGGGAGGTGAATTTTGCCCCTTCACCAAATACCTTACAGATTTAGGGATTATTCATCGACTTATATGTCCTCACACCCATCATCAAAATAGTGTCGCGGAAAGAAAACATCGCCACATTGTTGAGTTAGGCCTCACTCTCCTAAGCCAAGCCTCTCTTCCATTAGCCTATTGGGACTAAAAATTTCTCACTGCTGTCCATCTCATAAACAAGCTCCCTACTTCCTCTCTTCACTTCAAAATACAATACACTGTTTTGTTTAATCAAGAACCTGACTACAAATTCCTTAATGTTTTTGGTTGTGCCTATTTCCCATTGCAAAGGTCTTATAATGCTCAAAACCTGATTTTCATTCTCATGAGTTTTTATTCTTGGGGTACTCTCCTTCTCATAAAGGTTATAAGTGATTATCACCAACTGGTAGGTTATACATTTCCAAGGATGTTTTGTTTAATGAAACTAAATTTCCTTATCCCACCTTTTTTCCGAACACTAGTACTTCTTCTTCACCCTTTACAGTGTTACACTAGCTCATTTCTTCACCTCTATGTGATAAGAACCTCAAGAGTATGAAGATCATACTCTTGAGGTTCTTATAACTATGCCTTCATCTCTTCCAACAAATTTACCTCAACAATCCGGTATCTCAACATCCATTTCCTCCTTAGCCCGTACACCAGAATCCTTTCCTTGACACTCAACTTTTGATCATCTACCTTCCACATCCCACATCATTACTTCTTCTTCCTCTAGTTCTTCTACCCCTAACACTAGTCCTATCATTCCCTCACCATCTACCTCTTCTCATGCATCTTCATCTTCTACTAATTCCACTCCTCCTCCACTTTATGCTTAACCTCTTCCTACTAAACTTGTTAATGACCATCCCATGAAGACTCGTGCCAAATCTAGTTTTGCACAACCTCAAAGGCAGCCTACTTTGCTTCTTACCCATTATGAACCCAACACAGTAAAACAAGCCCTTCTTGGCTTGCTGCCATGCAGAAAGAATATGATGCACTGTGACGCAACCAAACCTGGACACTTGTTCCCCTACCTCCTAATAGGACTGCAATTGGTTGTAAATGGGTTTTTAGAGTAAAAAAGAATGCAGATGGGACAATCAACAGATTCAAGGCCAGACTTGTGGCTAAAGGATTCCATCAGCTCCAAGGTTTTGATTTTAATGAAACATTTTCCCCAGTCATTAAACCTGTTACTATTAGACTGATTTTATCCCTTGCCATTACCTACAATTGGTTTATTCAGCAGCTTGATGTGAACAATGCCTTCTTAAATGACACCCTTGAGGAAGAAGTATATATGCAGCAGTCATCTTGGTCTCCATTTTTACCCTGCATCTACTCACAAACCACCCTCTCTCAAGGGTTACGGTGATGCTGATTGGGCAACAGACCTTGATGATATACAGTCAACCTCTGGTGCTGCAATTTACTTTAGTCCTAATCTCATTTCTTGGTGGTCACGCAATCAACCAGTTGTAGCCCGGTCCAACACTGGAGTTGAGTATCTAGTCTTGCTCATGTCACTACTAAACTCTTTTGGGTCCAAACACTGCTCCCTGAACTGTGTTCCCTGGTCTTCTCCGTTGATTTTTTGTGATAATCAATCAGCTGTTTTGTTGGCTCATAATCCCATTCTCTACGCACAGACTAAGCATATGGAAATTGTTCTCTTTTTTGTTAGGAGACTGATTGTAACCGAGTGTAGATTCAATTAGGCAGTTATATGACAACTGTCCTAGTGACTGACAGCCGTCCATCTAACCTTTTGTAAACCTGACAGGTGGTACCTTAGCAAGTATATAAGCTGAGACGATCAGAATTGTACTTAGATTATTCAATAATTAAAAACTATTATCTTTGATATTCGATACTGCAGGAGAACTAAAGGAAATGAAAGCCTACAAGAAATGGGCAAAGAAAATAGCAGAAACCAAGCCACCAACCAGTCCTTTAAGAAGGAGGGAAAAGTAAGTTTATCAAGCATGATTTAGCTTATGATAATTACATGTCAATGTAGGTAGGAGTAATCACATGTTTAAATCTTCTACAGATCAAATAAGGAACCAAAAACGGATTTGTATGCTATAATTTCACAACGACGAGAAGAGAGGAAAGGCAAGTTTGATTCTATGTTCTCGTCTCTAATATCAAAATATGGTGGAGGTCATGGGTCAGAACCTTCTGAAGAAGAATTTGAAGCTACACAGAGAAAGATGGAAAGAAGAAGATCCTAAAAAAAATAAACAAAATTATCATTGAGTATAGTTTGTTTCTCTTACGGTAAGCAGTACCTTACCATTATTGGCCGAATTCCTATCTTTATTTAGGCTGAACTATGGGGTTGTTATTTTCTTATGCAACTTGTTAGTTCAATTCTAAATAGACCATGAAGTTTCTTAAAAAGTTGAGGCCTCTGTTATCTTTTATCAAGTCAAGTCTTAAATGTTTTTGGTAATTTTATGCTATGAATTTTATAACAACCCTGCCCAAAGACCTGTATTACGGTATCATGCTCTTTACAAATTTGATTACAAGGCATATGTAGCTTCATTAGGCTGTCATGGAGAAGTCACCAAATATGAAAGAGAATCATTTGCAATTTGAGCGAAGCCATTACTTTTCATGAATGTGCATGTATACATTCATTTATATATGAATGAAAGATAAAAGAAATAATTTTTTTAGTCGTGATCATTATTATGTGTGGGTGGCCATTTAGTTATTATTTTCTCGTTTATTTTGATGTTGGATTTAAAATAAATATGTGCTTAATTGCTACTATTAGGATGTTTATTTTTAATAATAATTGTATTATTTTTTTACGCAAGGAAGTTGTAATGTTTTTTGACAAATAATAGCGTTGTTGTTAGGACTTAAGAATTTTGCTATGACGGTAGTCTAACTAAAATGTTGTTTAATTGTTATGCAGAGTCGTTAAAATTTTTACACGGTTAACATACTATAATTATTTATAGAGATGACTTTAAAGGTAAATTTGGTAAAAGTTAAATATTTGATCGAACGGTATTGATTAACTGATGGTGTAAATTTCTTGTCTAAGAAATATAAATGTTTCTCTTAAAATATAAAATAAAACAATGACTAGCCTTCTGAATGATTTATTTATTTATATGTGCAATATTAATAGTGGTCAGCACATACACAAACGTGCTTTGCAAACAATGCAACTATTTGACTGAGTTAGATTATATAGTGGCAACTATTTGACTGAGTTAGATTATATCTTGACAAACGGGTAGCCACTCTTTGCAAACAATGCAACTACTTGACCGAGTTAGATTATATCGTACCATACAGGTAGTTAATGACTTAGCTTGAAAATTTGATATAAACTGAATTGAAAGGAAATTTTTTTTTTCCATTGGATATTCTCTAAATTTTTCTTAAGTGGAATCTCAACCATCAAACATGAAAGAAAAAGGGAGTTAAAATTATAAAGAAAGGGAGTTAAAATTATAAAGAAAAGTTGATGATGTGTTATAATGGTGGAGATTGAAAATAGAAAAAAGTCAAGTAAAAAATAAATTGGAAAGGATCCAAATTCAATTTGACGTTTTGACATTTTTATGTTTTGAACAAGTGAAATTCTACCCGAAATTTATTGGTTTTGATATAAATTTATCTGTCATATATTAAAACCATTTAAAAATAATCATTTGAAACTCAAATCAAATTATTCTATTATATTATTATTTAAGCTAAATAGCACATGTGGTCCTTTAACTTAATTTCAGTTAACGTTTTAGTCCTTTATCTTTTTTTTCTTTCCGATTTGGTCATTTATTTAAATTTTAAGTGAAATAAAGAATGAAAATATGAGTTTATTTGAAGATTTGAGTTACGAATCTGATGAAAATTGTGTTATGTGAAAGAATATAATTAATTTTATGGGTTTTGGTTGAAAATTTTGATGAATTTTTGTAAAAAAAAGGATAATATTGTTGACATTTTAAAACTTAAAAGATCAAATTGTCACTTAAAATTAAAATAAAGAACCAAACCAGGAAAAAAGAAGATAAAAGACTAAAATGTTAACTGAAATTAAGTTAAGGGACCATGAGTGTTATTTAGCCTATTATTTATTTTATTTTCACAACTATATTAATAGTGTTATCTTACAAAAACTATATTATAATTATGTAATTTTTAATTATTACTATATCTAATCAATTGAGAAGAGAGCAGCAATTAGTGATTGATACATTATTATATTATGATCAATTGAGAAGAGAGCCACAATTAGTTATTGGTATATTTATTGTTATCATGATTAATTTATGATTAATTTTTGTTGATTCAATTATTCCATCTATTTTATAATTAGTATCACTTTAATAAACAAAATTATTTTAAAATTAATGTTATTTTAAATTTTTAAAGCTAACTTTAACTATTCTCTCAGTTTCTAAATATAAACACATGTTGCATATTTATCTCTTATTAAAAAAAGTTAGTACTATAGCTCATGTGTAGATTTTTTTATAAACATATGACTAAATATTCCTATGCATAGATGTAATTAGTTTTTAATATTGAAAGACAAATTAATAATATTAATTAAAATTATATTTAAAAAATAATAAATTCATCTAATAATTTGAAAGATAATTTATATTTAAAGATAGATTTTTTCCAACGAATGTTTACAAGTAAGGTCGGAGAATTTTTTTTCTTCCAATTTTGGGACATGAGTCCACACAAAATCCCATTTCACAAGTCAATCAACACAAATTTCATTCGCTCTAAATATTGTTTGTATTTCACAAAGTCAATCGTCTACCGCATAATTCTGTCCAAAAAATAAGTTTGTCTACCACATAAAATTATTTCAATAGCGATATAGTTAGAATTTGACAACAAAAAAAGTCAAAGTGGTTAACATTGAGAACATGCTTATACCAATTTTTTTTTGGAAGTAAACATGAAATTAAGTGCATGTTTGAAATTAAAATGAATTTGACAAGATTTTAATAACAATAATTTTATTAAAATTACAATTTGTAGCTTTTAATAAATATGTCCAAACTCAGGATTAATTTAAGAGGATACTACAACAGAGCATTTCTATAATTGTCTTGGTATAAACTACTCAATTTGTCTCAAAATAATTGTCACATTTACAAAAAAAAATATTTGTTAAAAAGGATTGTCGTTTTTAATTTTCTGCATTTTTAATTGGACATTTTAATTAATAATATCGATTTATTATTCTCTCACTTTACCTTTACGATAATTAGAATACATCAATAATTAATAAAAATAATTTAGATACGTGAAATAATTAAATATAAAATTATTTTAGAATGGAGAGAATAATATTTAAAAATCATCCAAAAATATTAATAATGATCAATAATTTTATTTAAAAATATAAGTTTAAGTTATATAAATCTTTCAAGTTTTTAATAACTTCATCAACGTCATTTTAAAAAAATAAAACTCAACTTGTTTCACTAACTACGATTAGATCATAATATCAACAGTAACAAAAATGAGGTTAAATTATAAGTGTGAAATGTGTTATCGGTAAGGGATAGAATTTTAGGTGACTTATTTAAGCTGATTCACGATTAAGGTGGTCAACATAAGATTTCCCTTAATTAATGAACAACAAGTATACTACGCTTTAACGAATTTTGTTTGACGAGTGATTTTCGCATTTTGATTTTGGGTAATTGGCTGGGTAGGTGACCATATGAAAGTGACATTATGATGTCTCTCTGTCTTATCCTTGCTTCACTTGACTTTCTCACCCTTCATTCTCTCTATCTAAAATAAGACTAATTTAAGTTGTATTTGTTTAGATTAATATTTTTCGATGATAGTTACAATTATGCAGTGAAATAATAAAATGATAGAAAATTAATTTAGTTGTTTCTGTTTTTTTAAAAGATTTAAAAACAGTTTAAAATGACTTTTTTTAATAATTTATCAAACAAAATATTTTTTATAATTGATTTCTTTTATTAAATACGATTTTTACTATCAAACACAACCAAATTTCATTTATGTAAAAATCTTTAAAAGATAATTTTTAAATTATGAAAATACTAAAATAATTTTTTTTCTATAATCTATACCAAACAAACATGTCCTTAGAGAATGTGGCTTTACTAATTTCTCATGTGAAACGTGAAACCCCTTCGTGGTTGCTCAAGTCTCGTTCAATAGTCACCTAAGTCACTCTCATAATTAATTCTCTCTTCAAACTGCAGCTCTTTTTTTTGTCTTTAATTTCATAATTATAAGGGTTGGTACCATACCATCAATTCATTCATACACATCCACACTACACAATTAAACAAACTTTGCTATAAAATTAAATAATCAAATATTTCCCTCATTTGGGTTCATAATAAATCAGGAGGATCTATTGCTTCTATGTGAGTAACAAGAAGATGGAAAATTATGAAGTCATAGAGAAACTTGGAAGAGGAACTTTGGGTGCAACTTTTCTTGTTCTTCATAAAGCTGAGACAAAGAGGTAACTAGTTCACTGTTTCGAGATTGATTTTCTTTTTGTTCAAAATTTGTCAACCGCAGAAAGAAATTTTCAACTTTTTTGGTGATTTTAGTGTTCAATTTAGCTTTTAAGATTACATATTGAAGAATTGGTGTGTGTTTGGTTCCAATTTTTTGTAGAAGGCGAAATTGATTTTAAAGGTGTATAATTGATTTTGCTGTGTTTGGTTATTCTCGAGTAGAATTGATTGTCTCAAAAATTGATTATAATTTGAAGCTTTTGCCTCAATAGTCAATTTTTAGCCTCAAATTTATTTATTCAACTCAATTTTACAAGAATATATGCAAACAAACATTATTTTACCTTCAACCTATTTTTAGTAAGAATTAATTTTACAAAATGAATTCATTCAAAATTAGTTTTTGTTACTGTATAACCAAACACATACTCAGCTTTCAGGTCTGAAATGGACAACTCAAGAGGGGAAATTTTTTATGTTTATTTGGGATTGAAAATTCAGTTAATTTAATTAAGCTTTTTGCTTTTCAACTTGAGTTCTTATTCTTCTTCATGATGATTTCTTTCATGGTAGGTATGTGCTAAAGAAGATTCGCTTGGCCAAACATTCAGAGAAGGCCAAATTGACAGCGTACCAAGAGGTTGGTTGTTGTAACAAACTCTTATTTTGTGTCCCATTACCAATAATAAATAAATAGTAACTATTGATCTTTTGTCTCCTATTATGTTTTGAGTCATATATTTCTTAAATCCGATTAGGTCCTGTTCGGATAATCAACTTAGTTAAGCGTTTCTAGCATAAACATTAAGTGCTTATGTATAAGTTATTTTTATAACGAAAAATAGAAACTTTTTTTATATAAGTTATAAGCTGTTTTCTAAGTTATCTTAGAGAACTTATGGAATAAACTAAAAACAGTTTATAAACACGTCATAAATTGTTTCCATAAGGTCTTTCAAACAGTTTCATAAGTGCTTATGACAGTAGATGAACTCATATAAGTCAGTCCAAATAGACCCTTAATATGACTAGTTTGTACTTATTAGTATGTATATTTATTTTTCCATGAATCCATGATGATTTATAGACATGCTATATCTGGTTATGCTTCATTCTGGCTATAGATTTATCCGTCATCTGTATATGACTTAATTCCAGAAGGAACATTACTTCTGTATAGATAGATAAGATATCATTAAACTCAAATTGAATTTCATTTCTTTTGATAGATTCTTTTAGTGTGGTATGCTATACATTAGTTTTAATTCTTTTGAAGTACTGATCAAACTTCTACTTCTGGATATGATATTTGTTTTGTAAGTTTTATAATGCTAAGAAAATGCTTTGAGCATGATTGGTTTTCCCTTTAGTTAGTTTCTTGATGGATCCCTCAAGATTCTGAAACAAGAATACTTTAAATGTGTTCTTTTAAATTTTAATGGCCTCAAGTAGGAAAGCAAAAGAAGAATTGAGGCTGCATCCGATGAAATCCTTGGCTTAACTAGGGTTTTGGATAATTTGAAAAATTAGGCATGCTTCCTTTAACCATAAGAAGAGGGATTGGTAAGGACTGTAGAGAGGTAGCAAGTGAATTGTGAGAGAGTTGGGGCCTTACAAGTTACAACAGAGAGTTTGTAGATCCTTGAAGTTCTGCATTGTTGTTCTGTAATCTATGGAGATTTTCTGTATTCTTTCTAATAAAATACTCCCTCCGTCTCATATTATATGCTTCATTTGGAATATTTATCTGGTTCAAATTATTTTTTATTTTATAATACTAATACAAAATTTACCACTTTTTTCCAATGTTAATCTTTTATTAAAATCGTTGCAAGTATATGGTGGACAAATTATAAATGAAGTACAATGATATTTTAGATTTAACATATTATTTTTTGCATTAGAAATTGGTATAAGTAATCATTTTCTTAAGAAGTGTGCACAATCTAAATAAGACACATAATATGAGACGGAGAGAGTACCAGGTTACTATCGAGTGCCATGTTATATGACATTTTTACTTGTGACAAATACCAACAGAAGCTAGCATTTCTATAAATATAAATATATGATAACATTCATAAAAACAATTTCCCTAACTTCATTGTTAAGAGTTTCACTAAATATATGATCATATTGTCTCTCTTTCTGTTGAAGATGGACCTGATAGCAAAACTAAATTACCCTTATATTGTGGAGTACAAAGATGCTTGGGTGGAGAAGGTAAGAACATAGGCTCCCTTTCCCTCTTTTGATTTTTACCTTTATAGATTAAATTAAGTTTGTATTTATTTAGATGTATTGATTTATTTCAATATTTAAGACAGCTTAATATTTATGCTATTTTCTTGATTTGTAGGAGGACTATATATACATTATAAGCGGCTATTGCGAAGGAGGTGACATGTGAGCGTAGTAATATTTGCTGATGACAATGATTAATCATATCTAAGAGGAAAAATGTTTTATTAGCGATCTAAGTATACACGATTTACCTTTGATAAACTAAAACCTCTATCATGTACCAAAATCACACTGCACATTATAGCGAGTATTGCACATTATATATGTGATATTTATTTTGTTACTTAGGAGCATTATAACTAGTTAATTAAACTCTCAGTTTTAATCATGGAATACTGCATTTTTGTTAGCAGGGCTGAGAATATAAAGAAATCTCGAGGGTTGTTTTTTCCAGAGGAGGTAATTATTGATATTTAATGTACCATTTCTTACTGTATGTTTTGATGGAGGTGAATGAAAGGAATGGTTTTTAAGTAAAGCTCTCCCTTGTTCATGACCCTTTCACACGGCGTGGAGGAAAACTAATGAATTATCATGCAACCCTTTTTGAACCTTGTCTTAACCTCTCATCCTCCTTTTCCCTTCATTCTCTTTTGGTTCCTTCTCCTCCCTTTCCCTCCAAATTCCTAAACTCAGGCCCTATTTGGACAAACAGATTAATGAAGCGCTTATAGGATAAGTGCTTATCATGTTAGGGCTTGTGTATAATCTATTTCTATAACAAAAATTGAAATAAAGTCACACTGTTTATATAAGTTATTTTAGAGAGCTTATGAAAATAAGCTGAAAACAACTTGTAAGCATGTCATAAGTTATTTCTATTAGCTCTCCCAAACAGTCTTACAAGTGTTTATGCTAGTAGATAAGTTCAAATAAGCCAATCCCAACAAGCCGCTACTCTAGAATGTTTTTCTTATACAAGTGTTGTTAACTCAATCTGCAAGCTATTTTGTCCTGTAGAAAATCTGCAAATGGATGACTCAGTTGTTGCTAGCTGTGGATTACCTGCACTCTAACCGTGTCCTCCACAGAGATCTTAAGGTATGAAATATTACCTATTTCTTATCCCGACAAAGAAATCCATATATGGTGTTTACATTAATGCAACTTCATTTAATTTCAGTGTTCCAACATATTCCTCACCAAAGAAAATAACATTCTCCTAGGTATGATATGAAGGCATTATTCTTTAAATGCTCATTACTTTTGGTTTCCGCTTATCATGTTGTCTAAAGCAATATATGTATTCCATGGACCCTGCAGGTGACTTTGGTCTTGCAAAACTACTTAACACTGACGATCTTTCTTCTTCGGTATTGTTTACGTCGTTAATATCTTTGCATTTATCAGCTTACTTCTTCAAGAAACTTGTCTGTAGTTGTTCGGTTGTGGATTGTCATGCCAAGTAATTGATGATATTCAACCAATGTTTTCAGAACCGGACCGACCGGTTCAACCGGGAATCAACCAGTCCGGTGGTTGGTTCATCCACGGTCTGTTCAAATTGGGTTGAACCATGGTTGGGTCAACCGGTTCTTTTTTTCCCATAATTTTTTAATACATATTATAGTCATCTGGTTCAACAGTGGTTCAATCGATTGAGCCAATTGAACTGTGATGCGGAGGTCTCACTGGTTCAGTCTTCAGTCTGGATTTTAAAACATTGTATTCAACTAAAAAAGCATAAATTTTGCATTCTGTATTTGAACTTCATATCACTAACTAAATTCACATATTGAAGCCTGTTCATTTTTGTGCCCTTTTATCTTGTGTAGGTTGTCGGAACTCTAAATTACATGTGTCCTGAGATCTTTGCTGATATGCCTTATGGTTATAAATCTGACATATGGTCACTTGGTAAGAGCTACAGATGCCTTATTCTAATCGACAAATCCATATGATATGATATCTGACATTGTGTAAGATGACATCATTTTGTTTGTAAGGTTGCTGCATGTTTGAAATCGTTGCACATCAACCAGCATTTCGCGCGCCAGTAAGAACAAACCTGACCCAAATACCTGAGTTTGATGTTTTAATTAGGGTCTGTTTTGATTGATTTATTTGAGTTTATCTACTAGGATAAACATTTGTGAGACTATTTGGGAGAACATATAAAAACAACTTACGACAATTCTATAAACTGTTTTCAGCTTATTTTCATAAGCTCTCCAGAATAGTTTATGAAAACAGCTTATGTTTTATATGAAAACACTAATATGATTAACGCTTATGTTATAAGTGTTTGATTAAGTTGTTTATCCAAACAGAGTCTTAATAACAACAAAGTCTCTCCTTTTCCAATGTTTTTAAGTGAAATAATTTGAATAATGATTTGTACAGGACAGGGCTGGACTTATCAATAAAATAAACAGATCCACCATTTCTCCACTGCCAATTGTTTACTCTTCAACACTGTAAGTCACTTCTTTGTGTAAGAATGTCTAAATTAATTCCGGTCAATCTCGATTTCTTGTTTTTAGATTTCATTTAAATACTAAAATGCAACAACAGGAAACAACTTATCAAGAGCATGCTAAGGAAAAACCCTGAACACAGACCAACAGTGAGTTAAAGTGAGCCTTTCATGTGTGATTTGTTTGGATGAAACTGTTTGATCTTATGCTGCTTCTCTTTGGTGACAGGCGGCTGAATTGTTGAGACATCCTCATTTACAACCTTTTGTTCTCCGCTCTCGTAATGCAGCGTCCGTTTTTCTTCCGGTACATCTCATAAGTTGTGACTCACCAAAAAAATCATACAGATCTAGTGGTGGCAAGGACAACAAAAACAACGATGAAGGATTATTAAACCATTTTGAGCGGCGCGTTTATCCAATTGAGGGAAATGGAGATGTACGGACAAGAAACCGACCAAATGATCGCAAGTTAGCAGTGTCAACTAGCACAGAAGACAACCTCGAGACTAAAATGGTTGATCCTACCAGCTACACGTTGGAATTCTCTACTAGTATTAGTGGCTCAAAAGACGATTCGACTACATCTGAATCAACCGTTTGCAGTGTGTGCAAGGAAGCAGATTTCAAAAGTAGAGGTGTAAGAGACATGGCTGACGGTGAGATCACTTCAAAGAGAACACTAGTAGATTCTGTGCATGAAAAACAAGTATTTGCTACGAAACATTTTCAGAAGTCATATGCAGTTGACATAAATGCGGTGAGTAGAAAAGCTGAAGAAGTTTTTGATAATGATGAAGCACATAAGGATAAAGATGGAAAACCTGAGGACTCCAGTAAAACAATAACGTCGAGTGAAGACAACAGTGGCAATGATAGAGATGCGTCCACTGCGGATGAGGTCACATCAATTTGTGCTCGAGATTCTGTGCATGTAGAACAAAGAATTACTGTTGAACATCTTCAGAAGGCTGATTCAGTTGACATAAATGCAGTAACTACAGAAGATAAATATCAATTTTCCAATAAAGCTGAAGTACACAGAGAAAATGTCAAACCTGAGGACTTGATTAAATCGATAATGTCCAGTGAAGATAGAACTGGCAATAATATTGATGAGGTCACTTCCGAAAGTACACTAGAGTTTTTGCTTGTAGAACAATTTATTACTGAACACTTTCAGAATCCTGATGCATTTGACATAAATGCAGTGACAACAGAAATTGAAGGTACTTTTTCCGAAGGCGGTTTTGATACTTTTTCCGAAGGTGGTTTGGATACTTTTTCCGAATGTGATTTTGATAAGAACGAAGCACATCAAGGAGATGCCAAACCTGAGGATTCAAGTAAATCAATCATTTACAGCAAAGACTGCAGTGAAGACCGGTCTGTTGATGATATCACTTCAAAGAGCACACCGGATTTTCTACACAAAGAACCAGAATTTGCCGCTGAGAATTTTCAGAAGTCAAATATAATCGATATAAATGCAGAGACTACAAAAGTTGATGATACTCTTTCCGGTAATAGTTTTGAAAAAGCTGAAGCACAGAGAGACGGTGCCGAATCGGAGGACTCGTGTAAATTAATCATTGACAGCACTGACAAAGAAGGGTCTTTTGATGAGATCACATCAAAGAGCACACTGGATTCTGATCAAGAAGAACTGCGATTCGCTGCTGAACACTTTCAGAAACCAGATACAATTGACATTAATGCAGTGACTACGAAAGTTGACAGTACTTTTTCCAATGAAGATTTTGATAAAGCCGAAGCACAGAAAGGAGAAGATGCCAACCTTGAGGACCCTAGTAACTCAATAGTTTCTAGTGAAGACAGGAGTGACAACGAGAAAGTTGGATTCATTGATGAGGAAATGGAATTACCAATTGTGCATACTGTGAAGGTTGAGCAAGACCCTGATACCCTAAACTGCTCAAAGGAAAGTAAAAATCCTGAAGCATTCTCAGACGACTCACACATGAACACCGTGACCTCTGCGAGGAATGATACACACATAATCAGTTGTTTGACACATAAAGATGATAATAATTCCATTGTTGTTGATAAGACGCACAATGTCATTTCCTTAAGTACACATATTTCAGTAGGAGGCGACAAACCGAAGAGGGTGTTGAATAATTCCGGCCAACAAAGAGCTGATGCTTTGGAGTCTCTACTTGAGTTATGTGCTCATTTACTTAAGCAAGGAAAGCTTGAAGAGCTTGCGGCTGTGTTAAGACCGTTTGGGGAAGACACTGTTTCGTCCAGAGAAACTGCTATATGGCTGACAAAAAGCCTAATGTCGTCGCAAAAATTTAATCCAGAAACCCCTAATTTGTGAGAACTTTTACTCATGAATCATTGATTATTAATGAAAGAAAAATGTGTATCTCCAAAAGTTACATGAGTTTTGTTTTTTTAAGACTCTTGCTTGATTGAAGATTGGAGGCTGGGAAGTAACATCCTACAAATGTTTTCATGGTGATTGTTTTAATGTAAATGGCTTGAATTATATTTTTGAGAAAGGTTGATATGTTCATTGGTGTTTTCTTGTGTAAGTTATATGGCCGTTTGATTGTATGATATATAATATTATCATATCCTCTCCTCAAACATAGAATTAGAAAAATCCTGTCCTTCTAGTTTTATTTATTTGGTGGATTTATTTAGAAGATAACTTGATTGATTTGACAATGCAAAAGAATTTTACTGACCGTGTAAAGAATTTTATATACACGTTTAATCACATTTTATTTTGATGACTGTTTGAATTCTCTTTATACTTTTAGAACATACCTTAAAATCTTTAACTCTATGCAAAATAATGACACATATTTGTACGTAACTATGAATATGCAAATTTATTTTACATTTTCAAGTTACAAATAAAGTATAACATATCAATACACACAATTATGTTCCTCAAATAAAAAAAAAATACACACAATTATGGTTACCACTCTTTATTCCATATAAATTACATATATTATATAAACATTTCTCTTATATTCCCCCTCATATTTTTAGAGCTTAATGGAACAAGGCAAAGAAAGACAACAATGAGGCACCGACCAAGGAACCAACAACAGTTGTCGATGCACCGCTGTTAGGGCCAGGGGCCCGTGCAGGAACTTTGGCGGTAGCCAATGCTGCACTCATTGAGGCAGCGGCGATGAGAACAACACATGTAACCTTCTTCATGTCCATGATGTAATGAAATGTGTGTGAACTTAAAAATTAGTATAGAGGAAAGTTGTGTTGTTTTGATGGTATTGTCTTTGGTTGAAGGGTATGAGGAAAAATGAGAATGTTGTAATGTACTTTAAAAGACACGGTTTGGAGTTATTTTGGGAAATATGTTACCTTGGTTGAATGTTAACGGGTCATGGATATATGGTTCTCCAAGGTTTTAGGGTTTGTTTTAATAGGATTTGTGTTACATGTACGTGTTTGCCTCATAATATATTTGAGGCATAAAATTAATAATTGATAACCAGTTGCTATGTTTGCACAAGTTGTAATAATTCGTTTAACAACTTTTAATCTCATTTTTCTGTTTCTACCACGGTACCAGCTTTTGTGATAAATTTAATAAATTACAAAGTTAGACAGAGAATCAAAGTTAATTGTATATTATTAAAAAAGAAACTAAATCCGGTCCAATCCTTTTCCACATAAATATATAATATAACTAGGTATATTACCCGTAGGTTGCACAATTTAATTAAAATATATTCGTTTTGATAAATATAATTTCTTTTAGAAATTTGGGGAAAAAACGAAATTATTATTGAATTGACACTTATGAAAATTAGATAAATATTTATATTAAAAATAATAAAATGTTTAAAAATATGAGAACTCTTATTAATATAAATTTGTAAGTTTGATAGAACTTTTTATGAATTTTAAATATTACTGTAACTGTTTATATATATTTTTCGTTAGAACTTTTAATATTAAATTAAGAGTCCTTCAACCTATAAATATTGTAGAATCTTCATCCTACGACATTCATTATGTTTTTCTTATTAATTAAAAAAAGAAAAGAAAAAAACTAAAGCTTATAAGTATATTATTTTGTGTTGAGGCAAAATTCCAAATTAATATTTTGATGATAATCAAACAAATTAATTAATTTCTAATTATGATTTTAACGGTGTTGTTATTTAACTTGTGATTTTAAGTGTATTATTCAAATATAGGTAATCATATATGAGTGTATTATTCAAAAATATGTAATCAGTAATCATATACAACTATTAATTGAAGATAATCGGACTTGGTCACTTTGAAGATAACAACAAGAGTTTCAAGTGCAATCAATTAATCACTTGAACAATCATACTTGAGAAATCAAATCTCTTTCACTAGATTCAAGGATATTTTTACTGAGTTTTCTGCTGAAAATGAATCTCAAACACGTGTTGAGCATATTCTGATCCATCAACCTTCTTTCATAATTTAATTTGAAACTCAGGACTATATTCTTAAAGATAATTTGGGTGATTTGTAAAAATCCTTTTTGTGATTAAACGATAACGTGTAAAAACTCTTTTTGGACTGAAAGGTAATTGTAAGAAATCCTTTCAAGGTTGAAAGGTGAAAATTGTAAACTGATCAAGAATGATCAAGAAAGTTGTGTGAAGGCAAGAACATTCTTGTGTAAAGCAAATTAGTGGAAAAACTCACAAATAGTGAGTACTGGACGTAGTCCACCTTGGGTGAACCAGAATACTTCATTGTGTGATTCTCTTATCCTTATCCTTAATTATTTCTCACTCACAAGCACTGGTCACGTAGAAATAATCATTTTCATTTATTTTCACTAACCAAGAACGTGCTGCATTTTTGTTTTGAAACCAAAATTAATCTTGAGTTAGTTTAAATTAAAAGCAGGAATTAATTTTCTAAAAGGGAATCAAAATTCAAACCCCCTTCCTTGTGATAGACATTGTTACTTCAATTAGCATAAGAGCCTACCTCTAAGGATTAATACTCAAAAAGTGTTAGAGGAAAAGATTCAGTAAGATGCAACTATTCCTTAAATCACAAGATATAGGAATGTGACACATCATAACAGATGGAAATTTTATACCAAGAATTGATCAGAATGATTCAACATCTTCTGAAAAGACAGAAGCAGATTGGACAACTGAAGACAAAACTAAGGTACTTCTAAACTCTAAAACTCAATTATTTTTATCTTGTGCTTTAAGCAGGGAAGAAAGCGAAAGAATCGATGAATGTGATACAGCCAAAAAAGTATGGGATACACTACAAACCTATCATGAAGGAACAAGCCATGTCAAAAAAACAAGAATTGATATTGACATACAAAAGTTTGAACTATTTGAGATGAATGAAGGAGAAACCATTGATGAAATGTATTCAAGATTTACAACTATAGTAAATGAAATACGTTCTCTTGGAAAGGCATACTCAGTACAAGACAACATAAGAAAAATTATGAGATGTCTCCCAATCATATGGAGACCAATGGTTACAGCCATAGGTCAAGCTAAGAATCTTCAGATACTTGAATTAGAAGAACTCATTTGAACCTTAAGAGCACATGAAACATTACTGCAAGAGGAAAAACCAATAAAGAAAGACAAAATAATAGCTTTAAAAGCCTATCAAAATCTTCAAGATAGCACATCTTTACAACCAAATGAAAGAGAAGACTCATAAGAAATTGGTCAAGAAGAATCTAATGAAGAAGAAGTTCTTCTTATAAGAAAAATTCAAAGAATGATGAGAAGAAGAGATCAGATCAAAAGAAGCTTTCCAAACAAAAGGGAAAACTCTAAAACTGAAATAGATAAAAGTCAGATTACATATTATGGGTGCAACAAACTAGGACATTACAAAACTGAGTGTCCTTTAAACAAAAAGGCACCCAAAAGATTCCCATTCAAGAAAAAATTCATGATGGTTACCTGTGATGATTATGAAGAATCAGACATATAAGAAAATGAAGAAGCCAACATATGTCTAATGGCAAACTCAGAAGACGATGAAGTTAATCATTTTTGAACTATGCCCTATATGTGAACAAATGGAAAAAGAATTTGATAACTTGTTAAATGACTAAAACTTTCTTACTAAAAATGTAGATCTTTAAAAGAACAAGTTTGTAAAGAAAAAGAAGAAAAAGAGAAAGCTCAAGCTATGAATGATGAACTAAAAAAAATCATTCAAAGTCTGCAGGAATCTCATTTTAAAACAACTGAAGAATCTGAATGTCAAGAACATTCTACACCTCAAAAGGAGAACGTTCTACACTTCAAAAGGAGAATGTTCTTCTAAAAACATAAATTGAGTATCTTAAGAATGATTTATCAATTTTTATTAAATCTACTGAAACCTTCCAAAGAATTATGGGATCTCAAGTAGGAATATTTGATAAAGGTGGACTTGGTTTTGACAAAACCCAAAAGCAAAAACTATATGAGAATTTTTTTTGTTTCGGAAAGAAAAGAAGACAAATGCAAAATAAAATGTTCCTACTGCAATAAAATTGGACATCTTGATTATGCATGTTACTTCAAAAAACAGGATGGAAAATATAAATTAAGAAGACCTCTCAGAAAGGAAGAACGTTATGGCATCAGGGCATAAGCTTCTCCAAAAGCAATAAGAAAATGTTCTTATTGTTCAAAGATTGGTCACATTGAATCAAACTGCTATTTTAAGAAAAAATCTAGTATTAAAGAAAAAGTTAACTCTCAAGGACCTAAGACCAAAACCTAAAAATCTTGTAACATCAAATGCAAGTTGGTTTTTAAAATGTCAAGAAAAAGTCATGGTACTTAGACAGTGGCTGTTCGAGACATATCATAGGAGATAAACAATGTTTTCTTTCATTTGTGAAAAAAGATGGAGGATCTGTAACTTTTGGGAATAATGATCAAACAAAAATCAAAGGTATTTGTATTATAGGTAAGGAAAACTCTGCAAAAATTGCGGAATTAATAATATTTTTATTATAAGTTAAAATATTAATTTATATGTTATTAGTTGATAAATTGATATTTTCTTAGCAATGTATATAAATAATTTTTATTGTGATAAGTATTTTTACATTTTTTAGCAACATAAAACTAATTGATATCTAAAAAAAAACTTGAAAATAAATCTTAATCTATATTTACTCTAAAATTGGAATCTATATTTATTCTTCAGTAGTTTCTCTTTCAACCTTCAAAGCCTTCCGAATTGACTAAAAAAAAATTTGGATTGATCAATTCAAATATATTAATCAAGAGATTTTGAGAACACAAGGTGTTGGAGAAGAAATCATCTTATTCTTCTTCTTCATTGTTCTTATTTTTTATTCTTCTATTTTTTAAAAAAAATGAAAAATAAAAAGAATGTCTTTATAAAGTTTTTTTAAGTTATTTATATTTTGTTAAATATAGAAAAAGAAATAAATGTATAATATTTCAACTTGACAAAGTATTATTATTTTTTGTTTTCTTCGTAACTTTTCTTGTTAGAGCCAAACAAAACTTTGTTTCTAAGTAAAAAAACTTTTTTTATTGAGTCACTTCTTATTGAGTTATTAATAATAAAATAATTTAGTGATAAGAAAATAATGTAAGAGTAATAGAGAAGAATAAAAAAAAAATAGAAACAAAGAGAAAAGTAAAAATACCATTTTATGTTATGTCAGTATTAAATTATAGTGAACAAAGACTTTAACCCTAAACAAACTCTAACTCAGGGAAGAAGAACAAGTCTTAAAAAACTACTTATGCGATAACCCACTTAACCAGCCGAGGATAGCTAGAATTAATGAACTAAGTTAACTCATCAGAATAATCGCCCCTCCTAGCCCGATAGCGCTTTAGGAAAGTATTATGAAAGAAAGAGTCCCTTACAACTAATAAAAAGAAACAAAAATTTAATTAAGGGTATTTTTAAAATTTCCAGAATATATACTTTTTTGGATAATATAGTATATAGATAAATTGCACAAAAATAAATTCAGTACATAGTTCATAAGTCAAAAACATGAAAATTACTTTATGCACAATATACCTTTAAAATTCGGACCACTTCCAATCATGCAAAATTGCCATTATATACTGCTATAGTATCATCCCACAAACTGCTAATAAAACAATTTCATCGCCTTTAAAGAACATGTCAATTGTTTTAGTATCATTGGCGTGTATAAAATTGCCACTTTCCTTGTGCCTTAGCTGAATGTATCGGTATAAGGGATTTGCCCACATCAATTTTAAGAGTATAGTTGAGTGATATAAAAATACATGTATTTTATTTTGTTTCATTTTTTTATAAATATTATTTATAGTTTAAATGTGTAATTCTTTGGAACTCAACGATAAATCTTTATAAAAAAACGACTACGAAAATTAAATAAGTATTGAATGAATTTTATATTTGAAAAAAAAATCTTAAATAAATAATTTCAAATGTTTAAAAAATTATGAATAATTAAATAATTCTATTTTATTTGTTAGATAAACACAATAAAAATATAATATATTATTATATATACTAAATGAAATAACTACCCTTGTAAAAAAATATAATTATTTTAAAATTTAAATCAATATTCAAATTTTATATTTTTTTTAAAAGAAAAATATCATTTCATTAATAATAATAACGTGTTCAATACAATATAATATTTCTACAAAAACTTGGAAACTAACTACAGATATGGCCATATGTGCAAGAGCATGGACAACATCATTCTTTTGTCTCTAACAAATTCAAACGAAAGTTTGTATAGGTACAAAGAGAAGAGAGATTTACAAGATCTAATAATGTCTCTAAATTCAGTGATGTCATGAGCGGAAACATGAAAACTATCGACGACCTACTTGGAGTCTAATTCAAAATCCATAGGACTTAGGTGAAGTTCATGTACCCAATTAATTACAGACAATAGACCCAAGGCTTTACCAACATAAATCTCACATTGAGGTGTGTTCCATTCCGTTAGCTAGGATAAACTACCCAAACTCATCTCTGAAACACATGCTAAAACTACTGTCATAAATTATACATATTTTTTAAAATTAATTATTAATATTTTAATTGTAAATTTAATATCAAATTCTATTGTTTTTTATATTATATTTTATTATATTTTAATTTTGTATATTTTAATTTGTATTTTATAAGAGCAATTGAATAAATTATTATTCTTATTATATTATATTTGTTTCTAACCCAACTCATATTTACTATAAGAATTATAACTACAGAAACAAGATAAAATCAAATTTAAGAATACTTATCATTTCATTTTAGTTTATCAAACACTAAATTAATACAAAATACGATAAATATATCGTATCTTGTCTTTTATTCTGTCCACCAAACGAGTCATTAATGTTTAATATATTCTTCATTTAATTCAAAATATTTAATGCATGTAGTTGGATATTTGACAATAAAAATGAATAATTAAGTAATTTGATTTATGTTTTCCATAAAATTTAGAAAACTAACGTCACTTAACTAATTTTTTTAATAATTGTAAAAGTAGTTTTTTGTGTTTATCATAAAGACTAGAGGGAGTGTGTTTATTTTTTGAATGGAGTATGTTAATTTTTAAAAGTTTGAAAATTATCTTGAAAGTAGTATATTCAATTCAAAATTTTGTTACTTTGTTCATTTTATGAATATTAAAAATTGACTATAAATAAAAGAAAAAGAATAATCATTTTTGAAGTGACTAGAATATCACTAGAAGGGGGGTTGAATAGGGATATTTGATGTTTAAATTTTTTTAATTTTTTAAAGCTTTATCCTCTTCTAGAGGATGAAGGTAAGAGGTTAGAAATTCAAGTTAAGTGAAAGTACAGATGAATTGTAAAAGAGAGAGAGAGATTGGAGATTGACACACACATCTTTATACTGGTTCACCCAAAAAGGGTTACGTCCAGTCCTCACACACTTGTGAGAATTCACTAAAAAACAGTCAACCTCTCTCAGAGGTTAGTTACAACTTTTGTGTTTTTAAGCTTCACCAAGCTTACAATATCTTCTCACGAATTTCAACTATTTCTAAGTGTAACTCACTTAGAAATTACTGTAAAGTTTGAAGGTGTTTTGATGTTTCTCTTAACTAGCACTTTCTAAGACGATGATTCAAAGATCTAGTGTAATACAATAGAAAGTGTGAAGAGAGGATGAGAATGACACTTGATAGCTCTTAGCCTTTTTTTTTTTTGATTGCTTGTAGTTGTGTGTCAAATGAAGAAGTGCATCAAAAATACATTTTTCAAAAAGTATTAACCAAGAGTTGATATTTTAAAATGATTAGTAATTTTACATAAGCCATATGCCATTTTTTTTTGCATAAACCAAATATCTCTTTGTCTAAATGAAATTAATGAATATAACAATTTTATAAAATTATATTTATTTTGTCAAAAAATAATATCTTTATTAACTATTATGAATTAATTATTATTTATTCTCTTAAGAAGGTTACTATGATTATGTTTAAATTAATATACTTGTAAGAAAAAAGTTTAAATTAATATCAAAATAAGTAAAGGTCACTTTGTAAATTAAAAAGTCAAAGGGTCAATATTAAATTTCCATCACTATAATTATATGTTTTTAGCTAGATCACTGTTTAAATAATAAAAATTTAAAATTATATGGGCAACTCAAGTTGCCTATATTGAATCTTCACCATCCATATTTTTTCTACCATATCAATGGCTTACAACTTCACTAGTGTATGATGGACAAGTTTATTACTTGTCCATGTTAATCCACACCATCAATCCATGTTTCTCAATATCTAAATAAAACTTTTTCTAGAAACATTCTAAACCAATTAGAACCGTTGCTATGTCGCAAAGGTGCTTTGGCTGGACTGAAAGAGAGCTCCCACCAATTGCACTCAATTTAGAAAAGATTGACCGCCAAATAATAATCCCTTTCACATTTCTTATCACTTTATTTTCTTTTTCAAGTAACCAATAACTTATAGAAAAATATTTAAGAATCTAAACGTGTAAGTGATTCAACTCATGTGGGAAAATGAAGGGTGTTCCATAAATGTTACTCACCTTATTATTAGTTTATAGTGTCTCTCTGAACTCAATTATAAACATAGACTAATTACAGATTAAAAATAGTGATTGATTTGATTTAATTTTTTTTATGTAATAAAAAATAATTGTATTGTCTGCAAGGTCTAATTTAAATGGCAATTCTGACATTGTTAAATTGTACATTTTTCGTAGTGATCAGGATTTAAACTCGAATCTCTATTTTGTATGTGCAAGTTCATCGATGAGGCTTGCCACTTCATCTATAGAGAAAAAAACATTTTTCTCATATCTCTTTTTATTTAATTTTGTATAAAAAATTGTTTTATCAAAGGATATTTTGTGAATAATGACATTAAATATGGAAAACTTAGAGTGGAAATGGACTTGAATCCATTAAGTAAGACTTTGAGTTTGCTGGATGGAAAAATATAGTTGGGAAAAGAAATCCTACTAAAAGTGGTCAGCCAAGTTCCTCAGTGGAGACGGAGATTAGTCATCGATAAAACTTGTAGATATTTTACAACAATAACATAGTTGCTAAATTCAGACCACCAAATATATTTTATTAGTTATTGCAATACAAGAGTCTTAAAGAGTCTTTTTGAGGATGAAATGCCACCTTGTACCAACTAGGATTGATTAGTCTAGTGGGGTCTTAACAGCCTTAACCAAAGGAATAGTAACACTAAAAATTGTTATTGTTTAATACCCTTTTACCAACTTAAAAATGATGCCCTTTTGATGTAAACTTGAACAAGTTTTCCTCATTTCTATATAAGTCCAAGTCTTGGTTCTGTCATTGAACAAATTCTCTTCTTCAGTCTCTTTTCAATTATAAAGATATTTTGTGGAAATGGCATCATTTGGTAGCTTCATTGCTAACATTTTGATGTCACTGATGGTTATTGGCATGTTTTATGTGACCAACATTGTTGCACAAGATTCAGAGATTGCACCAACTGGACAGTTGGAGGCTGGAGCTGGATTTGCTTTGCCTGTTTCTAGAATTGTCGTGTGTTCTTCTGTTTTGGCTTCTGTTGTGGCATTCATGTTGCATTAAATTGGAAAACAATGGATTTAAAAAGTTTCAATTATGAGGGTAATCTTTTACTTTGTCTTCTGAATTAAAATCCTTGAAGTTTATGCTTGTTTGTTGAAAATGGTATTGTACTGTTTTAGCATTTTGTAAACTAGTTTTATGTTATGATAAGTACTAGGTATGTAATTTGTACTCAGCTATTGGTGTGAGCTGATATATGGATTTGTTGAATTCCTTGTAATAATTGATAAATTTTGCTGTTCATTTAATTAGATTTTTTGTGAATGTGAAACATAACCTCATTATAGTATCGGAATGTATCAAAACTTCCAAAACATTTGTGTGTCTTTTCCTATTAGTAGTTTCATGGATCAAACTGACAAATATAAGAACCTCTAAAAACCAAACTAACTAACAGAAGACAGATTTGAAGATCAAACTAACTAGCGAAAGACACACCAAAGTCTCTAATATTTAGGCACTTGTGACATCATCTGACATATTGAAAGACCCAAATGATTGTTTACTCAAAATAAAATCAAACACCGTTCAAATTATGCTTCAACATAATAAAAAGTAAATTTTCTATTATTCTATTGAATGATATATATACAGATCGGTTTCTCTATTTTATATCCTGATGATAACTAGTTATAATTACAATATAACATTGTACAAATTAGCAGCACTCATATAACTTTCCTTTTCAACTTTCAATATTGAAAAGAAAATGTGATTAAAAGACAGTGCAATGTTCAAGAAACAGTTCCCTTAGAATCTTTCATATCCAACTCATGTTCAGCTACCATAATGCATGAATCTGCTTCAAGAGATGAGATTGAAGTCTTATCTTTGGTTGAAAGTTCCTTTGGTGAATTAAGCATTTCTGTTGTGCACTGCACATCTGGTGTTATTCCAACTTGATCTATATCATGAAGTGCTGGTGATAGGTATTTTGCTACTGTGACAAAGAGGGCTGATCCATCATGAAGCTGAGTCACACTCTGCAATGAGAATGATACATTTAATAAGATTGACAGAAAGGTAAAGAAGTCGTGTGTGTTTGGTTTTGCGGCGATAAAAATTGATATTGAATGAATTGATTTTGTCAAATTGATTTTCATTAGAGGCGAGTTGAATGTAAAGTGGTTTATGTTTGAATACATTTACCAAAGAGTGAGTTGAATAACACATTTGAGTGTAAAATTCACATTTGGAGTCAAAAACTATAAATCCTAGCTTCAAGTTAGAATCAATTCTAGAGGAAAAATTAATTTTGATTGACATCACCCAAACATGTCAAAATCAATTTTAAGTATTTGAAATTACGGTGCACAATCAATAAAAAAGCACAAGATGCACTAAAATAATAATAAGAAAAGATAACGAGAAATCCTTGCATTGTTGATTGGTGGAGCTTATAAGCATGGTGTTCATGCAAGAATCATTGACTAAGTGCATGTTTGGTTATGCGGTGACAAAAATAGATTTTGAATGAATTTATTTTTGTAAAATTGATTTTAATTAAAAATGATTCGAATATAAAAGTGAGTTGAATATAAAATGGTTTGTGTTTGGATACATTTACGTAAAAATGAATGGAACAATAAATTTCAGTGCAAAAATTAGGTTTAGACTCAAAAGCTACAAATCCTATATTCAAGTTAGAATCAATTTTGGAGGCATAATCAATTCTATTTGACGGCAACCAAACATGTTAAAATCAATTTTACACTTCCACAATCAATTCATCAATTCTGTACTTTGAAATTTATTTTGATGAAAAAACATCAATTACAATAACACCTTATGAAGACTAACTATCAAAATGATATTTGACTATGATAATGTACTATAGAATTGCAACATCACTCAAAATCAGAACATTATAGTGACTCTGGCAGTATGCTTGGTACATAAACATGCCTTTAAGAATGAAAACATTCTTATGGAAGACTCACTTGGAGAATTTATAGTGACTGATATTTACATTTTCATTACCTCTTGTTTCATGATTTTCCTTATGAAAATATTGTTTAATGACAAGATTTAAATAATGAGAACATCCAGTATGATAATTATATAACGAAAAGACTAATGGTACCTGAATCTTTCCTTTGCCAAATGTTTTGCGCCCGACAAGAATAGCTCGACCATTATCATGTAATGCCCCAGCTAAAATCTCGCTAGCACTTGCACTTCCCTCATTGACCTGTTGTGTTGAGGGTACAAAAATTGACACTCATCAAATAAAGTTGAATAGTTTATAATGACTAACTTGCATTACACAATGGAGATGTACAAATATATACACAAGAGGGAATCTCTCAAAATGAAGAAAAATAAGAAACTAAAGAAACTGTATCAACAATATCAAATAGAGTATATTTCTAATTATGACTATAGTCAGCAGGTAACTTTAATGCTTATAGAAAATCACGATGTGTGAAAGATAAAAGATTCAGGCAATGAAGATGAGTTGTTGATAATGCACCTTGCTAACATAGAAGAACGGTTCAGGGAAACATACATGAATCACTTAAGGAATGCAAGTGGATGTTTAGATGAAATGTAAGTTTCTAATACACCATTTGTAGCTCATTCAGAGATTGTAGAATTAAGAAGCATAATCAATGTTATTAAGCAACTATATGTAGCATCTACACCTTAGATTAACGTCATGTCCGGTGTTTGATACGTGGCAGTGTCTAACATCGACACAGCATGATACATTTGGTTACATTCAGTCACTTCATTTTTCAAAATTATTATTGGTGTATACGTGTCGGTCTCCGGTATCTGTACTTCATAGGTAATTAGTACTTACAATCACAGCAAGTGGATCCTGTGTTATGGCATGCCCGTTGACCATATTAATAGGTGACATGTTCCCTTCTCTATCGATTGTATTCACTAGAGTCTCGTCTCCATCTAACCACATCTGAGCAACATCAAGGCCTACTTTTACCAAACCACCCTGCAACAAAATTACATGTAAAAATAAAAAGGTGGAAAACACTTCTATGTAACACTACACTAATCAAGAGATGAGGTAAAACTATGAAATTTTCAATTAAAATGGTAAATTACAGGATTGTTCCTTAGATCAAGTATGTATGAGTGTACTCCTTGATTTTTCATTTTCTGAATTGCATTCTGCATGTCTTCAGCAGCTGTCTGTCAATAATCAATATGGAACACAAAAAGTTTATATATAGTTTGTATGGAAAGCAATTCGAGAATGAAATGGTAGTTAGTTTAAGGCCATGTTTGGATCGACTTATTTTAGTTTATCTAATTACATAAGTACTTGTAAGACTGTTTGTGAGAGCTTATGGTAACAACCTATGACATATCCATAAACTGTTTTCAAATTAAATCCATAAGCTTTTTAGGATAGTTTATGAAAATAGCTTATATGAAAACAATTTGACTTTCTTTTATTTTTTATAATAGAAATAGCTTATACATAAGCACTTATGTGATAAATACGTATGCTATGTGCGTTTAATTAAGCTATTTATCCAATCTAAACCTAAATATTTTCTACTTTAGCTAAAATAGAATTTCAATTTTATTTCATATCTGATTCCTTTGCTCACCTGAGAGAAGGTTGACAATTTCACATAGCCAGTTTTTATAACCTGCCCTTCTGGTGATCTGTGAGGAATGATGGCACTGGATATTGGAGAGAGCTTTATATACTCCCTTGGAAGTTTGACCTTCATGAATATTAAATCAGAAATGGAATATTGTGAGTTTTGAAGTTCAAACCAAGAAGGGAAAGGTTTTTCAGTTAAGGCGTTGCTTTTGTACATAAGAACATATAAGCTAAAATAGAAGAAATGAGTTAACATTTAACATTTGAGTAATCATAATCACTATTGTTACCTCTCGGATATAAGAGTTTTTCCTTGAGTCTTTGACCTAGAGAAGATAAGTTTTCTAGTTAGTTTCTAGCACTATGCTCAAATGCTCCAGAAAGCTTGTACAGGATGAAATATTCAAGCTACTGATATTTCCTTAAAAACCGTCTCATACACTATGGCTGTGTTTGGTAAATGTAGCAGATGATGATAAACTAGTTAATAGTAGATGAACTTATAATAGCAGGTAAGTTAGTTGATAACAAATAAGCTAGCAGTTTAATTTGACGTTTTTGGTAATTTAGCAATTGAACTAACTGATAAATACAAAATCACATAAAACATATTTTCAATTAGAAGTAGTGATGCGCTATAAACTAGTAAACAAATGTATAAGCTCGTGAGAGAAAGACCGTTATCAAACAACTCTACTTGATTATTTATACACTTTTAGAAATCTGCTATAAGCTAGCGGTTTGTACTTGTAAAACATAATCTATTGTCCATTTTTTTAATGAGTCAAGGTTGAAATGACCTCTAACCCCGAGAAAAATAAACTGAAAGTTGAAAACTGAACTCTATCCAATAAAAAAGGTGATCCAAGAAAATATCCGAGGCATAATACAACAGTCTAAAAAATGGAACCGTGATAATTTTATAATGAACCTTTACTGTAACAGTTGTTCCAGCATTCCCTCTAAGCCTCTGTGCTGCACCTTCACTATTAATGCCATCAAGCCTCTCTCCTGCAAAACCAGAATATTTTTTTTTTAAATAGCGAAAGGGGAAATTATTATTTATTAAATTGATACTAATGACCATTTTAGAACTATATCCATGAGAATCTGAACTCTGTCCTTTAAAGTGACAATGTTAAGTTTTTACCACTGAATTGACACCTTATGAGCAGAATCAGAAACATTTTCAAACAAAAGAATATGATTATTTTAAATTGAGGGACAAAATGTTTAGTCCCCAACATATATATCAGAAGGACTAGTAATATTTTACAGAAAGTCACTTGTTACACCATAACTCCACAGTACTATTTTCAAATTAAATACTTAGAATACCTTAGTACAGAACACTAGAACTAAATAGTTTCATGAATGAAAAAAAAGAAAAGAACCGGATACTTTGGTCAGTACCATTTATCTCAACCAATTCATCTCCTTGATGAATACCGGCTCGAGCAGCTGGACCGTCTTCTATGCATGACAAAACAACCTGTGATTTTCAGTTTTTTGTAAGGAAATAATCATAATTTGAAATAAGAAATCAACACAAGTTCATTCATTATCATCTGACTTTGTCTAAAAAATATATGAAGCAAGACATGCATGGCTATGATTGATATCTAGTTCTTGCTGCTGCACAAGGAGGTAGGGATCAACAGCATAATCAAATGACACCAAAACAATAAGCATGAAAAATTTGAATGTCTTTGATTGCTCAAAATGATAGGAAGTGACTGACCAAGTGTCCTGTTCTTGGTTCAACATTTATGAAGAGGCCAACTCCTTGTAAGTTTCCCTCACTTCCAATTCTAAATCCTTGATATTCCTGTAAGTAAGAATCACTGTTAAACATAAAAAAAAATTAAATTGAAACAGAATTGTTGATCTAAGAATGGCATTGAACAATCTACTTCACATAAGCAACATTACTATATATTGGACGTATGAATATGATCCTATCTCAAGTTATTTACTACTCTCTCCGTTCCTTCTTAACCATCAGGTTTTTAGAAGAATTTTTAACATTAACTATTGTTTTATCAATAATACCCTTAATTATTTATTGCAGAGACATAAATAGGTGAAACAAAATATTAAACCGTCAAAGGTATCAAAGGAAAAGGACAACTAATTTCATCGGAAACAACAAAATTTATTGATTTTGCAGTTGTGTAAAACAACCTTAAACGACACTTAACATGAACAGAGGTCACCGTTACAATTTTTTCTAACGACCAAGACAGTAAGTGAGAATGAGATTCCAAAAAAGGATATTAATGTTAGTTGTAAGACCTTTGGACTGATAATTCTAGTGAAAGGATCTCCAAGTGTAGAAAGCATTCCGCTGATTTTGTTGTAGGCTGCATCAGCTGAGTTCAGGGGAAACATTTCCACCATTGTTTGCTGCAACTTCATATCCCAATCTACAAGTAAAAGTTTCATTATTGATCCATCCATGTAAAAACATTCATACATTTCATTATTAACTTTATGCACCAATTATTTGTTGATAGAAAGATAGGATAAGAAATTATGATTAATATACCTTGATGGTTAAATGTAGGATCAACAAATGTTTCCCGGATCAAGCCCCATGCTTCGACAAGAGTTCTTTGAACTGCATTTACCTAACATAAATTTCAGTGAGCTAATAATCTAATTTTTACACATAAATTTTACATCAAATTGGTTAACGCAATTTAAATATGTGATTAATTATAGTTAATGAATATATCAATGTATTGTCACACATTAATCATTTAATAACACAATTAACCAAAATTTTAAAAGTTATTAACTACAATTTGCAAGTGTATAAAATTGTATTTAATGACGTTTAAAATCATAGATAATTGTATTTGATGGATGGTTAATGAATTTTGGCACATTCTTATATTCATTAACCATATAAACTCACACTAAAATTCATTTATCTTCATACTCAAAAAGAGTGAAGTTGTAGTAATCCCTCAACAATACTCTGTCAGACTCGGGAATTTGATTGCAGGAAAACAACAAAATTCAACGATGATATAATTATTTAAATATTATCTCAAATTTTTGGTTCAGTTAAAATAATGAGAAATATTAGTAATTTGTCAACAAAAACTGTGTTTGAGACTAGATATATTGTTTGGACTTTGGATACAATTTAATTTTTATTTATTTTTATCTTCCCATCGCTTCTTTCCATGAGAGACAGTCCAATTCGAGGCATTTCGACTTTACTAGAGAAAAAAAAAACTATACAATTTAATTTTTTATTATTTTTTCTATCTCTTTTTCAAATTAATTTAATTTTTTGATATTCAAATAACGATAAATTGAATTTTTTAAAAGAAATACTCTTTCCTCTCATAATGAATATGCAAAAAAAATATTTATTTCAAAATGAATGTAAGAATTTTCAACACAATTTTAATTTTTTTTTTCCTATACTATCCTTTAATTATTAATATATACACAATTTCTAAAATATTATTATATTTTTTTTTGAAAATAGTAAAAAATCCAAGATAAAGTGAGTAGTTTGGTAATCGACTTCTCTTTTCTTTTAATAATTGGAAGCATTTCTTAATAGGTGTGATTATAGAATAAATTGAGAGCGAGAGATGACCTCAGGTGCGCGTGAAACGGGAAAAGCGACGGTGAGTGATTGGGCGAGAGCAGTTGGCGCGTGGAAGAAAATACATAACGAGAGAGCAGCTGAAACGCCAAATCCAAAAGCACTTTTTGTAGTAGATTCAACTCCTTCCAAAACCACCTTATTCAACTTCACCTCTTCAACCTCAACCGGAACCTTCCTCTTCCGTGATGCCCATGTTGTTTTTGTCGGTAACCATAATCTACGAGGAAACAAACCAACCAGATTCGGTTTCGCTACTTTAGGTGGAATATTTATTCCAGCTGCTTTAACATCCAAATGCAAATTGTGATGACCAATATTTTTCATCATTTTTTTCTCTTCTTTTTTTTAAATTTAATTAATCTTGTTGGAGCTGAATGGCAGTGCCAGAAGAGAATATAGTTTTATTTTGTATTTGGTGACGGTTATGTTTGTTATGTGTTTCTCAACTTGACACTTGTTGTATGTGGACCCCACCTGAATCTTCTTCGGTTGTGGCCATGCTTGTTTCTCAGATCCTCTCCTCTCTGCTTGCGTCTACGCCTCAGTAACGAGGAATTAGATTCTGTACGGTTACAGCGTGAGCTTTCAATTTAAATTAATGATTGAGGTTGATCGAATTTTAATTTAGTGAATGTGTTATAGGAACGGTTCGATCATAATTTACCGGTTGAGATTAAAACAGCATTTTCCTTTTATTTTTACTAACGTGCACACGGGTTGGGGCCCCTCTTTTTTTTTTTTTTTTT
>JBBPBO010000001.1:37549807-37871457 GCA_037974295.1 Cicer cuneatum
AGTCGTTTTCCCGGCTTCAACAAGCAGGTCGTTTTCTCGGCTTTGGGTGCGAGTCGTTTTCCTGGATTCAACATGCGGGTCGTTTTCTTGGCTTTGGGTGCGAGTCGTTTTCCTAGCTTCAACATGTAGATCGTTTTCTCGGCTTTGGGTGCGAGTCGTTTTCCCGACTTCAACATGCGGGTCGTTTTCTCGGCTTTGGGTGCGAGTCGTTTTCCCGGCTTCAACATGCAGGTCGTTTTCTCGGCTTTGGGTGCGAGTCGTTTTCCCAGCTTCAACATGTGGGTCGTTTTCTCCGCTTTAAATTTATTAAATGTCATAAATGAATGAATAGTTGGTTTTTATTATTTTTTATTGGAAACGATCATTCAAATCATGGATGAGAAGGACACTTATACATTTTTCTTGAACTTGATATCTTTGATCTTCTCTTTTTTTTCCTTGTTTTTTAAGAAGAATTTTTGTTGTGATCTTAAGCTAGATCTCATGTTGTCGTCTCCCTTGTACCCTAAACAACCTCTACTATGGCGACTTTATCGCAATTCATTATATCGAGGTATGGTATATGTTTTACTTTCCAGTACATGATAATCATAAGATGCAATCGGGAAAGAGGGTTAAATTATAAAGATGATAAAATTATATATCAATATATTGAGGTTCAATATTCGTCGTAAAAAAAAAATATACATAAGATAAAACAAAAGAAATGGGTGGAAGACCCGACTTGGTTACTAATAATTCAAAGGTAGATTGTACTAACTTCTCGCGCCATAGTCTGATCCATATCGTTGATCCTGTCCTTTTGAGTATATATTCTTTCTTTTTTTTTTCTTCTTCTCCTAAGTTGCCCTTTCAGGTTTTCAACCCAGCAGATATTTATTATATTTTTTTCACTTTTGAAGTTTGTATCAATTGTTGCACTTGTCTATGTGGTAATGTAGTAATCAATTTTTGAGTCCTTTTGGAATTAACTTATATCTCAGTACTGCTAGTTCTAGTGGTTAAATGAAAACCAGAAATAAAATGACCTATACTAATATCTGCTCATACAAATTGTACTTAACATGTTCTTTTTCCCTTTTTGATTATTCAGTAACTTTCATTAGGTGAATATTCACAGAAAGTACTTTTAATACATGTTCAAATATGTAGCTAGATCTGAATCTGTGCAGTCATTGGTGTTCCTGAAGAAACTTTATCAGCAAAAGGGATTTCCTTGCTAGAAGGTTTTGATTAGGTTGGCTTGGTTGTGATTGCAGAACTGAGGGATGGTAAACCAGTTAGCAAAGATGTGGTTGATGATATTCAAATTTGTGTGGCTGAAGAACATGGAGTCAATGTTGCTTCTGTCAAGTTGATCAAGCCTAGAACCATCAGCAATACAACATCAGGAAAGATTAAAAGATTTGAATGTCTCAAATAGTTTGCGGATGGAACACTGAATTTGGTACCACAACCTGTTTTGACAAAGAAAATACTAAGAAGATCATTCACTACAGGAACGTGTAAAGAAGGAAAAACACCACGGGCGCGGTTAGCGAATAGTACACCTATAACTAGTCCAAGAATAAGTAACAAGGAAATTCTTGATTTCTTGAAAAGGCTTGTTTCTGAGCAGGCTGGAATCTCGGTAAGCAGCATCTCGAAATATTCTGCGTCTATATTATGAACTAATGTGAGCTAAAATTGTCACCATTAGACGGATTCTTCTAAGGTGATATTTCGTATATGATTAAATCCTATGTTGGCATATGTTAGGCACACAGTAAAACTCTAGTACTTATCCAAGACCAGGTGAACAATATTTTCATCTTGTCACTAATCTACTGTTTTTAACTTTTTCAATCTTAATTGGGACCCTTCGTTGATATTATATATATACACATATATTGCACTAATGAGCTCAGCAGTTTCATTCATATTTCCTCCTCACATGCCATTTGGCATCCATTAGGAATAACCAAATTAATGTGTTTCATCATCACTGAGGTAACTATAATACAACTTGATAATTACTTTTCTTCAATTTATTACCTTTTTTTTTCTTGCTTACTACCATGCATAATCATTTCTTTACCAACATGTTTCATCTTTTGTCTGAGAGTCTGTTTGATGTTTTCCAACAACATAAATATGTGTGCGTAACTCTATGTCATGCATTGCATTATTCACTTCAAGATATCCAAGAGTTTATGCTGACAATGATATTGCAATCACAACAAGGTTTGATGTAATGCTCCTAGCTGATTAAGTCCTCATCTCGATTGATAATATACTGCACACTTCTCATCTCAAAGGTACATTTATCTGTCTCTCCACTTATCTCTAATATTGGTGAATCATATCTTTTCTAAATTTAGCAACTATACCCTTAAGGAAAGAAAAAAATTGTTTAGAGAAGAGTTTTTTTCTTTCTTCCTTATTTCAACTCTTGTTAATTTTCCTCAATGTTGGATGTGGTCATGGTAATAGTACTGGAAGTTGTGTCATTTCAACACCGACACTTTGATTACATTCAATTTATTCATTTTCTCAAATTATTATATGTATCGACGTGTCAATATCAGTGTCATGTTTAGTGCTCGTGTCAATATCCATGCTTCATAAGTACTAATTACCTCAACTGATTTAAACAACTTTCAAATACTATAGGTTTTGAATTAAGAGATGGATCCTGAAAGATCAATAGAGGAACAATTGTCCAAGCTACATCCTTCCTTGCCAGTAAATACCAGAATTGGAATAGTTGGTGCTGGTCCAAGTGGAATATCAGCTGCTTATGCATTGGCAAGGCTTGGTTATAATAATATCATTGTCTTGGAGAAACACCATGTAGTTGGTGGCATGTGTGAATCTGTAGAAATTGAAGGTACACTAGCTATATCATAACAACACTCTCTACTCTCTAGCTATTTCAATCAAAAATTGGACCGAATCTGCTGGTTCAATCGGTTGAACCGGGAACCTGCTAGTTCGCTGGTTGGTTTGACCCCAGTAAAACCATAGTCTGGTTGAACCGAATTGAACTAAAGTTGATGGTTTTCATTTTTTTTCATTTATCTATTTGTTTATTTTATTTTTATTTTCCACTATTTTAATACTTCTTTAATTTTTAATATATGTATTTTTCATCTAGTTCAACCATGGTTGAAACGATTGAACCAATTGAACCATGATACGAAGATCTCACGGTTTCAATCTCCAGTCCGGTTTTAAACATTGGTTTCAATTGACTACAAGTTTAACTTAATATGTTTATGCAGGAAAAGTTTATGATCTGGGTGGACAAGTTCTGGCTGCAAGCAGTGCTCCTGCCATCTTTCATTTGGAAAAAGAGACAGGGTCAGCACTAGAAGAATTGGACTCCCACAAGCTTGCTATTATTGACAGTTCCTCAGGAAAATACCAAGATATTAAAGTTGCTGATGATTATGTATCTGCATGTCACTAACATTGAAAATCCAAGTTAGTCTTCTGTTAATTTCTTGTACACAGACACATAAAGAAAATCATTTAGTTCTTATGAGCTTAAAAATACAAAGTGGAATGATGTTAATTTTTCTTGGTGGTATTGACAGGAAAAGGTGAAGAATTCTGGTCGATTTGGGGTCCATGCTGTCAGCGAAATTGCTGCAGACTTAACTCCGGAATATTTTGAGCATCATGGACTCAAATCAGTTCCTAAATCTGTTGCTTATGGTTACATTGCTTCAGGATATGGATTCATACAAGACATGCCTTATGCCTATGTTCATGAATTTACCAGAACGTCCATGGCTGGAAAAATTCGACGATTTAAAGGTGGATATACGATTCTTTGGCAGAAGATTGCTGAATCACTTCCTATAAAACTTCACTGTAACACCGAAGTCTTGGCAATAAGGCAGAATTCTGATATTGTCGCTGTTAACGTCAAGAGCTCAAATGAATTTGAAACTATGGAATTTGATAAGATCATAGTCTCTGGTAACTTTCCATTAAAATATGGAAGAACTTGTAGATCATCGCCTTCAACTTGCATAGGTATGCAAACTTCTAACTGCTCCATATTTACATATTATGTTTGTTGATTGCTTCATCCATATATATAGATACCTGATGAGGTTAAGTCTTGTGGCAGATTGTGAAGCAGAAGTGATGGATTCTAGTGATATTGAAAAGGAGCTATTCAGCAAAGTAGAAGTAAATGACTACTACACCACTGCTTTCAAGATCAAATGGCTGGATCATATGCCAGTTGGATTTTATTATTTTAATGAATATATGGAAGATCCAAGTACGATTGAAAATCCGGTTGCCATGCAGAAGTTTTATGGTGACACCGATATATTCTTGTTCTGGTATTATGGCAACTCCTTTGATGTTAAGGGACCAACAATCACTGGGCTTGCAATCAAGAATATTGAATCCATGGGGGGAGAAGCTGAGAGCTTTATTCTTCAGCGTCGCTTTAAGTATTTTCCTCATGTTAGCAGCCAAGGTATTTCAGTTTAAATTCCATATTCCCCCTTTCAAGTAAGAATTCTAAATTTTCAAGTTTGGATGCAGATATGAAAAATGGTTTCTATGAAAAGTTGGAATCAGAGCTCCAAGGTTCAAGGAATACTTATTACGTCGGTGGCCTTATGGCATTTGAGCTCACAGAGAGAAATTCATCCTATGCCATGGCTCTTATGTGCAAGAACTTTAATTGTGTATTTAAATATGTGGCCTTAAATATTTAATTGTGTATTTAAATTATGTGGATGATATTAATTTATAAATATTTTTTTATTTTAATTAATAAAAAATCGGAAAAAATTGTATAATAATTTTTTAATTTAAATTATTAGGATTGCGACGGTTCAAATTGTCTCAAAATAAATATAACGACGGTTGATAACTGTCACAATGTTTTGGATCAAATTGTTGAAAATGAATATAGCGACGGTTGATAACTGTCACGATGCTTAAAAAAAAATTGGAACGTGTTTTGCGACGGTTCGAACCGTTGCAATAAAAGGTAAGTTGAGGCGGTTATGAACCGTCACAAAGTTGGCGACGGTTGAAACGATGGTTTTCGGAGCCGTCGCAAAAACGCCTCGCGATGCACGAATCTGCAGCAGTTGACGAACCGTCGCAATCTTCCACTTGAGGTAGTTGTAACCGCCGCAATTTTTTTTCTTGTAGTGTTAAAATCAACGCATTTAGGAGTACCATATCATGATTCCTTTTACACAAAATGTTTTTGTTCAAGAAAAAGCTCGCGGCTAACCGTCTCAGAGTCATTTTCTCATTCTCTAATATTTCTGGAGGATACTCTTTATTTATAAAATACTGTTTGATGTCGTGATACCAAGGTTTCTCGTCAGTTTCTTTTGCCATTATGTGACAGTAGGCAGGATGATCCCGACTCTCCATTTTAATGGATAAGATTTCATTGTTTCAACTTATTTGGAGCATCGAGGATAAAGTAGCCAAAGCATCAGCTAGTTGATTGTTTTCTCGAGGGACACAATGAGATGTGATTTTGTCAAATTGTGAAGACAATATGTAGGTTAAATAAGGTTTTAACTTCTTATATCGGGTTTCCGATTCTTGGTTAAGCTGATTAATGACAAAGGCTGAATCTCCATATACTTCTAGTACGTTTGCTTTTGATTCCAAAGCAGCCAAAATTCCAAAGGCAGAAGCTTTATATTCTGTCATGTTATTGGTACAATCAAAACATTGGCGCGTTGTGATAGGTATGAACTGCTTTTTTTGGGAGATATTAAGACAACCTCAATCCCATGTCCCATTACATTTGAGGCCCCGTCGAACAATAGGGTCCATTTTCCATTCTCGCATTTGTTAGACAAAACCATGATGCTTTCATCTGGGAATTCACATTGCATTGATTGATAATCATCCACCCTTTGATGTCTTTCTTAGGGACATAGGTATTATCATATTTTGATAACATCACCTGCCAGCTAACAATTCACCCTATGAGAGCAAATTTTTCGAAAATGTACTTGATCATATCCATCTTGGATATCAAGCAAGTCGTATGGCAAAGCATGTATTGCCTCAAGCGATGGGCCGCCTAGGCTAAGGCACAACAAGTTTGTTCTAACATTGTATATTTGTAATTTTTTTACTCAAATAGTAAATGGCATGCTCATTCTTTCCTGTTTCATCGTGTTGCCAAAACACGCATCCCATGGACCCGTTGAGGAATGGAAAATACATGATCAAGGGTCGGCTTGGAATTAGGGGGACTAGAATTGGAGGCTTATGCACATACTGTCGGATTTTCTCAAATGCGTTTTGGCAATCTTCGTTCCACAGAACTTTTTGATTTTTTCGTAAAAGTTTAAAGATCGGTTCACAAGTGGCAGTTAGTTGTGATATAAATCTCAAAATATAATTTAGTCTCCCAAGAAAACCACGAACTTCCCTTTCTGTACTCGGGGGAGGCATTTTTGAAATGGCTCGAATTTTATCGGGGTCGACCTCTATTCCTTTCTAACTAACCACAAATCCCAATAATTTGCCCGACCTCATGCCAAAAGTACATTTGGCGGGATTAAGCTTTAGCTCTTAAACTTTCTAAGTCTTTTGAAGAGTTTCTTTAGGTCAATAACATGTTTTTCTTCTGTTTGCGACTTAGCAATCATGTGATCTACATATATTTCTACTGCTTTATGTACCATGTCATGGAACAAGGTTACCATATCTCTTTGGTAGGTTGCCCCAACATTCTTCAGACCAAAAGTGAAATTCGTTTTTTCCATATCTTCAGCTACCAGCTTAATTTTTTATACCCAGAGAAACCATCCATAAAAGAGAAGAGCGAATGGTGGGCCGTATTGTGAATCAGAATATCAATGTGAGATAACGGAAAATCATCTTGGCTTTTAAATCAGAGGGTGCGGGTCAACAGTCCCGATTTTAAATTTATACACTATTGAAAATATGAAATATCATGAATGCATTTGATAAATGAACATTTTCCTTCATTTTCATATTTTTTTCAATTTTTTCAATCAGCTTTTTTTTTAAAAAAAATTTATTTATTTTTATTTTTTTTCACCTTATTACAAACACGGTCCTTGGATTCATGGATGAAATATGTGCACCACTTTGAATACATAGTGGTGATTGTCCTTTTGATCTTTAAAGAGATTTTTGTAACATCTTCGACTTGATCTTCAGTTGCGACTGCCTTATATGTAAAGACATCATACTAGTTTTGGCCTCTTGACACTCATATATTTTGTGCCCCAACATATGATTATCATAAAAAATGCATTTTGACAAAAGGATTTACAACCCAAGAAATTAGTGAAGCAAGGTTTAGAATATGATATTTAGTGAGAAATTCTATGGTACAAAAAAAGAAGGATTCATAGAAAGAAAATAAGATAAAGTGATCTCGTATGGGTAAATGACCCAATTTATTAGTAGTATTTCATAAAAGAAGTGTGTTAATAACTCATGCCATAATTTTAATGACGTTTTTAATCCACTTTGGAGGATATGATTTGCCCTAATTCATCTTCACAACCTTTCAGAATATATTCTGCTTTGACTTTGATATGCGTAAACCATATTATTTGCTTGTTTTGTTTTATTCTCAAGCTAGTGAACTTCTTCACTTTTTTTGTGGTCCTAATTTTTGCCTAGGTCGCCCTTCTGGGTTTTTGACCCAACAGGTCTTCATTCATTTTCACCTAGGTCCCCCCTTCGAGTTTTTGATCTAGAAGGTCTTTATTTGACTTTGTATCATAACTTTTTTTTCTAGGTTGTTTTTTTGGATTTTCAACCTAGTGGGTCTTTACTCATTTTTGTATCCTAATTTTTGCCTAGGTTGCCCTTTTAGGTTATCAACCTAGTGGGTATTTATTTTTATTTTTTTGTATCCTAATTTTTGCCTAGGTTGTCTTTTTAGGTTTTCAACCTAGCGGGTATTTATTATTATTATTATTATTATTATTTTATTTTTGTATACCCTAATTTTTGCCTAGGTCGTCTTTTTGGATTTTCAACCTAGCAGGTCTTCATTTAGATGTAATACTTTTTGAAGCATCAATGTGTGCAAGTAGTGATAAGTCTTCTTGATCCATATTGGTGTGCATCAGAACCACACTTGAATGTATTTTTCTTTTATGGTATTGGGGCTCAAATAGTTGGGAGTCCACTTTTCATGCTAGTCCTTTTAGATATGTAAAATCTTCTTGAGTGCTAATTCTTTCTTTTGAAGCTCTAAAGTTCATATGTTCTTTTAAGATCTTTTGAAATAATTATCCTTGACATGAGGCAGTCAAAATTTTTCTTGAATTGAATTCAGTCGGTCAACACAAATCATTACTCTTGATAAGGGATTTTTTGTTTGAGTGGGTCGCACTACCTTTATTCTATACAATAAGGAACAAAGGGGTGCCCCAGTTATAGTATGATACTCAGGAAGGGCATTCCACAATTATGAGGTAGTATTTGGTACGAGAACTTTCCATCTAGCTTTTCTTATACATTTGATAATATGCAAGATAGTCGTGATTTTCATTCTTGTGAGTGACTATTTTTCATTGAAGATAAAGTAGCTAGAACGTCAGCTAGTTGATTATATTATTGAGGGACATGATGGAAAATGACTTCAAATTTTTTTTTAGACATTTGTCTAATATGTATATATAAATGATCATCTTCTTATCCCCATTTTTCCATTCTTGATTTAGCTGATTGGGGATTACATTCAACTCTCATGTACTTTCAACATCTTCACTTTCAATTTGTGGGTGACTAGAATACCCATGGTACAAACTTCAAATTCCTCCACGTGATTGATATATTCAAAACACATTTAGACAATGATAAAGATAAAGTAACTTTTCTAGGGGATTAATGTGATGTTAATTACATGCAACATATTGAGATTCATCCAGATAGTGGAGTTTATTTATATCGTTCTCACATTCAGTGGAATTAATAGAATGATTAAAATTATGTACGAGATCTTAGCAAACTTATTTTTGAATTGACTACTTCCAAATATGCTTGGTATATGTTTTAAAGAAGAGAAAGACAAATAATGTTTGGTAAGAAATTGTGAAATATATGGTGAGTGAGATGAAAAATGAAACAATACAAAATGCATTTATTGATATTCATAATATTAAGGAAACAAGAGTGTGTCAATATAATAAAGTATCGTAAGACTCTATACTTAGCAAGATTATCAGTATTTCATAATCAAATTAAAATTCACGAGAGAAGTTAATAATATCTTCATTGTTGACTTTGTCCCTTGGATAAACTCAGAAACTATACACAACACTGTCAATGTCTTCAACATAATGTTTAGTCGAGGTTTTTTTCAATTGTCCTTAAAGGTAATGATGAATTTTTCTGTTAGATTGATGATTTTTTTCATGGGATCAAAGTAATAAGCAGTAATGATGAAAGTTCAACATAGACGACCCAACTTCTAGAGGTTTACTTGTGGTGAAAAGCCAACAAAGTATGGTCATGACCTGGAAGTAGGGGTGGATGATGAAGATGAATCTCATCAATATCAGGTTCAAATCTTGTGGACAAGTGACTTGAGGTAGAGTATAACCAAAAAGTAGACTAAAAAGTGAAAATTGTTAGACTTATGAAATCAATGGGTAAACATGAGTTCTTCGTAATATATTTTTTTCATGAAGGATTGACATGATTTCAGGTATCAAGGGTTTGTAAGATTTCCAAGCTTTTAGCCACAAGGTCTTTCAGTTGGTTTAAATCATCTTTGTATGCTCCAATTCATCCATGATACTCTTTTTTTTTTTGACTTTTTTTCATGAAGGAAAATGTTATGAGAATGTAAAAAAAGTGAATGAAATGATTATGTAAAACAAATTGTACTACCTCCAAATATGCAATATTTTTTTTTTAAAAAATAAATAAGAAAAAGGAAAAAAATGTCATAAAAATGAAATAAAAAAGATGTAATTGCATGATTATGCGATGCAATATGATATAGAGGTAGGTAGTTTTTTCTCTCAAATACATGGATATTTTCTTATTTGATTGTTCTATAGTCTTTAACGTGAATTGTAACACCCCAAGTTTTAAATAACGCGAATGTATTTTTTTTTTAACCAAAATAAATAAAAGAATTTTCAGAATTAAAAAAAATAAAAAAAAAATAAAATTTAGTTATCTCATAAAATAATACATCTTAAATTCAAATGACAAGAATAATTAAATAATTACCTTGTAAATATAACTAACTAATTTAATTTTGGGAATTAATACTTTTAATACACAAACGGTAATACGTCAACAAAAGTTAGTGTCATAATATCTCCAAAAACATCCAGGTCGCGGCCCACTAAAACATTATAAGAGTGCGGAAAAATATACAATTATCCCAAAATAAATAATTACATCCACTGAGCTCAAGACCCTATACAACAAGTCTAAATTGATCATGCACTAAAGCTACAGTAGCAATGGTTCCCTCCGCATCCTATACAAGTCTCGTCTGACTCCGCAGCTCTCCTCGATGTGACGTCCTCCTCCTCATCATACAGGGAAGGATCAGTCTCCTCCGAAGTCAGATCTACCCATGATCTGGGTCGCTTTGGCGGTGCCGGAATCTCAAAGCAATCATCTGCTGTCCTAGAAGGACCTGGAATATCAACTGCCGCTAGTGTCGGTCCTTTATTCTTCTCTCCCGCCTCGGATTCACGCACAACACTTCCAGCTACCGGGTTAGGAGTCACCACACCTACTGTGGCCTCCGTCTCAACCCCTACAGTCGGACCCTCCGCGTATGCAAAAACCCCGTACTCCTCCAATATCAGTCTGGAGGGTACTAGAAAGTCAATCCTCGCGTGAGTGTGCTCAACGTAAGCCACTGCCCCATCGATCCTGCACGTCCTCGTCAATCTCCCCGTGTAAGTAGCCCTGCTTGAGACGGGGTCATATACCCAAGTAGTATGCAAGTGACGGTCAAGGAAATCTAGCGACGTTTCCGTCGTCTGTGTACCCATCGGTGGTACGGGTTTGGGGGTCATCTGAGGGCAAAGCCCAATTTTCCACAATAATAGTAAAATGTCACCAACCGAAATTAACAATCAACAATTAACAATTATGTCAAAGATAACAAATACATACATGGCATGTTCCAACACTATAATAACAGTAATTACATAAATATACTCACTTATTAAAATGTATAACATCTACATTATTGAGAAACAACGATTTAACATACAAATAATGTTGCAAATCCAAAAACAATCAACAATCAACAATCACAATAACTCATTAGGAACTTAGAATTTTAAGGTACTTACACACATCGATTTCCACACATCAACTCATATCAATCATGACTCTCATGTCAACCAACCCAATGCAATGCGTCTATGCCAATGCACATGATTCTGGAATTTCCAGGATGAAAACCTTCAAAACAAAACCCTCCACGAGGGGCGTAAATCATAATTGTACCGCCTATCACAGGCCAAAGTACTAATTACCAAGGTGCAGTCGCATCACAGGCTAGCACGATTTACTTGTGTAGCCTATCACAAGCACTACACATAAGTTAAATCCTCGCACGGATATAATGGACCGTCTAATAAATGCGGAACCACCCTGTAGTCCATCACGGCCACTACTTAACTTCGTGGCCCATCACGGTCACCACATAACATAAAACCCTCCTCGAAGGGGCGTAAATCATAATTGTACCGCCTATCACAGGCCACAGTACTAATTACCGAGGTGCAGTCGCATCACAGACTAGCACGATTTACTTGTGTAGCCTATCTCAGGCCCTACACATAAGTTAAATTCTCGCACGAATAGAATGGAGCATCTAATACACACGGAACCACCCTGTAGCCCATCGCGGTCACTACTTAACTTCACGGCCCATCACGGTCACCGCTCAACTCTGTCGCCCATCGCGGTCACCACTTAACTATGCAATGCATGAGCGTACTCTGTTTCTTTTCACCACAATCATTAAGTAAATGCAGCTATTAAAAGATTCCTCATTTTTAATACCCATATAACACTAACAATTTTTTTTTTCAAACTTATCACAGAGCATAGTCAAAAGATTTTTTTTTCGATAAAATTCATAATATACATATTATCAGTTATGAATACATAATCACATCAAATTCAATTAATTAAACATAGGAACAAGGATGTAGGGAAATGGCCAGCTCTAGTAGAGATACATGAATGCATCACCAAGAAAACTGCACTCAATAATACTTAGGAAATATCTAATAGAAATGTCCTTTATTTTCAATTTCATCTTGAATGTTTTGCATAGATATTCCTACTTAATCTTTTTAATGATGGGATGTTGGACAACATGCTACTACTCTATTCTATTCGCCCAATAATTTCATTGAGACTATATATCAAACATGTTGAGACCAATAATATGGCTGCCACTAAATCCACACGAAATCACTTACGCAATTTGCTTTAAATTCTTGCTATATTATATAACCCTCCATCAAATACTAAAAACAAAGCACATATTTAAAACATCACTTCCTTTAAATTATACAATAAAATGAAAGCCCATTCAATAATTTCATCAATGAAGTTAACGAAATCAAGTAGTGAATTTCCTTGAATGTTTATACAGAAGGAAATAAATCACTATCAGCAATTGTTTTAGAGGGTTGCCATATATGTATATCTTCCCTAAATCTGGTCAAAATTGGTTTCCTATATACTCATAGATAAATCAACTAAATGAACAACATAAATTTATAAATTAGTTAAAACGCAGCAGAACCAACAAAGGATATTCATAAACCAACAATTAGGGATTTTATACCATAATTGAGTAGATATATGAAGAAATGAACAAGATCTGGAACAAAATCAATGACATAAACTGCAGATTCATCATTCCATGCTTATAGTGAAATCCCTGGTTAAACACAACATTTGGCTCTTCCACCAACCAGGATTAGGTGCAACATTGTTTAATGTACAAAACTTGAATTCAACCAATTTGTCACTGGCAAATTTTATTTTAAACTAACATCGATTCAAAAATAGTCAAGTCATTAAAATGTTTGACACCCTAAAAAAAAATTTCAATGTGTCAACACATCATTAAAAAAATACATCAAATTTAAACTACAATCAATTTAATTTGTTTTGTTTTAAATTAAAAAAACTAGAGTCTGCAAGCAATAGCTAACAATATATCCACCTTAAAACTTGTGTGTCAAAATCATGACGACTATATAAATTACCAACACTCTTGCTCGCAAACCTTCTTAGCGTGTAACACAAAAATAACACCACTATTTCTCTAAAAAGCAAAACAACCACATTGACCAAGTCCCAAATGCACTAACAATTCACCAATTCCAAATATCTCAATATTCAATCATCGACATTTTCAAGCATGAGTAATAAAAGTTTCTACATGCAGACTAAAAAGTTGGAAGGAGTCCCTTATCTTCGTTACGCTTTCTCGCTCGTTTTCGTTACCGCGACAAAAACCGGCAAAACTCCCGCTTGCGTCATCGCTACCAAAGTTGGTCCACTAGCACCGTAATAATGAGAAGAGTAACTTTCCCTCTTGACACTCTTTGATTTGAGGCTTAGATTTTGAAGTAATGTGAGTTTTGAGTATGATTTGTTTTTTTTTGTTACTAACACAAACAGAACAAAAAAGAAGAAGAGGAAGAAAGCTTTACGCGGGCAGCTTGCGGGCAAGGAATTGAGTTTCTTTTTCTTTGCTTGCTCCCTCTCACACATATATATATTACTTACTTTGTTAAGTGTATATATATATATATATATATATATATATATTAAAATTAAAACTAACTCTCAATTAACTAAATACTTTCGTCGCAACTCTATTAACGGATAATTTGTCCGGTATTTAATTATTCGTAATTAAATTAAATTATTCTTCGACAAATAATTTTAGCTTGTCTCAACATATATATATATATATATATATATAAATACATATATTAAACATATTACAAATATCCCAAATATATTTGATATTTAATCTATAAATTAATTTAAAATTAAGGGTCTTACATGAATCTTCACCATGGGTGACTCTATAGTTCTAAATTGGTTCCTAGAGTACACAACTCAATTCTAAAATATTAAACCAATTAATAGGCAAACTATTAAAATGAAAATATTCTAGAAAAGGTCAACTCTAGGTGAGACTTTCATGACAACCAAACAAGATGTACGTCCAGAAGATTATCATTACACAGTCTCTTACTTATCTTAGGTTGCACTCAGCCCAAGTATAGAGCCCACTCATAAGTGTGTGAATCGTGTGTTAGTTTAGTGTTTAGAGAAATAAATAAAAAAAAAAATACCACAATTAAAACAAATTAGCATAAATGCATGTAAATGACCAAAAATAAATAAACACAACAATTATATTCACAATAAATATATAATAAAATAATTAAAACAAATAAAAAACAAGAGGGATAATATAAATAAAAATAAATAAATAATTATATAGAATTAATTAGGTTGGGCTTGACTCTAAAAAAATCCCCAGTGGAGTCGCCAGCTGTCGCGTCCAATATGTCCGCGAAAAATGAGTTGCCACCAATTTTATTTTCTATTAAAAAAGGGAAAATTAGATAAAACCTAAAATAAAATTTTTGAACAAAAAAAAAATAGATTCGGGAGTCCATTACAAGTAGAGAAAATAATATTACCCTACATCGTCCGTTAAAACGGTTACCCTATACTTAATCGTATACAAATTATTTATTTATTAAATTAATTATTTTTGCCCCTCCTAAAAGAATAATAAAAAGGAAAATAAATTATTTACATTAATAAAAGAAAGAATTTTTTTTAATTCGGTTTGACAAGGAGAAAACCTTGCTCCTACGTATCCCGAGGTGCAATAGCAAAATCAAAACACACGTAGTTTTTGGGTAGAAAATATTTATGTGTTGTCCGATTTTATTATTACTCAATTTTAATTATTTTATTATTATAATTATTATTATATATGTAAAAAACAGGTAATAATAATAATAACGAAAAAAGGTGAGATGTCTGTTCATAGATTGTTTTTATTTATTTAGTTTTAGAGTTAAGAAAAATTAGTTCTTGTTAGAAAAACAACAACAATGTGACGGTATGTGAACGAAACACATGAACGCGATGATGAAACAAAATATGCAACATATTAAATAATTTGCTCGTGTGTTGTCAAATTTGTTACCATACAAAGGCCACCGACGGCTAGGGGATGAGTGATGCGGCGCAGCGAGCGAGGATGAATTTCATCCGGCGGCGGTGACTATTAATTCTAATCCTTAAAAATACTATTTATTGATCTAGTTTGTTGTAATGATTTTTTGGGTTATTTTATAAACCATGATATGAGTTTTGTGTTATGTTACAATGGAGTGAAATTTGTTTTACTTGGTGATTGATTAATAAGCATCAATTATTTATATTTATTTTTAGCATCTGTGTTGCAAAATTTGTTTAGGAACACAGACAATAGATTAAAAAAAATGATAGCTTAGAAAAACTAAATTACGATTTTTTTTTATTTTTAAAATTGAAGCAATAATAAAAAGAAAATAAGAGGAGGATAAGAACATTGATACCTTACTGCTCAATTTGTTTTGCTGGACTTACTTTATCAAAGTTCCAATTGTCTACTCCTCTATTTTTGCCTCTTATTCTCTCTATTTTTTTTTCAATCGTGCTCCCCCTTTTATTCTACTCTTGGTATCGACTATTTATAATTTTTTTGGGTGTAGGTTACAAAAGACAAGAAAATAATTGTGGATTGATTACCATTTTTATTACTATTCATCAATTTCTTATCGGTTTCTTTTCACCATTATCATGATTCCTATTACTATCAATCCATTTCTTTTCAGTTTCTTTTCCTTCAATTGATCACCATTATACTGGTTTTTATTACCATCAATATATTTCTTTTCGGTTTCTTTTCCTTCAATTGATCACCATTATACTGATTTTTATTACCATCAATCCATTTCTTTTTAGTTTCTTTTTATTCAATTATGTACTTTTTTTTTGTTTTAGAAAAGAGTGAACGTCTGAACAGGAATCAGAGGCAAACAAGAACTAGAAACACCCATGATAGTCTAAAATTTGTAGTCTAATTATTTATTTTTATTTATTATATTTTCTCAGTATTTATTATTATTAATAATTTTTTATTTATAAAATGTCCAATAAAAAGCGGACAAAATTAGGTGTCAACAAGCATATATGACCAAACTTGCCTAACCATTGGTTGTAGACAAAGATATATATTGGGTTCAACTAGCCCAAGCGAATATATTTTGTGGTATTATGAACATCTCTCTTATCCGACAATGCAACATTGCTTATAATTCATGGACGAATATTTGTAAAGTTTGGTTCAATACTAAAAGTAATTTGCGATGGGTTAGTCATGATGGTAATTCTATAAAATTTTGGTAGGATTAATGAATACCAAGTTGTGGAAAACTTGCTGACTCAATAGCTTAAGCCATTCCACCTAGAGAATATGAGTTTTATCTATTGAGCTACACCAATGGTACAAATTTGAATTGGAGTAAACAAAAAAAAAATTCTTCCTGAGTCAATTTGTGAGAAAATTTGATCTTTTAAGCCTCCAACTGATGCTTCAATGAATTTCCCCACATTGCGCCAGTCACTAACGACCAATTTACTCTCAAGCCAACCTATTATAACCTCACAAACCATGAGACTAATGCTGATTCGATAATATTGTTCAAGGAGGTTTGGAGCTCGTAGGGTCCAACTAGAGTTATAATGACACTTTGGAAGATGGCACACAAGAAACTCCTGATAAATACTGAGAGATGTCATATACGCCTGGCCTCCGACTACCTCTATCACTATTGCCTCTCTACACTTGAGACCCTTATGCACATTGTGAGGGATTGTGAAGATGTCCAACTATTCTGGAATAGAAATATTAAGTATGAATTTTGTAGTAAATTCTTTAGTCTTGGTAGTTATGCTTGAATGAATGAAATTTTACTCACAACGACATTAAAAACATCCATTGGACGTGGAAAATGTTCTTTGGGGTGCTGGTTAATGAACTTTGGAAAAATCGAAATTCTTTGTGTTGGAACAAAGTTGGTTCTAAGTACTTATGATTTTGATGTTTACAAAAGCACTCCATGTAATCTTATTTTGTACTTAGAATTATTATATTAAATGCCACCAGAAGATGAAGTTACCAGAGGCAGAAGATGAAGTCACCAGAGGCAGAAGATGAATTACCAGAGGATAAAATCAGACAAGAGGATACACCTCCAGAAGATACCAGATAATGCATCCAGAAGGTACCAGAGGATGCATCATGAAGGCACCAGAGGATACACCAGGATGTCAAAACACCATTAGAGGATATCTTTCCTGGCCCAGATCAGAAGGAAGCAGAGTCCAGAAGGAGACCTGGACCAGACCAGAAGGAAGCCTGCCAGAGGGACACTTGTTCCAGACCAGATGGTATCATAAGTCAGAATTGGTCCATAATTAATTTTGACCAGAAGATAGCCTGGTCGTGAAATGATAATCAATCCAAACTTGATCAAGACTTAATCAGAGCATAAATTAATTGGTCCAGAACAAGAGATTTAATCCAAATTTGGCGCAGACCAAAAAATAGCATAGTTCAGAGTATGAAACTCAGTCCAGATAAGAAGAAATGATGTCCAGATTTAATCTAGACCTGATCCAGATCAGAAGGTAATTATCCAGACTAAAATATCATAAGTCCAGATTTAATTTCAATTCAATCCAGACCCAGTCCATAATTGGTCCAGATCAGAGGGAAGATATTCAGATCAATGGTCCAGATTTAAGCATCATGGCCCAGTGTTGGCCGAGATTAGAAGATTAGAACATGTGGTCCAGTGTTGGTCAAAATCAGAAGATCACAGCAGATTAGATTATATGGCCCAGTGTTGGCCGAGATCAGAAGATCAGAACGTGTGGTCCAGTATTGGCTGAAATCATAGGATCACAGTAGATCTATTTGTATGGTCCAGATGTGGACGAGAGCAGAAGATCAAACGGTCCAGATTTAATCATGATGATAATTAGTGGAGACTTGATTAAATTAGAATAAGACTTGATTAAATTTTATTAGAAATTTGATCAAGGCATTAAGAGGATTTGATACAAAATAAATTGAAGTCTGGTGGGAATTCAGAAGCTATTGGCAGGAAGAAAGATTTGATCCAGAATTAATCAAGAACAAGATTGGCCAAAGTTATTTTTGAATGCAAATCTGGAGCTAAAAAGATATGTTTTTTATTTAAGTGAAACCCGATTGGCCAAGTTATTTTTGCAAGAGTATTTGGCAAGATACAGCTCGAACTTAAGCATGGAAGAAACCCTAATTATTCATCTATAAAAGGAGGCTCAAGGCAGAAGACTTAGCATCGAAAATACAAAAGAGTCATACACTTCCAGAAGCAAACACTCGAGTTTTCAGTGAGGTTAATTGTGAGTTTTAGCTTTCTAGAAGCAAGCACTCGTGTTTTTCTTTCCCTTGTGCAAGATCTAAGTTGTTGAAGTAGAGTCTACAATATGAGGGAGTCAGAAGGGGTAGCAGATTACTTAGCAATTAGATTCAAGGTTCTTTTCCTCAAAAGTCTAGGATTGTTAGACTGTTTGAGAAGACTGACTTCGAGGAACAATGGTATTGTTGTAATTCAAGGTTTTGAATTAGTGAAATCCTTCAAAGTGAAGGGACTGGAGTAACCTCGTTAACCGTGAACCAATATAAAATTCTATGTTTTATATTTACTTTATATCCGCTGCTAACTCTGTTTGATTGATACATTAGGTTTTGTTATAAAACTTCAAAAACAGAAAAAGTAATCAAGTTAGTCAAACACAATTCAACCCCCTTCTCGTGTTTGCCCTTCAATTGGTATCAGGGCTCAGTCTCAAGGCTGAGCACTTAACTAGTGTTTGAGAAGAGGTCCAAGGGGTCACCAACATGGCAGAATCCAAATATTATTTTGGAGGCAACATCAACAGACCACCACTGTTTGATGGAGACAGGTTTGAGTATTGGAAGGACAGAATGAGAAGTTTCTTCATATCTCCAGATCCTGAATTATGGAAGCTGGTAGTCAAAGGGTACACTGCACCTAGTTTTCTAGGAGATCCTACTAAAGAACTGGACATGGAAGATATGAAACCAGACCAGAGCAAATTATACAAACTGCATCACAAGTCCAGAACCATCATGATCAATGCCATCACATTCAAGGAATTTGACAGATGCACAGATAAAGAAACAGTAAAGAGCATATTTGACAGTCTGGTTCTAACCTATGAAGGAAGCCAGCAGGTTCAAGAAGCAAGGGCTAACGTACTGGTCAAACAGTATGAGATGTTCAAGATGGAAGATGATGAAGACATTGATGGAATGTTATGTAGATTCCAGACTCTGATATCTAGACTGAAGGTCTTGAAGAAAAGCTACACAACAGCAGATCATGTCAAGAATATTCTATGAAGCTTACCAACCAAGTGGAGACCAATGGTTACTGAAGTTCAGCAAGCCAGAGATCTGAATAACTTAAGACTTGAAGATCTGATGAGCTCACTGAAGTCTCATGAAATAGAACTGGAAGCAGATAAACCAAAGAAGAAGAATAATTTGGCCCTGAAGTCGAAACAGAAGAAAGCTTCAAGGGCAGAACCAGAATCAGAGGATAGCAACAATGACTGTGATGATATGGCTTACTTAACCAAACAGATGGTTAAGATATGGGTAAACAGGAAGAGGAGAAGCTTCAAGAAGAAACATAACAACAAAGGAAAGGAAGAATCTGACAAGAAGAGCATCATCTGTTATGGATGCAATGAACCTGGACATATCAAGTCAGAATGTCCAAATCTGGAAAAAGGCAAACAACACAAGAAGAGTTCCAGATTCAAAAAGAAGGGTTTGATGGAAACCGGGGATGCATTAGAATCAGAAGAAGAATTGTCTGATGAAGAAGAGGAAGAAACAACAATGATGGCACACATCAGGTCTGCCTCTGGACTTCATAAAGGCACAGTTTCAGGAAGGAAAGCAGGCAGAAGGAAGAATGATGAAAGCAGTCATTCAGGCAAGTCTGGAAGCACATCAGAGGAAGCGATTCTGGCTCTGATGGCTCATACCAACTCAAGTTCTGGATACAGCTCAGGCTCTGGAACAGATTCAGAAGATGAAGACAATGAGGTTATTTTCTGATCTCACTAAATCTGAATTAATTGATGCTTTAAAAGATTTTTTAAATGCAAACAATAAGATGTCTTTAAAACTGAAAACTCTTACGGAAGATAAGAAAAATCTGACCAAAGAAATCCAAGTTTTAAAGAATCAAATTTCTGAGTATGCAACTTAAAACAAGGATTTTAAAACTGAAGTTGCAAGACTCAAATCTGAAAACCAAACCCTCAAAAGTAATATTTGTTCCACTTCCAAAATTGTTTGTGAATCTGATATGCATGAGCAATTTTTTCAAAACTTTATTTCTAATGGAATGGAAAGAAGTAAATATGCATCTATGATTTATGGAAACAGTAACATTGGAAAAAGAGGTATTAGTTTTACAAAAACTATTACTGAAACTAAAACTATTCATTCTGATGTTTTATGCATTGTTTGTGCTAAGAAAGGTCACTATGAATTATCTTGTCAAATGGTAAAATCTGAACAAGATCAGAGAGCTGTTAGAACTAACAAACCTGGACCCAATCAGTTCTGGGTACCAAAAGATCAAATTGTCTATGTTGCAGATATTCTGAGCAACCAGAAGGAGACACCAACAATGGTGCCTGGACAATGGATGTTGGCAATGCACAAGCAGAAGAAGGTTTAGGTTCCTGCTACAACCAGACAGAGGCAATCTGAGTCTAATGGAAGAAGGTCTGGTGAACTCAACCAGAACCAGAATCAGAACTGGAACCAGAATCAAAACTGGAACCAAAATCAGAACAGGATCTGGAACCAGAACCAGAACTGGAACCAATATAAGAAGCACAGGAACTGGAACCAGAACCGACACTGGAACCAAAATCAGAATCAGTACTGGAACCAGAACCAGAACAGGAATTATCAGAATCATCAGAATCACCAGATTCATCAGAACCACCAAAATCACCAGATTCATTCAAATCACCAGAATCATCAAGGTTAAATAATAAGGTGTGATGTCAAAATGATTAGGTATAAATTTAAGAAAAAGAATAAAAAGAAAATTGATTATATTTTGAAGGAGCATATTTAACCAAAAAAAAATCTGACCGAACCGTTTTTTTAGTTATTAGTTAACTAATGAGTTTCCTTTATATTACGGTATAGATTTTACATGAATAAAATAAATAAATGAAATGCATGTTAGATAAATGGATCTGGTGGGTCAAATTGGAGTCCACAAGGCTTAGACATAATAACGACGGTAATCATCATCTTTTGGGTCATATGGAAGGTTAGAAATCAGATTAGATTTAACAACTCTCTCGTTAATTTTTCTCAAGCCTTAAACATGGCCACAACTTATGTGTTAATATCTGGAAACAAATCAAAAGGTACTCTCTCTTCCTCCATCATTGAGCTTCAATTATTACATCACTTTGGTATAAAAGGTAATATGAAAAAGTCTCTCGAAATTAGAGAGGTCCAATGGCAGCCCCTCCCCCACTTTGGCTTAAATGTAACGCAAATAAAGCTTTTATAGGAGTTCTGGACAAGGCCTCTTCAAGAGGGCTCTTTAGAAATAGTGAGGCTGATTTTATTGCTGGTTTTGCTGCTCATATTGGAAATGCTACAGCTTTTGAGGTTGAGTTAGTGGCTTTCATTATAGCAATCGAAAAAGCTTGTAAAAACAATTGGAATCGGTTATGGATAAAAACCAATTCGCTCCTTGTTATTTCTACCACCCACTGCCCAAATGAAGGTCTATGGAAGCTGAGAAGTCGTTGGAAGAATTGTTTGCATCTCACAAAAACTATGATGTTAAAAATCTCCCAAATATATAGAGAAGGAAACTCATGTGCAGACAAATTAGCTTATTTTGGAATAACAATTTCATATTGCAATTGGTGGAATGAACTTCGACAGTTTTGTTATGATGATTTTACTAGAAATAGAAATTTACTCCCTGATTTAAATTTATGTAATTTCTCTTCGAGGGTTAGGTGTTATGTCTCCCTCGTCGTATCATTTTATCTTTCTATATATATGGTGGTCGGATGTGCTTGATTGTCGGGAGTGTGCCCCATTTCTGAGAGCATAGTCCCTTCAATGAAGTTGTAGCTTCCCTCTTCTTTGATTACAAAAAGAATGGATATGGATTGGGTGCGCTAAAAACTGCATGTAGCATTCCAACAATAAGAGCTTCTGAGATTGTCTAAATAACATCATGTTGGAACCCAATTAGTTTACCTCTTGTAATTTTGATGTTAACAAAGGTATTTTATGAGAATAATTTGTTTGGACAAATGGCTTCAATAAGTGTGCAACAATTAGAACAAGAAAATTAGAGGGACCATAGGAAGTTACTAGAGGAAATGACAAAAAGATAAGATCGGAGAAACACTAAAGCATACACGTTTGCCTCTGAACATATGCCTCTGAAATCAATGTGCCTTTGAAGCTTACGAAGACTGCCTTTGATGTTTGGCTCTAAAGTTTGGGTCTGAAGACTGGCTCTGATAGCTAGGTCTGAAGACTAGCTCTGATAACTGGGTCTCAAGACTGCATCTGAACATTGAATTTGAAGCATGCCTCTAAAGCCCTTGCGTGCCTTTGATGTGCACAAGCTCAACATGAATATGAAGAGTTTATACCAAGCTATAATTAACTCTGAAGAGATTGTTCAAGCCATGCATTCAAAGTTCATATTCTGCTAATCAAAAGTTGCTACACACTCAAAATGCTGCCTCTATATGAAACCTCTAATGTTGCACTTACTCTGATGATTCAACAATGTGATTTGCCCAAAGCCACTAATTTTAAGTCACATAATTCTGCCTCTAACTTTTATCATCCAAGAAATACAACATCTCATTGCAATAAGAAAGTCAATGGATCTGATGGAAAGTCAACAAATCTGATTGAAAGAATGCATTCTCAAAAAAAGACTTATCCAAATCAGAATTTCTGAATATTCAAGAACAAGTCTGAATCCATTTCTGCTCTAATCAATTAAGAGTATGAAGGAAGATTCACATGAATAAGTTTTTGAACACAATATGAAATTAGAAACGATTCATAATTATAATTGAAGGAAATATTTGACCAATGTGAAAAGAAGATATGACCAAAATATTATTCAAAAGAAGATATGATCAAAATATTATTCACAAGAATATATAGTCAAAATATCGTTCACAAGAAAATACGGTGAAATATTGTTCACAAGAAGCTATGGCCAAAATATTGTTCACAAGAAGATATAATCAAAATGTTCTTACGATATACTTAGTAAATGCAAAACACAATATGTTCCAAACTTATGTAACCCATCCTGATAGTGACTTTAGTGTTCCTCAAACAATCTGTGGTTTTCAGGTTTTGTGGAGAACACTTGGCTTGTAGGGTCAAGGTGTTTGTTTGTCTCAAAAAGTCTATAGGTGTTAGGTTGTTTTGAGAAAACCAACTTGTATGGTTAGGAGTTGTGTAATTCAAGGATTTGAATTAGTGGTTAAATCCTTCTAAATGAAAGGACTAGATGTAGCTACCAAGTTGGTGGTGAACCAGATAAATCTGCTTGTGTCACTTTACAAGTTGGTGGCCAATCCTGTTTCTCTTAATTTCAAAACGTATCTTTTAGCTTCAGATTTCATTTGAAAATTCTGTTGACCAATCCCGTTCCTCTTAATTTTAGACCGTATTTTTTAGCTTCAGATTTCATTCGAATTTCCTTCAAGTCTTCAGTGATTTTTTGTATCAAATCCCCTTAATACTTTTATCAAATTTCTATCAAAATTCAATCAAGTGTTCTTCAAATTTTAATCAAGTCTTCACTGATCTGCATCATGATTTAAATTCTGGACCGTATGATCTGCTGATCTGGACCAAGTCTGGACCATGTGATCTGATTTGTACCATTCTGTCTCATGATCTGGACTATGTGATCTTCTGATCTGGACCATTGATCTTCTGATCTAGACCAAGTTTGGACCAAGTCTTATGTTCTGGACCATGCTATCTTCTGGTCTGGACCAAGTCTTATGTTCTGGACCATGCTATCTTCTGGTCTGCACCAATTCTGGACTAAGTCTGACTTATGTTTCCTTCTGGGTCTGGACAAAGTCTCATTCTAGACTCTGCTTCCTTCTGATCTGGGCCAAGAATAATATCTTCTGATGATGTCATTGTTTCTTCCCTCTGATGATATCCTCTGATTGATGATATCCTATGATGTTTGCCTTTGATGACATCCTCTGATTCTTACTTCTGATGGGATCCTTTGGTGATATCTTATGGTATCCTCTGGATGTATCCTCTGGTGATGTGTTCTGGTATCCTCTGGTGATATCTTCTGGCCGTATCTTTTGGTGGCATTTTTATCATCTGGTGACGTCATCCTCTGATTTCTACTTCTGGTGACGTGATCTTCTGGTGACATCCTCTGGTGACGTCATCCTCTGGTTTTTGCTTCTGATGACGTCCTCTGATTTTTCATTCTTCATCTAAGTCAAAATGTGATTTTCATAAAATACTTTTGTTAACATCAAAACTTTAATTGAAAGAACCAACTTGGTTCCAACAATCTCCCTTTTTTTGATGATGACAAAACTTTGTATTTTTGTTAACTATTTTTCTTTCTTTTGACTTTGACTCCCCCTAAGATTAAGCTCCAATTTTATTTTTCTACCCCTAAGTCTAATGCCCCATATACTATCTTTATCAAATACATCTTCTCCCCATTTGTCATCAGACAAAAAGGATTGAAGGAAACTTTTTTTTTTCTCACTTTTTTTTTTGTTTTTTTCTCCTTTTTTTTTTGTTTTTTTTAATAAAAGTACACGAAAATAAGAATTACATATAACAAAAAATTCACTAAGTTATTTGGTCAGAGATGAAGGTAAGGTTAAGGTTTTTCTTGATGAAGTCAAACCTATCTTCAGATAGTGGTTTAGTGAATATGTTACCCCATTGATGGTCAATGTCTATAAACTGTATGTTGACTGTCCCTTTTTTGAACATAATCTCTGATGAAGTGGTGTTTGATCTCTATGTGTTTGGCTGTAGAATGTAGGATAGGGTTTTTGGTTAGGTTGATGGGTGAAGTGTTGTCAAAGTATAAAGGGATGTTGGTCTCCATGATTTTGTAGTCTTCTAGTTGATGTTTCATCCAAATGAGTTGAGAGCTGCATCTGGCTGCTGAAAAGTATTCAGCTTCTGCTGTTGACATGGCAATGGTGCTTTGTCTCTTGCTTGACCATGATATTTCTTTCGAGTTGACATGGCAATGATATTCAGCTTTCGAGTTGACATGGCAATGGTGCTTTGTCTCTTGCTTGACCATGAAAAGTATTCAGCTTCTGCTGTTGACATGGCAATGATATTCAGCTTCTGCAGTTTCCACTTCTACTATTTCTTTCGAGTTTATCTCCAGCATAATCAAAGTAACAATATCCACTAAGTTGGTATATAGGAGTTTTCTTTTAGAACAAGGTGAGGTTGGTAATGCCTTTTAGGTATCTCTGTAGGATTTTTGGCGGTAGTCATCCTTTTTCAAGTGAGCTGGTAGGGTGCATTGGGGTAGCCATAGGTTTGCAATCACTCTTCTTAAACTTCTTGAGAAGCTCTTTTGTATATTTTGTTTAATGAATGTATAGACCTTTTTGACTTTGCTGAATTTGAATCCATAGGAAGAACTTAAGTTCTCCTATCATGCTCATTTGAAATTCCTGCTGCATCAATTTAGACAATTCTTGGCAGAGAGTGCCATTAGTAGATCCAAAGATAATATCATCAATATAAATTTGAATGATCAGAATATCATCTTTAATTGATTTTCTAAAAAGTGTATTGTCTACTTGTCCTCTTTCAAAGTTATTTTTATGTAAGAAGTAACTAAGTCTATCGTACCATGCCCTAGGTGCTTATTTTAAACCATTCAAAGATTTTTTTTTAAGTTTAAAAACATGATTTGGAAATTCAGAACTTTCAAAACCTGGGGGTTGTTTAACACAGGATTCTTCACTTATATAACCATTTAAAAATGCACTTTTAACATCCATTTGAAAATAATGAAATGTTATTATAAGCAGCAAAGGAAAGTAAGATACGAATAGCTTCTAACCTTTCCACTGGAGAAAATGTTTCAATGTAGTCAATACATTCTTGATGACTGTATCCTTGTGCAACACATCATGCCTTGTTTATGACAACTTCTCCTTTTTCATTCAGCTTGTTTTTGAAAACCCAGTTGGTTCCAATAATGTTCTTTTCTAGTCTTGGAACTAGATCCAAAATATCATTCATTTCTTGCATTGGTAGACTTCATCTATATCATTTTTCTGACTCATCTTTAGATTTATCCTCTGAAGATTTGTCGTATTATTGCTTGTAGCTTCTGCCTTTTCAAGTTCTTTTGCTTGCATCAGCTTCTGGTTCTAGTAAATCTGTATCAGCTTCCTCTGGTTCTGGTAAACCTGCATCGGTTTCCTCTGGTTCTGGTAAACCAGCTTCGGTTTCCTCTGGTTCTGGTTAACCTGCATCAACTTCACCTTGCTTTGACTTTTTAGGTCAAGCTATTTGCATATAACATAATACAAATCAAATAATTTAAAAATGAACTCAATACATCCAAACCATTAATTCCGCTTCTGGTGGTTTATGCTTGTTTTTGAAACCACTGAAATACTGTTTCTGTTGAAATGTTCACTTCACGTGGATCACTTGGGTCCTATGACAGTTTGAAAACCTGTAGAATACTTATCTAGCTTTGATTTATAAGATCCAGCTTCTTGTTATCACAGTAAACATAAATATCAAACAATAATAGTATTTACAGCAAGATGTAACCTCTATGTCAACAGTTTCAATTTTACACTGAAAATCCTCTTGTTTTTGATTTTCAGATTCTGAATCTGTATGTTATGTGATTAGATGGTTTGGATGAAGGGCTTTGAATTTCCTTCCTGGTTTGTAGTCTTGATGAATTATACTGGAGTGTTTGAAGAACTCTCCTGATTCTAATTCTTCTCTTTCTGCTGATATATTAGGTTCCTCTGATAATTCTGAAACTGATGGTAATTTTGTTTCTGCTGGTAGTTCTAGTTTTGTTGATATGTGTGCTTCCTCTGTCTGTTTTGATATTTCCTGTTCTTCATATAGTTTTGGTTCTGATAGGCATTGTATTTACCAGTTCTTCTTCCACCAGAGTCACTTTGCTTTTGGTTGGTAAGTGCTGGAACGTAGACCTTTTTCCCTTCATATATTGCCAGCATCCATTGACCAGACACCATGACTGGTGTTTCACTTTGGTTGCTCAGAACATCTGTAACACAATCAATTTTATCTTTTGGTACCCAAATTTGGTTGGGTCTAGGTTTGTTAGTCTTGAAAGGTTTCTTGTCTTTCCTTGATTGTATCATGGGACAAGACAATTTTGAGTGACCTTTCTTAGCACAAACATCACACAAAACATTATAGGGAATATGTTTAGTTGTAATTACAGATTCATCAACTCCTAAGCCTCTTTTACCATTGTTACTAACCCCATAGATCATAGAAGCATATTTGCTTCTTTCCATACCATTAGCAATAAAATCTTGTAATACTTGTTCATGCATATCAGAATTACATACAATATTTTCACTTGATGTTGAACAAAGATTACTTTTTAGAGTTAGGTTTTCAGCCTTAAGTTCACCAATATTAGTTTTCAAATTTGCATTCTCTGTTTAAAGTTCAGTAACATTAGTTTTCAGAGTTGCATTATTTGTCTTAAGTTCAGTAATATCTGTTTTCAAATTTGCATTCTCTATTTTAAGTTCAGTAATATCATATTTCAGAGTTGCATTTTCTGTTTTAGATTCTGCATTTTGATTCTTTAAAACATCGTCTTCTTTGGTTAGAATTGAATTTTCTTCCATAAGTGTTTTCAGTTTTAAAACACTGTTGTTGATATTTAAAATATCATTCATTGCAGTAATTAAATCAGATCGGGTAAGTTATGAAAATACCTCTTTTTCATCTTATGATGATTCACTTCTAGGATCAGAGTCTGTATCGGATCCTGAGGCAGTATTGGAGTGAGCCAACAAAGCCAAGTCTGCTTCTTCATCTTTCGATTCTCTTCCAAAGTCAGCATCTATGTCGGATCCAGAGGCAGAATGAATGTGAGCCATCAAAGCCAATTCTGCTTCTTCTGATTCACTTCTAGAGTTGGATCCAGAGGCAGAATGAATGTGAGCCATCATGGCTAATTCTGCTTCTTCATCTTCAGAAGATTCATCAGAATCATCCCATGTTGCCATCAAATTCTTCTTCTTGGGTCTGGAGTCTTTCTTCTGATTTTTCCCTTTCTCCAGATTTTTACATATTGACTTGATGTGCCTAGGTTCATTGCATCCATAGCAGATGATACTCTTCTTGTCTTGTTCATCCTTTCCTCTATTGGAATGCTTGGAATACCTCTGGGGAAACTTCTTCCTTCTGTTTTGCCATATCTTCAGAACCTTTTTGGTTATGAAGGCAATGTCTTCTTCTTCTGGTTTCTTATTCTGGTCCTCAGAATCACTATCTTCTATTTGGATTTTAAGGCTAGGGTTTTGATCTTCTTCTTGAGTTCATCTTCTTCCAGCTCTATTTCATGTAACTTGAGGGAGCTGATTAATTCTTCCAACTTCAGAATGTTCAAGTCCTTTGCTTCCTGAATGACAGTGACCTTTGGTTTCCACTTGGTTGGCAAAGTTCTAATAATTTTCTTCACGTGGTCAGCAGTGGCTCTTCTTGAGTACTCTTAATCCCGAAACCAGAGTCTGGAATCTGGAAAACATTGCTTCAATGTCTTCATCTTCTTCCATCTTGAACAGTTCATACTTCTTGACTAGAATGTTGGCCTTTGCTTCTTGGACTTGCTTGCTGCCTTCGTAAGTCAAAGTCAGATTATGATAGATGCTCTTTGTTGTTTCTTTGTTAGTGCACTTGTCGAACTCCTTGAATGTGATTGCATTGATTATGAACGTTCTGGATTTGTGATGCATCTTGAACATCTTCTTCTGGTCAGCATCCATATCTTTTCTGGGAATTTCAACACCATCAGCATCTTTTAGAGCAGTATAGCCATCTTCCACAAAGTCCCAAAGTTCGGAATCTTGTGAAAAAAGAAACACCTCAGCCCGTCCTTCCAGTACTCGAACCGTTCCCCATCAAACATAGGTGGTCTGTTGATGTTTCCTCCAACAGCTTCTTCATTGAATCCAGACATGTTGAACCCGTGGATCTTTCCTCAAACACTGTAAAGTGCTCAACCTTGAGACCGAGCTATGATGCCAATTGAAGGTGCAAACTCGAGAAGGGGGTTGAATTGTGTTTGTCAAACGTGAATTCTTTTGCTGTTTTTGATGAACGTTGATGCAAATTATTTGATGAATAAATAATCAGACTTAGCAGCGGACAATAGCAACATAAGAACACAACGATTTATCCTGGTTCACCATTAACTATGCTACATCCAGTCCCTTCACTCCAAAGGCTTTAATCCACTAATTCAAAACACTTTGAATTACAATACCTGACCTTCCAAGTGAGTCTTCCCAAACAGTCTGACAACCCTAGAGTTTTGAGGAACGATAACAACACCTTGACCCTACGATTCAAGTCTTCTTCTACCAATCTGACAACCCCAGATTGAAGAAGGAATCTACACCTCTATCAGGTTCGATTACAAGGGTTTGGAACTTTGCAAAGTTGCTTCTGGAAAGCTAATTGTTGCAATGACTTTCACACTCTTTTGTTGCTTCTGGAAAGCTGATTGCTGCACTGAATTTCACTGTCAAAAAATCACTTAGAGAATATTGCTTTTGCACTCAAGTGTTTCTCTCTTTTGAACTCTCAAATGACTTTGAATTGAAGCTTGATTTCTTGTGTTTTTCGATGCCTAATGCTACTTCCTGAAGCCTCATTTTTTAGCTGCAATTAGGGCTTTGTCCAAGCTTAAATTCGAGATAAATTCTGCTAAGATTTTATTTGAAAATTATGTCGGCCAATCCCGTTTCTCTTAACTTCAAAACGTATTTTTAGCTTCAGATTTCATTTGAAAATTCTGTTGACCAATCCTGTTCCTCTTAATTTTAGACTGTGTCTTTTAGCTTCAGATTTCATTCGAATTTCCTTCAAGTCTTCAGTGATTTTAGAATCAAATTCCCTTAATTCTTCGATCAAATTTCTATCAAAATTCAATCAAGTCTTCTTCGAATTTTAATCAAGTCTTTACTGATCTGTATCATGATTGAAATTCTGGACCGTATGATCCGCTGATCTAGACCAAGTCTCGACCATGTGATCTAATCTGTACCATTCTGTCTCATGATCTGGACCGTGTGATCTTCTGATCTGGACCAAGTATGGACCAAGTCTTATGTTCTGGACCATGCTATCTTCTACCCAAAGATAAATTCTAGTTGGTCATAATTCTGGACGCTTGTGGAAAACTCTCCCAACAACTCTAACACCAATACAAAAGTTCCTCGAAGCCTCCAATTGCATACTAAAGGTGCAAACACGAGAAGGGGAGTTGAATTGTGTTTGCCAAACTCGAATTCTTTTTGTTGTTTTGTTGAATGTTGATGTGAATTACTTGATGAATAAATAATCATACTTAGCAGCGGAAAATAACAGCATAAGAACACAACAATTTATCCTAGTTTACCATTAACTTGGCTACATCCAGTCCTTTCATCCTAAAGGCTTTAATCCACTAATTCAAAACCTTTGAATTACATCACCTGACCCTCCAAGCCAGTCTCCTCAAACAGCTTGACAATCCCAGACTTTTGAGAAACGAAAAACAACACCTTGACTCTACAAGTCAAGTCTTCTCCTACCAATCTGAAAACCCTAGATTGAAGAAGGAATCTACACCAGTATCGGGTTTGATTACAAGGGTTGGAACTTGCAAATTTGCTTCTGGAAAGCTGATTGCTGCACTGATTCTTGCACACTTTTGTTGCTTATGGAAAACTGATTGTTGCACTGAATTTCTCTCTCGAAAACACTTAGAAAATATTGCTTTTGCACTCAAGTGATTCTCTTTTTTGAACTCTTGGATTGTGTTGAATATGAAGCTTGAGTTCTTGTTTTTTTCGATTCTTGATGCTGCTGCCTAAAGCCTCCTTTTATAGCTGCAAATAGGGCTTTCTCCAAGCTTAAATTCGAAATAAATCTTGCTCAGATTTCCTTCGAAAATTCTGTTGGCCAATCTTGTTTTACTTAAATTAAAATCATATCCTGTTAACTTCAGATTGCGCTTGAAAATTTTGTTGACCAATCTTGTTTCTTTTAATTTCAAATCATATCTTTTTAAGCTTCAGATTGCATTCGAATTTCTTCAAGTCTTCAGTGATTTTTGAATTAAATCCCCTTAATACTTTAATCAAATTTCTATCAAAATTTAATCAAGTCTTCTTTGAATTTTAATCAAGTCTTCCCTCATTTGCATCATGATTTAAATTCTAGACCGTATGATCTTCTAATCTCGACCAACTCTGGACCATGTAATATGATCTGTACCAATTTTGTGATCCTCTGATCTCGACCAACTTTGGACCATGTGATCTAATATGTACCATTCTGTGATCCTTTGATCTCGACCAACTCTGGACCACATGATCTTTTAATTTGGACATTTATCCTTTGGTCTGGACCATTGATCTTTTGCTCTGGACATTTATCTTCTGATCTAGACAATTGATCTTTTGCTTTGGACATTTATCCTTTGATCTGGACCATTGATCTTTTGCTCTGGACATTTATCTTCCGATCTGGACCATTGATCTTTTGCTATGGAGATTTATCCTCTGATCTGGACTAAGTCTTATGTTCTGGACAATTATATCTTCTGATCTGTACCAAGTCTGGACCAAGTTTTATGTTCTGGACCATGTTATCTTCTGGTCTAGACCAAGTCTGGACTAAGTCTGGACCAAATCTGGATTAAGTCTGGACCAAGTCTGGACTAAGTCTTATGTTCACGATCATGCTATCTTCTCAGGACTAAGTCTGGACCAAGTCTGACCTATGTTTCCTTCTTGTCTGGAACAAGTCTCCCTTTGACAAGCTTCCTTTTGGTCTGGACCAAGTCTCCTTCTGGACTCTGCTTCCTTTTGATCTGGGCCAAGAAAGATATCCTCTGATGATGTTATTTTTCCTTCCCTTTTGATGATATCCTCTAATTGATGTTATCCTCTGATGTTTGCCTTTGATGACATCCTCTGGAGGTATCTTCTGGTACCCTCTGGTGACATCCTCTGGCCGAAACTTCTGGTGGCATTTTTTATCTTCTGGTGACGTCATCCTCTGGTGTATCCTCTAATTTTGCACATCTTCTGATATTTTTTCTTCTAAGTCAAAATACAATTTACATAAAATACTTTTGTTAACATCAAAACTCTAATTGAAAGAACCAACTTGGTTCCAACACATACTATTGTATTTCCTCACATTTCTCCTACTAGGTTGGCTCCCGACATTATTCACTCAAGTAACACTATATGTGACATCCTTTCAAATGTACGGGTCATCTCCAAATAACAAACCCAAAAGGAAATAAACATGCATATATAATTGTTGTAGCCAAAATATAATTAAACCATATACTTCATTTAACAGTTACAAATCACAAAGCACCAAAGATAAAAATCAACCAAAATGCACAAATCCTATTTGTTAGACTATAAGTCAATGCATGATTCTAGAATATTGCCTCCCCGCAAGGGCTTCGTGGGTCCTTCCAAGCAACATCACTAACTCAACATCTCCGCAAGGATCTGTGGGCTCCAACCAATTATGGACGTACTCCATAACAATGAATGCATGAATATAGACACTTTTGTAGTAAATCACCAATATTATGCGAGATTATCTTATTAAGGACAATATATTTGCACCTTCAGAATTAACCACAACATGTCAAGCACAACCATTATAACAACGTTTCATATAACATTTATTTTCCACAATTTGAACATGTCAAGCACAACCATTATAACAACGTATCATATAACATTTATTTTGATGATAACAAACAAACATCACATTACATTTATATCACATATAATTCAAGTAGGAAAGCTAATTGAGTGATGCCTTTACCGTTACCAACGTTGTTTCTAGAATTATGCGCCCAAACTCTTGTTCAACTCGGTTCACACATTCAAATAACTAATAATTAACTTAGTATAAAATTGTCATTCAACTACTAACTCCTACTCAAATAATGTTTGGATTTAGTTTAAGATTTAGACAAATTCTTTTTAAAACAATCACATTGTTATTATTATTTTTTAAATCAACACAACCTCCACACAATTGTCTCATAAAAAACATAACTTTAATCTTCTAAAAGAAATAACTATACCAACAACTTTCAATACATATATTATTTACGGAAAAGTTATTATTTTTAACATCAATAAGGTTTCTAAAAATTTCTTTAACACTCAAACTATCACAACATAGAATCTTAACCAAATAAAAATTGATTTTGTAGCCAATAACAATTTCTATTGATTAAAACACGATATAGTCTTTATAACGACTTCTACCGGATGAAAGTTAATATTTGACATGGATAAACGTCTTCTCTAATCAAAATAGGTTTCTATATCAATATTATAGAAAAATCAAAATCACTTCTAAGAAAATAAATTGCATATCCCAATTTTACTTTTAAAACTAAAAAGGATTTTCTTACACAAAAATAATAATAATAATAATATCAAAAACCATTTTCAAAAGTATCCATCAACATAAAGCCATTTACTAAAATAAGTTTTTGACTAGTAACAACAATAACAACTTTACTATAAAAATCAATTTTTTTTTAGTTTACAAACATAAATTTTGTATAAAAAATCATTGTTTTAAAATCAAAGATTTTATCAAATTGAATCAGAGAAATAAAGTAAAAATATTAATAGATTATATTAATAAGTCAAATTCAAAGGTAAATATAACATACTAAAATTTGAACAGAGTCAGAACAAGTTCCTTGTACAACCATAGACCACCAGAACCAATTTTCGTTCTTTCTCTCATTATGGATGCATTGATGTTTCTTTCCATTATGTCTCTCTCTCGCTCTCTCACTATTTAGGATTGAGTATTACTTTTCTTTTTTTCTTCTTCTAACCTACAACAACTATTAACTAGGGACTTATACATCTTTTTTTTTCTCCTTCTGTCTCGTTAACCTAACGTAATAACCAACTAGAGATTTATATGGCTTTTCTCACTAACTAACATATGGGTGGTTGACTAATCTAAAATATCTTTATTATTTTTGTTTTCTAAAAATAGTTAAATCATGTCATTATTATAAGCATTTTTTTTTCAAATACTTAGCAAAAATATTTAGTCAAATTAAATAAATCATGTCATACACATATATACTTTTAAAAAATAATTGAATAAAAAACATAATAATAATAACATCCACATTATAAATTACAAAAAAATAAATAAAATTCTTAAGGTGGACTTGGGTAAAATTCTTAAGAAATAAAGATGACTGCCACAAAGTGTTTATTGCTTTTTGCAAACAAGTAATGAATTAAAAATGTCTTAGGATTATAATAATTAGAAATGATCATGGAATTGAATTTGAAAACAAGTTCTTTGAAAGTTTTTGTGATCTGAGTGAAATCTCACACAACATATCTTCTCCTAAAACACCACAACAAAATAGAGTTGTAGAAAGAAAGAATAGATCTCTTCAAGAAATGGCTAGATGTTAAATGATTTGGATGTTGACAAACATTTATGGGTAGAGGCAATTATATTTCAGAGTTATTGAAGGAAATCTTTGACCAAAGTGAAAGCAAGATATGGCCAAAATATTGTTCACAGGAATATATGGTTAAAATATTGTTCACAAGAAGATATGGTGAAAATATTGTTCACAAGAAGATATAGTCAAAATATTGTTCACAAGAAGATATGGTCAAAATATTGTTCACAAGAAGATATGGTCAAAATATTGTTCACAAGAAGATATGGCCAAAATATTATACACAAGAAGATATGGTAAAAATATTGTTCATAAGAAGATATGATCAACATATTGTTCACAAGATGATACGGTCAAAATATTGTTAACAAGAAGATATGCTCAAAATTGGTTCACAAGAAGATATGTTCAAAATTTGCTCACAAGAAGATATGCTCAGAATTTGTTCACAAGAAGATACACTCAAAATTATTCATTAGAAGATACACTCAGAATTATTCACAAGAAGAAACACCCATAATTATTCACAAGAAGATACATTCAAAATTTGTTCACATGAAATATATGATCCATATTTTACAAGGACAAAAGTGAAACCCTAATCTATTCTATAAATAGATACTCAAGGTTGAAGAAGAAAGCACAAACTCATAAACTCGGAAATCTATACAATTCAGAAAAACTTTTGAGAGGTCTAATTTCTTAAGTATTCAAAGTTTTAAGGTTTAAGTTCTAGAGAATCACTTGCTCAAAGAAATATTTTCTAAGTATTTTAGTGTGAGAAATCAATTGTAACAATATACTTAGTAGAAGCAAAACACAATCCATTCCAAACTTGTGAACCAAGTCGAATAGTGGCTTTAGTGTTTCTCAAGAAATCTGTGGTTTTTCCAGGTTGTGTGGAGAAAGCTTGACTTGTGGGGTCAAGGTGTTTGTTTGCCTCAAAAGTCTGTAGGTGTCAGGTTGCGAGAAGATTGACTTGTAGGTAAGGTGTTGTGTAATTCTAGGATTTGAATTAGTGGTTAAATCCTTATAAGTGAAGGGACTGAATGTAGTTACCAAGTTGGTGGTGAATTAGGATAAATCATCTTGTGTCACTTACTTCTGCACTCTTTACTTTACTACTACCTATGATTACTTAAGCGTGAGTGCTAATGCCTCTGTTTTAGTTAAAATCACCAAACCCAAACTAATTCTGGAATAAATAATTAAAAAGAATCCAACTTAGGCAAACACAATTCATTTTCCCTTCCTGTGTTTGCACCTTCACATCAGACAATTCTAGTTTTAAACAATTTTTTTTAATTACTATTAAAACTAAAAATTTGATATGAGAATCATGGCTTTCTGATCTTAATCAGACGATTATGAAAGTTTTGGACCAATACATTTATGAACATTGATTTTTTGAAAAAAAGATATATCAACAAATTTTAAAAATAATTTGAATGGTTAACATAATTTTTTGTTTGCTTTTGTGTAGTAAGTGTTAGGGGTATTGTAATGGTTATCTAGAAATTGCTCGGATTGGATTCAGAAATAAAGAATTGGTTAAAGAACAGTTTATAAAAAGTATCTTGTTCAGAATTATTTTTGAATAAGATCATTGTTGACCAAGCTAGAAATGAAGATACAATTTAGAAATAAACAAAGACTAAATGGAAGCCATAGTTTTAACTATAAATAGATACTTAAGGCTGAAGCCAAAGATTATTGAAAATCATAAAAAAGTGTGAGAGTTATTTTTATTATCAGCTTTGTTAGAAGCAAACACTTATGTTTCCAATCTTTTGTATCTAACCCGATAGTGGTTTTAGTTCCTCCTTCAATCTGGGGTTGTCAAGTTGTTAGGAGAATACTTGGCTTGTAGGGTCGAGGTGGTTAGTTCCTCAAAAGTCTGGGGTTGTTAGGCTGTTTGGGAAGACTAGCTTAGAGGGTCAGGTGCTTTGTAATTCAAGGTGTTTTAATTAGTGGATTAAAGCCTTCAAAATGATGAGACTGGATGTAGCCAAGTTAGGGGTGAACCAGGATAAATCTATGTGTCTAATAATTTATGCTTTCATTGTTTTCTACCTTTGAACCCGATTGCTTGTTATATAAGTAATTCATAAAAAACAACCAACCTTCATCAATTTAGCAAAATTTTATCAACTTTGTCAAACACAATTCAACCCCCCTTCTTGTGTTTGCACCTTCATTCATCTCGTGAATCATGCTACTGTTATGTTGGAGTGTTCTAGAAGAGGAAAAGTTATGTAAAATACCACTCTCTTCACAGAAGTTTTCAAAAAGTTTATTTTCAAATTCACCTTCATGGTCACTACGAATCGTTATTATATCAAAACCCTTTTCATTTTTCACTTGTTTGTAGAAGGTAGAGAAAACCTTATATGACTCATCCTTGTGAATTAGAAGCTTTACACATGTCCATCTTGAGTAGTCATAAACAATAACTAGTCCATACTTTTTACCACTAACAGAAGCAGTCTTCAAAGGGTTAAATAGATAGACATGGAAAAGTTCAAGTGGTGTAGAGGTGGAAACAACATTTTTAGAGGAAAAAAATAAGATTTTGTTAGTTTCCTCTTCCTAATTCAAGTCTTTTCAATTTTGAAATTAAATTTAATTTCATTTGGCTTCATGTACCTATTTGTTTCCTTCCTAGTTAAAAACCAAAGTATCAAAAATACTCTTAGTTGTTTCTTTTTTGCTGCATTTTTCAAACTCCTTGAAGGTAATAACGTTCATCGTAAAGGTTCTTTGTTGGAACCAAGTTGGTTCTAAGTACTTAGGATTTAGATGTTTACAAAAGCACTCCATGTAACCTTATTTTGTACTTAGAAAGATTACATTAAATGCCACTGGAAGATAAAGGTTCCAGAGGTAGAAGATGAAGACACCAGATAATGAATCCAGAAATTACCAGAGGATATCTTTGCTAGCCCAGATCGAAAAAAAGCAAAGTCAGAAGGAGACCTGGACCAGACCAGAAGGAAGCCTGCCAGTGGGAGACTTGATCCAGACCAGAAGGAATCATAAGTCAGACTTAGTCCAGAAGTTATTCTGACCAAAAGATGGCCTGGCAGTGAAATGATAAACAGCCCAGACTTGATCCAGACTTAATCAGAGGATAAATTAATGGGTCCAGAACAAGAGATTCAATCCATATTTGATCCTGACCAGAAGAGAGCATGGTTCAGGGTATGAAACTAAGTCCAGACTAAAAAAAAATGTCCAGATTTGATGCAGACCTGATCCAAATCAGAAGGTAAAATGTCCATACTGAAATATCATTTGCCCAGATTTAATTTCAGTTCAATCCAGACCCAGTTCAGAATTGGTCTAGATCAGAGGGAATAGGTTCAGATCAACGGTCAAGATTTAAGTATATGGCCCAGTGTTGGCCGAGATCAGAAGATCAAACCATGGCCCAGTGTTGGCCGAAATCAGAAGGTCAGAACGTGTGGTCCCGCATTGGCTGAGATTAGAGGATCATAACAGATCTGTTTGCAAGTCCAGGTTGGCAGAGATCAGAAGATCAGAAAGTGTGGTCCAGGGCCCGAAATCAGAGGATCACAGTAGATCACTTAGTATGGTCCAGATGTGGACGAGAGCAGAAGATCAGAGGGTTCAGATTTAATCATGATGATAATCGGTGGAGATTTGATTAAATTTGATCAAAGTATTAAAAAGGATTTGATACCAAAATAAATTGAAGTCTTGTGGAATTCAAAAGCTATTGGCGGGAAGAAATATTTGTTCCAGAATTAATTAAAGTCAGAATTGGTCAAAGTTATTTTTGAAAGGCAATCTGGAGCAGAAAAAGATATGTTTTTTATTTAAATGAAACCCGATTGGTCAAGATATTTTTGCAAGAGAATCCAGCAAGATACAGCTCGAAATTAAGCTTGGAAGATACCCTAATATGCATCTATAAAAGGAGGCTCAAGGCAGAATACTTAGCATCGAAAATCACAAAAGAGTCACACACTTCCAAAAGCAAACACTCGAGTTTTCGGTGAGGTTAATTGTGAATTCCAGCTTTCCAGAAGCAAGCACTCATGTTATTTTCTTTTCCTTGTGTTAGATCTAAGTTGTTGAAGTAGAGTCTACAATCTGAGGGAGTCAGAAGGGGTAGCAGATTACTGAGCAATTAGATTCAAGGCGTTGTAATTCCTTCTACAATCTGGGGTTGTCAGATTGGCAGGAGAAGACTTGACTTGAGAAGTCAAGGTGCTGCATTCCTCAAAAGTCTAGGATTGTTAGACTGTTTGAGAAGACTGACATGGAGGGTCAGTGGTATTGTTGTAATTCAAGGTTTTGAATTAGTGAAATCCTTCAAGGTGAAGGGACTGGACGTAGCCTCGTTAACGATGAATTAACTCTGTTTTATTCATACATCAAGTTTTGTTTTAAAACTGCAAAAACAGAAAACGTATGCAAGTTAGTCAAACACAATTCAACCCCCTTCTCGTGTTTGCACCTTCTATTGGCATCAGAGCTCGGTCTCAAGGCTGAGCACTTAGTAGTGTTTAAGGAAAGGTCCAAGGGGTTCAACATGTTAGAAGAATTTGGAGGCAACATCAACAGACCACCACTGTTTGATGGAGAATGGTTTGAGTATTGGAAGGACAGAATGAGAAGTTTCTTCATATCTCAAGATCCTGAATTATGGAAGTTGGTAGTCAAAGGATACACTGCACCTACTGTTCCAGGAGATCCAACTAAAGAATTGGACACGAAAGATATGAAACCAGACCAGAGCAAATTATTCAAACTGCATCACAAGTCCAGAAACAACATGATCAGTGCTATCACATTCAAGAAATTTGACAGATGCACAGATAAACAAAACAACAAAGAGCATATTCGACAGTCTGCTTCTGACCTATGAAGGAAGCCAGCAAGTCCAAGAAGCAAGGGCTAACATACTGGTCAAACAGTATGAGATGTTCAAGATGGAAGATGATGAAAACATTGATGGAATGTTTTGCAGATTCCAGACTATGATATCTGGACTGAAGGTCTTGAAGAAAAGCTACACAATAACAGATCATGTCAAGAAGATTCTAAGAAGCTTACCAACCAAGTGGAGACCAATGGTTACTGCAGTTCAGCAAGCCAAAGATCTGAATAACTTAAGACTTGAAGATCTGATCAGCTCACTCAAGTGTCATGAAATAGAACTGGAAGTAGATGAACCAAAGAAGAAGAAGAATCGGGCCCTGAATTCGAAACAGAAGAAAGCTGCAAAGGCAGTACTAGAATCAGTGGATAGCGACAACGAAAGTGATGATATGGCTTACTTAACCAAACAGATGGTTAAGATATGGGAAAACAGGAAGAGAAGAGGTTCCATGAAGAAACATAACAGCAAAGGAAAGGAAGAATCTGACAAGAAGAGCATCATCTGTTATGGATGCAAATTACCTGGACATATCAAGTCAGAATGTCCAAATTTGGAAAAAGGCAAACAACACAAGAAGAGTTCCAGATTCAGAAAGAAGGGTCTGATGGCAGCATGGGATGTATCAGAATCAAAGAGAAGAATCTTCTGATGAAGAAGAGGCAGAAACAGCAATGATGGCACACATCAGGTCTGCCTCTGGACCTCATAAAGGCACGATTTTAGGAAGGAAAAGGAAGAATGATTGAAGCAGTCATTCAAGAAAGTCTGGAAGCAAATCAGAGGGAGAAATTCTGGCTCTAATGGCTCATACCAACTCAAGCTTTGGATACGGCTCAGGCTCTAGAACAGAATCAGAAGATGAAGACAGTGAGGTATTTTCTGATCTCACTAGATCTGAATTAATTGAGGCTTTAAAATACTTTTTAAATGCAAACAATAAGATGTTTTTAAAACTAAAAACTCTTAGGGAAGATAAGAAAAATCTAACCAAAGAAGTCCAAGTTTTAAAGAATCGAAATTCTAACTATGCAACTGAAAACAAGGATTTTAAAGCTAAAGTTGCAAGACTCAAATCTGAAAACCAAACTCTCAAAAGTAATATTTGTTCCACTTCCAAAAATGTTTGTGAATCTGATATGCATGAAATTTTTTTTTCAAAAGTTTATTTCTAATGGAATGGAAAAAAGTAAATATGCATCTATGATTTATGGAAATAGTAACAGTGGAAAGAGAGGTCTTGGTTTTACAGAAACTATTGCTGAAACTAAAGTTGTTCACTCTGGTATTTTATGCATTGTTTGTGCTAAGAAAGGTCACTCTGAACTATCTTGTCCAATGGTAAAATGTGAACAAGATCAGAGAGCTGTTAAGACTAACAAACCTGGACCCAATCAGTTCTGGGTACCAAAAGATCAAATTGTCTATGTTGCAGATATTTTTAGCAACCAGAAGGAGACACCAACAATGGTGCCTGGACAATGGATGTTGGCAATACACAAGAAGAATAAGGTTTACGTTCCAACATCTACCAAACAGAAGCCAACTGACTCTGGTAGAAGAAGAACTGGTCAACAAAATACCTATCAGAACTAGAACCAGAATCATTGGAAGAACAGGAAATATCAAAGAAATCACACATATCACACGAATCAAAAGATGAACTGGAACCAGAATAAGAACTAGAACCAGTATCAGAGGTACAGGAACCAGAACTCGAACAAGTATCAAAGGTACAAGAACTGGAACCAAAACCAGAACTGGAACCAGAATCTGAATAAGTACCAGAACCCGGACTAGAACCAGAACTAGTATAATTACCAGAATCACCATAAGTTCCAGAATCACCAGAGAAACATGGTGTATCAGCCAAAGCAGAAAGAGAAGAATCAGAATCAGGAGAGTTCTTCAAACACTCTAGTGAAATTCATCAAGTCTACAAACCTGGAAGGGAATTCAAATACTTAATCCAAACGATGTAATCACAGAACATACAGATTCGGAATCTGAAAATAAGAAGCAAGAGCATTTTTAGAGTAAAACTAAAACTGTTGACATAGAGGTTACATCTTGCTGTAAATACTATTATTGGTTGATATTTATGTTTACTGTGATAACAAGAAGCTTGATCTTAAAAAATCAAAGCTAGATAAGTATTATGCAGGTTTTCAAACTGTCAGAGGAACTAGGTGATTCACACAAATTGAACACTTCAGCATAAACAACATTCCAGTGGTTTAAAAAACAAGCAGAAACCAGCAGAAGCAGAATTAATGGTTTGGCTGTATTGAGTTCATTTTTAAATTATTTGATTTGTATTATGTTATGACAAACTGCTTCATCTTGACAAATCAAAGCAAGATAAAGATAATGCAGGTTCACCAAAACCAAAGGGAGCAGAAGCAGAAGAAACAGAAGTACCTGGAAAGGTAGAGGATATAAGCAAGTCAGCAACACATGACAAATCTTCAAAAGATAAATCTGAAGAGAAATCTGAATATTTCCTAGAACTAGAAACTGATTTATCAGAATCAGAAGCTGTTACAGATTTACCAGAACCAGAAGCTGATTTATTAGAATCAGAAGCTGTTACAGATTTACCAGAACGAGAAGTTGATTTATCAGAATCAGAAGCTGTTATAGATCTTCCAGAAACAAAAGTTGATGTAGACCAACCAATATTGATGAAGCTTTGGCAGAGGAAGGTTGGATACTTGCAATGCAAGAAGAGCTGAAGGAATGATGTTTGGGATCTGGTATCCAGGCCAAACAAAAACATTATTGGAACCAAGTGGGTGTTCAGGAATAAACTCAATGAAAAGGGTGAAGTGGTAAGGAACAAAGCCAGACTAGTAGCTCAAGGATATAGTCAACAGAAAGGTATCGATTACACTGAGACATTTGCTCCAGTGGCCATGTTAGAAGCAATTAGAATTTTCTCTTATCATTTGCGGCTAATCATGATATAGTTCTCTATCAAATGGATGTTAAAAATGCATTCTTAAATGGCTATATAAGTGAGGAAGTCTATGTCAAACAGCCCCCTGGATTTGAAAATTCTGATTTTCCAGACCATGTTTTGAAACTTAAAAAATCCTTATATGGTTTAAAACAAGCACCAAGGGCATGGTGTGACAGACTTAGTACCTTTCTGCTTAAGAATGAATTTGACAGAGGCTAGATTGATAATACTCTATTTAGGAAATCCATTAAAAATGATATTTTAATTATTCAAGTTTATGTTGATGATATCATCTTTGGATCTACTAATGGAACTTTGTGCAAGGAGTTTTCTGACCTAATGCAGAAAGAGTTCCAAATGAGCATGATGGGAGAACTTAAGTTCTTCCAGGGAATTCAGATTCACCAAGGTAAATCAGGTATACTCATTCACCAATCTAAATATACTAAAGAACTTCTTAAAAAGTTCAAAATGAGTGACTGTAAGCCTATGGTCACCCCCATGCACCCAACCTGCTCACTTGAGAAAGATGAAACCAGCAAAAAGGTAGACCAGAAAACATACAGAGGTATGATTGGATCCCTTCTTTATTTAACTGCTTCTAGACCTGACATTTTGTTTAACTGTTTGTGTCTTTGCCCGTTTTCAAGCTGACCCTAGGGAATCCCATTTAAACTGCTGTCAAAAGAATCTTGAGATACCTTCAAGGAACCACCAACCTTACATTGTTTTACAATTAAACCCCCCACTCTAGAGCCAAACACATTGAAATAAAACACCATTTCATTAGAGACCATGTTCAAAAAGGGACTTTAAGCATCCAGTTTGTGGACACTGATTATCAATGGGCTGATATCTTCACCAAAGCATTACCTGAAGACAGATTTGAGTTCATCAAGAAACATCTCAACATTGTCTCCATATCTGACTAGCTCAAGTTGTGTTCTTAGGAGTTTTTAATTTTCTTGTAATTTTAATTTATGTCTTTTATTTTTTGTTTTTACTTTTATTTTTTGAAAAGGAGAGGAGAAGAGAAGAAAAGAAAGAGTGATTCAAGAAGGAGTTAAAAAGGAGAAGAAAAAGGCAGTATTAGACTTAGGGCGAGAGATTGGTCTGAGGGAGAATATTTCAGCACTTCGGGTTATAGCAAAATAAGTTAAGGTTTTGTCATCATTAAAAAGGGGGAGATTGTTGGAACCAAGTTAGTTCTAAGTACTTAGGATTTTGATGTTTACAAAAGCACTCCATGTAACCTTATTTTGTACTTAGAAAGATTACATTAAATGCCACCAGAAGATAAAGGTTCTAGAGGTAGAAGATGAAGACACAAGATAATGAATCCAGAAATTACCAGAGGATATCTTTGCTGGCCCATATCAGAAGGAAGCAAAGTCTGAAGGAGACCTAGACCAGACCAGAAGGAAGCCTGCCAGAGGGAGACTTGATCTAGACCAGAAGGAATCATAAGTCAGACTTAGTCCAGAAGTTATTCTGACCAGAAGATGGCCTGACAGTGAAATGATAAACATCCTAGACTTGATCCAGACATAATCAGAGGATAAATTAAATGGTCCAGAACAAGAGATTCAATCCATATTTGACCCAGACCAGAAGAGAGCATGGTTCAGGGTATAAAACTAAGTCCAAACCAGAAGAGAGCATGGTTCAGGGTATAAAACTAAGTCCAGACCAGAAGAAATGATGTCCATATTTGATCCAGATCTGATCCAAATCAGAAGGTAAAATGTCCATACTGAAATATCATTTGCCCATATTTAATTTCAGTTCAATCCAGACCCAGTTCAGAATTGGTCCAAATCAGAGGGAAAAGGTTCAGATCAATGGTCAAGATTTAAGTATATGGCCCAGTGTTGGCCGAGATCAAAAGATCAGACCATGGCCCAGTGTTGGCCGAAATCAGATGGTCAGAACGTGCGGTCCAACATTGGCCGAGATCAGAGGATCACAGCAGATCTGTTTAGAAGTCTAGGTTGGCCGAGATCAGAAGATCAGAAAGTGTGGTCAAGGGTTCGCCGAAATCAGAGGATCACAACAGATCACTTAGTATGGTCTAGATGTGGACGAGAGCAGAAGATCAGAGGGTTCAGATTTAATCATGACGATAATCGGTGGAGATTTGAGTAAATTTGATCAAAGTATTAAAAAGGATGTGATACAAAAATAAATTGAAATCTTGTGGAATTCAGAAGCTATTGGCGGGAAGAAATATTTGTTCCATAATTAATTAAAGTCAGAATTGGTTAAAGTTATTTTCGAAAGGCAATCTGGAGCAGAAAAAGATATGTTTTTTATTTAAATGAAACTCGATTGGTCAAGATATTTTTGCAAGAGAATCCAGCAAGATACAACTTGAAATTATGCTTGGAAGAGACCATAATTTGCATCTATAAAAGGTGGCTCAAGGCATAATACTTAGCATCGAAAATCACAAAAGAGTCATACACTTCCAAAAGCAAACACTCGAGTTTTCAGTGAGGTTAATTGTGAGTTCCAGCTCTCCAGAAGTAAACACTCCTGTTATTTTCTTTCCCTTGTGTTAGATCTAAGTTGTTGAAGTAGAGTCTACAATCTGAAGGAGTCAGAAGGGTACCACCAGAGGATGACGTCACCAAAGGATGTCACCAGAGGATGACGTCACCAGAAGATACCTCTAGAGTCAGATGATGTCATCAAAGGCAAAAATAAGAGGATATCATCAATCAGAGGATATCATTAAAGGCGAGAATCAATGACATCATCAGAGGATATCATTCGTGGTCCATATCAGAAGGAAACATGGTCCAGAAGAAGACATTGTCCAGATCAGAAGGAAACATGGTCCAGAAGATAACATGGTCCAGATCAGACGATAACATGATCCAGATCATAAGCAAACATGATCCAGATCAGAAGATAACCTAGTCCAGATCAGAAGATAACATGGTCCAGATCACCATAGGATACCACCAGAGGATGACGTCACCAAAGGATGTCACCAGAGGATGACGTCACCAGAAGATACCTCTAGAGTCAGATGATGTCATCAAAGGCAAAAATAAGAGGATATCATCAATAAGAGGATATCATTAAAGGCGAGAATCAATGACATCATCAGAGGATATCATTCGTGGTCCATATCAGAAGGAAACATGGTCCAGAAGAAGACATTGTCCAGATCAGAAGGAAACATGGTCCAGAAGATAACATGGTCCAGATCAGACGATAACATGATCCAGATCATAAGCAAACATGATCCAGATCAGAAGATAACCTAGTCCAGATCAGAAGATAACATGGTCCAGATCAGAAGCAAACATGGTCCAGAAGATAAGATGGTCCAAATCAGAAGAAGACATGGTCTAGACTTGCTCCAGATCAGAAGAATGCACGGTCCAAATTTAAAACGTGATTCAGATTCATAGAAGACTTGATTAAAATTCGAAGAAGACTTGATTGAATTTTAAAAGAGATCTGATCCATGTTTTAAGAAGATTTGATTCAAAAATCAAAGAAGTTCCGAGCAAAGAAGATTTGTTTCAAAATTAAAATGAAACATAATTGATCAAAAGAATTTTCAAAGGAAATCTGAGCAAGATACATCTCGAAATAAAGCTTGGACAAAGCCCATATTTTAGCTATAAAAGGAGGCTTTAGGAAGTAGAAGAAAGCATCGAAAAGTAGAAGAACTCAAGCGTAAAATCAAGATTCATCTTAGAGTTCAAATCGATCGAAAAACACAAGAACTCATGCTTCAATTCAAAGTCATCCGAGAGTTCAAAAGAGAGAAACACTTGAGTGCAAAAGAAATATTCTCTAAGTGATTTTTCGAGAGTGAGAATCAGTGCAACAATCAGTTTTCCAGAAGCAACATTGCAAAGTTCCAAACCCTTGTAATCAAACTAGATAGTGGTGTAGATTCCTTCTTCAATTTGGGGTTGTCAGATTGGTAGGAGAAGACTTGACTTGTAGGGTCAAGGTGTGGAAGTTCCTTCTTCTATCTGGGGTTATTAGATTGGTGGGAGAAGACTTGGCTTGTAGGATCAAGGTATTTATTATTCCTCAAAAGTCTGGGGTTGTCAGATTGTTTGGGAAGACTGGCTTTAAGGGTCAGGTGTTGTAATTCAAAGTGTTTTGAATTAATGTATTAAAGCCGTCGGAATGAAGGGACTGGATGTAGCCAAATTAATGGTGTACCAGGATAAATCTTTGTGTTCTTATACTGTTATTATCCACTACTAAGTCTGATTATTTATTCATCAAGTAATTCACATCAACATTCATCAAAACAGCAAAAAGAATTCAAGTTTGGCAAACACAATTCAACCCCGCCTTCTCGTGTTTGCACATTCAGGGAGACACAACCGATTTTTACTGGTTCACCACCAACACGATAGCTACGTCCAGTCCCTTCCACCTGAAGGACTTTGTCCACTAATTCACCACGAACCAAACTTACTATTGAACAACTACTAGTCACATTGACTATGTTCAATCTTGTCAACCTTCTAGTTAGTATAATCAGGTTAAGATGAAAACAAGAGAATGAGGTTGATTGTGTTTCACTAAGTTGAATTCTTTTTGATAATTTATTAAAAATCTGGTTCGGTTTTAGTGACTTACTTGGAGTAGAAGCAACCGGGTTACATGATTAGAGGAAAGAGTAAAACAATAAGTGCAGAATTAAAGTGACACATTAATTTATCCTGATTCACCACCAACTTGGTAGCTACATCAAGTCCTCTCACTTAGAAGGATTTAATCCACTAATTTAAAACCTTTAATTACACATCACCTGACCCTACAAGTAAGTCTTCTCAAAACAACCTGACAACCCCAGACTTTTTGAGGAACACAAACAACTTGACTCTACCAGCCTAGTCTTCTCTGCACAACTTGAAAACCCCAGATTATTGAAGGCACACTAACACCATTATCGGGTTTAAATACAAAGGTTTGGAACTTGAGTAGTTGCTTCTAACAAGCTGATTATAACAATGGCTATCACACTCTAAGAAAAACACTTAGAAAATATTTCTCATTTGAACAAGTATTTCTCTCTTTGAACTCTAAGATAAATTTGGAATTTTGAGCTTGAGTTCTTCTACTCTTTTATGATTTTTTGATGATATTCTTCTTCAGCCTTGATATCTATTTATAGATAAAATTAGGGCTTCAATTTAGTCCTTGTTTAATTTTGAATTGTATCTTCATTTCAAGCTTGGGCAACAATGACCTTATTAAAAAGTAATTTTGAACAAGATACTTTTTGATAATATGTTCTTTTAGTCAATTCTTTATTTATGAATCCAATTTGAGTAGTACTTCTAGATTGATTATATTTGTATTTTGATCAGATTGAGTTTGTAAATAGGGATAGCAACATAACTCGCACCCGTGGGTATTCACCTAAAACCGTCTTGATTTTGGCGGGGAAAACCCGCTTTGATTGAGTGTCGGTGCGGATTTTCCCGGACTTAAAATTCGGGTGCGGGGATGGGTGCGAGGTTGTTGATATCTGTTGGAATCAAGTTGGTTTTTACATTCAAAGTTTTGATGTTAACAAAAGTATTTTATGAGAATAATATATTTTACTTCGAAGAAGAATGCAAAAATCAGAGGATGAAGTTGCCAGAAGATATCACCAGAGAATACCTCCAGAAGATACAACCATAAGATGTCACGAGAGGATATCATCAGAAGTAAAAATTAGAGGATATCATCAGAAGCAAAAATCAGAGGATATCATCAAAGGCAAGAATCAGATGACATTATCGGAGGATACCATCCGAGGCAAACATCAGAAGAAGACATGGTCCAAATAAGAAGGAAACATGGTCCAGATCAGAAGAAGACATGGTCCAGATCGGAAGGAAACATGGTCCAGATCAAAAGAAGTCATAGTCCAAATTAGAAGGAAACATGGTCCAAATTAGAAGAAGACATGGTCCATATCAGAAGAAGACACGGTCCAGATTCAAAGAAGACATTGATCCAAATTCATAGAAGACTTGATTCAGATTTAGATTCGTAGAAGATTTGATTCAAAATTCGAAGAAGACTTGATTGAAATTTAAAGGAGATCTGATCAAAGTATGAAGAAGATTTAATTTCAATTTGAAGAAGATTTGGTTCAAAATTAAAAAGGAACATAATCGGGTTGAAGAATTTTCAAAAGGAATCTGAGCAAGATACCATTCAAAATTAAGCTTGGATCAAGTAGAAGCCCATATCTCAACTATAAATAGAGACTTTAGGCCGTAGAAGAAATCATCGAAAAACACAAGAACTCAAGCTTAAAGTTCAAAGTCATCCGAGAGTTCAAAAGGGAGAAACACTTGTGTGAAAGAGAAATATTGTCTACTTGTTTTTTTGAGCGTGAGAGTCATTGTAATAATCAGCTTTCCAGAAGCATCTACTCAAAGCTCCAAACCCTTGTATTAAACCCGATACTGGTGTAAGTTCCTTCTTCAATCTGAGGTTGTCAGATTGTTAGGAGAAGACTTGGTTTGTAGGGTCAAGGTGGTGTAAGTTTCTTCTTCAATCTGGGGTTGTCAGATTGTTAGGAGAAGACTTGGCTTGTAGGGTCAAGGTGGTGTAAGTTCCTTCTTCAATTTGGGGTTGTTAGATTGGTAGGAGAAGACTTGGCTATTAGGGTCAAGGTGTTATTGTTCCTCAAAAGTCTGGGGCTGTCAGGCTGTTTGAGAAGACTGGCTTGTAGGGTTAGATGTTGTGTAATTCAAAGTATTTGAATTAGTGGATTAAAGCCTTTTGAATGAAGGGACTGGATGTAGCCAAGTTAATCGTGAACTAGGATAAATCTTTGTGTTCAAATACTTATGTTGTTATTATCCGCTGCTGCTGAGTCTAATTGTTTTTTCCCCAAATAATTTATATCAACAAAAAGAATTCAACTTTGGCAAACACAATTCAACCCCATTCTCGAGTTTGCACCTTCAATATCTACCCTGCACCCAATCCGCTCCGCTAGTAATATTATTGTAATTTTTCAATTTTATATACATGCAAATATTGAATATACTTAATATTTTTTTAAATATTAAAAATTAAAATCTCATCTCTGTAATTTTTTTTAATTTTATTATTGTCTAACAATAACTATTTTATTATACTAATTATAATAGATATGATTTTTAAATTTATAATTATATATATATGAATGGGTGTGAATGTGGGCGGGGATGGGGATCTAAATTTCACACCCGCTAAAAACGGGGGCGGGTGCGGGTTTTCCCTGATTAGTCGGGTGCAGGGGTGGGGAAGGCAAAATCCGCCCCCGCTGCATTGCCATGTCTATTTGTAAATTCTTCAGATTGATATTGTTTATATTCTATTGTAGATAAATCTTGATCAAATCTTCTTGTGAATAATTCATATCTTCTTGTGATAAATCTTGATCATATCTTTTTTTTAACTTGGTCAATGATTTCCTTTAAAATAAATCAGAATCAATTCTTATTTTAGTTTTTCTTGAAAAACATTTGACCATATCTTCTTTTCTACTTGGTCAAATATTTTCTTCAATCATAAATCTGAATCAAATCTTATTTTGGATTTTCTTGAAAAAACTAATTCACATGAATCTTCCTTCATTATCTTGCTTGATTGAAATGAGAATTGATTCGGACTTGGATCTTCACAAATTCTTATCTTGCTATGTCTTTTCTTCAACAATAATTCTTTAAATTTCAGCTATGGACTTTCCATCAGACTCATTGACTTTCTTGTTGGAGTGAGATGTTGTGTTTCTTGAATAATAGAAAACAAGGGCAGAATTGCATGACTTAGTATTAGTGAATCTTGGAAAATCACCATGTTGAAACTTCAGAGTCAGTGCAACAATAGAGGTTGCATATGAGGGACAACATTTGGAGTGTGTTGCACCATTTTGATTAGCGGATTGTGAGCTTTGAATATTTGATTTGAGCAATCTCTTCAGAGTTAATTATACCTTTATGTGAACACTTTAAAGTTAATTATACCATTTTGAAGCCATTAATCCAAATTTATTGTTATGATAAAATATTTTTGTTAACATCAAAAGTGTATGTGGAAACAATCTCCCCCTTTTTGATAATAATTTTTCTTTTATTACTTGACTCCCCCTGACTTAATGTTCCCCTCTTGTCCAAGTAATTTTCACTTCTTGGCTTTTTACATGCATTTTCTTCCCCACATAAACAGATCCAACAAAGTAAATTGTTCTCAAATATATTTCTCCCCCTTTTGTCATCAGACAAAAAGACTTGAATGTTATTATTTTTATTATTATTATTATTATTATTATTTTATTCTTTTTTTATGGCCATTCTCTCATTTTTATTTTCTTTTTTTATGGCCCTTCTATCTTTTTTTTTTATGTTGAGAATAAACGAAACAAAAAAATACATACTAATATGAATCTAAACTTACTAGACATAGTATAATATTAATCAGAGATAATGGTAAAGTTCAAATTGTCTTAATGAATTCAAATTTGTCTTCAGCTAGTGGTTTGGTGAATATGTCAATCCATTGATGTTCAATGTCTAAAAATTGGATGTTTAGGACTCCTTTTTGAACAAAATCCCTAATGAAATGGTGTTTGAACAAAATCCATTCGGTAGATTTCTTATAGAACAAGCTAATGTTGGTAGTGCCTTTTAAGTATCTAAGGATCCTATTAACAACAGTTAAGTGAGATTCTCTTGGATGAACTTGAAATCTTGCGCACACACTAAACATAATATGAGGTCTGGAAGCAGTAAGGTAAAGTCGGGATCCTATCATCCTTTTGATGTGAACAGGTATGGTGCATTGGTATAGCCATAGGTTTACAACCATTCATCTTAAACTTCTTGAGAAACACTTTTGTATATTTGGTTTGATGAATGTATATGCCTTTGTGACTTTGCTGATTTTGTATCCCTACGAAAAAAATTAGTCTCCCATCATTCTCATTTGAAATTCAAGTTGCATCAATTTAGAAAATTCTTGACAAAGAGTGCCATTAGTAGATCCAAAAATAATGTCATCAACATAAATTTGAATAATAGGAATGTCCTCCCGTATTGATTTTCTAAATAGTGTTATCTACTTATCCTGTTTCAAAATTGTTTTTTTGCTAGAAATTACTTAGTCTATCATAGCATGCCCTAGGCACTTGTTTTAGACCATAAAGAGCTTTTCGAAGTTTAAAAACATGGTCTGGAAATTCAGAACATTCAAAACCTAGGGGTTGCTTAACATAGACTTGTATTCTGCTCTTGTTAAAATCTTCAAGTTATGCGATTCTCGTGGTTCCACTAAATTTTGAAAAATTGCAAAATACATTTCTAGCTATTATTTTTAAGATCAAGCTGTTGGTTAACACAATAAACATAATATCCAAAAAATAAATAAAGATTAGAGAAATACACCCTAGACATCAACTTGTTTCTCTATCACTCTAAAAATCCTCTTAGTTCTTCTTTTCTGGTTTTCAGATTATGAATTGATATCCTCTGATTAGAGGTTCTGGATGAAGGAAGTTGAATTCTGATCCATGTTTGTAGTCTTGATGAATTTGATTGGAGTGCTAAGAGAAGTCTCCTGATTATGATTTTTCGTTTAACACTTATGTTTTTGCTTATGTATCAGTTTCCTATGGTAATTTTGGATCTGATGGTAATTATGATTCTTCTAGTAATTCTAGTTTCGTTGATATGTGTCATTCCTTTCCTAGTTTTGATTATGTTGATATGCATGATTTCTCTTCCAATTTTTATATAGTTGATACTCAATATTTTTTTGATATTTCTAGTTCGTCTGGTAGTTATGACTTTTCTGATAGTTATTGTTCCAATCATCTGGTCTTTCAGTTTTTATCCATAAGTCACTTGGCTTCTGTTTGTAAGGTCTTGGAACAAGACCTTTTCCCATCATATATTGCAAGCATCCATTGACTAGGCACCATGACTGGTGTTTTAATTTTGTTACTTAGAACATCTACAACAAAAACAATTTTATCCTTTGGTACCCAAATCTGGTTGAGTCCTTGTTTGTTAGTCTTGAAAGGTTTCTTGTGTTTTTTTTTTGTATTGAACATAGGAAAAGATGTTTTGGAGTGACCTTTCTAAGAACAACCATTGCACAAATTATTAGAGGGAATAATTTTAGCTTAAATTATTGTTTCTTCAAATCCAAGCCCTCTTTTACTATTTCTACTAACTTAACAAATCATAGAAGCATACTATCTCTTTCCATACCATTAGCTAGAAAATCATGAAATGCTTCTTCATATTTATTAGATTCAAATATGATATTTTCTATAGGTTTTTAAACACGATTATCTTTCAAGATTTTATTTTCTTCTTTAACCTTAACACTTTCAGTTTTTAGAGCATTTATTTCTTCAGTTAAGTTTACATTTATTTTCCTAAGTGTTTTTAGTTTTAAAAATAGTTTGTAATTATTTTTCAAGAAGTCTTTTTTAGCATTAATTAAATCAGATTGGGTTAAATTAGAAAATACCACATCTTCATCTGTTGATTCACTTCTAGAGGCAGTGTTGGATCCAGAGTCATTGTGCACCATCAAAGCCAAATTTGGTTTCTCTTCATCAGATGATTCACAAGAACCATCCCATGTAGCCATCATAACCTTCTTGTTGGGTCTAAAGTCTTTCTTCTGAATCTCCAATCTGATCCTCTGAATCTTCATCCTCTAATTGTGTTTTTACCTTTAGAGCCTTCTTTTGCTTGGATTTCAATGTCAGAGTCTTCTGCTTCTGCTTGGGCTCATCCTCTGCTAGCTCAATCTCATGCGACCTAAAGGAGCTGATTAATTCCTCTAGTTTAAGAGAATTCAGATCCTTAGCTTCTCGAATGGATGTAATCTTAGGTATCCACTTTCTTAAAAACTCCTATGAATTTTCATCACATGATCAGTAGTAGTATAACTTTTTTGAAGAACCTTTAATCCTAAGATGAGAGTTTGGAATCTGGAAAACAATGTTTCAATGTCTTCATCTTCTTCCATCTTGAACAACTCAAACATTTTGACTAGGAGGTTGGCCGTTGCATCTTGAACTAGCTTCCTTCCTTCATAAGTCAAAACCAAATTGCCATAGATGCTTTTTGTTGTTTCTTTGTCAGTGCACATATCAAATTCCTTGAAGGTCATTGCATTGATCATGAAGGTTCTAGACTTGTGATGCATCTTATACATCTTCTTCTGTTCAACATCCATCTCTTTCCTTGAAATTTCAGTACCACTAGAATTTGTTGGAGCAGTATAGCCATCCTCCAATATGTCCCAAAGTTCAAGATCTTGTGAGATAAAGAAACTCTGCAGTCTGTCCTTTTAGTACTCAAATCGTTCACCATCAAACAAATGTGGTTTGTGGATGTTTCCTCTAGCAGCTTCTTCTAGTTGTTCAGCATCTACTTCCTCTGGTTCTAGTAAACCTACCCAAAACATCAGTTTTGTTTCTAGTAGTTTCTGCTTGTTTCGAAAGAAAAAAAAACAAACTTCTACTCTTCTTTTGCTGAAATGTTCAGGTTCTACGATTCTCGTGGTTCCTCTAAATCTTGAGAACTTGCAAAATACTTCTCTAGCTTTAATTTTTAAGATCAAGATGGTGGTTAACACAATAAACATAATATCAAACAGATAAACAATAATTAGAGAAATACACCATAGACATCAACTATTTACTGTAATACTCTTAAAACCCTCTTAGTTCTTCTTTTCTGGTTTTCAGATTCTGAATTGCATGTCCTCTTATAAGAGGTTCTGGATGAAGGAATTTGAATTCCCATCTAGGTTTGTAGTGTTGATGAATTTGATTGGAATGTTCAGAAAAGTCTCATGATACTGATTGTTCATCGAACGCTTCTATTTCTGCTGATGTACAAATTTCCTCTGGTAATTTTTGAACTCATGGTAATTTTGATTCTTGTAATAGTTTCAGTTCTGTTGATATGTGTGGTTTCTCTGCTAGTTTTGATTCTCTTGATATGTGTGATTTCTCTTCTAGTTTAGATTATGTTAATACTCTAGATTTTTCTAATATTTTTGGATCATCTGGTAGTTCTAACTTTTCTAATAGTTCTGGTTCCAATCATCAGTTATAACTCTACATCATATGCCTATTTTTCATTGTTTTTAGTCTTAATTATCTTTAATCATTAGTTAATTTAAGGAGTTATTTGATATATTTTGTTAATTCTAGTTCTTGGATTTAATAAAATGCTTATGTTCTTATTTATGTTTTTATGTAAAGATTTTTCGTAGTTTTGCATTGTTCTTTGTTTTAGTGTAGTGCTGAATTTCGGTGAGAAATCAACATGGCCTATGTGGAGTATTTCAGCCATCTCTAGAGTTGTAGATGTTCAATTGAAGTCAAACCAATTGCAAATGAAAGCTAAGATCCATAACTACAATTTTCATGAAGACATCAGAACCAAATTCAGACTCAAAAGAGAAGAAAAATGTAGTAAATATCAGACATTATGTGTGGTGCGCCTGGAGTGCAAATCCCGCACCTGGGACACATTTATGCATTCTTGAATGTTTCCAAGCGCGCTTGGAGCGCAAATGCTGCTCCTGGGCGTTTCACTCATCTTGTTTCTAGGGATATTTTTTTCTATTGGGAAATTTGGAAACATGTGCCCTAGCAGAGAAACTTAGAGACGACTGATTCTAACACCATTGAAGGAGTTTTATCAAGAATCATTCATGAATCTCTCTTGTAATTCTTCTTTAATCTCTATCTTCTGCATATTTGTCATGAGTAACTAAACCTTATTTGTTAGGGATGAGTGAAACAAGATGAAACCCCTATGTTTCTAATTTGATTTTTAGTTATATGAATGAGTTTATTGAATTATTTTTCTCATCTCTGTGCTTAATGTTTTTTATTGCTTGATCAACTTTAAACTGTTTTATGATTCGTATTTTGAAACATAAGTGGACTTTACAAATGCTTGAGATGAGAAATTCATGATATTATAGTCTAGGAATAGATGCAGGTCATGAAAACAATTGAATTATTTGTAGAGGCAATAGTTTAATAAGAGAATTCTTGTACTGTAAAACTTAATTCTAATCTTAAATCCACTAAGGAATTAGGGATTACTTTAGAATTAAATGTTCTATCACTAAGACATTAGGGCTAGAATAATAAAGATAATTTGGCAATATTTCAATAAAGGAATTTAGTAACTAGAATTAAATTAGAAACCAAGGTTGGATTCGTAGTGAAACTCATCCCTTACATTTTTCTTATTATAAAAGTTCAATTCTATTACTCTTGTTAGTTTCAAATATTATTTCAATCAATTCAGAAATAGGTTTAGGTTCTATTACTGTTTCTTCAAGTCCAAGACCTCTTTTACCATTTCTACGAACTCCATAAATCATAGAGGCATACTTACTTTTTTCCATACCATTAGCTATAAAATCATGAAATGCTTCTTCATATTTATCATATTCACATGTGGTATTTAATAAAAGGTTTCGAAACAAGATTATCTTTCAAGATTTTGTTTTCTTCTTTGACCTTAACACTTTCAGTTATTAGAGCATTTATTTCTTCAGTTAAGTTTACATTTATTTTCCTAAGTGTTTTCAGTTTTAGAGATAGTTTGTGATTTTTTTTCAAGAAGTCTTTTATAGTAGTAATTAAATCAGATCGGGTTAATAAGAAAATACATCATCTTCGTATGCTATTTCACTTCCAAAATCAGTGTTGGATCTAGAGTCAATGTGCGCCATCAGAGCCAAATTTTATTGCTGTTCATCAGATGATTCACAAGAGTCATCCCACGTAGCCATCATAACCTTTTTCTTGCGTATGGAATCTTTCCTCTGAGGTTTTCTTTTTTCCAGATTTTATCATTCAGACTTTACATGCCCAGGTTCATCACATCCATAGCAGATGATAACTTTCATATCATGTTTTTCATCATTTGCTTTGTTGAATGACTTGGAACCTTTTTAAACAAATGACCTTATCTTGTTGTGCAACATTTTGTGAATTCTTTGAGATATGACGGCAAGTTTCTCTTCTTCTGAATATCCAAATCTGATAATCTAAATCATCATCCTTTGATTCTAATGTTACCTTCAGAGCCTTCTTCTGCTTGGATTTCAAAGCCAAAGTCTTATGTGACTACTTGGGCTTATCCTCTGCAAGCTTAATTTCATGCGACCTGAGGGAGCTGATTAATTCCTCTAGTTTAACAATATTCAGATTCTTAGCTTCTTAAATGGATGTAATATTAGGTCTCAACTTTCTTGACAAACTCCTAATAATTTTCTTCACATGATCTACAGTACTATAAGTCTTTTGAAGAACCTTTAATCTAGAGGCAAGAGTCTGAATCACAAAAACATTGTTTCAATGTCTTCATCTTCTTCTATCTTGAACAACTCATACTTTTTTACTAGGAGGTTGAACTTTGCTTCTTGAACTTGCTTCCTTCCTTCATAAGTCGGAACCAAATTGTCATAGATGTGTTTTGCTGTTTCTTTGTCAAGGCACTTATCAAACTCCTTGAAGGTGATTATTCATCATGACGTTTTGGACTTGTGATGCATCTTGTACATCTTCTTTAGTTCAGTATCTATCTCTTTGCTTTAGATTTCAGTACCATTAGAATTTGATGTAGTAGTATAGCCACCCTGCACTAAGTCCAAAAGTTCAGGATCTTGTGAGATAAAGAAACTCCTCAGCATGTCCTTCCAGTTCTCAAATCGTTCACCATCAAATAAAGGTGGCGTGTTGATGTTTCTTCTAGTAGCTTCTTCACCAAAGTTAGACATTGTTGAATCCCTAAATCTTTTTTCAAACACTGTAAAGTGCTAATTTTTTGAAACGATAAGGCAGGTTGAATTGTGTTTGACTAAGTTTGATTCTTTTTGATAATTTATTAAAAAAATTGGTTCCATTTTAGTGACTTACTTGGAGTAGAAACAATTGGGTTAGATGATCAAAGGTAAGAGTAAAATAGTAAGTTCAGAATTAAAGTGACTCATGAATTTGTCCTAGATCACCAACAACTTGGTAGCTACATCCAGTCCCCTCACTTAGAAGGATTTAATTCAAAACCTTTAATTACACATCATCTAACCCTACAAGCCAGTCCTCTCAAAACAACCTTGAAACCCATACTTTTTTAGGAATACAAACACCTCGACTCTACCAGCCAAATACTTTTAGTTCAAAGAAAGAAATACTTGCTCAAGTTAAAGTAGAAAAGAGTAGTCTTAGAGTTCAAAGAGAGAAATATTTTTAGAAGCAATTACTCAAGTTCCAATCTCTTGTATCCAACCCGATAGTGGTTTAGTTCATTTTTCAACCTGAGGTTGTTAGGTTGTTAGGAGAAGACTTGGCTTGTAGGGTCAAGGTGGTGTTGTTCCTTAAAAGTTTGGGGTTGTTAGGCTGTTTGGGAAGACTGACTTGGAGGGTCAGGTGTTTTGTAATTCAAGGTATTTGAATTAGTGGATGAAAGCATTCTGAATGAGGGGGACTGGATGTAGCCAAGTTAGTGGTGAACCAGGATAAATCTATCTGTCCAAATATTTATGATTTCATTATTTGCTGCCTCTGAATTCGATTGCTTCTTATCCAAGTAATTCATAAAAACCAACGAGCCTTCATCAAATCAGCAAAAAGTTTTCAACTTTGGCAAACACAATTCAACACCCTTTTCGTTTTTACACCTTCAGCTATTAGGTTTCAATACAAAGGTTTGGAACTTGGGTAATTGCTTCTAACAAGCTGATTATAACAACGACTATCACACTCTATGAAAAACACTTTAGAAAATATTTCTCATTCGAACAAGTGTTTCTCTCTTTGAACTCTAAGATAAATTTGGAATTTTGAGCATGAGTTCTTCTACTTATTTCTGATTTATCGATGATCTTCTTCTTTAGCCTTGAGTCTATTTATGGATAAAATAATTGATTCAATTTAGTCTGTGTTTAATTCTGAATTGTATCTTTATTCCTAGCTTGGTCAACAATGATCTTATTAAAAAATAATTATGAACAAGTTACTTCTTGATAATATGTTTTTTAGCCAATTCTTTATTTCTGAATCTAATTTGAGCAGTTCTTCTAGATTGATTCTATTCATAATGTAATCATGTTGAGTTTGTAAATTCTTTAGATTGATATTATTCATATTTTGTTGTTGATAAATCTTGATCAAATCTTCTAGTAAATAATTCATATCTTCTTGTGATAAATCTTGATCAAATCTTCTTCAAATCTTAACCATATCTTCTTTTCTACTTGGTGTAACATTTTCTTCAATCATAAATTAAGATCAAATCTTATTTTAGATTTTCTTCCAAAAAAATTGACCATACCTTCATTTCAACTTGGTCATAGATTTTCTTCAATCATAAATCTGAATCAAACCTTATTTTACATTTTCTTACAAAAACTCATTCACATGAATCTTCCTTCATATTCTTGCTTGATTGGATTGAGAGTTGATTTGAACTTGGATCTTCACAAATTCTTATTTGGCTATGTCCTTTCTTCAACATTAATTCTTTCCATTCCAGCTTTTAACTGTCCATCAGACTCATTAACTTTCTTGTTGCAGTGAGATGTTGTGTTTCTTGAACAATAAAAGTTTGAGGTAGAATTGCATGACTTAGAATTAGTGAATTTTGGCAAATCACCTTGTTGAAACTTTAGAGTCGGTGCAACATTAGAGGCTGCATATTAGAGGTAGCATTAGAAGTATGTTTCACCATTTTAATCAGCGAATTGTGAGCTTTGAATTTATGATTTGAACAATCTCTTTAGCGTTAATTATACTTTGATGTGAACTCTTCATAAGCATGCTTAATGAAACCATTAATCCAAATTTATTGTTCTCATAAAATACTTTTGTTAACATCAAAATTCTAAGTGGAAAACCAAATTGGTTCCAACATAAATGTTTAGGGTTTATCTAAATTAGCTCTTGCATCGAGTGTTTACAAACTTGTTGCTTCGGGAAATTTTCTCAACACTAAAGTGAAAAATAATGATAATGAGCAAGAGCACATATGTGCTTATAGCTTGTCTGTTTCTTGTGGTTTTCTTTGTGGAATGCACTCCTTTTATAGAGATCGATTAGGGTTTCTGACTATTGTTCTTATCATATCCTATCTTTATAGAAACTTTTCAAAACAAATCTTGTAATTTGTTCAACGTATCTTGTTTAAAACAGTTGGGAAGTAGAGGGTACAATGGTCACAACATATCTTAAGATCTTCAAACAAGTAGCAGATTTAGGATGTTCATTAGAGGATGGACAAATACTTTGCCTTTTTTGAGAAATAGATGTTTTGCTGCAACATTTTATCAATTTTTTAGATAACAATTGTAGTCCTTGCAAGCAGTCTTTGTCAATCCATGTTTTGAAAGAAACAAACAAAATAAAAAAAAATTGATTCAAACGCATACATTATTTCAGACCATTTCCCTAGTATTTCTAGTATACTGGGATATTTGCTCTTACACTGTAAAGTGCTTAATCAAGAGACCGTACTCTGATACCAATTAGAGGTTCTGGAAAACACAAGAAAAAGGGGTTTGAATTGTGTTTGCCGTTTCTGAAAGATACTTCGATTTCCTTAAGAAAAATGTTCTTGATCAAAACATTCAACTTACTTTTATAAAGGAGGTTTAGACAGAGTAATGTTGAATCATAAAGAACTAAGATGCGAGAAATAAAAAAAGGTAAAGAAGACACATACATTTTTATACTAGTTCAAAACAAACTATTGCTACATCTAGTCATCCCCTTATAGAGAGATTTTGTCTCAGTACATTCTTCAAGCTTTGAATATTTTTCTCTAGCCTCTCCAAGCTATCGTCGTTAGAACCTTCTTCAACTTTATGGCATCCTGCTGTTGAGGTTTATATATATATAGATTTTTTTTTAGTACAAGATGAATTTGGGCTAAGGGTTTGTGGCTTGGTGTGACCCAAATCAAAATAGAAATTTGGGGTTGGAGTTTGTGGCTTGGTTTTTGTATGATCAAGGTTAAGAAAAAAAAATATTTTCTCCCTTCTATTCTTTATCTGGGTCTAACACTATCTACCCAATAATCTCCACTTTAAATTTTCCCTAAAGTCCACAATATTTCCATACTTAGTAATAATAAGTAGAAAGGAATACTGAAACCCTAGCCGCCATCACCTTCACACCTCGTCTTCTTTGTGCATCAAAAGCTTGGAATTTCTTTTCTTGTGAACAACTTCGTAGGGGCTTAGAGCTTTGTACTAGGAAGAAAAGCGGCCAAGGTAAGGGCTTTTCCCCACACAAAAATATAGTTAGACCGTTAGTTGGATGACATGAAATTAATAATTGTGATCGCTTGCTTTTTGAAAGGAATAAAATATAGACTAATGAATTAAAATAATGAAACCTGAATCCTTTGCGTTGAGTCAATATCTAATATACAATTTTTTTTAAGAAGTAAAGCATGGATGTTTATGTTATATATGATAAAGTTTTAATTTTTATGAAAGATATGAAGTAAAATATGAATTTTTATGTTATATATATAAGGTTTTAATTTTGATGATGTATATGAGTTGGAGTTTGAATTTTCTTGTTATATATGTTAAAGTGCTAATTTTTATGGTGTGTATGTTATCAAGTTTTCGATTTTTATGTGTATGTGGTTAAAGTTATAATTTTTATGATTATTTGTCCTTGAATATGTGATACTCATGATATGGATGTGTGGTATGTGATCTTAGTGATATGTGCATAAGATGTTGATTTTTAAAAAGTGATTTTGAATGCATATGACATGATTCTTAGTGGGTTGTGTGGGAATATATCTCTTTGATAATATATCATCATGTCATGGCATATGCATCTTCGTGGGAGTTGCCTTAGTGGCATGTTTATTTTTCCCAATGGTATGAGTGATCTTCTGTGTGGAAGTTGCCTTTGTGGCAGGTTTATTTTTCTCATTGGTATGAGTGATTTTTCTGTGTGGAAGTTGCTTTAGTGGCATGTTTATGTTCGGATCATATAGTTATAGAAGCATACATTATACATATGTTTTTGATATACAATTTACCAGTTTGCGCATTTTTTTCTTTTAAATTGGAAGTTTTTATTTTTATATGTTTTGTGTTATTCTTCTATATGTTTAGCTTTGATTTGATGTGGATGATGGAAAAAATCTGACCCTTACAACAACATTTTAGGTACTAATGAGTTCGAGGAGATTCAAGAGTAGTTGATGAGTATTAACGTGGGGGTAAAAATGGGTTTTTCAAGACAATTTTGTAATATCAGAATTGTCGCGATATTTCTAAGTTTATTTTTAAATCTTTTGTCACCAAACTTTAAAATGCACTCGAATTCTAGAAATACGGAAGTGGGTTCCCTTTCGTTAGAAATAATTTATTTTTCTTTGTTTTTAGCTTTGAATAAACATTTTTTAATAATATTAAATAAACGTGATTGTTACTAATTATTTAAATAGATAAATGTTAGATATTCTTACTCAAAAAAATTGTCGTAAATTTTCTAAAATTATTTTTTTTAAGTAACGTTTTGAACCAAAAATCTAGGGTGTTACACAAACGAACAAAGTATTGCTTGCGCTATCGAAGTCATCCAAGACAAAGCGTCGCTTGTGTCATTGAAGGCGTGTGTTAGAGTGCTTGCATCAGAATCAGACAAACGGAGTGAAACGGAGTCTTATTGTTCTTTTGTCTTCGTCCAATCACTAGAGGATATAGATTATATTAGAACGCATACTTTGTAACGCTTGTCTTTAAACTACATAATTTAATGCTTTCTATATTACGACTTGATCCATTAGTAGACATAGTTACTTGTTTATTAGGTAATGATATTCTTTGTGTTTAAAACACATATTATTATCTCTAATTTACTTGTAAATTATGCTACCTTAAAATAGATAGTCATTAATATAACTCTTTATCTAACTTAACAGTTTTTGGAGTAGTTAAAGAATCCACAACCAAAGGACAAATTTCCTTCCTTGACATAATCGTTTGAAGCAAGAGAATGATTTGTGGAGAGTTGTTTAGCCTATTCTATGGTTAACTTTCAAAGTTCAGGAACAACACTTCTCAACTACTATTAAAAGATTTATCTTCTACCTTATAACCTTATCTATTAGTCTCTAATGTTTTTCTTTGGACTACAACGATTAAATAAATCGGGTGTAACACTTGATTAATCTAATGAATCCTATCTTTTGCAAAATTCCAAATCCTTCTATATAGCTAAAGTCTTGCTACCTCTAAATCTGGTAATGAAAAGACTTACTAGCAGTAAGTAACCATTACACCATCAACATTAGATATAAGCCATTTGTAATGTGGCTGCCATTAAGGGTATCAAGCAAACATTAGATATAAGCAACTTGAGACCTCCAATTAGTGTTTGCAACAACACCAAACTAACACTCTTAAAGTTAACAATAGATCTTCGCACATTTTGAACAATGACAACCACATCAACATCAATCCCCTCTAAACATCTATTTTCTACATCACTATCATTCAAAACACTAATAAGGAAATGAACAGATTTTGACATTGCTGTCATCCTCCCGCGTTGGTAAAATTTCTCTAGAGTCATGTGATGCTGCGATGTACAACTTCAAACGTTTATGAGCTATGGCTGGCATCACCATTAGTGGGTTTATCACGGACTTATTTATTTCATCGAATGCTTCTTGATGTCAAGCATCCCATTTGAATTCATCCTCAGTTTTGAGTTTGATCAATGGAGAAAATGCCCTATTTTTTCCTAACAAATTAGAAATAAATGTCTTACGAAATTCATCTTACCTAAAAAAGATTGTAAATTTTTTTAGTTGATGGTAAAGATGCTTCTAAGACAACTTTGTTCTTGTTTTTATCACCCTCAATGCCTTTCTTATGGACGAAGAATACTAAGAATTAGCTGCTGATATATCAAAATCACATTTTTCTAGATTCATTTTCAAATTATGCATCCGTTTTTGTTCAAATGATTCCTTAAGATGCACCAAGTGATCATTTATATTTTATAATTTCACTACTCTATCATCTATGTATGCATCAACAAATTTTCTAATAATATCATCGAAAATTGTGTTCATAGCACATTGATGTTGATAAGTAGCACTTGCATTTTTCAATCCAAATGGCACTGCCAACTCATAATTTCCAATAACCTCTGGATATCTAAATTTTGTTGTAGTCGTGTATTCCTCTGAAATAAAAATTGGATTATATCCTGCATTGCTATCCATGCAATTGAGGAATTCATGTTGTGAAGTGTCATCTACCATCATGTCAACAATTGACATTGGATATTCATCGTTTAGAGCGGCAATGTTTAAATTTCTAAAATCTATGGACACACCCATTTTACCATTGTTCTTAATTACAGCATAATAAATATCGCTTTCAGTATCCCCAACTGATGGAGCAACTTTGCCATTGATGTCAGTCACTGCCAAGTTACTTTGCATTAAATCATTTTCATGCTTCCCTAGTTTTCTAAACATAGCTCTAGGGATTACATTTACCTTCTATTAAGATTGTCACCTGAAAAGGTTTAAGATGTTTATGTGTTATGTCTTATGTTTTCAAAGTGGGAGAATTCATCAAAGATGGTCATTATATATATTTTCTTCATCTACATAGAAATAATCATCTAGAATGTCATATGTATCCTCTTCAAAAGATACTTTATAAAAAGGTTCAAATTATGCACGAATAAATGTCAACAATTTACCTGAATTTCGACATCCTGATTTATTATATCATCAACTGGTTTCTCTTGATCATTTATCCCCAAAAGTATCATTGAGGCTTGAAATTCACTTCAGTTTCCTTATTGTCCCCAGCTTCTAGTAATTCTTTGACAAACTTACTCACTTTAGTAGCCTTTTTCAACTATTTTTCATTTTCTTCAAACCTATAGGCCATCCTTTTCTTAAAAGTAGGAGATTTTATAAAAAGGATTTTCAACAATGCTTGAAGAAGATAATTTAAATGATCAGAAACCCTAATTGACTCAAAGCTTCTCTATAAAAGGATTTGTGATCATCACTAAGAAAAGCAAGAAAGAAAAAGAAAACAACAAGAGTGAAACCTATTGTCGTCAAAGACACAAACCCGTGAAAACTCTTGTATTATCTCTAATTATTGAGAAACCTAAAACACTTTCTAAGAGAAATTCTTGTAAACACTCTTGTTTGAGAGTTTGATAGAAAACCATCTTAAACACTTTTGTAGCTTTGCCAAGTAGTGGTTTCTGCCCTCAATAGCTTGATCGTACTTAGCTAGAAGATTAAGACATGGACACAATCAGGTTAACTAAAAGGTGTTCAGTGAATTTGTGATTCTATTGGTGAATACTGGACTAAATCCTTCTGTGTGAAGGGACTAGACGTAGCTACTATGTTGGTGGTGAACCTGGATCAATTGGGTTGTGTTTCTCTTCTTATCTCTTCACTTATCGTTTTACTTATTCTTGTTTTCAGCATCACTAGTTTTGAAATATGTTTTTAATTAAGTTTTTGAAACGAAAAAAAATTCATCCTACATATAATCCATCCATCATTTGATAGAGCTTCGCCTATTGTTAAAAGCTCGATTTCAGACAAAAGTCTAAACATCTTTAAAACAGACCTTGCTTCATAGGATCACTTAAATTTCCTATGATATGAGAGTCTGGATGGGATGATTTGTATTTCCATCCAAGTTTAGGTTCCCAATGACTTTGACTTGTAGATGGTTCATCATTACTTGTCCTTGTATTGTCAAATACATCTGGTTTTTTAGAGGTAGACTTTGTTGTCCTCTGATCTCTCTAGATCCTTTGATTTTTATAAATCTCCAAAATCTTCATTGAACTTTGACTTTTTATGGTCAAGATTTTTGTCACCAAACTTGACATGGATTGTATACTCTATATGCTTTAGACCCTTCAGAGTATCCCAAAAAGGTGCACTTTCGAGATCATGAATCAAACTTGCCCATATTCTCTTTGGTGTTCATAATATAATGTATGCAACCAAATTGATGAAAATATGAAATTTTGGGTTTTATTCCTTTCCACAATTCATAAGGTATCTTATTGAGAATATGTCTAATATATAGATTCTATTCTGAATTTAACATGTAGTTTTCACTACCTCTACCCAAAAAAGCTTGGCAACATTCATTTCATGAATCATGGTGCGTGCCATTCTTAAAGCGATCTATTTTTTCTTTCTACAACACTATTTTGCTAGGACGTTCTAGGAGAAGAAAAATTATGTAGAATTTCATTCTCTTCACATAAGTTTTCAAAAAGTTTATTTTCAAATTGACCACTATGATCACTAGGAATTGTTTTGATACAAAAACCTTTTTTGATTTGGCACTTGTTTGCAGAAAGTAATGAAAACTTTATATGACTCATCCTTGTGTTAAAGGAACTTTACCCATGTCCACTTGTAATAGTCATGAACAATAACGAGTCCATACTTTTTACCACTGAAAAAGGTCGTCTTTACTAGACCAAATAAATAAAAGGTGTAAAATGTAACACTCCGATTTTTAACAACGTGGATGCATTTTTTTTAAAACAACTTAATAAAATAATACATTGTAACACAAAACGACAACAATCATAAATAATTACATCATACATACAAACAAGATAAGATAGTTTTTTGGACATTAATACAAAGTATACAACTAGAAAATACACCGGGGCTATGAGACCTATCAGACATCGCTCATACCCCTATGGTATTCTCGGCAGACACCTACGCAAAAGTACAGCTCCAAGAATGCTATCCCCCCATGGTCGCATAAAAAAAATGGAACACAGAGCCACCAAAAAGTCAACTGTCAAGGTATATAATAGATATAATCATCCCAAAAGCAAAGAAGTGAAGGTGCAAACACGAGAAGGGGGGTTGAATTGTGTTTGACTAACTTGAATACTTTTTCTGTTTTTGCAGTTTTAAAACAAAACTTGATGTATGAATAAAACAGAGTTAGCAGTGTTAACGAGGCTACGTCCAGTCCCTTCACCTTGAAGGATTTCACTAATTCAAACCTTGAATTACAGCAGTTCCACTGACCCTCCAAGTCAGTCTTCTCAAATAGTCTAACAATCCTAGACTCTTGAGGAATACAGCACCTTGACTTCCTAAGTCAAGTCTTCTAATACCAATTTGACAACCCCAGATTGTAGAAGGAATTACAACGCCTTGAATCTAATTGCCAAGTAATTTGCTACCCCTTCTGACTCCCTCAGATTGTAGACTCTACTTCAACAACTTAGATCTAACACAAGGGAAAGAAAATAACACGAGTGCTTGCTTCTAGAAAGCTGGAACTCACAATTAACCTCACTGAAAATTTGGGTGTTTGCTAAGTATTCTGCCTTGAGCCTCCTTTTATAGATGTGAATTAGGGTCTCTTCCAAGCTGAATTTCGAGCTGTATCTTGCTGGATTCTCTTGCAAAAATACTCTGACCAATCGGGTTTCATATAAATAAAAAAACATATCTTTTTATCTCCAGATTTGTTTTCATAAATAACTTGGGCCAATCCTGTCTTTAATTAATTTTGGAACAAATCTTTCTTCCCGCCAATAGCATCTGAACTCCCAAACGACTTCACTTTATTTTTGTAACAAATCCTTTTAATACTTTGATCAAATTTAATTAAATCTCCACTGTTAATCCTTATGATTAAATCCGGACCGTTTGATCTTCTGCGCTAGTCCACATCTAGACCTTACTAAGTAATTTGTTGTGATCCTCTGATTTCGGCCAACCTTGGACCACACTTTCTGATCTTCTGATCTCGGCCAACACTGGGCCATGGTCTGATCTGCTGTGATCCTTTGATCTCGGCCAATGCTGGACCACACATTCTGACCTTCTGATTTCGGCCAACACTGGGCCATGGTCTGATCTTCTGATCTCGGCCAACACTTGGCCATATACTTAAATCTGGACAATTGATCTGAACATCTTCCCTCTGATTTGGACCAACTCTGAATTTCTACTTATTTCTCCTTTTTTTCTCTCTCCCCCTTTTTGTCATCAGCCAAAAAGAGGTCCTACTATTTTTGTATTTTTTTGTTTTCTTTACAAATTACAGAAATGAAAAACAAAAAATAAAAGACATAGAATTAAAATTACAAGAAATTTAAAAACTCCTAAGAAGACTACTTGAGCTAGTCAGATATGGAGACAATGTTGAGATGTTTCTTGATGAAATGGTGTTTTATTTCAATGTGTTTGGCTCTAGAGTGTAAGATATGGTTCTTGGTTAGGTTTATGGCTGAAGTGTTATCACAGAACAAAGGGATATTGGTTTCAAAGATGTTGTAATCTTCAAGTTGATGTTTCATCCAGAGTAACTGTGAGCTGCATCCTGCTGCTGATATATACTCAACTTCAGCTGTTGACATGGAAATTGTGCTTTGTCTTTTGCTTGACCATGAGATCAAATTATCACCTAAGAAAGTGCAGTTGCCACTTGTACTTTTCTTTTCCAGCTTGTCTCCAGCATAGTCGGAATCACAAAAACCTTTTAGTTTGTAGGTGGGGGTTTTCTTGTATAACAAAGTAAGGTTGGTGGTTCCTTTAAGGTATCTCAGAATTCGTTTGACAGTAGTTAAATGGGATTCCCTAGGGTCAGCTTGAAAATGGGCAGAGACACAAACACTAAACAAGATGTCAGGTCTAGAAACAGTTAAATAAAGAAGGGATCCAATCATACCTCTGTATGTTTTCTAATCTACCTTTTGGCTGGTTTCATCTTTCTCAAGTGAGCAGGTTGGGTGCATGGGGGTGGCCATAGGCTTACATTCACTCATTTTGAACTTTTTAAGAAGTTTTTTAGTATATTTAGATTGGTGAATGAGTATACCTGATTTACCTTGGTGACTCTGAATTCCCAGGAAGAACTTAAGTTCTCCCATCATACTCATTTGGAACTCTTTCTGCATTAGGTCAAAAAACTCTTTGCACAAAGTGCCATTAGTCGATCCAAAGATGATATCGTCAACATAAACTTGAATAATTAAAATATAATTTTTAATGGATTTCCTAAATAGAGTATTATCAATCTGGCCTATATCAAATTCATTCTTAAGCAGAAAGTTGCTAAGTCTGTCATACCATGCCCTTGGTGCTTGTTTTAAACCATATAAAGATTTTTTAAGTTTAAAAACTTTGTTTGGAAAATATGGATTTTAAAATCCAGGGGCCTGTTTGATATAAACTTCCTCACTTATATAGCCATTTAAGAATGCACTTTTAACATTCATTTGATACAGCATTATATCATGATTAGCAGCAAATGATAAAAGAATTCTAATTACTTCTAACATGGCCACTGGAGCAAATGTCTTAGTATAATCGATACTTTCCTGTTGACTATATCCTTGAGCTACTAATCTGGCTTTGTTCCTTACGACTTCACCTTTTTCATTGATTTTATTCCTGAACACCCACTTGGTTCCAATAATGTTTTTGTTTGGTCTGGTTACCAGATCCCAAACATCATTCTTTTGGAATTCATTCAGCTCTTCTTGCATTGCAAGTATCCATCCTTCCTCTGCCAAAGCTTCATCAACATTGCTTGTTTCGCATCAACTTCTGGTTCTGGAAGATCTGTAACAGCTTCTGATTCTGGTAAATCTGTAACAGCTTCTGATTCTAGTAAATTTGTAACAGCTTCTGATTCTGGTAGATATGTAACAGCTTCTGATTCTGGTAAATATCCAGATTTCTCTTATGACTTATCTTGGCTGTTTCTGACTTGATCAGATTTATCTTTTGAAAAATGTCATGTGGTGCTGACTTGCTTGTACCCTCTACCTTTCCAAGAAATTCTGTTTCTTCTGCTTCTGTTCCCGCTCCCTTTTGTTCTGGTCAACCTGCATCAGTTTCATCTTGCTTTGACTTTTCAGGCCAAGCTATTTGTCATATAACATAATACAGCTTAAATAATTAAAAGTAAAATTAATACAACCAGAACATCAATTCTGCTGCTGGTGGTTTCTGCTTGTTTTTGAAACCACTGGAACTGGTTTTACTGTTTCAGCTGAACTTGTTCAGATTATTTGGATCACCTAGTTTCTGCAAGTACTTATCTAGCTTTGATTTTTAAGATCAAGCTTCTTGTTATCACAGTAAACATAAATATCACACAATAATAGTATTCACAGCAACATGTAACCTCTATGTCAACGGTTTCAGTTTTACTCTGAAAATCCTCTTGCTTCTGATTTTTAGATTCTGAATCTGTATGTTCAGTGATTACATGGTTTGGATTAAGGGATTTGAATTCCCTTCCATGTTTGTAGTCTCGATGAATTTCACTGGAGTGTTTGAAGAACTTTCCTGATTCTGATTCTTCTCTTTCTGCTTTGGCTGATACACCATGTTCCTCTGGTGACTCTGGAACTTATGGTGATTCTGGTAATTATACTGGTTCTGGTCGGGTTCTGGTATTGATTTTGATTCTGGTTCCAGTGCCTTTGATACTGGTTCCAGTTATGATTCTGGTTCCAGTTCCTGTTCTGATTTGTGTGATATCTTTGATATTTCCTGTTCTTCTTATGATTCTGGTTCTGGTTCTGATAGGTATTGTGTTGACCAGTTCTTCTTCTACCAGAGTCACTTGGCTTCTGTTTGTAGATATTGGAACATAAACCTTCTTCTGCTTGTGCATTGCCAACATCCATTGTCCAAGCACCATTGTTGGTGTCTCCTTCTAGTTACTCAGAATATCTGCAACATAGACTATTTGATCTTTTGGTACCCAGAACTGATTGGGTCCAGGTTTGTTAGTTTTAACAACTCTCTGATCTTGTTCAGATATTACCATTGGACGAGATAATTTAGAGTGACCTTTCTTAGCATAAATAATGCATAAAACATCATAATGAACAATTTTAGTTTCAGCAATAGTTTCTGTAGAACCAAACCTCTCTTTCCAATGTTACTATTTCCATAAATCATAGATGCATATTTACTTCTTTCCATTCCATTAGAAATAAACTTTTGAAAAAATTGCTCATGCATATCAAATTCACAAACAGTTTTGGAAGTGGAACAAATGTTACTTTTGAGAGTTTGGTTTTTAGATTTCAGTCTTGCAACTTCAGTTTTAAAATCCTTGTTTTCAGTTGCATACTCAGAATTTTGATTCTTTAAAACTTGTACTTCTTTGGTCAGATTTTTCTTATCTTCCCTAAGAGTTTTCAGTTTTAAAGACATCTTATTGTTTGCATTTAAAAAATCTTTTAAAGCCTCAATTAATTCAGATTTAGAGAGATCAGAAAATACCTCACTGTCTTCATCTTCTGAATCTGTTCCAGAGCCTGAGCTGTATCCAAAGCTTGAGTTGGTATGAGCCATCAGAGGCAGAATTGCTTCCTCTGATGTGCTTCCAGACTTGCCTGAATGACTGCTTCGATCATTCTTCCTTCTGCCTGTTTTCCTTCCTGAAGTTGTGCCTTTATGAGGTCCAGAGGTAGACCTGATGTGTGCCATCATTGCTGTTTCTGCCTCTTCTTCATCAGATGATTCTTCTTCTAATTCTGATACATCCCAGGCAGCCATCAGACCCTTCTTTTTGAATCTGGAACTCTTCTTGTGCTGTTTGCCTTTTTCCAAATTTGGACATTCTGGCTTGGTATGTCAAGGTTCATTGCATCTATAACAGATGATGTTCTTCCTTATCTTTGCTGTTATGTTTCTTCTTGGAACCTCTCCTCTTCCTGTTTTCCCAGATCTTAACCATCTATTTGGTTAAGTAAGCCATATCATCACTGTCACTGTCACTGTCGCTATCCTCTAATTCTAGTGCTGCCTTTGCAGCTTTCTTCTGTTTCGACTTTAGGGTCAGATTCTTCTTCTTCATTGGTTCATCTGCTTCTAGTTCTATTTCATGAGACCTGAGTGAGGTGATCATATCTTCAAGTTTTAAGTTGTTCAGATCTTTGGCTTGCTGAACTGCAGTAACCATTGGTCTCCACTTGGTTGGTAAGCTTCTTAGAATCTTCTTGACATGATCTGCTGTTGTGTAGCTTTTCTTCAAGACCTTCAGTCCAGATATCAGAGTTTGGAATCTGCAGAACATTTCATCAATGTTTTCATCATTTTCCATCTAGAACATTTCATACTGTTTGACCAGTATGTTAGCCCTTGCTTCTTGAACCTGCTGGCTTCCTTCATAGGTCAGAACCAGACTATCGAATATGCTCTTTGCTGTTTCTTTATCTGTGCATCTGTCAAATTCCTTGAATGTGATGGCACTGATCATGATGTTTCTGGACTTGTGAGGAAGTTTGTATAATCTGCTCTGCTCTGGTTTCATATCATCCATGTCCAGTTCTTTAGTTGGATCTCCTGGAATAGTAGGTGCAGTGTATCCTTTGACTACCATCTTCCATAATTCAGGATCTTGAGATATGAAGAAACTTCTCATTATGTCCTTCCAATACTCAAATATTTCTCCATCAAATAGGGGTGGTCTGTTGATGTTGCCTCCCAAATCATCTTTGGATTCTGCCATGTGGAACCCCTTGGACCTTTCCTGAAACACTGTTAAGTGCTCAGCCTTGAGACCGAGCTCTGATACCAATTGAAGGTGCAAACACGAGAACGGGGGTTGAATTGTGTTTGACTAACTTGAATACTTTTTCTGTTTTTGCAGTTTTAAAACAAAACTTAATGTATGAATAAAACAGAGTTAGCAGCGAATATAATGTAAAAATAAAAACACAGGATTTTATATTGGTTCACCGTTAACGAGGCTACGTCTAGTCCCTTCACCTTGAAGGATTTCACTAATTCAAAACCTTGAATTACGACAGTTCCACTGACCCTCCAAGTCAGTCTTCTCAAACAGTCTAACAATCCTAGACTCTTGAGGAATACAGCACCTTGACTTCCTAAGTCAAGTCTTCTAATACCAATCTGACAACCCCAGATTGTAGAAGGAATTACAACGCCTTGAATCTAATTGCCAAGTAATCTGCTACCCCTTCTGACTCCCTCAGATTGTAGACTCTACTTCAACAACTTAGATCTAACACAAGGGAAAGAAAATAACACGAGTGCTTGCTTCTAGAAAGCTGGAACTCAAAATTAACCTCACTGAAAACTTGAGTGTTTGCTTTTGGAAGTGTATGACTCTTTTTTGATTTTCGATGCTAAATATTCTGCCTTGAGCCTCCTTTTATAGATGTGAATTAGGGTATCTTCCAAGCTGAATTTCGAGCTGTATCTTGCTGGATTCTCTTGCAAAAATACTCTGACCAATCGGGTTTCATATAAATAAAAAAACATATCTCTTTATCTCCAGATTTGTTTTCATAAATAACTTAGGTCAATCTTGTCTTTAATTAATTCTGGAACAAATCTTTCTTCCCGCCAATAGCTTCTGAACTCCCATACGACTTCACTTTACTTTTGTAACAAATCCTTTTAATACTTTGATTAAATTTAATTAAATCTCCACCGTTAATCCTTATGATTAAATCTGGACTGTTTGATCTTCTGCGCTAGTCCACATCTGGACCTTACTAATTGATCTGCTGTGATCCTCTGATTTCGGCCAACCCTGGACCACACTTTCTGATCTTTTGATCTCGGCCAACATTGGGCCATGGTCTGATCTGCTGTGATCCTCTGATATCGGCCAATGCTGGACCACACATTCTGACCTTCTGATTTCAGCCAACACTAGGCCATGGTCTGATTTTCTGATCTCGGCCAACACTGGGCCATATACTTAAATCTGGACCATTGATATGAACATCTTCCCTCTTATGTGGACCAACTCTGAACTAGGTCTGGATTAAACTGAAATTAAATCTGGACAAATAATATTTCAGTATGGACTTTTTACCTTCTGATTTGGATCAGGTCTGGATCATATATAGAAATCATTTCTTCTAGTCTGGACTTAGTTTCATACCCTGGACCATGCTATCTTCTGGTCTGGGTCAAATCTGGATTGAATCTCTTGTTCTGGACCCATTAATTTATCCTCTGATTAAGTCTAGATCAAGTCTGGGCTGTTTATCATTTCACTGCCAGGCCATCTTCTGGTCAGAATAACTTCTGGACTAAGTCTGACTTATGATTCCTTCTGGTCTGAATCAAGTCTCCCTCTGGCAGGCTTCCTTCTGGTCTGGTCCATGTCTCCTTCTGACTTTGCTTCCTTCTGATCTGGGCCAGCAAAGATATCCTCTGGTGATTTCAAGATGCATCATCTGGTACCTTCTGGATGCATTATCTGGTGTCTTCATCTTCTGCCTCTGAAAACTTCATCTTCTAGTGGTATTTAATGTAATAATTCAAGGTACAAAATAAGATTACATGGATTGCTTTTGTAAACATCAAAATCCTAAGTACTTAGAACCAACTTGGTTCCAACAAGAAGTACAACCACCAAAAGAGAGGCACCAAGACCCTATACAACAAAAAACAAAACTAATCTGATTATCCACTAACAACTACAGTAACAAGGGTGACCTCGACACACCGCACAAGTTCCTTTAAACGCAATATATCTCCTCAAAGTAACATCCTCCTCATCATCATCCATAGAGGGTTCAGTGTCCTCAAAGGTCAGGTCCACCCACAAGATAGGTGGCTTCGGCAGCGCGGGAATCTCAATACAACTTACTACCTCAGAGGCAGTCGACAGAGGATCGTTCACTGGCAAAGGAAGCTCTGACTCGACCCGAGGTGGTACCAACCAAGGTACTGGTGATCCATCAATGAAACCTTGGTCGCCCACCAACCTAGAAAGTCCTGCAATATTCTCTCCTGCCAGCATTGGCTCCTTACCCTTGTCGCTAGTCCTCGATCCAAGCACCGCATCCCCTGTTCCTACAGCGGGAGTCACCACACCCTACGTTTCCATCGTCAGGGTAACAATCGGTAGAATGAATTCGGGTATCACTTGAGGGCATACCCAAATTTCCACAATAATGTAAAAGGCCACCAACCGAAAATAACAATTAACATTTAACAATTATTGTTGGAACCAAGTTGGCTTTAAATTTAGAGTTTTTATGTTAACAAAAGTATTTTATGAGAACAATATATTTGACTTCAAAGAGTATGAAAGAAGATTCATGTTTTTGAAGAAAATCTAAAATAAGATTTGATTCAAAATTATAATTGATGAAAATCTAAAATAAGATTTTATTCAAATTTATAATTGAAGAAAATCTCTGACCAAGTTAAAAAGAAAATATGGTCAAGATTTGAAGAAGATTTGATCAAGATTTGAAGAAGATTTAATTAAGATTTGAAGAACATTTGATCAAGATTTGAAGATGATTTGATCAAGATTTGAAGAAGATTTAATTAAGATTTGAAGAATATTTGATCAAAATTTGAAGAAGATTTGATCAAGATTCGAAGAAGATTTGGTGAAGATTTGATCAAGATTTGTCTACAACAAAATATGAACAGAATCAATCTGAAGAATTTACAAACTCAATCTGAACAAAATACAAATAGAATCAATCTGAAGAATTTACAAATTCAATCTAAAGAAGATACAATTCAAAATTAAACAAGAACTAAATTGAAGCCCAAATTTTAACTATAAATAGATACTGGGGGCTGAAGAAGAAGAGCATCGAATATTAGAAGAAAGTAGAAGAACTCAAGATCAAATTCCAAATTCATCTTAGAGTTCAAAGAGATAAACACTTGTTCAAAGGAGAAATATTTTCTGAGTGTTCTTTTCTTAGAGTGTGAGAGTTATTATTATTATCAGCTTTGCTAGAAGCAACTACTCAAGTTCCAATCTTTTGTATCCAACCCAATAATGGTTTAGTTCCTTCTTCAATCTGGGGTGGTCGGGTTGTTAGGAGAAGACTTGGCTTGTAAGGTTAAGGTGGTGTTGCTCCTCAAAAATTTGGGGTTGTCAGACTATTTGGGAAGACTGGCAGGGTCAGGTGCTTTGTAATTCAAGGTATTTGAATTTGTGGATGAAAGCCTTCTGAATGAGGGGACTAGATGTAGCCAAGTTAGTGGTGAACCAGGATAAATCTATGTATCCAATTATTTATGCTTTCATTATTTGCTGCCTATGAATCTGGTTGCTTCTTATGTAAGTAATTCATAAAAACCAACCAACCTTCATCAAATTAGCAAAAAGTTATCAACTTTGGCAAACACAATTCAACCCCCCTTCTCGTGTTTGCACCTTCCATTATGTCACGATGACAAACAATAAACACTTAGCAGTTATGACATGATAATAGATAATTAACACTTAGCTATTATGGCATAATAACAGACAATAACAAAGCATGTATATACATATATCGTAACAAACATGACTCGCGTGCCAAACACCATAATGCAATGCTTATATACCAGTGCACAGGATTCTGGAATTTCCAAACCCTCATTAGAGTGTAGTCTATCACAGACCTACACAACTCAAAAATCATTGTAAGGATAAGGTGGACCAATCAACTCATGGAATAGAAGGTGAAAACACAAGATAGGGGGGTTGAATTGTGTTTGCCAAACTCGAATTCTTTTGCTATTTTGATGAATATTGATGTGAGCTACTTGATGAATAGTTAATCAGATTAAACAACGGATAATAACAGCATAAGAATACAGAGATTTATCGTGGTTCACCAATAACTTGGCTACATCCAGTCCCTTCATTCCGAAGGCTTTAATCCACTAATTCAAAACACTTTTGAATTACAGCACCTGACCCTCCAAGCCAGTCTTCCCAAACAATCTGACAACCCCAGATTTTTGAGGAACAACCACACCTTGACCCTACAAGTCAAGTCTTCCCAAATAGTCTGACAACCCCAGACTTTTGAGGAACGATAACAGCACCTTGACCCTACAAGTCAAGTCTTCTCCTACCAATCTGACAACCCCAGATTGAAGAAGGAATCTACACCTCTAACGGGTTTGATTACAAGGGTTTGGAACTCTGCAAAGTTGCTTCTAGATAAGCTAATTGCTGCACTGAATTTCTCTCTCGAAAACACTTAGAAAATATTGCTCTTGCACACTTTTGTTTCTCTCTTTTGAACTCTTGGATAACTTTAAATTGAAGCTGGAGTTCTTGTGTTTGTTGATCTCTTTGAACTCTAAGATGAATATGGATTTTATGCTTGAGTTCTTCTACTTTGAGATGCTTATTACTGCTGCATGAAGCCTCCTTTTATAGCGGAAGTATGGGCTTTGTCCAAGCTTATTTTCGAGATGAATCTGCTCAGATTTCCTTTGAAAATTCTTCAGTCCTGATTTTGTTTCTTTTTAATTTCAAAACAAATCTTCTTTGCTTCAGATTTCCTTTAGGTCTTCTTTGATTTTTGAATCAAATCTTCTTAAGCCTACGATTAGATCTCATTCAAAATTCAGTCAAGTCCTCTTCTAATTTTAATTAAGTCTTCACTTGATCTGCATCATGATTTAAAATCTAGACTGTATGATCTGCTGATCTGGACCAAGTCGGGACTATGTGATCTGATTTGTACCATTCTATTTCCTGATATGGACAGTGTGATCTTTGTATCTGGACTATGTGATCTTCTGATGTGGACCAAGTCTGGACCAATTCTTATGTTCTGGACCATGCTATCTTCTGGTCTGGACCAAGTCTAGACCATGTCTTCTGTTCTGGACCAAGTTATCTTCTGATCTGGACCATGTTATCTTTTGGATAATATTTCCTTCTGGTTTGGAACATGTCTCCATTTGGACCAAGTATTCTTCTTATCTGAACCAAGTCTCCTTTTGGACCATGTTTTCTTCTGATCTGGAGTATGTTTTCTTCTGGACAAGGTTTCCTTCTGGTCTGGGCCACAAATGATATCCTCTGATAATGTCATTGTTTCTTCCCTTTGATGATATCCTCTGATTGATGACATCCTTTGATTTTCGCCTTTGATGACATCCTCTAATTCTTGCTTCTGATGGGATCCTTTGACGATATCCTCTGGTATCCTGGATGATATCTTCTAGTATCCTATGGTAACATCTTCTGGTATCCTCTGGAGGTATCCGCTGGTATCATTTATTGGCTGTATCTATTGGAGGTATCCTCTGGTGACATCCTCTGATTTTTGCATTCTTCTTGTCATATTCGAGTGACATGCTCTGGTGGTAGCTTTGAGTGACATCCTCTGATGGTATACTTCCTCTGGTGGCAGCTTCGGTTGACATCCTCTGATGGTAGCTTCGAGTGACATCCTTTGATGGTATACTTCCTCTGATTTTTCATTCTTCTTCTAAGTCAAAATGTGATTTTCATAAAATACTTTTGTTAACATCAAAACTTTAATTGAAAGAACCAACTTGGTTCCAACAGGAACCACCCCGTGGACCATTGCAGTCACCACTAACACCGTGATCCGTCACTGTCACCACTAACTATGAAATGTATGAGCATACTTTGACTCTTTCAGAATAATTATTATGTAAATGCATCCATTAAAAGACCCATTTCAATACGCATTAAACACTAATAATTTTTCATACTTTTTCATAGAGTATACTCAAGACATATCCTTATCAATAACATTTATAACATGTAGCAACCCATATTCTCAATCATGAATGCATAACTACATCAATATCAACCATCACCTATTCACACATATTAGTTTGTATGTGCATACTAAAAATATGGAAGGATTCCTTACCTCAGTTATAGCTTTCCAACAATTATCACTACCACAATCGAACACAACGAAAGTTTTGCTCGTGCCAACACATTCAATCAAATAGTGTTTGACTTAGTCAAATTAGTCCATGAGACTTTAACTACCTTACAAACCCTTACTCACTCTGAATCCCCTTACGTATATTTTACTAAAATATTTAGAGAAGCGTAAGGACTAAAATGATTATTATTATTGACAATACACACTTTGAACATATAAAAACATATTTTTAGAAATCAACATTCTTCAAACTTTTCATAGAATTCATTAACAATCACTCAAAAGCCTTAAATTATTTTTTCACAAAAAAATTTCTTGCATAACCACAAATTTTCTCAAATTTGCTATAACTCATTTGTTTTTGCTTTTAATTTTAAAATAACTACAAGTTTGATCTACTATATTTTTAAAGACTAAGCGTTCAATCAAAGTATTTAGCTCATGACAACATAACCAAAAATATCAATAAATTTTTTTCTAATTTCAAAGTTCTAACTCTTTGAAATAGTTCTATTCCTTTCTAAATATATATTTTTTAACAAAGGTTGTATTTTGAATTTATGAAACTTGGGATCTTTTAAAAAGTTTGAAACTCTAACTTAAGACTTGAACTTTTATTAAATAAACTTGAAACTTTAATTAAGATCTTGAAAACCTTTCAAAAGATTGAAAGTATACATTTGAAGCTTGAATCCACAAAACAATAATTTATTTTGAACACTAGTTCAAATATTTATTTACAACACGTATGCATTCTTGACCATCAACCATAACAACTACATTTGGAAAGGTATAAAGTAAGAAAATCATTTTTCTTTATTCACCACAACAACATTAATTTTTCAGAGTTCTATCCACCTCTAACTCGGTGTCAACAGTCTCGATTCCTTTTCGAGACTCAATGAGCTACCTAAATAAACATAGGATTTTAAAAACTGCTTCACGACTTTGATAACTCTAAATTTTCTTGTAAAGTTTCAACTTCAATTCAAACTCATGTATTTAAAAACAACTCAATACATAACTTGGACACAACAAAAATTCAAATTTCCTCCTTTTAGTCATTGGAGTTTGGCCACCTCAAATAATATTAGGGGTTTACTTTCTTTTCTCATTATTCAAACAATAAAAGATACCAACTTCATACTTACATAACCAATAAATTTAAAATCAATCTCTCCCCATATATGAACAGTCACGACTTAAGAGGGAAAAGAGGAAGAGATTTCTTTGTTTTTTTTTTTTTCTAACATCAATAACAAAGATAAATTTTTTTTTCCAAAACACCATCAACAATATACATTACTAACAACTTTAAGAACCTATAAATTTTGAAAACAAACATCCTTCATCAAGCCATTTCATTGCTGAAACAAGGAGAAAGCAAGGAGCTTTTCAATTTGTTTTCAAGTTCATACATTAAAACATGTTTCATACAAGATGAATATTAACTTTTACAAGGGAAAAAATGAAAACATTTTCTACAAAAACAAGGGTAATTTCGTCAATGAAGAGAGGGAAAGGAAAAGAAAAGTTTCCCAACTCAAAAACTATATCAATAACACCACCAAGAAACAAGGAACAACATTGACTCACAACTCTACTTGAAATTATTCTTGGTTTGTTTTGAAATAGAGGATTTGTGTCTGTTTTTCTACTACCAACATTTGAAAAAAAAAACCAAGGGAGAAATGATGATGCTGGCGTGAAAATGGAAAAGTGGGAGGGGAAATTTGCTTTATATTTTTCAATAATGTGAGCTACTTGGTCCTCAAGGTTCTCTAATATAAATAATCTAGTTTAATCTTAATCACTCATTTAACTTTAAAACATCCTACTACTTTTTGAACATAACATCTAGAATAGTAAAATATCTGACTCATTTTATGTCCCATCACTCACATCTCAATCTACCATGGTAAAAATATTTACTTTCGTCGCAACTCAAGTGACCGATGAATTTATCAGTAAAGTGTGACATCTTAAAAGTTTTTATTACTAACTCTAACAAAAATATACTTTTGGTACTTAATTTCTTAACACAAAAATTGGGCTGATAGCCTAACCAATTCAACACAAAATACAACAAAATTTTAGAGTTTAGAAAATTTAGAGTCTTACATAAAAGTTCAAGTGGTCTAGAAGTGGAAACAACATTCATCGAAACAAATGATGATTTGGTCTGTTTCCCTTACTAACATGCCTCACAAAGAAAATTGGGTTCATATCTAAGATTTTGGAAACTTCTTACTAGGTTAAGCATTTTCAACTTTGAGACTAATCTCAAGTTGGCATGTCCCAACCTTTTGTGCCAAATCATTCCGTGCTTCATTCATTGACATGAGACACTTTACTTCTTGTTTTTATAAATTCAGATAAATTTATTTTTCCTTTAACCAGTTAATAGTAAAGATACATTTGTTTGACTAATTGCTTTACATGAATTTTGACGGAAAACAACATCATAACCACTATCACTTAATTGACTTATGCTAAGTAGCTTATGTATTAGTCCTTTTACAAGTAGAACAATTTTTAATAGAAGGAAGATATCCATTACCTACTGTGCCACACCCTATGATCTTACCCTTCTAATTTCCTCTAAATTCTAAAAAGCCTCCTTCCTTGAGGGTCAAACTTTGGAACATAAACTTTTCTCCCGTTATGTATCGTGAGCATCCACTATCTAGATATCATGACTGGCGTTTCAATGTTGTTGTTAAGTATATCTGCAAGATAGATTATTTTCTTCTTAGGCACCCACGTTTGATTAGGTCTTGGTCTATTAGTTTAGAAAGGTGTCTTCTCTTTCCATGCTTTCAACATCAGACAAGTTCTCTTATCATGATTGTTCTTTAAGCAATATAAGCAATTGATTAAGATAAGTTAAAATTTGTTGTTTTCTCAGGTTCCTCAAAACCAATACCTCTTTTGTTGTTTCTGCTAACACCATAGATCATAAGAGCTTGTTTTCTTTTGTCTATGTCATTCGCAAGAAATTCTTGAAGACTTTTTCATACTTAGTAGGATTACAGACACTTACTTATGAGGTTTTTGAAACATGGTCCTTTAGAGTTGGATTTTCCCTTTTTATGTTTTCAAAATCTTTTTCAAGGTAATTATACTTATCTGTTGAGATAGAATGAGATTCTTTAGTTTTGAGGAGACATTGTGATTCTTTTTAGAAACTCATTTAACATAATTATAAGTTTGTTGCAAGATAGCTTAGATAATACCTCAATTTCCTCATGAATAGATTCATTGTTAAAATCAAAGTTAGAGCAAACATCTACCATAAGAGCCATGTTTGCATGCTATTCAGCTTCATTAGAGGATTCACCAATGTCATCCCAAGTAGTCATTAGACTTTTCTTCTTTACATTGAAGTCTTTTCTTTGAGAGTTTCCCTTATCAAGCTTAGGACACTTTGATTTGAAATGTTCTGATTCTTTGCATTCAAAGAAGATGATTTTTTTATTTTTCTTGTCTTTCTTAGTTATTTGTGTATCGTCTAAAATCCTTTTTGGGAAAATGACTTCTTCCTGTTGTTCCACATGCGTTGGATTTACTTTGAAATGAATGATAGGTCTTTAACAATTTGAGTCTTCATTTGGATTTTCTAATTAACTTTCCTCTAAGTCCTCCTTAGCCTGTAGAGCCTTGGAATTTGCTTTATTTCCTTCAGATTTGAGTGCCTAAGACTTTGACTTCCTTTTTGGTTCATCTTCAACTAGTTCAATCTCTTGGGATTTAAGTGAACTCTTCAACTCTTCCAAAAGAAATGTGTTAAGGCCTTTAGCTTATTGAATTGTTGTTACTTTTGGTCTTTAATTGCTAGGTAGACTTTTGAGGATTAATGGCTTCATTCAGTATACAAGAAGAAAATTAAAGGAAGGTATCAGAGGAAGCGACCAGAGGAAAGTGACCCGAGGATGAGATTAGAGGAACACAAAGTATATGTGTCTGCCTCTAAACATATGCCTCTGAAAGTAACGTGCCTCTAAAGGTTAGGAAGATTCCCTCTAATATCTGGGTATGATATCTGGATATGAAGATTGAGCCTGATAACTGGATCTGAAGAATGCCTTTGAAAAATGGCTCTGAAACAAAGTTTGAAGATTACCTATGAAGCATGGCTCTAAAATTGAGTCTGAATACTGAATTTGAAGCATGCATTTGAAGCCCTTTCATGTCGCTGATGTGCACAAACTCAGCATGCCTCTGAAGAGTTCATATCAAGGTATAATTAACTCTAAAGAGATTGTTCAAATCATAAATTCAAAGATCAAAATGGTGCAACACACCCCAAATGTTGCCTCTGATATGTAGCCTCTAATGATGCACTAACTCTAAAGTTTCAACAAGGTGATTTGTCAAATGTCACTAACTCTAAGTCATGCAATTATTCCTCTAACCATCATTATTCAAGAAACACAGCATCTCATTCCAACAAGAAAATGAATTCCTTTGAGGGAATGTCAACGACTAAAATGGAAAGAATTAAGTATGAAAAGAAGACTTAGCTTAATAAAAAACTTGTGAAGATCCAAGAAAAACCTGAATCCATTCCAGCTCAAATCAAGCAAGAGTATGAAAAAAGATTTGGGTTTTTGAAGAAAATCTAAAATCAAATTTGATTTAGATTTTAAATTGTAGAAAATCTTTAACCAAGTCAAAAGGACCATATGGTCAAGATTTGTTTGGAAAAAGATATGGTCAACATTTATCATAAGAAGATATGCATTATCAACAAGATTTGATCAAGATTTATCACAAGAAGATATGAATTATGTACAAGAAGATTTGATCAACATTTATCTACAAGAAGATATAAATTATTTAAAGAAGATTTTATCAAGATTTATCACAAGAATATATGAATTATTTACAAGATTTGATCAAGATTCATCTACAAGAAGATATGAATTATTTTTAAGAAGACTTGATCAAAATCTACAAGAAAATATGAATTATTTACAAGAAGATATGATCAAGAATTGTTTACAAGAAGATATATTTATTATTTGCAAAGGTATGTTTCAGATTTTGCAAGGGCAAAGAATAAACCCTAACCTATTCTATAAATAGATATTCAAGGTTGAAGAAAAAAAAGAGAGAACTAACAAGCACAAAATTTTCTAAGTCATTAGAGTTCATAAGGTTAAGGCCTAGAGAAACACTTGCTCGAAAGAAATATTTTCTAAGTGTTTTCTAGTGTGAGAGTCATTGTTACAATCAGCTTGTTAGAAGCAAACTAATTTGTTCCAAACTCTTATAATCCAACCCGATTGTGGCATTGGTGTTCCTCAAGCAATCTGTAGGTTTTTTAAGCGGTGTTGAGAAAACTTGGCTTGTGGAGTCAAAGTGTTCGTGTTCCTCAAAAAGTCTGTAGGTGTAAGTTTTTTTTATAAGACTGACTTGTAGGTTCAAGTGTTGTGTAATTTAAGTTTTGAATTAGTGGATGAAATCTTTCTGGGTGAGGGGAGTGGACGTAGCTACCAAGTTGGTGGTGAACCAGGATAAATTCTTGTGTCACTTTAATTATGTAATTCTTGTTTTACATCTACCTCTGATCACTTAACCCGATTGATACTACTTTTATTCTAAGTAAGTCACCAAACCTGTTTTAGACAAATTAGCAAAAATAATTCAACTTAGTGAAACACAATGCAACCCCTAGTCCGGTGTTTTCACCTTCATCTTCTTGACATGATCAATTGTAGTGTAACTCTTTTGGAGATCCTTTAATCCTCTTCCATCTAGAAAAGTTTGTACTTCCTAACAAAAAGATTTTCCTTAGCTTCCTACACTTGTTTATTTCCTTCATAGTTGAGGATCAAGGCACCGAAGATGCTTTTTGTTGTTTCCTTATTGTTGTATTTTTCGAACTCTTTGAAAATGATAACATCCATCATAAAGATTATGGATTGATGATTATCTTGTATTGTTTCTTTTGATCAGCGGTGAGATCCTTTCTAGATATTCAACACCAATAGCATCTTAAGGAGCTTCATAACCATCTTCGACTATGTCCCAAAGTTCAGGATCATGTGAGATGTAAAAACTTCTCAACCTTTCCTTCAAGTATTCAAATCTCTCTCCATCAAACAAAGGAAGCCTGTTAACATTACCATATGTAGATTCATCACCAGAGTTAGTCATATTAAAAAATTTGATCTTTACTCAAACACGGTTAAGTGTTCATCCTTGAGACCAAGCTCTTATACCAATTGTAGAGAGAAAAGCACAAGAAAAAAAGGATTTGAATTGTGTTTTATTTTTAAAAAAAAATTATTAAAACATATTATAAACTAGAGATGTTAAAAGATAGAACAGATAAAGAGATAAAGAGAAGAACACAATTTATCCTAGTTCACTACCAACATGGTAGCTACGTCATGTTCCTTCAATCTAAAGGATTTAATCCACTAATTACAAATTGTATCACATGTCCTTGAAAACCTACCAGTCAATTTGAATGTGTTCAAGTCCTCTCAACCTTCTAGCTTAGTACAGTCAAGTTGTTGAGGATAACAATCACTACTCAGTTGAGTTACAAAGAATGGTTAAACAAGATTTTTCTAAGAAACAATCACTATGCGGTTGACTTGACACTTTAACTAGACGATCAATTGTTTGCCAAATTCATCAAATGCAAAATTATCTAAGTGTGCTTGTATTAACAGATTCATTAGAGGCGGGTTGAGAGTGTGTTTAACATAGTCAGTCACATCTTTAACAGATTTTCTAAAGCATTGTCTTGTTTTCCTTGTTTATCTTTTTCAATCATTAGAGGATGCAGCGTAAAGTAGTTAAGATTCAAGACAATGCAACTAAACACTTATGTAAATTCATTAGTGATATAGATTTTTTCCACAAATTAATTTTTGTTATCATCGAAACAATTAAGGTTTATTGTTCTTCAACCCACTTTGGTTATAATATCACTACTAGAAAAACTCATTTTAGCTGTCATATTTAGCGTCAGCCACAACCTCCGACGATAGTTTTCGTCGGTCTAGCCGACGCTAGTGCACCAAATTTATTTTTTTATTTTATTAAAAATTAGCATTGGTGTAGCCAACGCTAAATAAAATAAGGCAGACGCTAGTTTATCTTTTTTATTTTTTATTTTATTTTATTAGTTAGCGTCGGAGGGGCCGGCGCTACGTTGTATATTTTTTAAAATTTAACTTTTTAATAGTTCTCGAACTCTGAACTGAAGAAATTAAAACGAGTCACCATCTCAAACCCTCTCAACTCTGATGTGATCTCTTGAACCCTAGCTCTCGAACCCTATGAACCCTCTTCGAGAAGCCCAGCCTCTCGCCTCCATGAAGCTCAGCCACTCTGAACCCTAGCTCTCGAACCCACTGTGGACCCTCTCGAACCCACTGTCAATCCTTGCCGTCAAGGTTAGCCACTCGAACCTGTGGTCTGTGTACTGTTTTCTATGTTTATATATTTTATTTATCATAACATATGAATATGATCTAACCTGTCTTTGGTTTGGATTCGTTTGGTTGTTCGCGTTTGGTACTGTTGGATCAATCGGCGGGGATGTTGTGATAATTAATTTAAAAAAAAAATAAGAGTGAAAACATAGAGAAAACAAACTTTGATGTTTTTGAATATTTTCAATTTTGTATCTAAAGATTCAGTTTTACAGTCATTTTTATAGCTTTTAACCTAACCGTCATTGATTTAGATGCTAAGTTACACCCTTTGTAACCGACTCTGAAACAATTACAATTGCCAGTGCTTATGTGAGTTTTGAATTTCATAGAAAGAGAGTTTAATTTGTTAGGGAGGTTTTACAGTAACTAAGTTGTACATTTGAGCTAATTGATTGTTGTTTATTGATAAATAATCCCTTTTAGAGAGTTTTAGGTCAAAATTAATTACAAGATTTGATGGAAGGTGAAAAGATTGAAGTAATTAGTGCGGAAGAGGATAAATACGAATGAGTTATTCTAACAGTTAACAAGTCTATGGATTCTCTTTTCTTTGCTTCTAAATTGAAAGCTTCAATGTTTCATTGGCAGCAACAGGGAAAGAAGGGAATTGGATCAATTTGCCTATACAACATTCAAATCTCGTTCATTCTGCTGTCTTTGTTTTGTTTTGTTTTGTTTTACTGCAATATATATAGCTTATGAAGTGATTGAATGAAAATGTTGGATCACAAAAACATGCTAAATTATCATGGACATGGATTTTGTTTGGATAATTTAGTTTAGTGTCTGTTTATTTCTATTTTTGGAGGAGTTAAAATTGATTCTATATGTGTATAATTGATTATTTTTTACATGTTTGGTTGTGTTCGAGTAGAATTAATTCTAATTTAAAATTATAATTTATTGTTTGGTATTATGTTAGTTGACCAAATTATCGTGTCTTAAGGACTTTGTGCCGTGATTCGTTATCCATACTGTTGCTTCTGAATAGACTCGTGATTGGTAATTTTTTAACCGTGAAAGCAAACAATCACTTTGTAACTTTTGGCTCGATTTTTAGCTTTCAAATTTTTTTTCAACTCACTTGTACATGAATGTATCGAAACAAAAATCACTTTACCTTCAAATCACTTTTATCCATAATTAGTTTTACGAAATCAATTCCATCAAAATGAGTTTTTGTGACTGCAGGACCAAACACACACTATTAAGGGTTTATAACTTAAACCTTTATTATACAAATGTTTACATATAACTTACTTTTATAAAAAAAAAAAGTCAAATTGTTTTTATATAAGCTATAAATTGTTTTTATAAGCTATCCTGAAGAGCTTGTAGACATGTTATAAGTTGTTTTCATTAGCTTTCTCAAATAAGTACTTTTGTAGCTAGATAAGTACAAATAAGTAAATACAAAAGACTTATGTGGACACTGAATTAAGAACAATCACATAAATAATTTGGATATACAAGTCCTTCATTTATATGTTGCTAAATATATAATTTACTGCAGCATATAGCTTAGTTAGTGCCTGAATGTGAATCATAACAAACAACTCTTTTTATTTTGTAGGCTGGATTTAGGTGCCACCATGCTGAGTCAGATTACTTGATGCTTGTATATTGGATCCCTGATGAAGGTGCAAACACGAGAAGGGAGGGTTAAATTGTGTTTGTCAAACTTGATTACTTTTGCTGTTTTGTTGAATGTTAATGTGAATTATTCGATATATAACTAATCAGATTCAGCAGTGGATAATAATAATAACACATCAATTTATATTGGTTCACCATTAACTAGGCTACGTTCACTCCCTTCCTCCAGAAGGCCTTTTCACTAATTCAAACTCCTTTGAATTACAACACCACTGACCCTACAAGCCAGTCTTCATAAAAAGCCTGACAACCCCAGACTTTTGAGGAACAACAACACCTTAACTATACCAGCCAAGTCTTCTCAAACAGCCTGACAACCCCAGACTTTTGAGGAACAACAACACCTTAACTAAACCAGCTAAGTCTTCTCAAATAGCCTGACAAACCCAGACTTTTGAGGAACAACAACACCTTAACTAAACCAGCTAAGTCTTCTCAAACAGTCTGACAATCCCAGACTTTTGAGGAACTTCACAACCTTAAACCTACAAGCTAAGTCTTTTTCTAACAACCTGACAACCCCAGATTTTAGAAGAAACTTAACACTATAGGATTTAATATAAGGGATCGAAATTAGAACTGAGTAATTATTTCTGGAAAGTTGATACTCACAATATGCTTAAAGTGAACTAGAGTATTTGCTTCTGAATAATTTATGATGACGATCAGCTTCACACTCTAAGAAAAGAACACTTAGAAAATATTTATCTTTTAAGCATGTGTTTCTCTCCTTTGAACTCTCTGAATACTTATAAATTTTTGCTTGAGTTCTTCTATTTTTCGATGCTTTATTCTTCAGCATTAAGCCTCTATTTATAGTTGAACTTTAGGGCTTCACTGATGCTTTACTTCAAGGGTGTATTTCGATTAATCTGTTTTTAGAATATTCTAGAGTATTTTGCTCAGATTCTGTTTTGAGTCTTTTGCTCAATGATGCTTTACTTCTGGAGTGTATTTCAATTAATCTGTTTTGAGCATTTTTCTCCGCTTCTGTTTTGAGCATGCTTTTAGCTAGATTCTGTTTCTCGAGTCTTTTGCTCCAATTCTGTTTTGAGCATTTTTCTCAGATTCTGTTTTGAGCATATTTTTAGGTAGATTCTGTTTCTCGAGTCTTTTGCTCCAATTGTGTTTTGAGCATTTTTCTCTAACATATTCTTCTGACAGATTCCACTGATGATATCCTCTGGTGACTTCATCCTCTGATTTCTGCTTCTGGTGACGTCATCTTCTGATGACATCCTCTGGCGACATCATCCTCTGATTTCTACTTCTGGTGACGTCATCTTTTGGTGACATCCTCTGGTGACGTCATCCTCTGATCTATTTTTCTGGTGATATTTTTCATTCTTCTTCTAAGTCAAATATGTTATTTTCATAAAATACATTTGTTAACATCAAAACTTTAATTGCAAGAACCAACTTGGTTCCAACACCTGATACCCCTAATACCTTTCCTGCAAATGCTTCACATCGTGTAGGCGTTGGTGCTTTCATTATCAACAGCAAGAGGGAGGTAATCTTTCACTGTTTTCTTATTGATTTCTCTTTTTGAAGATTCATTCATGTTCAAATTTTGCTGCCTAGAAAATATAAGAGGAAGAACCACATAAGTTTTTTTAATGTATAAGCAAATGTTTGGTAGTTAATTAGTAATTAGGTTAGTTTTCAAATTGTGGACCTCCAGACTAAAACTCATTCGATGTCCTTCAACTTACCAATCAAGCTACCTACTTGTGACAAACACGACACAAGTTCGACTAGACTTTTCTATAGCTTCGGCCAAAATCAATTTTGGATGGCAAAATCGCTCTGCCATTGTAGAACCAAAACAACTTTATAAAAAGGATAACTCACGTTTGATATTGACAACGTGCGTTGAGACCATTTCCAATGTAGATCCAAACATACAATATGTCATGCAAGTGCATGTTACAAAATGGAAAAGGAAAAGGAAAAATTCTCTTGAGTGTGAAACACAAAATGGAAAAGGAAAAAATTCTCTTATTAGTTCTGGTTATGGTGGATGGCTTTTGTACACAGCTGCTTCTTCTGGTGATGTTGAATTTGTTGATGAATTGTTGAGAAGAGATCCTTTTTTGGTTTTTGGCGAAGGAGAGTATGGTGTTACTGATATGTTTTATGCTGCAGCTAGGAGTAAGAATTGTGAGGTATTCAATGTTGTTCTTGATTTTGCTCTCTTCAGAAAAGATTGTGGTATAGAATTGGATGAAGTTGGTGGACTTTTCAAGAGGGAGATAGTGAATAGAGCTATTCATGCTGCTGCTAGAGGGGGAATTGGGAAATACTGAAGAAGAAGCTACTTTTAGGAAGTGATTCTCAGATTGTCTTATAGAGATGCTAATGGATGTACTGTCTTGCATTCAGCAGCTGGAGGAGGCCAGGTTGAGGTGAGACACTCACATCACTTAGGTTGTGTTTTCTTTCCATTGGTTTATTTGAGTTTATTTACTCACATACATTTATGATACTATTTGAAGAGCTTATGAAAATAATTTGTGACATGCTCATTCATAAGTTGTTTTCAACTTATTTTTATAAGCTCTCCAGCATAATTTATAAAAATAGCTTATAGTTTATATGAATAAAATTTGAGTTTTTTATTTTATTTTTTGTTAAAGAAATAATTTATCACTTAAACTTATGTGATAAGCGTTAATCACATCAACTTTTATTTAATTTGTTTATACAAACAAGGCTTAGTATGCATGTATAATCTATAACGTAAACTCTTGATTAAGTTGTTTATACAAAAAAAACTTAGTATCCATATATAATCTAAAATAGAAACAATATTAACAAACGTTATAGTGCAATATAGAGAATTTTCAATTTTAGACACGATTTTCTAATTTTGTCAATTTCAGCAGCTAAATTGTTCAACCGAAATAATTTGAGGGATTAAAATGGCGATTCACTAATTTTGTCTCCTAAGTAATAGAGGTCAGACAATTTAGTATTGAAATTAAAAATCTCCAATCATATTAATCTTTCACAAACAATATTGACCAGCCTTATAATGTCAGAGAATTTTTCAATTTTAAGGACAATTTTATACTGTACTTTTGTTAATATCAGTGGCCAAATTGTTCGGGACTAAAGTGACGATTCAGTCAATCTTGTACAGGAATAATAGGAAACTTATTTTATTTTTTCCACTGCCTTTGACATTTGATTATTTTTTTGGATCAGTTAATTAATGCTACAAAAATTCAGAATATATCCAAACTTACTTTTATGCAGGTGGTAAGAAATCTAATTTATCAATAACCTGATATTATAAACTCTACTGATTCTCAAGGCAATACAGCATTACATGTGGCTTGTTACAGAGGTCACTTTCCTGTGGTAGAGCTTCTGATTCAAGCATCTCCTTCATTAACAATGTTAAGCAATCACAATGGAGACACTTTTCTTCATATGGCAGTGTATGGTTTCAAAAGCCCTGGTTTCTGCAGACTCGACAAGCACGCCGAGCTCATGAAACAGTTATTACTAACCGATAAGATTGCGAACATGAAAGACATAATCAATGTTAAGAACAATGCTGGTAGAACACCTCTTCATGGCCTTTATTATAGTCACCTTCTATGGCCTTTATCATGTTCTTTACCGGTTCTTCTGTTAACCAAAGCCTATGTTATGTTACTTAGGAGTATTTCACAAAGTGAAGTGTTATTTACTTTACAGTTTAATTTCATATTTTTTTGGACCTTCTCAAAGTCTCATGCCATTACTTTTGTTATTTCTGTAGATAGAGACAAAGTTTGTTGAAGTTTTAGCATTCAGGTAAGAGTAAACACTAACTTCATCAACTACAATGTGATGTGAATGTACATGTTCTTATATAAATGTTGCATATGCATTTTACAAAAGAACCATGATATTGCTATGCATAGTAATTCACAAATTGTGTCTGAAGTATATGGTCTGTGACTGACCTTTACTTCTCATTCCCTTGTCTCGTTGGTATCAGGCAAAGCCATAAATCTTTCTTCCAGAAATCAGATTTGTTGTTTGTTTGTATGTTGCAACCTCGATCCTTTGACATTCAGAGTCAGGCCTCAGAAATTGAAGCAGCTAAGGTATATATATATATGTTCTAAGGCATTTTGAAATGAATCTCACTAATTTTCAGTTTTGTTGAATTCTATTGGCATGTCTCTTTTAACATTTATATAATTGATATATGTTGTAAACTGGTTTTACAGTGAACTTCGATGAGAAACTTGTATTCCACTAAATCACCTCTTTTTTGTAAGGATATTTTAAAATTGGTGGTGTAACATAGAAAAATTGTGGTTTTTTATTGGATGATAGTATAAAACTCATTAAACTCTGGACATATTTCAACTAATTACAAAAATATCATATTTTTAACTATACTTTTAAAAATATGCATAGGAAATAATAAAAACAGATAGTTTGGTATTTTCATAATTTCCTATTGCACATGAAACATAAAAGAAATGCAATATTTTTGCTATTATAAAAAATTTATCAAATAAAAAAGAAAACTCAATACAAAACATTAGCGTCGGTCAATCCGAAACTAAAATATAAATAAAGTTTACTTTTATTTGACCGTAGCGTCATCAAGCCGACGGTAAAAGTTTGTTGACTGTAGAGTCGAAGTGGCCAACGCTACATTACAAGGACTGTTGACTTTAATTTGACCTAAGCGTTGGTGTCATCCGTCGCTAACTATTTTGTTGACTTTAACATGTTGACTTTCACGTCGACCATCCGACGCAACCGATTTTTTTTTATGACATGGCAACATACTTAATTAACGTCTGAGGTTCTTTTTACTTGCTAGTGTCGGCTTAGCGTGGGCCTTACCGACACTAATATAGCGTTGGATGTTTTTTGGCGGACGCTAATGTATTAGCTTCTACCGTTTTAGCCTAAGCCCGACGCTGACGCTAATGTATTAACGTGAACTTTTGGCCGACGCTAAATCCTGTTTTTCTAGTGGTGTATATTTTACACTAACCGTCATGTACGAAATATTTCCCCCAATATTTTATAACCATTAGACAACACATGCTTAGGAGTTATTATGGTATAACTATTCCTTAAATACTTATCCCTAGAAAGGCCCTCGTAACGGCATAAACATCTAGTTTAAAATCAAAACTCTAATTTAGCATTTCATAATTATTTGAAAAGATTTAAAGAAAAATGAGCTACTTTGGGCTTACCCCCATGTCCTAATAAACTTAAGACAGCAAAGAAAGTAAATTGGATATTACCTCAATAGTTTTTGGAGAAAACTCTAAACCTTTTAAAATCTCAAAGATAACCTCAGCGCCTTAAAAACTTGCTAGAATTGAAACCGAAACTAACATAACCTCGGTGCCTTAAAAACTTGCTAGAATTGGAACCGAAACTAACAAAACCTCACACACTCACAAATTGAGAAGAGATAAGCTCATTGAAAATAAGTATAGCGAGAGAGAGAGAGAGTTGTGAGAATAATGACTAAAGATGGAGAGGTCTTTATGCTATTATTTATACGCAAGTTTGCAGCAAATCTGCTTAGAGAATTTCCAATTCGCTTAACGAATTCAACTTTTCTATAAACCTTCACCTCCTATTTTGCCCAATAAGGTGAGGCCACGTATTCTAGCCCAGTCCAGGGCTTGGCACGTGGTCCATGTGGCTTGAAGTAAGTGACATGTCATAACACTTTACAAGTTCTCTTAGCAAATTCAGATTAGCATAGAGAATTCTTGAAAATTTACACACATATCTGGTTGATACTTGTTTAGCTGAGATACATGAAATACATCACAAAAATTTGATAAGTGAGCTGGTAACGCAATATGATAGGCTACTGGGAAACCCGTCGCAGAAGCTAAAAAAGTCCAATAAATCATTGTATCAACTTCTTAGTGTTGATCGCTCATCCCACTCTGGTCCTAGGTATAACATTTACGAATACATGATCTCTAACATCAAATTCTAGTGGTGTTCTATGCTTATCATTATAGCTCTTTTGTTTATCTTGGTTATCTTTATCTTTTCCCTTATCAACTTAACTTTCTTTGTCGTTTGCTACACGAACTCGAATCTAAGAATATTATTCTCCTTAGTTCCGTACAAACATAAATGTGTACGACATTTGTGTCTATACAATGCCTCGTATGGAGTCATGTCGATATTGGAGTAAAAACTATTGTTATAAGTAAATTCTATCAATGGTAAGAATTCTGAAGGTGCAAACACGAGAAGGGGGGGTTGAATTGTGTTTGACTAACTTGAATACTTTTTCTGTTTTTACACTTTTAAAACAAAACTTGATGTATGAATAAAAATAGAGTTAGTAGCGGATATAAAGTAAAAATAAAACACAGAATTTTTATACTGGTTCACCGTTAACGAGGCTACATCCAGTCCCTTCACCTTGAAGGATTTCACTAATTCAAACCTTAAATTACAACAGTTTCGCTAACCCTCCAAGTCAGTCTTCTCAAACAGTCTAACAATCCTAGACTCTTGAGGAATACAGCACCTTGACTTCCTAAATCAAGTCTTTTCCTGCCAATCTGACAACCCCAGATTGTAGAAGGAATTACAACGCCTTGAATCTAATTGCCAAGTAATCTGCTACCCCTTCTGTGTCCCTCAGATTGTAGACTCTACTTCAACAACTTAGATCTAACACAAGGGAAAGAAAATAACACGAGTGCTTGCTTCTTGAAAGCTGGAACTCACAATTAACCTCACTGAAAACTTGAGTGTTTGCTTTGGAAGTGTATGACTCTTTTGTGATTTTCGATGCTAAGTATTCTGCCTTGAGCCTCCTTTTATAGATGCGAATTAGGGTCTCTTCCAAGCTTAATTTCGAGCTGAATCTTGCTGGATTCTCTTGCAAAAATATCTTGACCAATTGGGCTTCATTTAAATAAAAAAAATATCTTTTTTAAGCTTCAGATTTTCTTTCAAAAATAACTGGCCAATCATGTCTTCAGTTTCTTCCCGCCAATAGCATCTAAATTCCACAATATTTCACTATTTTTTTGTAATAAATCTTTTTAATACTTTGATCAAAATAACTTAAAATCTCCACCGTTAATCCTCATGATTAAATCTGGACCATTTGATCTTTTGCGTTAGTCCACAACTGGACCATACTAAGTAATCTGCTGTTATCCTCTGATTTCGGCCGACCCTGGACCACACTTTCCAACCTTCTGATCTTCTGATCTCGGCCATACTGGTCTAGCAAACTAATTTGCTGTGATCCTCTGATCTCGGCCATTGCTGGACCACACATCCTGACCTTCTGATTTCGGCCAACACTGGGCCATGGTATGATCTTCTGATCTCGGCCAACACTGGGCCAAATACTTAAATCTGAACCATTGATCTGAAAATCTTCCCTCTGATCTGGACCAATTCTAGACTTGGTCTGGATTAAACTGAAATTAAATCTGGACAAATAATATTTCAGTCTGGACATTTTACCTTCTGTTTTGGATCAATTCTGGAGATCATTTCTTCTGGTCTGAACTTAGTTTCATACCCTGAACCATGCTATCTTCTGGTCTGGGTCAAATCTAGATTAATTCGTTTGTTCTGGACCCATTAATTTACCCTCTGATTAAGTCTGGATCAAGTCTGGGTTGTTTATTATTTCACTGCCATGCCATCTTCTGGTCAGAATAACTTCTGGAATAAATCTGACATTTGATTCATTCTGGTCCGAATCAAGTCTCCCTCTGGCAGGCTTTCTTCTGGTTTGGTCCAGGTTTCCTTCTGACTTTGCTTCCTTCTGATCTGGGCCAGCAAAGATATCTTCTGGTGATGTTTTGACATCCTGGAGTATCTTCTGGTACCTTCAGGATTCAATCTCTAGAACCCTTTGATTTTTTGCTTTTGATTACTTCAGCTTCTGGTGGCATTTGATTTAATAATTCAAGGTTCAAAATAAGATTACATGGAGTGCTTTTGTAAACATCAAAATACTAAGTACTTAGAACCAACTTGGTTCCAATAATATCCCCCTTTTTGATGATGACAAAACCTTAACTTATTTTGCTAGTTTATAACTCGAATACTTGAATTACTCCCCCTCAGACCAATCTCTCCCCCTAAGTCTGATACTGACTTTTTCTTCTCCTTTTCAACTGCTTCTCTTTTCACTCTTTCTTTTCTTTTCTTCTCCTCTCCTTTTCAACTCCTTCTTTTTTCACTCTTTCTTTTTCTCTCTTTATTTTTCTCTCTCCCTGTTTCCTCTCCTTTTCAACTCCTTCTCTTTTCATCTCTTTCTTTTTCCCTCCTCCTTTCTTTTTATCTCTCCTTTTCTACTTATTTCTCATTTTTCTCTCTCTCTCTCTCTCTCTCTCCCCCCCTTTTGTCATCAGCCAAAAAAGAGGTCCTACTATTTTTGTATTTTTTGTTTTTCTCTTTACAAATTACAGACAGTAAAACAGAAAATAAAAGACAGAAAATAAAATTACAAGAAATTTAAAAACTCCTAAGATGACTACTTGAGCTAGTCAGATATGGAGGTAATGCTGAGATGCTTCTTGATGAACTCGAACCTATCTTCTGGTAGTGCTTTGGTGAAGATGTCAGCCCATTGATGATCAGTGTCCACAAACTAGATGCTTAAAGTCCCTTTTTGAACATGGTCCCTAATGAAATGGTGTTTTATTTCAATGTGTTTGGCTCTAGAGTGTAAGATAGGGTTCTTGGTTAGGTTTATGGCTGAAGTGTTATCACAGAACAAAGGGATATTGGTTTCAAAGATGTTGTAATCTTCAAGTTGATGTTTCATCCAGAGTAACTGTGAACTGCATCCTGCTGCTGATATATACTCAGCTTCAGCTATTGACATGGCAATGGTGCTTTGTCTTTTGCTTGACCAAGAGATCAAATTATCACCTAAGAAAGTGCAGTTGCCACTTGTACTTTTCCGTTCCAGCTTTTCTCCAGCATAGTCGGAATCACAAAAACCTCTGAGTTTGTAGGTGGGGGTTTTCTTGTATAACAGGGTAAGGTTGGTGGTTCCTTTAAGGTATCTCAGAATTCGTTTGACAGCAGTTATATGAGATTTCCTAGGGTCAGCTTGAAAATGGGCACAGACACAAACACTAAACAGAATGTCAGGTCTAGAAGCAGTTAAATAAAGAAGGGATCCAATCATACCTCTGTATGTTTTCTGGTCTACCTTTTGGCTGGTTTTGTAACACCCCGAGTTTAAAAAACACGCGAGTGTATTTTTTTTTTTAAAACGAATACATAAATAAAAGAGTTTTCAGAATTGCGTTCCAAGGAAATTAAAATCAATTCAAATTAAATATCATTCGACTTTGTAATTAAAAATAGTAAGGAATTTTAAAACAGCAACATCACAATTGAATCGAATGAGATATTTATGGGAATTTGATCTTTATAATATACTAAAATAAAGATACATCAAAATATTTATCAGAGTGCGGAAGAGTTTTACAATAATTCCCAAAATGAATATTTACAACCATTGAGTTCAAAACCCTATACATAAGTCTACTCTGATCATACCCTAAGCTACAGTAGCATTACAATATTCACAAGTCTTTTCTTCACCCAGCTGCTCATCTCTTTGCATAGCCCACAAGTAAAGATCAAGGGAAACTAACGACGTTCCCTGTCGTTAGTATGACCATCAGGGGTACGGTTCTGAATCTCATCTGAGGGCAACGCCCAATTTCCACAATAATTGTAAAGGGTCACCGACCGAAAATAACAATTACCACATAGCAGTCATATCAAGAATATCAAACATATTCATAGTACATGATGATAAATAAGGATGCTAAATTTTGAAATACATGTCATTTGTACTTTACAAAACAGCAACCAAGTAAGTATAAAAATCATGATGTAAGCACAAACATCAATTCATCCGAAATTACAGATTTTCAAAAAAAATACTTACTCACAACAATTTTCCACCATCAACATAAAATCAAACGTGACCCTCCGGTCAAACACTCCGATGCAATATGTATATGCTCATGTTCATAAATTCTTGGAATCACCAAGGTGCAGTCGCTTACAGACCAGCACAATTTAACGGCCCTCATGACCAGGGTGCAATCGCATACAGATCAGCACCAGTGCAGTCGCATACAGACCAGCACTCGTGCAGTCACTACAGACCAGCACGTTTGACATAAACCAAGGTACAATCACTACAAATCAGTACCTAGTGCAATCACTACAGATCAGCACTCGTGCAATCACTACAGATCAGCACGTGGCTGCGCATTTCAGGATACAAACACTACAGTCCAGTACCAGTGCAGTCGTTTATCTGACCAACACTTATATACCAAGGTACAGTCACATATTAGTACCTAGTGCAATCACTACAGATCAGCACGTGGATGCGCATTACTCTGTGTCCCATCGCGGGTACCACCTGACTATGCCATGCATGAATATGCATTGTTTCACTTCATTGAAAACAGTATGCAACCTTAGTAAAATTCATGCATTTTCCTCATTTGTCAAAACATCTCAACACATTCAAAGATTAACCATTCAAGCAAGCATTACACTTTGCATTACCTCAAAGTTCCACTCTTTATTAACAAAGGTTTTTCCCCAATTGTTAAGATTCAAAACTGTGATTAAAACTGAGGTTTCTGGCAAAAATACGAATCTGTATTCGAATACAGCTTCATTGTATTCGAATACAGAAGCCAAACAAGGCAGAATCAACATCATGTATTCGAATACAGACTCCTAGTATTCGAATACAGAGGCTGTCACAATACAAAAATCAGAATTTCTACAACTTCAGTAAATTCTCAAAAACTTCATCATCACCACTTCAAACTATCACCAAATTTCCATTTTTAATCACCACAAACCTTCCCAAGGTACCCCAACACTTAAGGTTTATAAAACAATGTTAAAAACTTGAATTTCTGAAAAACACGAATCTGTATTCGACTACAGCTACCTTGTATTCGAATACAGAAGCTAAAACAGTGAAAAATCAGCATTCTGTATTCGAATACGAGGCCTTCGTAGTCGAATACAGATGCGAAGTCAGTGGCAAAAGTTGCAAATCTGTATTCGGCTACAGAGGGTTGTAGTCGAATACAGTGGTTAAAATAGAAGCAAAAATTGCAAATCTGTATTCGGCTACAGAGGGTCGTAGTCGAATACAGATGCTAAGTCAGTAGCAAAATTGGAAAATCTGTATTCGACTATAGGGGCTCGTAGTCGAATACAAGTTCGAAAACATAGGGAAAACAGAAGCTTTGCAGGTTGTATTCGAATACACTCAATGCCGTATTCGAATACACCTTCGAAATCAGTGAATTTTCCTGAAACTTCCACACATTTTCAAAACCTTTTCTTTTGAAAATCCAACCCAACACGAGAATCATAATTCCCCTCTTTTAAAACCTCAACTTAGAACATTTTTCATCAAATACCAACAACAGATTTTTCATAAAAATACTTCCACCATTTTAAATCCCTTTTCATTTGAAACAACCATCAACACCAGATTGTTTAACAAAACACAGCAAAACACAGATTTGCTCAAACCAGAATAACCTCACTGATTTTTAACAAAACAAAATCTTTAGCTCCGAAAATTAGTTCTTTAGCTCCGTAACGATCAGAGGAATGACTTTCGTACTCGAAACTTTCTGATTCGACACTCAGATTTTCCAGAACGATGACTTTTAAGTAAACTGTTTTTCTTCACCAACACTCAGAAAATTAGAAGAAGAAGAAGAAGATAAAGCAGAACTGGCGCGTAGAGGAAAGAAGGGAAAGCTTCTAACTTAAATATCCACATAAAGCAACTGACACAGCAGAGGAGAGAGGAATTGTTTCCTTTTTCACAAATATCTACGCCACCTCACCAACTCTTATATTAAAATATCTTTTGATCCTCCAGCACTTAACTCGTTTCCGTCGAAATTAGCAGAGAATATCTTAATTAACGGTCCGATAATTTAATTACTCAAAATTAAATTAATTCACCATTATCCAATAATTTTAATTCCACCTCCAAAACAATTAATTATATATATATATATATATTTACACAAAATATACATATATTGAATATTACACCGATATTCCCAAAATACCCTGAAAATCAAATCTGAATTTAATTTTAAATTTAAGGGTCTTACAGGTTTCATCTTTCTCAAGTGAGCAGGTTGGGTGCATGGGGGTGGCCATAGGCTTACATTCACTCATTTTGAACTTTTTAAGAAGTTCTTTAGTATATTTAGATTGGTGAATGAGTATACCTGATTTACCTTGGTGAATCTGAATTCCCAGGAAGAACTTGAGTTCTCCCATCATGCTCATTTGGAACTCTTTCTGCATTAGGTCAGAAAACTCTTTGCACAAAGTGCCATTAGTCGATCCAAATATGATATCATCAACATAAACTTGAATAATCAAAATATCATTTTTAATGGATTTCCTAAATAGAGTATTATCAATCTGGCCTCTATTAAATTCATTCTTCAGTAGAAAGTTACTAAGTCTGTCATACCATGTCCTTGGTGCTTGTTTTAAACCATATAAATATTTTTTAAGTTTAAAAACATGGTCTGGAAAATCAGAATTTTCAAATCCAGGGGGCTGTTTGACATAGACTTCCTCACTTATGTAGCCATTTAAGAATGCACTTTTAACATCCATTTGATACAGCATTATATCATGATTAGCAGCAAATGATAAGAGAATTCTAATTGCTTCTAACCTGGCCATTGGAGCAAAAGTCTCAGTGTAATCTATACCTTCCTGTTGACTGTATCCTTGAGATACAAGTCAGGCGTTGTTCCTTACCACTTCACCTTTTTCATTTAGTTTATTTCTGAACACCCAATTGGTTCCAATAATGTTTTTGTTTGGTCTGGGTACCAGATCCCAAACATCATTTCTTTGGAATTCATTCAGCTCTTCTTGCATTGCAAGTATCCAACCTTCCTTTCCCAAAGCCTCATCAACATTGCTTGGTTCAATTGTTGAGAGTAAACCAAACAGACTGGTTTCTCTACTTGATGATCTGGTCTTTAAAGGTTATGCTGCACTGCCAATAATGAGAGATTCTGGATGTGAAGACTTGTACTTCCATCCATTCTTTCCCTCTGACTTGTTTTCAGAGTCAGCATGTTCTTCTTCATCTTGATCTTTCTCAGATTCTGCTGCTGGTTCTTGTGCCTCTGGTTCACCTGCAATTTCCTCATTTTGCTTTGACTTTTCAGAGTCAAGCTGTTTATCATCAAACTTAATGTGGATTGATTCTTCCACAGTGTTAGTTTCTTTTTTAAACACTCTATAAGCTTTTGATCTATCAGAGTAGCTAATAAAGATACACTTTTGAGATCTAGAATTAAACTTAGCTAGGTTATCTTTAGTGTTCAACATAAAACAAATGCAACCAAGTTGCTTAAAGTAGGAAATATTGGGTTTCTTACCTTTCCACAGTTCATAGGGAGTTTTATTTAAGATGGACCTTATGTAGACTCTATTCTGAATGTAGCATGCTGTGTTGACAGCTTCTGCCCAAAGGTAGGTGGCAACCTTCATATCATTCAGCATGGTTCTGGCCATCTCCTACAGTGATCTGTTCTTCCTTTCTACCACTCCATTCTGTTGAGGTGTTCTGGGGGATGAGAAGTTGTGAGAGATGCCATTCTCATCACAGAATTCTTCAAAATACTTGTTCTCGAACTCACCTCCATGATCACTTTTGATAGTTATGATCTTAATACCCTGTTCATTCATAACTTGTTTACAGAAAGAAATAAATACTTTGTGAGATTCATCTTTGTTGTTTAAAAGTCTTACCCAAGTCCACCTTGAGTAATCATCAACAATTACAAAACCATATTTCTTACCACCGAGAGAAGCTGTTTGAACAGGACCAAACAGATCTAAGTGAAGCAGTTCAAGTGGTTGAGAGGTAGAAACACATTTTTTAGTTTTAAAAGAGCTTTTAGTTTGTTTACCTCTTTGACATGCTTCAAACAGAATCTCAGTTTTGGAACTTACCTTGGGAAGCCCTCTTACCAACTGGAGTTTGCTCAGTTCGGATATAAGCCTAGGGTTTGCATGCCCCAACCTTTTGTGCCAAATCAGATTCTACTCACTCACAGACAATAAGCATTTAACCTGTTGCTTAGCAAGACTGAACAGATCAATTTTATAAACATTATTCTTCCTAGTGCCAGTAAATAAAACCGACCCATCAAGTTTACTAACAGCTTTGCAAGTTTTTTGATTAAAAATAACATCATAGTTGCAATCACTTAATTGACTTATGCTCAGAAGATTATGTTTTAGCGCTTTAACTAACAGAACATTTTTAATAGAAAGGGAAGAAGAAGTGTTACCAACAGTTCCTGTACCAATAATCTAACCTTTCTGGTTTCCTCCAAAGGAAACTTTGCCTCCATTCTTCATAGTCAGATCCAAAAACATAGATTTATCTCCTGTCATGTGTTTGGAGCAGCCACTGTCAAGATACCAAGTTTTGTGTTGCTGACCAGACCTTGCCTTTTCTCTGTCAGAATCAGAGTCAGAGTCAAACTCATATTCAAACTTAGCTTCTGTTCGAGCCATTAGAGTCAGTTCTTCTTCTGGCCTGTTTGAGCAGTTTCCTTGATTCTGCCTTGGTTGATAAACCATGTTCCTCTGATGATTCTGGAACATGTAACACCCCGAGTTTAAAACACAGTGCGGGTGCATTTTTTTTAAACTCAATAATAAAAATGATTTTCCTGATTTAATTCGGAAGCAATTAAAATAAAGTTTCTGTAAATCAATAAGTACTCAATTTCGGGAAATTTAATAATAAACCTTAAGGCATTTTTTAAAATGTTAACAATGTCAGAGTGCGGAAAATACAACGGAAAAAGTAACACATTAATTCCCAAAATAAAATTACATTTCCCAAAATTCGAAACCCTATACAAAAGTCTAGACTGATCATGCACTAGGCTACAGTAGCACGGTCTCCACCGTATCCTCTATAAGTCTCGTCTTCAACCAGCCGTTCGTCCCTCTGCGTTGTCCACGTTGATTCTGTACGTAAAGATAAGGGAAAACTAACGACGTTTCCGTCGTTAGTGTATCCGTCGATAGGACGGGTTCGGGTAACATCTGAGGGCAAAGCCCAAAGTCCACAATATATAGCAAGGGGTCACCGACCGAAAATAACAAATATTCATATAGCATGTATTGCACAACAACATCTAATCATGGCATAATTTATGATGATGAGGAAAATAATAATGCTCATTTGGAAATTTATGACTTTCATGCCTTTTCAAAACAGCAGTTAATGATTATGAATATGCAGTAAGTACAGCCAACACGTCAACAAAACACAATCATAAATTCATAAATATCAGATTTTTGGACACCACTCACACACATTAATTTCCAACATTCATCATATAAACAATCATGACACAACGGTCAAATCCCACAATGTAATGCATATATGCTCATGCATAATTTTCTTGGAATCACCAAAGTGCAGTCGCTCACAGACCAGCACAAATTAACGGCCCTCATGACCAGGGTGCAATCGCTCACAGATCAGCACTAGTGCAGACGCTCACAGTCTAGCACATCGTGCAGTCGCTCACAGACCAGTACGTTTGACATAAACCAAGGTACAATCGCTCACAGATCAATACCTAGTGCAGTCGCTCACAGACCAGCACTCGTGCAATCGTTCACAGATCAGCACGTGGTTGCGCATTTCAGGGTACATACGCTCACAGTCCAGCACATCGTGCAGTCGCTCACAGACCAGTACGTTTGACATAAACCAAGGTACAATCGCTCACAGATCAGTACCTAGTGCAGTCGCTCGCAGACCAGCACTCGTGTAATCCCTCACAGATCAGCACGTGGTTGCGCATTTCAGGGTACAGACGCTCACAGTCCAGTACCAGTGCAGTCGCTCACAGACCAGCACTTATATACCAAGGTACAATCGCTCACAGATCAGTACCTAGTGCAATCGCTCACAGATCAGTACCTAGCGCAATCGCTCACAGATCAGCACTCGTGCAATCGCTCACAGATCATCATGTGGTTGCGCATTTCAGGGTACAGACGCTCACAGTCCAGTACCAGTGCAGTCGCTCACAGACCAGCACTTATATACCAAGGTACAATCGCTCACAGATCAGTACCTAGTGCAATCGCTCACAGATCAGCACGTGGTTGCGCATTTCAGGGTACATACGCTCACAGTCCAGTACCAGTGCAGTCGCTCACAGACCAGCACTTATATACCAAGGTACAATCGTTCACAGATCAGTACCTAGTGCAATCGCTCACAGATCAGCACTCGTGCAATCGCTCACAGATCAGCACGTGGTTGCGCATTACTCCGTGGCCCATCGCGGGTACCACTTGACTATGCAATGCATGAATATGCAGTGTTTCATTTTCTCTAGAAACAGAATGCAAAACAGAAATTCATGCCTCTCAATCATATTTAATTATTTCAGCACAGTCATAAATAACAACATCACAATCATGAATTAACAGTAAATTAATCATTCGCACTTTGAAATGTTTTCCCAACCTCTCAAAAATTCAGACACAGAATTAAAATTGGGATTTTTCCGAGATTTACGAATCTGTATTCGAATACAGCTCTTCTGTATTCGAATACAGAAGCCAAAAATTGTGTAGATTCACACTCTGTATTCGAATACAACCCTCTGGTATTCGAATACAGAGGCAGATTTCAGTGCAGATTCAGCCTCTTTCATTACATCAGTAAAGTTTTTAAAACTTCACCACTACATCAAAAGTTCCACTTTAACTCCCCACAACATTCCCAGTATTCCCCAGACACTCAGGGTTCTCAAAACACTCTTAAAACTAGAAATTTTCTGAAAACACGAATCTGTATTCGAATACAGACTCCCTGTATTCGAATACAAAAGCAGAAACTGAAATTTAACATTCTGTATTCGAATACAGCATGGCTGTAGTCGAATACAGGAGTTTAACCTTTGAAAAATTCAGCTTTTTATCCCCTGTCACTTAAAGATTTTCAAACATCTTTCTCTCCTCTTTAAAACCTTTTCACAGACTTCTTTTCAAATCATTTAAAACTTCTCAGAGTTTCTCAACACTTCAAAACTCACATGACAGTGATTAAAACTTGTTTTTTTGGAAAACACGAATCTGTATTCGAATACAGCTTCCTTGTATTCGAATACAGAAGCTAAAAACCGAGTTTCTGGAAAAAGTCGAATCTGTAGTCGAATACAGCATACCTGTAGTCGACTACATATGCGAATATAGTGTTAACATTTCACTTCTGTATTCGAATACGACATGGTCGTAGTCGAATACAGAGGTTTAATTAGAAGCAAAAATCCTTCTTCTGTATTCGACTACAGGGGCTCGTAGTCGAATACAGGTTTTGAAAACTTAGGCAAAACAAAACTTGACAGGTTGTATTCGAATACACTCATGTTGTATTCGAATACACCTTCGAAAAACCAGTGAAAGTTCAACCCTTTTCAACTGTTTTCTTTAATAAAAGACAACCAAATATCAAACAGATTCTGCACTTTTCAAAAAGCTTTTCCTCATTTAAAATCCCTTTTTCCTTTAAAATCATCAACACCACCAGAATCACACAAAACAACCAGAATCAGAATCATCAACATCACCAGAACCACACAAAACAACCAGAATCAGAGTCATTTTCATCACCATAATCCCACAACATAAAACAGAATCAGAACCAGTTTATCCAAAACAGAGACAGATGATCAATCATCAGGACACCATGCAACATTTCAGTGTTCTCACTCATCAGAACAAACATGCAACATTTCAGTGTTCACAACACATCAGAGCAAACATGCATGCATTCAGTTTTCTCAAAACACCACAGAATGACAAGCAAACATCACATAACACTAAGCACCAACAAGATGCATTTTGCATTTTAATGCCATTTTCAAAACAGTTTTAAGACATGCATTTTAATCATAACTAAAATGGCATGCAAACGTTTTCCAGCATTCACACAGAATGTAAAACAACATATTTTACCAGTAAAACAGCCAACAACAACTCATCAAAATAATCACTTCTCAAAAAATGCATTTTCTCTCAAAATGTCATTTTCGAAAATAGCTTTTCATTTAAAAACAGAACTGAAATAACACTCATTCATGGCCCTAATGCAGCTAAAAATGGAAGGTGCCCTTACCCTTGTTGCGTGCTCTGCTATTTCTCTTGTTCCTGCTGCGTTCCCTTTTCCGCGTCCAAAAACGGTGAAACTGTTCCCTGAGTTTGCTGCTGCAAAACTGAGTTCTTTCTCTTCGTATTGAGGTGGGGATTAACTTTACTACTGGAGGTTTTCAGGTTTGAGGCTGGGATTCTCAGTTAATGGTGTTTGAAGGATTTTCCCTCTCTTAAATTTCAGTTCAGGAATGGCAGAAACAGAGACAGAAATAGGAGAGGTGATGGAGTTGGTACATGCAATATGGGCAGTATGGAGGAAGGAATGGTGTTCTGACTTCACCATCCTTCTCACTCCTATTTGTAGACTCTCATTGTGCCACCTCACTTGCCACTTGTCTGATTTTCCAGCTTTATAATTATCTTGCAATTAGCCACTAATCCTTACTTAATGGTCCAATTAATTTAATTACTTGAAATTAAATTAATTTAATTCTTCACCCAATAATTTTAATTCCTCTTCCAAAATAAATATTTATATATATATATATATTCACTCAAAACATACATATATTAAATATTTACAAAAATTCCCAAAATGCCCTTGACAATAATTCCAAAATTAATCTTTAAAATTAAGGGTCTTACATTTTGATTCTGGTAATTTTGGTGAATCCAGTGATTCTGATAACCTTGATGATTCTGGTGATTTGGGTGAATCTAGTGGTTCTGATGAATTTGGTAATTCTGGTAATTCCTGATCTGATTCTGGTTCTGGTTCTGGTTCCAGTGTTGATTCTAATTCTGGTTCCAGTACTGATTCTGGTTCTGGTTCCAGAGTTGATTCTAGTTCCAGTTTCTGTGCTTCTGATACTGGTTCAAGTTCCTGTTTTGATTCTGGTTCCAGTTTTGGCTCTGATTCCAATTTTGGTTCTGGTTGAGTTGACCAGACCTTCTTCCATCAGACTCAGATTGCCTTTGTCTTGTTGTAGTAGGAACATAAACCTTCTTCTGCTCGTGCATTACCAACATCCATTGTCCAAGCACCATTGTTGGTGTCTCCTTCTGGTTGCTCAGAATATCTGTAACATAGACAATTTGATCTTTTGGTACCCAGAACTGATTGGGTCCAGGTTTGTTAGTTTTAACAACTCTCTGATCTTGTTCAGATATTACCATTGGACAAGATAATTCAGAGTGACCTTTCTTAGCACAAACAATGCATAAAACATCATAATGAACAACTTTACTTTCAGTAACTGTTTCTGTAAAACCAAGACCTCTCTTTCCAGTGTTACTGTTTCCATAAATCATATATGCATATTTACTTCTTTCCATTCCATTAGAAATAAAGTTTTGAAAAAAAATTTTCATGCATATCAGATTCACAAACAGTTTTGGAAGTGGAACAAACATTGCTTTTGAGAGTTTGGTTATCAGATTTGAGTCTTGCAACTTCAGTTTTAAAATCCTTGTTTTAAGTTGCATACTCAGAATTTTGATTCTTTAAAACTTGGACTTCTTTGGTCAGATTTTTCTTATCTTCCCTAAGAGTTTTCAGTTTTAAAGCCATCTTATTATTTGCATTTAAAAAATCTTTTAAAGTATCAATTAACTCAGATTTAGAGAGATCAGAAAATACCTTATCGTCTTCATCTTCTGAATATGTTTCAGAGCCTGAGCTGTATTCAGAACATGAGTTTATATGATCCATTAGAGCGAGAATTGCTCCCTCTGATGTGTTTCTAGACTTGCTTGAATGACTGCTTCGATCATTCTTCCTTCTGCCTGCTTTCCTTCCTGAATTCTTGCCTTTATGAAGTCCAGAGGTAGACCTGATGTGTGCCATCTTTGCTGTTTCTGCCTCTTCTTCATCAGACGATTCTTCCTCTGATTCTGATATATCTCAGGCTGCCATCAGACCTTTCTTTCTGAATCTGGAACTCTTCTTGTGCTGTTTGCCTTTTTCCAGATTTGGACATTCTAACTTGATATGTCCAGGTTTATTGCATCCATAACAAACAATACTCTTCTTGTCAGATTCTTCCTTTCCTTTGTTGTTATGTTTCTTCTTGAAGCTTCTTCTCTTCCTGTTTTCCCAGATCTTAACCATCTTTTTGGTTAAGTAAGCCATATCATCACAGTCACTGTTACTATCCTCAGATTCTGATGTTGTCCTTGCAGCTTTCTTCTGTTTTGACTTCAGAGCCAGATTCTTCTTCTTCTTAGGTTCATCTGCATTCACCTCTATTTCATGAGACCTGAGGGAGCTGATCAGATCTTCAAGTTTCAAGGTATTTAGATCCCTAGCTTCCTGTACTGCAGTAACCTTTGGTCTCCATTTGGCTGGTAAGCTTTTGAGGATCTTATTTACATGATCTGCAGTGGTGTAGCTTTTCTTTAATAGTTTTAAACCTGATACCATAATCTATTCTGGAATCTGCTGAACATTGCTTCAATGTCTTCATCCTCTTCCATCTTGAACAGCTCATACTGTTTGACCAGTATGTTAGCCCTTGCTTCTTGAACCTGCTGGCTTCCTTCATAGGTCTGAACCAGACTGTCGAATATGCTCTTTGCTGTTTCTTTATCTGTGCATTTGTCAAATTCCTTGAATGTGATGGCACTAATCATGATGTTTCTGGACTTGTGATGAAATTTGTGTAATCTGCTCTGGTTTCATATCATCCATGTCTAGTTCTTTAGTTGAATCTTCTGGATCAATAGGTGCAGTCTATCCTTTGACTACCATCTTCCATAATTCAAGATCCTGAGATATGAAGAAACTTCTCATTCTGTCCTTCCAATACTCAAACCTTTCTCCATCAAACAGTGGTGGTCTGTTGATGTTGGCTCCCAGTTCATCACTGGACTCTGCCTTGTTGAACCCCTTGGACCTTTCCTCAAACACTGTTAAGTGCTAAGCCTTGAGACCGAGCTCTGATGCCAATTGAAGGTGCAAACACGAGAAGGGGGGGTTGAATTGTGTTTGACTAACTTGAATACTTTTCCTGTTTTTAGTGTTTTAAAACAAAACTTGATGTATGAATAAAAACAGAGTTAGCAGCGGATATAAAGTAAAAATAAAACACATAATTTTTATACGGGTTCACCGTTAACGAGGCTACGTCCAGTCCCTTCACCTTGAAGGATTTCACTAATTCAAACCTTGAATTACAATAGTTCCACTGACCCTCCAAGTCTGTCTTCTGAAACACTCTAACAATCCTAGACTCTTGAGGAATACAGCACCTTGACTTCCTAAATCAAGTCTTCTCCTTCCAATCTAACAACCCCAGATTGTAGAAGGAATTACAATGCCTTGAATCTAATTGCCAAGTAATCTGCTACCCCTTCTGTGTCCCTCAGATTGTAGACTCTACTTCAACAACTTAGATCTAACACAAGGGAAAGAAAATAACACGAGTGCTTGCTTCTTGAAAGCTGGAACTCACAATTAACCTCACTGAAAACTTGAGTGTTTGCTTTGGAAGTGTATGACTCTTTTGTGATTTTCGATGCTAAGTATTCTGCCTTGAGCCTCCTTTTATAGATGCGAATTAGGGTCTCTTCCAAGCTTAATTTCATGCTGAATCTTGCTGGATTCTCTTGCAAAAATATCTTGACCAATTGGGCTTCATTTAAATAAAAAAAATATCTTTTTTAAGCTTCAGATTTTCTTTCAAAAAAAACTGGCCAATCACGTCTTTAGTTTCTTCTCGCCAACAGCTTCTGAATTCCACAATACTTCACTTTATTTTTGTAATCAATCTTTTTAATACTTTGATCAAAATAACTTAAAATCTCCACCGTTAATCCTCATGATTAAATCTGGACCATTTGATCTTTTGCGCTAGTCCACTTCTAGACCATACTAAGTAATCTGCTGTGATCCTCTGATTTCGGCCAACCCTGGACCACACTTTCTAACCTTCTGATCTCGGCCATCCTGGTCTAGCAAACTAATTTGCTGTGATCCTCTGATCTCGGCCATTGCTGGACCACACATCCTGACCTTCTTATTTCGGCCAACACTGGGCCATGGTATGATCTTCTGATCTCGGCCAACACTGGGCCAAATACTTAAATCTGAACCATTGATCTGAAAATCTTCCCTCTGATCTGGACCAATTCTGGACTTGGTTTGGATTAAACTGAAATTAAATCTGGACAAATAATATTTCAGTCTGGACATTTTACCTTCTGTTTTGGATCAGTTCTGGATCAATTCTGGAGATCATTTCTTCTGGTCATAACTTAGTTTCATACCCTGAACCATGCTATCTTCTGGCTTGGGTCAAATCTGGATTAATTCCTTTGTTCTGGACCCATTTATTTACCCTCTGATTAAGTCTGGATCAAGTCTGGGTTGTTTATTATTTCACTGCCATGCCATCTTCTAGTTAGAATAACTTCTGGAATAAATCTGACATTTAATTCATTTTGGTCTGAATGAAGTCTCCCTCTGGCAGGCTTTCTTCTGGTCTAGTCCAGGTTTCCTTCTGACTTTGCTTGCTTCTGATCTGGGCCAGCAAAGATATCTTCTGGTGATGTTTTGACATCCTGGAGTATCTTCTGGTACCTTCAGGATTCAATCTCTGGAACCCTTTGATTTTCTGCTTCTGATTACTTCAGCTTCTGGTGGCATTTGATTTAATAATTCAAGATTCAAAATAAGATTACATGGAGTGCTTTTGTAAACATCAAAATCCTAAGTACTTAGAACCAACTTGGTTCCAACAAATTCATCCCAACTCCCTTTCTGCTCCAACACATAAACTTGCACCAAATATTCTAATGATTGGACTGTCCTTTCTGAATGACTACTATTTATGGATGATAAGTTGAACTTAGTCTTAACTTCGTTCCAAGTTCCTGATTCAGTTGTTGCCAAAACTTTGACGTGAGTATGGTATCTCTATTGCTAATTATGCCTGCATGAATTCCATGAAGTCTGGCAATCTCCTTAATGTATACTTGGGCTAATTTCCCCAAATTATAGGTCTAACTAATGGGTATGAAATGCTCACTCTCCGTTAGTCTATCAATAATTACCCATATGGAGTCGAACTTCCTTTGAGTGTTGGGTAACGCAGACACAAAATCCATTGCTATTCCATGATGTAATATATAGGAGTTGCAACAATTTTGTTAGTATCCGGTGCTCAATCTTTTCTTTCTGACAGATCCAAAAACTTTGAACATATTCTACTATGTGCCACTTCACTCCAAACCGCTAAAACATCTTCAGATCTAGATACATTTTAGTTGCTACCAGATGAAAACTTAACTAACTCTTGTGCTCTTCTTGCACAATCATCCTTTTGTGGGATGCAAATCCTTTCCTGAAGTCTTAACATTTCATCCAAAAGTTTTTCCTCTTTAATGTGAGTGTATATTCCCTAGGATATGCATAGTTTATTTTGAGTGATGTCAAAAGTATGTTTAGATTAGATGATGTAAATCAGTCTCTCTCAATAATCCTCATTATCTTAGGATATCAGAAAATTAATATTTTGAACATGCATTAAAACTATTTTTTAAGTCATTATGGCCATTGAAACATTGAATTTCAAAAGTGCATTAAAATTACAATTTTCACACGTTTTTTTTACTGTAATTTGAATTTTGTTATATGTGATTTGAATCACTTTGAATTGGACTATGTTGATTTGAATCATGCTTGTATGTGATTAGAATCACTATTGAGTTTTTGCATTTTTGAGCATGTTAGAGAAATGTGATTCGAATCACCTTGTCAAAATCACTTTGAATTGAAATTATGTAGAGTCGAATCAACAAACTAATGTGATTCAAAGCAAGCAAGTGTTTTTCAAAATTTTAGTACCTCAAATTTGTATTCTCATTTCACTACATATATACACCTTCAGCAATCATTCTAATGGAAGGAACATTCACTTTTTCTCTTAGATTCCTTCATCACAAAGTCCATTTGAAAATTATTAGGATTCTTTGTTGTGAGTGTTCTAGTTTGTGATGATTGAAATTATTTCAATTAAAACTGCTGAAGGAAAATAATTGAGTTATTTTCACCGAGTTTGACAATTCTAGTTTTTTAGATTTCAAGATCTTCAAGTTGTGAAATGGGCAAAATTAAATATGGATCAAAGGTTCAAGGGTGGGATGCTTCATGATTGAATTGTTGTTGTTTCAAGTTGTTAATGAAGACCAAATTTTGAAGGATATCAAACACTACGCCAAAAATAGCCTTTTAAAGCGCTTTTTTTAAGACCTTTACAGCGCTTTTAAGCGTTGTAGTATCTAGTGTTGTAAAAAGATACAACAGCGCTATTGAAAATAAAAAAACGCTGTAATAGGTATAAATATATAGCGCACTTCTCTTAGACTAGTTTTACAGCGCTTTTTCAAAAAAGCGTTGTAATAGGTACATATATATAGTACGCTTCTCTTAGACTAGATTTACAACGCTTTTTTCAAAAAAATGATGTAATAGGGGCATATATAGTGCGCTTCTTCTCAATTTTTTTCCAAATTCAGATTCTTATCAACATCAAATATCAATTAGACATCAAATTCAGATTCTTATCAAATTCAGATTCATATCAAATTCAGATTCATATCAAATTCAGATTCACATCAAATTCAGATTCTTATTAAATTCATATTCATATTCACAACAACAAATATCAACAATATCAATTACAAATTTACAATATCAATTACATATATATTCACACCAACAAATTACAAGTTCATGATAGTAGCAACAAATATAACATAATTGACAATAGCAACATATTCACAATATCAATTACATATTCACAGCAACAAATATCATGTCAGTTCAGTAGCAATTTCCAGCAATTTCTTTCTTTATCCTACTGTAATAAAAAATAAAATAAACTAATTAGAATAATGATCAGTTCACACCAAAATATACAATAATAGTTTACAATTTCCAACAATGTGAAACTCACCTATTAACAAATTATATAACTTTCAGTTGGAGCACATACTGACAGCAATTTCTTATATTTCAATTAGATCACTTTCAGAGTATGTTGAATCGAAGTTGTCAAAGTACTATGCGATATAATATTTGAACATAAATAAGTTAGAATCAAATATATATATATATATATATATATAGTTTACAGATGGATTTGTGCACTTCTCATGTGAAAAAAAAAACTTTTTGGAGTCACGTCAAATCATTTACCCTTCACACGGCCAAAATATTCAAGAACATTAAATACCTTGCCAAGTATGTCCCTGCAACTAACTTGTGTATTCTCCTCTGGATTTTCATAACATTGTTCTAAATTCTCCTAAAATACATGTAGTATTAAAAAGATAAGTTCAATATCATTTTTAAAAGACAATATTAAAAAATATTAAAGTGATAGTATACTTACGCATTGTTGTATCACTTGTTGAACATTTTCATTATCAATTATTCCATCTTTATTTACACGAGCCTTCTTCCACAAGATATGACGACCCAATGGTTGATCGGATTTCATCTCTTGGAGCTATTCTTTAACACATAAACAAAATATTAGTTAGAAACTATAGTTTATAATCTACCACAATGTATAAAAGTGATGTTTACTTACAATTTCTTGCTCTAAACGTGCATACCCCATACACGATTTTTTGTATGGATGCATTGGATTTTTTGCTCTCTCCCGATTTTCTATACTTATCTCTATATATATATATAAAATAACGACCGTGTAAAAAAATACAATATGAATATGAATAAAACACACATGCTAATAAATTAATATTACCACAAATGCAGGGTCTGGACGTTTAGCTACAAAAGCGCTCAACTCTTCATTTGATATGTAGTGTTTGTATATTTTTGGAGCTTCAACATTCAAATTTCGATCACGATCTCTTAAGTAGCAATTTGACAAATGAGATCTAAATCCTCTGTAAATTTTTCCAGCAACTCTAAGCACATAATTTTTACTCACATCTTCAACGTTAAAAGCTGACTGCAAACCAAATAAAGAAAGAGTTTGAATAAATTATTTCAATGGAAAAAATTATAAGTAACAAAAAAGTGGAGTAAAAAAGTTACTTGTATATCACTCCACAATATATCTTTAGTATCCTTCAAAGCTTTGTTTCTCCAATCATCAATTGTTATTGGGATATTTTGACGAACAACAACACCAATGTAACTTACCATCATTGAACTGCTGGGCTCAATTGGCTGGCCACTTTGATTCTATCCCACCTAATAAACTCATAGAGTAAGTGCGTGCTTTCAAAAAAGATAAAAAATAAATTCTAAACAATGTATAGTATACCTCAAATTTAATTCCACTACTTCTTACTTTGATGACTTTTTCAATAATAGTTGTCCCACATTTAACTTCATTTTCATAACTTTTAGTATTGACAACTTCATCATTTTGACGAGCTAAATCATTATTGGAGTCCATTTATCTACACATTTTACACAGTATAAGTTCAACATGCAGTTTAGTAACAACATCAGATTGAATAAATACAACATGCACTACAAGTTTAGTGACAACAAGAAATTAATAACAATACCTGTAGTTTAGGGTTACGACTTCGCAGAAATACAAGTAGAAATGACTTGTGTAGCGAGAAGAGGGCGCACAGTAGGGTTCCACAAAAAGCGCTTTAAAAAACTATATAAAAAGCGCCTTAAAATCTTTTAATGGTTCATAGGGATAGTAGTGAAGATGGAGAATAATGAAGATAGAGAGTACGTAATGAAGATGGACAGTATGGTTTGCACTAGGGAGAAGAGGGTTAGTAGGGTTCGTATGGAGAGTAATGAAGATGGAGAATACGTAATGAAGAGGAAAATGAAAAGGTTTCACACTGCCAAGTTCGTAGGGAGAATACATAATGAAGAAGAAAATGAGAAGGTTTCTTATTATCAGTTTACGTAATATTTTAAAAGACCTTTTTACAGCGCTTTTAAAATGAAAAGGTTTCTTATTATCATGTAACATTCTATATGATTTACCAGGTATCAATTTATCAGTTTTAGAGACAACAACAAATTAATAAATACAGTACCTAAGAAAACAATCACTCAGTAGAAATGGGCGTACAATAGAGGATGGTTCAGCGAGAAGATGACGCAGAGTAGAGGAGAGGAGGGTTCATATGGTTCGTAAGGAGAGAACGTATTAAATATGTTTTTATTTATTTATCAATAATATATAACTTGAACTGAACATGTAATTTTATAGCGTTTTTGTCCATAAGCATTGTAACTTAAATGTTGTAAAAGGCTTTTAAAAGTTAAATTTCAAAACATTTACAACGTTTGCAACACTTATATATAAAGTGCTCTAAAGAGCACTGTAAACATAGTGTGGGAGCGCTATAGTTTACAACGCTTGTATACAAATCGCTCTAAAAAGCACTGTAAACATTATGTGAGAGTGCTATATTTTACAACGCTTATATGCAAAGCGCTCTAAAAGCGTTGTAAACATTATGTGAAAGCGCTATGTGACCCTACAACAACGCTTTCAACAAAAGCGCTGTAAACCTTAAACCTTATATGACCCTACAACAGCGCTTTTGCAAAAGTGCTTGTTAGAAAAGTTTTGTTGTATCCTTCGTTAATTTTAAAATATTATACAACAACGCTTTTCGTTATAAAGCGCTGTCCAATGCGCGATGTAAAAGGCAATTTTTGGCGTAGTGAAAATTTGGGGTTTTTCAAGATTCAATGGAAATTGAAGGCATTTGATTCATAATGTTTTAGAATCATAGGGCTCATGGAAATTTCTAATTGTAATCAAACATTAATTTGATAATATTGAAAGTGGAAGAAACTTGTTCACTCAGTGTGCGAAGACTGAACTAGAGAGGACTAGTTGTGAGAGGACGAAGGTGGCTGAACCGGTATAAATATGGTGTTGGTGTCTCTATCCCTTAATCTCTTTAATTTCTTTAATTGTTGTTGAGTTAATTTTGTGAATCTTTGATAAAAAAAATTGTGTTCTTGATGATTTTTCTGCATGTATGATACTTGAACCTTTTTATAATAGAAAGTTGATTTATTAAGTTGTGGGATATCGAGACCTCATTCAATGAAAATTTCTTTTTGTACATATCAAAAGAAATATTTTGATATCTATTTTAGGAGTTGATGAATACTATCGACTTTTGCATTGTAAGACTAAACAAGCTATATGGGACACTTTACAAGTCACCCATGAGGAGATGAGTGAATTAAGCATCCAAGAGTCAACACATTCACACAAAAGTGTGAATTGTTTCGCATGAAGCAAGAGAAAACTGTTGCCAATATGCAAAAACAGTTCACACACCTTGTAAACAAATTGGATGGTTTGCGTAAAAACTATACAAGGATTTAAAGGACAATGTGTTAAGATATCTTATTAAGAAATTTTGCCACGATGACTATCATTACACTTTTCGGAATGTTAGAAGAACATGAGCATGAAGAAATGGGAGAGCAATCAAATAGTAGTGAAAGTGACGAAGATTGTACAAGTGATGAAGAAATGAACTTGTTCGTAAAGCGATAAACAAAGTTTATTAAACGAAATGTTTGATTCACAGTGACAAGAATTTGATGAAGTATAGAAAATCAAGTAAGAAAAATTCAAGTTCTATTACTTGCTTTAGTGTGATAAAGTTGGCCCACATAAAGAGCGGGTGCCCATATCTTACAAAGAAGAAAGGAAAAGGTTAAAAAAAATTCAAAATCCAAAGGAAAAGGTCATGAAGAGCCTACATAGCATGGGAGTATGATGAAGAAGCATCTTTCGACAACTTGTACAAAATACATTTAGAAAATTTAAAAATTATAAGGAAACTCCCACGCATTAAATATAAAATAAGATAATGCAAACACGTAGCTAACATCAAGTCAACCTGCAACACTATTATTAACATTTAAATTAACTTATGATTTTGTTTTTGCCACACCCCATGTGGCTTAAGCATATATCAATTAAATATCAATAGCTTATGTCGGATGTACCCACAATTTTGCAATGCCCAGACCCCCATTTCCTAAATCAACATTTATAGCTATCATTAAAGATGGCACATAAATTCTCTAGACATCCCACTAAGAGTGATGTCATCTATGAATGAATTCCAAAGAGAATGTCAGTTTCAATAAATTATTTCCACGATTTGAAATTACAGTCCAAGTATATACCAACAAACTACGACATGTAAATAAATATGAGATCAATTTTTATGTAACATGTATTGTAGTTAAATTATATTTTTTCCTTAACTTATTTTAATTTATTTTGTGGTTCCACTTTTATATGTTAATTATTTTTTGTTCTGTTAATTATATTTTTGTTAATTAAATTGATCATTTCTATTAATTTCTATCTATAAAACATTATGTTTTGTACTTGCGTCATCTCTTTCATTTCGCAAATCCATAAATTTATAGTCTCTTTCAATCTATAAACCTAGAAAATTAATCAAATATATGACATTTAATCTATAACTTACAAATTCAAATCCAACCTTTCAAACTAAAAAAAATGAAGAATGGAAAATCCTCAAACCCACTCTACTTTCATAACCTTCATCTCCTTCATTTTCTCCATCTTCTGCATATTTGGACAATAAATTGAGTAATGTTTCTACTACTAACAAAAAATAATGTTAAAAAAAAAAGAAAATAAGTCAATATCAATTAATTTTATCATTCAATAAAAAAAAAATCAATTCCAAACCCATAAATCTTCTTCAATAATGAACTCATAACTTTCAAATTTAATCTCAAATAAAAACTCATAACCTTCAAACTCAAATTTAATTAAGACTTAAATCACTACAATAAAAGAGATTTATTGTGACACTTAATTTTTAGTGACACCTCCTTGTTTGTCACTATAATTACTTTTAGCTAAAGAGAATAAAGAGTATCACCTATTCTCATTTAATATCAACTCATGAATTTAACTTAAATTTTTTTTTAAGTTATTCATCCAAATATTCATATAAAGAAAAATTCAATTTTATTTAAATGTTCTGAAAAAACCACCAAAACCCTAAACTAAACCCTTTTACATATAAAAAATAAAACAATTTTTCTTCTCTCTATCATTCAATTTCATTTCTGATCAATACATTTTCTTCCGGCCATGGCTTCTACCACCGCCTTGCTCCGCTCTTTCTGCCTTGCTTCTGCTTCCATCTCTGCCTACCATTCAATAACTCTTCTATGTTTCATTCTCTCTAGCGATTGCTTGAAATTACCGCGATTTTCAGCTTTGATTTGATCTGTGGTTGCTTTGTTTCTAATTTCTACTCTTTATTGAAAGGTTTTTTATTTGTTTGTTTTGTGATATCTATTTGTTGCTTCTTTTCAGATTTTGGCTCAGTTTGTTTGAAATTTGGATTTCTTGCTTCTAGTGTTTTTATGGTTATTGGATATCGTTGTTTGAAATTTATGGTTATTTGGATTTTGACTCAGTTTGTTTGAAACTTGGATTTCTTGTCGCATCCAAAGTTCAATTGAAGGAGGAGAAGAAGAAGAAGAAGAAGCTTGAATCTGAAACTGTAAATGTTAGTCCTTTTTTACTTGTTCAATTGAAGGTTTAGTTTTTAAAAATTTGATTTTTGTTCCCTTAATTTTCAATTAGAAATTGGGTTTTATTAGACTCTGTTTGGATTTACTTACTTGAGCTTATTTGAAATGTATGAAAAAAGGTTTATGATATGTTTTCAACTTACTTTCGTAAACTCTTCATGCTAGTTTAGAAAAATAGTTTATAGCTTATATGAAAATAGTTTAGATTTTTTTTTGTTGATCTTTTTTATTAATAATAGCTTATACACAATTGCTTATATGATGAAATAGTTTGTGCTATAAACACAAGTAATCTGTTTATCTAAATAGAGTCATCCTCAACAGAAGGGTATATGATTGAAACACACTTTAATTGCTTATTTTGATTAAAGTTAATTTGTTTTAAGACAATTATTAGAGTTAAAATAATATATTATTTAGCCGACGTTAGTTTTAGAACATTTGGGGTTGTCTGTTATGTAGGTTGCTGAAATTGAAGAGGAAGAAAAGGAAGATGTAGAGAAAATCAAAGCTCCAGAGAAAGAGGAACATGGCAAAGTAGAAACAGGCATGGTTGATACGAGCGACAATGTTGTTCTGTGTAAGCTGCTTATGAGTTGTAATATTTTTTTTGTACTGTGATGTTGAGAATGCTATGCTAATATTGCATTGGATGTATTGATAGGAGTCACTGCTTCCGAATCGAATAGTGAGGAGATTAAGACTCATTTAAAGAAGAAGAAAAAGAAAAAGCATGAATATGAGATTCAAATCGTAAATGTTAGTCTCTGTTAGGCTTGTTTAACTTGAAATAATGGTTTTTTAATCCAAAAATTGTTTAAGATTTTGGGTTGTGTGTTGTGTTATTTTTGAAACAATGAGTTGTCTTATGTAGGTTGTAATAGTTGATAATGAAGAAGAAAAAGAACCTGTGCTGGAACCAAGTTGGTTCTAAGTACTTAGGATTTTGATGTTTACAAAAGAACTCCATGTAATCTTATTTTGTACTTAGAATTATTATATTAAATGCCACTAGAAGATGAAGTCACCAGAGGCAGAAGATGAGTGACCAGAGGATAAAATCAGACCAGAGGATACACCTCCAGAAGTACCAGAGGACGCATACAGAAGGCACCAGTGGATACACCTCCAGAGGATATCAGAGGATGTCAAAACATCATCAGAGGATATCTTTCTTAGTCCATATCAGAAGGAAGCAGAGTCCAAAAAGAGACTTGGTCCAGACCAGAAGGAAGCCTGCTAGAGGGAGACTTGGTCCAGACCAGAAGGAATCACAAGTCAGACTTGGTCCAAACTTTATTCTGACCAGAAGATAGCTTGGCAGTGATTATAAAATTCAGTCCAGACCAGAAGAAATGATTGTCCAGATTTAATTCAGATTCAATCCAGACCAGAAGATAGCATGTCCAGAACAGAGGATAAGTGTCTAGATCAAAAGGTAAAATTCATGTCCAAATTAAATGATAAATTTCAGAGGATAAATGTAAAATGGTCCAGACTTAAGTATAATGGCCCAATGTTGGCCGAGATCATAAGATCATAAAATAGTCCAGATTAGTTCATATGATCCAGTGATTGGCCGAGATCAGAAGATCACAGAAGTGGCGCATGTCAGATTACACAAGTCCAGAGTTGGTCGAGATCAGAAGATCATACGGTCCAGATTTAATCATGATGATAATCAGTGGAGACTTGATTAAATTCGAATAAGACTGATTAAATTTTAATAGAAATTTGATCAAAGTATTAAGAGGATTTGATACAAAAATAAATTGAAGTCTTGTGAGAATTCAGAAGCTATTGGCGGGAAGAAAGATTTGGTCCAGAATTAATCAAGAATAGGATTGGCCAAAGTTATTTTCGAATGCAAATCTGAAGCTAAAAAGATATGTTTTTTAGTTAAGTGAAACCCGATTGGCCAAGTTATTTTTGCAAGAGAATCTGGCAAGATACAGCTCAAACTTAAGCATGGAGGAAACCCTAATTATTCATCTATAAAACGAGGCTCAAGTCAGAAGACTTAGCATCAAGAATACTTGAGAGTCATACACTTCCAAAAGCAAAATACTTGAGTTTTCAATGAGTTCAATTGTGAGTATCCGCTTTCCAGAAGCAAGTACTCTAAGTTTTTCTTTCCTTTGTGGTAGGTCTAAGTTGTTGAAGTATAGTCTACAATCTGAGGGAGTCAGAAGGAGTAGCAGATTACTTAGCAATTAGATTCAAGGTTCTTTTCCTTAAAAGTCTAGGATTTTTAGACTTTTTGAGAAGACTGACTTGGAGGGTCAGTGGTACTTTGTAATTCAAGGTTTTTGAATTAGTGAAATCCTTCAAAGTGAAGGGACTAGACGTAGCCTAATTAACAGTGAACCAGTATAAAATTATGAGTTTTTATTTACTTTATATCCGCTGCTAACTCTGTTTTAATTCATACATAACAGGTTTTGTTTTAAAACTAAAAAGTATTCAAGTTAGTTAAACACAATTCAACCCCCCTTCTTGTGCTTGCACCTTCAATTGGCATCAGAGCTTGGTCTCAAGGCTAAGCACTTAACAGTGTTGAGGAAAGGTCCAAGGGGGTTCAACATGTCAGAATCCAAAGAAGAATTTGGAGGCAACATCAACAGGCTACCATTCTTTGAATACTGGATGGACAAAATGACAAGCTTCTTCATCTCCCAAGATCCTAATCTCTGGACCTTGGTAGTCAAAGGCTACATGCACCCACTACACCAGAAGATGAAGAACTGGATGTAGAAGATATGAATCCCAACCAGAGGAAGTTGTACAAGCTGCATCACAAGTCAAGAACCATCATGATCAATGCTATTACATTCAAAGAATTTGACAGATGCACCAACAAGGAAACAGCAAAAAGCATCTATGACAGTCTGGTTCTAACCTATGAAGGAAGTCAACAGGTTCAAGAGGCAAGGGCAAACATACTGGTCAAACAATATGAGCTGTTCAAGATGGAAGAGGATGAAGACATTGAAGCAATGTTTAGCAGATTCCAGATTCTGGTATCAGGTTTAAAAGTATTAACGAAAAGCTACACCACTGCAGATCATGTAAATAAGATCCTCAGAAGCATACCAGCCAAATCGAGACCAAAGGTTACTGCAGTACAGGAAGCTAGGGATCTGAATACCTTGAAGCTTGAAGATCTGATCAGCTCCCTCAGGTTTCATGAAATAGAACTGGAAGCAGATGAACCAAAGAAGAAGAAGAATCTGGCCCTGAAGTCAAAACAGAATAAAGCTGCAAAGGCAGCACCAGAATCAGAGGATAGTGACAGTGACTCTGATGATATGGCTTACTTAACCGAAAAAATGGTTAAGATCTGGGAAAACAGGAAGAGGAGAGGCTCCAAGAAGAAACATAAGAGCAAAGGAAAGGAAGAATCTGACAAGAAGAGCATCATCTGTTATGAATGCAATGAACCTGGATATATCAAGTCAGAATGTCCAAATCTGGAAAAAGGCAAACAGCACAAGAAGAGTTCCAGATTCAAAAAGAAGGGTCTGATGACAGCCTGGGATACATCAGAATCAGAAGAAGAATCGTCTGATGAAGAAGAGGCAGAAACATCAATGATGGCACACATCAAGTCTGCCTCTGGACTTCATAAAGGCACAATTTCAGGAAGGAAAGCAGGCAGAAGGAAGAATGATCAAAGCAGTCATTCAGGTAAGTCTGGAAGCACATTAGAGGAAGCAATTCTAGCTGTGATGGCTCATACCAACTCAAGTTCTGGATACAGCTCAGGCTCTGGAACAGATTCAGAAGATGAAGACAATAAGGTATTTTTTGATCTCACTAAATCTGAATTACTTGATGCTTTAAAAGATTTTTTAAATGCAAAAAATAAGATGTCTTTAAAACTGAAAACTCTTAGGGAAGATAAGAAAAATCTGACCAAAGAAGTTCAAGTTTTAAAGAATCAAAATTCTGAGTATGCAACTGAAAACAAGGATTTTAAAACTGAAGTTGCAAGACTCAAATCTGAAAACCAAACTCTCAAAAGTAATATTTGTTCCACTTCAAAAATTGTTTGTGAATCTGATATGCATGAGCAATTTTTTGAAAACTTTATTTCTAATGGAATGGAAAGAAGTAAATATGCATCTATGATTTATGGAAACAGTAACATTGGAAAGAGAGGTCTTGGTTTTACAGAAACTATTGCTGAATCTAAAACTATTCATTCTGATGTTTTATGCATTGTATGTGATAAGAAAGGTCACTCTGAATCATCTTGTCCAATGGTAAAATCTGAACAAGATCAGAGAGCTGTTAAAACTAACAAACTTGGACCCAATTAGTTCTGTGTACCAAAAGATCAAATTGTCTATGTTGCAGATATTCTGAGCAACCAGAAGGAGACATCAACAATGGTGCCTGGACAATAATTGTTGGCAATGCACAAGCAGACAGAGGCAATCTGAGTCTGATGGAAGAAGGTCTGGTCAACTCAACCAGAACGAGAATCAGAATCAGAACCAGAATCAAAACTGGAACCAGAATCAGAACGGGAACTGGAACCAGAACAGGTATCAGTATTAAAGGTTCAGGTATGATCATCAAAATTACTTCAATTATCATAATCAATATAACTATAGGAATTATCAGAATTATCATATTCATAAGAATCATCAGAATCATCATATTCATCCAAATCCCCAGAATTATCAGATTCATCCAACTCATCCAAATCACTAGAATCATCAACGTTATCATAATCACCAGATTCATCCAAGTTACCAGAACCAAAACATGTTCCAGAATCATTAGAGGAACACGATCTATCAACAAAAGCAGAATCAAGGAAACTGCTCAAACAGGCCAGAAGCTGAACTGGCTCTGATGGCTCGAACTAAGTCTGAGTTTGGCTCTGATTTTGAAGCAAGGTCTTATCAGCAACATAAATCATGGTACTTGGACAGTGATTGCTCCAAACACATGACAGGAGACAAATCTATGTTTCTGGATCTGACCATGAAAAATGGAGGCAAAGTTTCCTTTGGAGGAAACCAGAAAGGTCAGATTATTGGTACAGGAACAGTTGGTAACAAATCTTCCTCCCTTTCTATTAAAAATGTTCTGTTAGTAAAAGGTCTGAAGCATAATCTTTTGAGCATAAGTCAACTAAGTGATTGCAAATATGATGTCATCTTTAACCAGAAAACATGCAAAGCTGTTAGTAAACTAGATAAATCTGTTTTGTTTACTGGCATTAGGAAAGATAATGTTTATAAGATTGATTTGTTTAGTCTTGCTAAGCAACAGGTTAAATGCTTATTATCTGTAAGTGAGCAGAATCTGATTTGGCACAAGAGGCTAGGGCATGCAAACCCTAGACTTATATCTGAGTTGAGCAAACTCTAGTTGGTAAGAGGGCTTCCCAAGGTAAGTTCCAAAACTGAGATTCTGTGTGAAGCATGTCAAAGAGGTAAACAAACTAAAAGCTCTTTTAAAACTAAAAAATGTGTCTCTACCTCTCTACCTCTCAACCACTTGAACTGCTTCACTTAGATCTGTTTGAACCTGTTCAAACAGCTTCACTCAGTGGTAAGAAATATGGATTTGTGATTTTTTATGATTACTCAAGGTGGACTTGGGTAAATTTTTTAAAGAACAAAGATGAATCTCACAAAGTGTTTATTTCTTTTTGTAAGAAAGTAATGAATGAACAGGGTGTCAAGATCATAACCATCAGAAGTGATCATGGAGGTGAATTTGTGAACAAATACTTTGAAGAATTCTGTGACGAGAATGGCATCTCTCACAACTTCTCATCCCCAGAACACCACAATAGAAAGGAGTGGTGGAAAGAAAGAATAGATCACTACATGAGATGGCCAGAACCATGCTGAATGATATGAAGCTCACTACCTACCTTTGGGCAAAGCTGTCAACACAGCTTGCTACATTCAGAATAGACTGTACATCAGGTCAATCTTAAATAAAACTCTATATGAACTGTGGAAAGGTAAGAAACCTAACATTTCCTATTTCATGCAATTTGGTTGTACTTGTTTTATGTTGAACACTAAAGATAATCTAGCTAAGTTTGACTCTAGATCTCAAAAGTGTACATTTATTGGTTACTCTGAGAGATCAAAAGCTTATAGAGTGTTTAACAAGGAAACTAACACTGTGGAAGAATCAATCCTCATTAAGTTTGATGATAAACAACTTGACTCTGAAAAGTCAAAGCAAGATGAGGAAATTGCAGGTGAACCAGAGGCACAGGAACCAGAAGCTGGACCAGCAGTAGAACCTGAGAAAGATAAAGATGAAAGCAAGAAAGAAGAACATGTTGACTCTGAAGACAAGTCAGAGGGAAAGAATGGATGGAAGTTTAAGTCTTCATATCCAGAAACACTCATTATTGGCAGTGCAGCAGAACCATTGAAGACTAGATCATCAAGTAGAGAAACCAGTTTGTTTGGTTTACTCTCAAAAATTGAACCAAGCAATGTTGATGAAGCTTTGGCAGAGGAAGGTCGGATACTTGCAATGCAAGAAGAGCTGAATGAATTTCAAAGGAATGATGTTTGGGATATGATATCCAGACCAAACAAAAACATTATTGGAACCAAGTGGGTGTTCAGGAATAAACTCAATGAAAAAGGTGAAGTGGTAAGGAACAAAGCCAGACTTGTAGCTCAAGGATACAGTCAACATGAAGGTATTGATTACACTGAGACTTTTACTCTAGTGGCCAGGTTAGAAGCAATTAGAATTCTTTTATCATTTGCTGCTAATCATGATATAATTCTGTATCAAATGGATGTTAAAAGTGCATTCTTAAATGGCTATATAAGTGAGGAAGTCTATGTCAAACAGCCCCCTGGATTTGAAAATTCTAATTTTCCAAACCATGTTTTTAAACTTAAAAAATCTTTATATGGTTTAAAACAAGAACCAAGGGCATAGTATGACAGACTTACTAACTTTCTGCTTAAGAATGAATTTGATAGAGGCCAGATTGATAATACTCTATTTAGGAAATCCATTAAAAATGATATTTTGATTATTCAAGTTTATGTTGATGATATCATCTTTGGATCCACTCATGGCACATTATGCAAGGAGTTTTCTGACCTAATGCAGAAAGAGTTCCAAATGAGCATGATGGGAGAACTTAAGTTCTTCTTGGGAATTCAGAGTCACCATGGTAAATCAGGTATACTCATTCACCAATCTAAATACACTAAAGAACTTCTCAAAAAGATCAAGATGAGTGACTGTAAGCCTATGGCCACCCCCATGCACCCAACCTGCTCACTTGAGAAAGATGAAACCAGCCAAAAGGTAGACCAGAAAACATACAGAGGTATGATTGGATCCCTTCTTTACCTAACTGCTTCTAGACCTGACATTTTTTTTAGTGTTTGTGTCTGTGCCCATTTTAAAGCTGACCCTAGGGAATTCCATTTAACTGCTGTCAAAAGAATCTTGAGATACCTTAAAGGAACCACCAACCTTACCTTGTTATACAAGAAAAATTCCACCTACAAACTAAGAGGTTTTTTGTGATTCTGAGTATGCTGGAGACAAGTTGGAAAGGAAAAGTACAAGTGCCAACTGCACATTCTTAGGTGATAATTTGATCTCTTGGTCAAGCAAAAGACAAAGCACCATTGCCATGTCAATAGCTGAAGCTGAGTATATATCAGCAGCAGGATGCAACTCACAGTTAATCTGGATGAAACATCAACTTGAAGATTACAACATCTCTAAAACCAATATCCCTTTGTTCTGTGATAACACTTCAGCCATAAACCTAACCAAGAACCCTATCTTACACTCTAGAGCCAAACACATTGAAATAAAACACCATTACATTAGGGACCATGTTCAAAAAGGGACCTTAAGCATCCAGTTTGTGGACACTAATAATCAATGGGCTGATATCTTCACCAAAGCATTACCTGAAGATAGGTTCGAGTTCATCAAGAAGCATCTCAATATTATCTCCATATCTGACTAGCTCAAGTAGTCATCTTAGGAGTTTTTAATTTTCTTGTAATTTTACTTTATGTCTTTTATTTTTCTTGTTTTTACTTTCTGTACTTTGTAAAGAGAAAAACAAAAATACAAAAAAAAAGTAGGACCTCTTTTTGGCTGATGACAAAAAGGGGGAGAGAGAGAGAGAGAGAGAAAGGAGAAATAAGTAGAAAAGGAGAGCTAAAAATAAAGGAGGAGTGAAAAAGAAAGAGATGAAAAAAGAAGGAGTTGAAAAGGAGAGGAAACAGGGAGAGAGAAAAATAAAGAGAGAAAAAGAAAGAGTAGAAGTTGAAAAGGAGAGGCAATGTGAATAGAGAAAAGAAAGAAAGAATAAATAAAGAGTTGAAAAGGAGAGGAAAAGAGATGAAAAGAAAGAGTGATTTAAGAAGAAGTTGAAAAGGAGAGGAAAAAGACATTATTAGACTTAGGGGGAGAGATTGGTCTAAGGGGGAGTATTTCAAGTTCTTCGAATTTTTTCAAGCTTTTCCAAGTCTTTTTAAATAAGTTATAAGCTAACAAAATAAGTTAAGGTTTTGTCATAATAAAAAAGGAGGAGATTGTTGGAACCAAGTTGGTTCTAAGTACTTTGGATTTTGATGTTTACAAAAGCACTCCATGTAATCTTATTTTGTACTTAGAAATATTATATTAAATGCCACCAGAAGATAAAGTCACCATTGGCAGAAGATGAAGTCACTAGAGGCAGAAGATGAGTTACCAGAAGATAAAATCAAACAAGAGGATACACCTCAAGAAGATACCAGAGGATGCATACAGAAGGCACCAGAGGATACACCTCTAGAGGATATCAGAGGATGTCAAAACATCCTCAGAGGATATCTTTCCTGACCCAAATCAGAAGGAAGCAGAGTCCATAAAGAGACCTGGTCCAGACCAGAAGGAAGCCTGCCAGAGGGAGACTTGGTCCAGACCATAAGGAATCACAAGTCAGACATGGTCCAGACTTTATTCTGACCAGAAGATAGTTTGACAGTGATTATAAAATTCAGTCCAGACCAGAAGAAATTATTGTCCAGATTTAATTCAGATTCAATCCAGCCCAGAAGATAGCATGTCCAGATCAGAGGATAAGTGTCCAGATCAAAAGGTAAAATTCATGTCCATATTAAACGATAAATTTCAGAGGATAAATGTAAAATGGTCCAGACTTAAGTATAATGGCCCAGTGTTGGCGGAGATCAGAAGATCGTAAAATAGTCCAGATTAGTTCATATGATCTAGTGATTGGCCGAGATCAGAGGATCACAGAAGTGGCGCAGGTCAGATTACACAAGTCCAGAGTTGGTCGAGATCAGAAGATTATACGGTCCAGATTTAATCATGATGATAATCAGTGGAGACTTGATTAAATTCGAATAAGACTGATTAAATTTTAATAGAAATTTGATCAAAGTATTAAGAGGATTTGATACAAAAATAAATTGAAGCCTTGTGGGAATTCAGAAGCTATTGGCGGGAAGAAAGATTTGGTCCATAATTAATCAAGAACAGGATTGGCCAAAGTTATTTTCGAATGCAAATCTAAAGCTAAAAAGATATGTTTTTTATTTAAGTGAAACCCAATTGGCCAAGTTATTTTTGCAAGAGAATCTGGCAAGATACAGCTCAAACTTAAGCATAGAAGAAACCCTAATTATTCATCTATAAAAGGAGGCTCAAGTCAGAGGACTTACCATCGAAAATACTTGAGAGTCATACACTTCCAAAAGCAAAATACTTGAGTTTTCAGTGAGTTCAATTATGAGTATCCTCTTTCCAGAAGCAAGTACTCTAAGTTTTTCTTTCCCTTGTGTTAGGTCTAAGTTGTTGAAGTAGAGTCTACAATCTGAGGGAGCCAGAAGGAGTAGCAGATTACTTAGCAATTAGATTCAAGGTTCTTTTCCTCAAAGTCTAGGATTGTTAGACTTTTTGAGAAGATTGACTTGGAGGGTCAGTGGTACTTTGTAATTCAAGGTTTTTGAATTAGTGAAATCCTTCAAAGTGAATGGACTGGACGTAGCCTAGTTAATGGTGAACCAGTATAGAATTCTGAGTGTTTATTTACTTTATATTCGCTACTAACTCTGTTTTAATTCATACATAACAGGTTTTGTTTTAAAACTAAAAAGTATTCATGTTAGTCAAACACAATTCAACCCCCCTTCTCGTAATTGCACCTTCAACCTGTAGAGACAATTGAAGTCCTAGAGAAAGTGGGGCCCATTGAAGAAGAAATAGGGTCTGTTGATACTAATGACAATGTTGTTATGCATAAGCTGCTTGTCAGTTGAAATATTTATTCTTAAATGTGATGTTGAAAATGCTATTGTGTTGTCTCCAGGCTTACTTTGGGTATTTTTTCTGTTCTATCAGCATGGTTCGAGGTATTTCGATCCTCCATCAGATAGTGTTTCGGGTACATGCTTTAATTGCGGTGAAGAAGGTCATGCTTCTTTCAATTGTACTGTTGCTAAACGCAAGAAACCTTGCTTTGTATGTGGCAGTTTGATTCATAATGTCAAAAAATGCACCATGGTATGTCTGGTTTGCTTTTCATATTCTTTTTTCTGTTTAAAGAAGCAATATATACTACAGTTACTAACTATATGCCGTAGGTTCGATCGATCTGTGTCTCATGTGTATGCTTATTTTTATTTATTGTCTGAGTCTGTGGTGCATGGTCTATTATATTTATTAGGCTCAATTGACTCGATTTTGATCTAGTATTGTCAAATAGAGGCACTATAGTGTTAAAGAATAGCAAATTTTGTACAAATATTTATTATTCCGCTATGTGATTTAGTGCACAGTGTTCTCAAATAAGTGATGTCAATTGTGGAAAATAACGGTTTGTTGAAATTTCTTCTTAAGATTACCAAATTAAACAAGAATTGGAAGAGAAAATGAAAATGAACTTGTGTTTGGAATGAAAAGGAACTCAACTATTAATATTCTCAATTTGAGAAAACGAAAAAAATAATAAAGGCTAGTAAGCAAGGGAATGTAGTGTGTTTTAATTGTTTCAATCTAAATTACATATTCAATTCAAATAATTTTTAACGAGAATGAGGTAGGTAGTATTTAAAGAGAAGCCATGTTATTCATTCATTCTATTATACTTTCTATTTTGCATTTGCACTGAAACTTGAAGTGTACGCTTTGTTTTTGCTAAGTAACAATATCTCTGTGTCCTAATACTGGTGCTTCTTCATCTTCTCATAGGAAGAAAGTTTACAAGAATACTAGTGTTGACTTCCAAGAAGGTCGGGGAGGAGACAAGACGACGCCATCCAGATTAGGAAGAATAGGCGCCAACTAAATCTTTTCTAGAAGCGAAATGAGGATGATGATGATAATACTTCTTCTCATTCTCCTTCTCTTTCTCCCTGCCCCATCAACCCAGTACGTATTTACTCAAACCAAAATCAAGAAACCAATGTTTCAATTCCATTTTGTTGGAAATAATTCATTATTCACTTTACCATATTCTGTATATAATATGTTTCAATCTTTCTCTGCATATTTTGGTGTTGGTCTTGGTGGTGGCTTGGATTTTAACGTACAGAACCCAGATCTTGTAATATTCAAGGTCATTTTTTTAATCAGAATAGTTCTTTATATACAATGAACCATAGAAATCATTCTTTTTTGTCTTTGACTCTTTATGCTATTTAACAGATACAACGCATGCCTACATTGACACAAATGTTATTTTCCAATGATCCTGCTTCACAACTGGAAGCAACTGCTCAGATTTGTACGCTACTATCAAAGGGTATATATATCCAATTCTTATATTTATACTCATATGATGTTGCTCTTATAAGTTCTTGTTTGTTTCTCAAATTTTAACTTTCATTGACACATCTCTTTTCAGGCCACATTGCTCTAGTTGACGAGGTCATCCGGGCAGGTGTTGTCCCTCAGCTTGTGAAGTTTTTGGCAAGCGTTGATGCACCCCAACTGCAGGTATAAATCGTTTTTTTTTTACCATGATCTCTCTTGTGATTCCTGAATGTGAAGATTTTGCTCTCACACAATACGTTGTGCATTATATTTGCAGTCCGTAGTAGCATTAACTCTATCCAACATCACCTCGGGAACGTCTGAGCATACAAGAACTATCTTACACTCTAGAACTATGGTTGATAATGTACTGTGGTAATGATGACATGAAAGAGCATGTCAAATCTTCCCCAATCTCATAGCATAAAGGCTTTGAGCAAACCATCATATGTTGCTTGCTTACACAATTTCCATGTCTCATATATGAATACGCGTTATTCGCATTAGGTAATATTGCTGTTGATTCCCCGAGCACAAGGGATCATGTACTTGGCAATGGTGCGCTTTTGTCAATACTGGGTCTGTTATGGAATCCGTTTATAGGAAATAGTTCGATCTTGAAGATTGCTTCATGGACTTTATCAAACTTGTGCCGTGGAAAGCCACCTGCACCACTTCTTCAACAGGTTAGGAAAATTTGCACAAAATATAGTTAATTTACACATTATTATCTTCTCTTCTCTAACTCATGCTCTTCTGGTTTCATTTTCAGATATGGCATGCATTGTCTTTCCTTGGGAATCTCTTGATGGTGGTTGATGAAGAAGTTGTAGAAAATGGATGTTGGACCCCCGCTTATCTTACTCATGAGGGCTCAAATGAAAAGATCCAAGCTGTCATTGATACAAATGTCTACCCTTGACTGATAGTGTTACTAAGGTAAATCCTTGACTGATTGCAATACCTTTTGTGCATCTTTCTTTTTTAGTAACACTAACATTGTCATTTACGTTTCCTTTTCCTCTTGTGGACTGAATAAATTTCCTTTTTATAGGCCCCCAGTATCAAAAGTTATTGTGCCTATACTGGTGATTCTAGGAAATCTTGCTATGGGTGATGAGGCTCCTACTCAAGTAATGAAGTATATCTATCTTATCTACTGATTTTAGAAAACTTCTAATTAAGTTGTCATATTGGTTGTAGAACATGTCACACTTGTTTCAAATGACAGTTATACAGACTACTAAGAGAGTATAATTTTTTTGTCACATTGCTTTTTTCTGGCATTTAAAATTGATTTATGTTACTGCTTATTGATACCTATGAAGCACGAATACTGACACGGGCACCAGACATGACATTAACATGTCGACATCAGTAATAATTTGAAAAAGTGAATTAATTGAACGTAATTAAGGTGTTGGTGTCAGACAGCGGGATACACCTTCGATTAGAGGTGTCGGTGCTACAGAGATTGATACTAAATTAGCCACATCTTTTTCAGGTTCTAATTGACAGTGGAGTTCTTCCTTGTCTTAAACTACTTCTTTCGCAGAGCGATAAAAATGTCATCAAACATGCTTGTTGGGTAATCTCAAATATCACAGGTGGGAGTAGAGCTCAAATACAGGTAAGCAATGATTTGACCCTGCTTAATTTGTAATGATTTGCTTATGAGTAGTTTTGTTTACTTTTTCTTTCTGCTTGGCTCTTTCTTTCCAAGAGTAATTTGGTTTGCTTTTTCGTTAAAAGCTATTTAAAAACTTTGACTTGACAAAGCAAATGAAAGTCTAATTTACGAGGATCTATTGGTGCAGGCAAACTCAAGGTGGCAACCTGAGACCACCGATCCAGCCACACTTAGTTCATGCTATAGGTGCGGTGAAGAAGGACATTTTTCTCGAGAATGCTCAAGTTCAGTTAAGGTGCATCTTGGATGTCTTAAAATTGCTTAAATTATCTTAGTTGTTTGCTAATATCTATTATTATTGGTTTTATGCTTTCTAGCCACTAATTATAATCCCATAAATATAAATTAGTGTGGTAATGGCATTTTAAAAATAAGTTTAAAACTAGATGTATACCCGTTGTGTGGGTTTATATGCGAAATTCATCTTTTTTAAATTTAAATTAGAAATTTAAATTTAACTTATTGGTATTAATAATTTAGAATTACAATTAGTAGGGAGATAAAATAAATTTAATTTAATAGATAATAATAAATAAGTTTTAGTGACAAACAATACCGTAGGAATATGTCAATTATTTATTTATATATATCTAGTTTTTAGTGACAGACAATACCGTAGGAATAGATCCATTTTTTATTTATATTTAAGTAGTTTTTAGTGACAGACAAACCGTAGAAATAGATCAATTCTTTATTTATATTTATCTTGGTTTTAGTGACAATCATTGTTGTAGGTAGAAATCAAAAACCTGTAGTGATAATCCTCAAAACATGGAGTTGCAGTCCTCGAAGTGTAGCAAGACGCCCCCTTAAAGATGACGGTGGATTTAAGTGTCACTCAAAGTATTATTGACCTTTACCTACAATTTTTGACTTTTAGTGACAAACTTTGTTTGTCACTAGAAGTCAGTTTTCTTGTAGTGAATATACCACAACTTCATTCATCTCTCTCACTCCCTCACATATTTAGATTTCACAGCTTCTTTGTTCACTACTCTTTTTCAATTTTAGTTTAGATCTGATCACAATAACTACCTAAATCAAATCAATTTATTCGAGTTGTAACAACAATTTTTTATTTTCTCATTTTTCTGCATTGACAATGGTGAAAGTACAAGTGTGGACAATAAGAAAAACGAGTTTGGTGATTTTTTATGTTTGATGTGTTTGAAAGTTTATGGGTTGAATTTGTAAATTATATGTTTCAAGGTCGGTTGGATGAATTTTTTCTTTGAAGTTGTATGCGAATTTCTTAATCGTTTTATCTATTGATTGTTGCATGCATAAATATTTTTTTTTTACTTGTAATGCATATAAATTAAATTCAATAAATTTGTTAAACAATTAAATCTAATAAATATATGATTTTTTTTTACTGAAAAATATATGATTATTTAATTTGTAGAAGTCATTCAATTGTGTCTAAAGAAAGCTGAATGTTAAACCCACTCATCAAGGGAAAGAAAGATGTAGCTTTGATTGGGACTCAAAGATTTATTTAAACTGTATGGTATGGGAAAGAGTACCTGTTCGAGTTATGGAGCCATTAAAGCAAAAGACATTAGAACTGAACGTTTCTATTTAAGAAATCACAGACAGCGAGATAGTTTTCCTGGTCACTATTATTATAAATAAATAAAAAAGTTAAATTTTGATTATTAGTATTATAAATAAAAATAACTATTTTTTTGAGTATTTAATGTTATTATTCCTAATACACCTTTAATTTAATTCAAAATATTAAATATTAATTGTTAAGTGTTTGATATTTAAAAAAGATAATTTAATAAATTTAATTTATATTTTACATGAAATCTAAAAAATTAATTTTATTTAACTATTTTTTTAATACCTGCAAAAATATTTATTTATTTTTATAATAGTGACAGGAACAAATAAATACTAAAGAGAAAGGAAATGATCTAAAGTTTGTAGCTTTGTTATTTCTATATTTTCATGTCTAGCATAAAGAGATATAATAATCACTAGCTTGTATATATGACATGTATGACTTATGAGAAACATATACATTGGTGCTGCTCATTATTTTTTCAATGGGGGACTAGTTATTTAAATATTTTTAATGTTTTTTAGTAATTATATACTATTAAAATAATAATTAATGATTAAAAAAATATATAACATGTATATTAGATAAGACCACATAAACTTCATTGCGTAACTAGTTAATAAGATACATCAAAAAAAAATGTCTAAAAATTGAAATAAAAAGATTAAAATTATTGATTTTAAAATAGAAGAATCAGAGTTTCAAATATTAATGATTTAATGTAGAAGTTGTCTTAAAATTTATATTTTCAATATTATAAAAGTTAAAACATTATTTTTTTTTATAATTTTTTTAGTAATTTTAGTATCTTTTATGTACTCTAAAGAAACATGTTAATCTGACAAAACACCGACCAAGTAAGGAATAATATGAAGAAGATTGAATTGAAGAATGATAGGCATCGATTTGATATATACTTTTGAGTACCGGAATTTCTTTCAAAGATATGCATTTGTGTAGTACAAAAGAGCTTTCCCCATAGGATGACATAAAAACATCCCATACGGCACACATTAACTTTTTGCTATGGTACTCTTCTTTGCCTTGACATTCTTTCTTGTGTCATTTCAATTTTCAGGGGTCCAAAACAAGGAACCATCATAGCATGTACAATTACATGTATTCATTCATTGCAACATTATAACGCCAAATTAATATAACTAATTTTATTTCGTATATATGTAGAAAATGAAATATGAAATATGAAATCATACAAGCTAGGATAAACAATAACGCATCCGGATTATCTGGTGTTGACGTGGAAACATTGCTTTACCTTTGCAAAGTTCTAACCCATTGGATAAATCTAATGGTCCAAATCTCACCACGTAGTCATCTCATTAATTTTTATTTGAAAAAACTTTATAGACCGTCCCTTCTCCAAACCATTTATGCTCTGAGGGGGAAATGAGGGAGGCCTTATCCGATAATCTTTATCATAAATAAATCCAGAGGGCCTCCTCTAAAAAAAAAAGTCCACATGTGATGGACACATTACACCTAATCTTCAAAAATAAAATTTTCTTGAAGAGGGAGGAAACGATGAAAACTCAGGAAGGACACATTACATCTAATCTTCAAAAATAAAAATTTGTTTCAAGATTTAAAAAGAAGGGTTCGACTCTTGAAATTTTGCTCGTTCATGTTTTATTTTAATTAAATTATAGTAAAAAAGTGTGGGTGCATAACATTAATTGATTAAGCACCAACACTCAAGTTAATTTAAAGTGTAGGCTGAAACATACACAACGAGGAAGAAAATGAGGCATAAAAAAAGGGTACAAACGTATTTTTTGTTGAAACCAAATTGATTTTATACTTTAGAGTTTTGGTGTTAACACAAATATTTTATGAGAACAATATATTTGACTTCACACATGTAAGAGAATATTCATGTTTTTGAAGATAATCTAAAATAAGATTTGATTCTGATTTATAATTGAAGAAAATCTTTAACCAAGTTGAAAATAAGATATGGTCAAGATTTCAAGAAGATATGACCAACATCTTATCAACAATAAGATATGAATTATTTACAAGATTTGATTATGATTTATCTACAAGAAGATATGAATTATTTACAAGAATATTTAATCAAGATTTATCACAAGAAGATATGAATTATTACAAGAAGATTTGATCAAGATTTATCACAAGAAGATATGAATTATTTACTGTTGGAACCAAGTTGGTTTTACACTTAAAGTTTTGATGTTAACAAAAGTATTTTATGAGAATAATATATTTGAATTCGAAGAAGGATGCCACCATAGGATTTCACCGGAGGATGCCACCAGAGGATGTCACCAAAGGATATCTCTAGAGGATGCCACCAGAGGATGTCACCAGAGGATACCTCCAGAGGATGCCACCAGAAGATACCACCAGAGGATACCTCCAGAGGATGCCACTAGAGGATGTCACCAGAGGATACCACCGAGGATATCACCAGAAGATGTCACCAGAGGATATCAATAGAGGATCATACAAGAGGATATCACCAAAGGCAAAAATCAGAGGATATCATCAGAAGCAAAAATCAGAGGATATCTTCAGAGGCAAAAATCAGAGGATATCATCAGAGGCAAAAATCAGAGGATATCATCATAGGCAAAAATCAGAGGATATCAACCGAGGAAAAAATCAGAGGATATCATCCGAGGCAAAAATCAGAGGATATCATTCGAGGCAAAAATAAGAGGATATCATGAGAGGCAAAAATCAGAGGATATCTTCAAAGGTAGGAATCAAAGGACATCATCAGAGGATACCATCCGAGGCAAACATCAGAGTATGAAAAAAGACATGGTCAAGATTCGTAGAAGATTTGATTCAAATTCGAAGAAGACTTGACTGAAATTTGAAGAAGATCTAAATAAGATTTAATTTAAATCAGAAGAAGATTTGGTTCAAATTTAAAAAGGAACGGAATCAAGTTGAATAATTTACAAAAGAAATCTGAACAAAATACAATTCGATATTAAACTTGGACCAAGTAGAAGCCCAAATATCAACTATAAATAGAGACTCCAAGCTGAAGAAGAAATCATCGAAAAAAAGAAGAAAGTAGAAGAACTCAAGCTTAAAATCCAAATTCATCTTAGAGTTCAAAGAAAGAAACACTTGTGGGAAAGAGAAATATTTTCTAAGTGTTCTTTTCTTAGAGTGTGAGAGTCATTGTTATAATCAGCTTTCTAGAAGCAACTACTCAAGTTCCAAACCTTTGTATTCAACCCAATAGTGGTGAAAGTTCCTTCTTCAATCTGGGATTGTTAGATTGGTAGGAGAAGACTTGGCTTGTAGGGTCAAGGTGATGTAAGTTCCTTCTTCAATCTGAGATTGTCAGATTGGTAGGAGAAGACTTGGCTTAAGGGTCAAGGTGGTGTAAGTTCCTTCTTCAATCTGGGGTTGTCAGATTGGTAGGAGAAGACTTGACTTGTAGGGTCAAGGTGTTGTTTTTCCTCAAAAGTCTGGGGCTATCAGGCTGTTTGGGAAGACTTGCTTGGAGGGTCAGGTGCTGTCTAATTCAAAGTGTTTGAATTAGTGGATTAAAGCCTTCTTAATGAATGGACTGTTGTAGCCAAGTTAATGGTGAACTAGGATAAATCTATGTGTCCAACTACTTATGCTTTTATTATCCGCTGCTGCTGAATCTGATTGCTTCTTCTCCAAGTAATTTATATCAACTTTCATCAAATCAGCAAAAAGTATTCAACTTTGGCAAACACAATTCAACCCCCCTTCTCATGTTTGCACCTTCATTTACAAGAAGATTTGATCAAGATTTATCTACAAGAAGATATAAATTATTTACAAGAAGATTTTATCAAGACTTGTTTACAAGAAGAAACACTCACAAGAAGATACATTTATTATTTACAAAGATATGATTCAGATTTTGACAAAAGACAAAATACTAAATGAGACTTAGTCATATTCCTACTTGTAAAAATTCAAGAACCTGTCTAACATTATGCTCTTGCCCAAATCAAAGCAAGCAACAGATAATGAAGTTTCATCTGAAGTTTTTGTGAAAACAATCTTAACAAAATACGAACAAAATTAATCTGAAGAATTTACAAACTCAATCTTAACAAAATAAGAACAGTATCAATCTGAAGAATTTACAAATTCAATCTTAACAAAATACGAACAATATCAATCTGAAGAATTTATCAACTCAATCTTAACAAAATACGAATAGTATCAATATGAAGAATTTACAAACTTAATCTTAACAAAATACGAACATAATCAATCCAAAAGAACTTCTCAGATTGGATTCGGAAATAATGATTTGGTTAAAAACATATTATAAAAAAGAATCTTGTTCATAATTATTTTTGAATAAGATCTTTGTTGACCAAGCTAGGAATGAAGATACAATTCAAAAATAAACATGGACTAAATGGAAGCCCTAATTTTATTTAAAAATAGATACTCAAGGCTGAAGAAGAAACTCAACGAAAAATCTGAAAAGTGTAAAAGAATTCAAGCTCAAAATTTCAAATTCATCTTAGCCTTCAAAGAGATAAATGAAGGTGCAAATACGAGAAGAAGGGGGTTGAATTGTGTTTGTACTACTTGAATTATTTTTCTGTTTTTGATGATTATTTGAACTGAAATATAATCAAGTAGAGTTAGCAGCGGATAAAGTAAAATAAAAAACACAAGGATTTATCCTAGTTCACCATTAACTGGGCTACATCCAGTCCCTTCAACTTGAAGGATTTTTCCACTAATTCAAAACCTTTGAATTACAACAGTACTACTCCAAGTCAGTCTTCCCAAACAGTCTAACAATCCTAGACTTTTGAGGAACACAGCACCTTGACTTCTCAAGTCAAGTCTTCTCCTACAAATCTGACAACCCCAGATTACAGATGGAATTACAACACCTTGAATCTAATTGCTAAGTCACCTGCTACTTCTTTTGACTCTTCAGATTGTAGACTCTACTTCAACAATATAGATTAAACACAAGGGGAACGAAAACAAGAGTGCTTGCTTCTGGAAAGCTGATACTCACAATTAACCTCACTGAAAACTCGAGTGTTTGCTTTTGGAAGTTTATGACTCATTTACTGATTTTCGATGCCAAAGTCTTCTGCCTTGAGCCTCCTTTTATAGATGAAAATTAGGGTTTCTTCCATGATCAAATTCGAGCTGTATCTATCCAGATTCTCTTGCAAAAATAACTTGGCCAATCCTATTTCACTTAAATAAAAATCTTATCTTTTTAGCTTCAGATTGCATTTGAAAATTCTGTTGACCAATCTTGTTTCTTTTAATTTCAAACCATATGTTATTAAGCTTCAGATTGCATTCGAATTTCTTCAAGTTTTCAAGAATTTTTGAATCAAATCCCCTTAAATCTTTGATCAAATTTCTATCAAAATTTAATCAAGTCTTCTTCGAATTTTAATCAAGTCCTCACTGATTTGCATCATGATTAAAATTCTGGACAGTATGATCTTCTGATCTCGACCAACTCTGGACTTTATGATCTGATCTGCCCCAATTCTGTGATCCTCTGATCTAGGCCAACACTAGACCATATGATCTGATCTTCTAATCTCGGCCAACACTGGACCATATGATCTGATCTTCTGATCTCGGCCAACACTGGGCCATATGATCTGATCTTCTGATCCAGGCCAACATTGGGCCATGATACTTAAATCTGGACCATTGATCTGAACATTTTCCCTCTGATCTGGACCAAGTCTGAATTGAGTCTGGATTGAATCTGAATTAAATATGGACTTATGATATTTTAATCTGGACCATTGATCTTTTAATCTAGACATTTATCTTCTGATCTAAATCAAGTCTGGATTAAATCTGGCCAATCATTTCTTCTGATATGGACTGAGTTTTATGTTCTGGACCATGCTATCTTCTGGTCTGGACCAAGTCTGGACCAAGTCATTTGTTCTGGACCAGTTATCTTCTGCTCTGGAACAAGTCTAGATTAAGTCTGGACTGATTCTTATATTCACGACCAAGCTATCTTCTAGTCAGGATTAAGTCTGGACCAAGTCTGACTTATGATTCCTTTTGGTCTGGAACAAGTCTCCCTCTGGCAGGCTTCTTTCTGGTCTGGAACAAGTCTCCTTCTAGACTCTGCTTCCTTCTGATCTGGGCCAAGAAAGATATCCTCTGATGATGTTATTTGACCTTTGATGACATCCTCTGATATCTTCTGGAAGTGTATCCTCTGGTGCCTTTATGGTGCATCCTCTCGTACCCTCTGGATGCATTATCTGGCCTAACCTTCTGGTGACATTTCTATCCTCTTGATATATCCTCTGGTGGTGTCATCCTCTGATTTTGCACAGCTTCTGATTTGATCTCTAAGTCAAAATACTATTACATAAAATACTTTTGTTAACATCAAAATTCCAAGTATAGAACCAACTTGGTTCCAACAATCTCCCCATTTTTTATGATGACAAAACCTTGTATTTTTTATAACTATTTTTTTTCTTTTGACTTTGACTCCCCCTAGGACTATGCTTTATTTTGACTTTTTCTCCCCCTAAGTCTAATGCCCCAGATTCTCTATCAACTACATCTTCTCCCCCTTTGTCATCAGTCAAAAAGGATTGAAGGAAGAAGGATATCTTCTGACTTTTTTTTTATTTTTTTTTTCATCTTTTGACCTTTTTTTTTCATCTTCTGACCTTTTTTTTATTATTATATCTTCTGGAGTACAAAAAAAGTTAAATGACAGGAAATAAAATACAAAAAATCAAAACTACTCCTCTAAAAAGACTACTTGATCTAGTCAGATATGGAGATTATGTTGAGATGCTTCTTGATGAACTCAAAACGATCTTAAGGCAATGGTTTGGTGAAGATATCAGCCCATTGATGATCTGTGTCTACAAACTAGATGTTGAGTGTTCCTTTTTGAACGTAATCTCTGATGAAGTGGTGTTTGATTTCTATGTGCTTGGCTGTAGAATGAAGGATAGGGTTTTTGGTTAGGTTGATGGTGAAGTGTTGTCACAGTATAAAGGGATGTTGGTTTCAAAGATGTTGTAGTCTTCCAACTGATGTTTCATCCAGATTAACTGAGAACTGCATCCTGCTGCTGATATGTATTCAGCTTCTGCTGTTGACATGGCAATGGTGCTTTGTCTCTTGCTTGACCAAGAAATCAAATTATCACTAGAAATGTACAGTGGCCACTTGTGCTTTTTCTCTCTAATTTGTCTCCCGCATAATCAAAATCACAGTATCCACTTAGTTTGTATGTGGGAGTTTTCTTGTAGAGCAAGGTAAGATGTGTGGTTCCTTTAAGGTATCTAAGGATTCTTTTGACAGCAGTTAAGTGGGATTCCCTAGGGTCAGCTTAAAAACGAGCATATACACAAACACTAAATAAAATTTCAGGTCTAGAAGCAGTTAGGTAAACAAGGGATTCAATCATACCTGTGTATGTTTTCTGGTCTACCTTTTGGCCAGATTCATCTTTTTCAGGTGAGCAGGTGGGGTGCATGGGGGTGGCCATAGGCTTACAATCATTCATCTTGAACTTTTTGAGAAGTTCTTTAGTGTACTTAGATTGGTGAATGAGTATACCTGTTTTGCCTTGCTGAATCTGAATTTCTAGGAAGTACTTAAGTTCTTCCATCATGCTAATCTGAAACTCTTGCTGTATCAGATCAGAAAACTCTTGGTAGAGAGTGGCATTAGTAGATCCAAAGATAATATCATCAACATAAACTTGAATGATCAGAATATCATCTTTAATGGATTTTCTAAACAAAGTGTTATCTATTTGGCCTCTATCAAACTGATTTTTAAGTAAGAAATTGCTATGTCTGTCATACCATGCCCTAGGTGCTTGTTTTAAACCATATAAAGATTTTTTAAGTTTGAAAACATGGTTTGGAAAATCAGAATTTTCAAAACATGGGGGCTGTTTGACATAGACTTCCTCACTTATATAACCATTTAAGAAGGCACTTTTGACATCCATTTGATACAAAGTAATATCATGATTTGCAGCAAAAGAGAGTTGGATACGAATTGCTTCTAACCTGGCCACTGGAGCAAAAGTCTTAGTGTAGTCAATGCCTTCTTGCTGACTGTATCCTTGTGCCACAAGCCTAGCTTTATTCCTGACTACTTCACCCTTTTCATTGAGTTTGTTCCTGAACACCCACTTGGTTCCAATGATATTTTTGTGTGGTCTGGATACCAGATCCCAAACATCATTCCTTTCAAACTCATTCAGCTCTTCTTGCATTGCAAGAATCCATCCTTCTTCTGCCAGTGCTTCATCAACAGTAGTTGGTTCAATGGTAGAAAGTAAACCAAATAAACTTGTTTCTTTAAAATGATGATATGGTTTTCAATGGTTCAGTTGCGCTTCCAATAATCAGTGTTTCTGGATGTGAAGTCTTGTACTTGCACCCATTCTTTCCTTCTGACTTGTCTTCAGGTTCAACATTATCTTCATATTTGCTTTCATCCTTTTCTTTCTCTGGTTCTGTTGTTTGATCTGCTCCTGCTTCCTGTGCTTCTGGTAAACCTTCAATTTCCTCATCTTGCTTTGACTTTTCAGAGTCAAGCTGTTTGTCATCAAACTTAATGTGTATGGATTCCTCCACAATGTTAGTTTCTTTATTAAACACTCTATAAGCTTTTGATTTCTCAAAGTAACCAATGAAGGTACACTTTTGAGATCTGGAATCAAATTTTGCAAGATTATCCTTAGTGTTTAACATATAACAAATGCAGCCAAACTGTTTGAAGTAGGAAATATTTGGTTTTTTACCTTTCCACAGTTCATATGGAGTTTTGTTTAGAATAGACCTGATGTAAACTCTGTTCTAGATGTAGCATGCAGTGTTGACAGCTTCTGCCCATAGGTAGGTAGCAACATTCATGTCATTCAGCATGGTTCTGGCCATCTCCTGTAGTGATCTGTTCTTCCTTTCAACAACTCCATTCTGTTGAGGTGTTCTGGGGGATGAGAAGTTGTGAGAGATACCATTCTCATCACAAAATTCTTCAAAGTACCTGTTCTCAAACTCACCTCCATGATCACTTCTAATAGTTATGATTTTAAAACCTTTTTCATTCATAACTTGCTTGCAGAAAGAAATAAATACCTTATGGGATTCATCTTTGTTTCTCAGAAACTTTACCCAAGTCCACCTTGAGTAATCATCAACTATGACAAACTCATACTTCTTACCACTAAGGGATGCAGTTTGAACAGGACCAAACAGATTTAAATGAAGCAGTTCAAGAGGTTGTGAAGTAGAAATACAGTTTCTAGGTTTAAAAGAGCTTTTGGTCTGTTTACCCTTTTGACATGCTTCACACAGAATCTCAGATTTGGTACTTAGTTTGGGAAGACCTCTCACTAGGTGCAGTTTACTTAACTCAGAAACCAACCTAGGGTTTGCATGGCCTAACCTTTTGTGCCAAATCAGATTTTCCTCCCTAACAGATAAAAGACACTTAACTTTCTGCTTAACTAGGCTAAATAGATCTATCTTATAGACATTATTCTTCCTAACACCAGTGAACAAAACAGATCCATCTTTTTAACTAATAGCCTTGCAGGTTTTCTAATTAAACACAACATCATACTTGCAGTCACTTAGCTGACTAATGCTTAATAGATTGTGATTTAGACCTTTAACTAATAAAACATTTTCAATAGATAATCATGTACCAATGATCTGCCTTTTTGGTTTCCTCCAAAGGCAACCTTGCCTCCTTTCTTCAGAGTCAGCTTCTGGAACATTGATCTGTCTCCAGTCATATGCTCGGAGCATCCACTGTCTAGATACCATACTTTGTGTTGCAGATTAGACCTTTCTTCTTCTGATACTTCACCATCAGAGTCAGAATCAGACTCACTGCTGTAATTAGATTTTGTACGAGCCATCAGAGCCAGTTCTGTTTCTGGCTTGTTCAGACTGGTTGAACTGTTCCTTTGATTCTGCTTTGGCTGATACACCATGTTCCTCTGGTGATTCTGGAACTTATGGTGATTATGCTTCTTCTGGTAATACTGAAGCTGATGTGTGTGATTCTGCTATTTGTGGCTAAACCTCTGATTCTGATACTGGTTCTGGTTCTGGTTTGGGTTTTGATTCTGTTGTGAATTGTACTGACCAGACCTTCTTTCATCACACTCATTTTGCTTCTGTCTGGTGGAAACTGGAACACACATCTTTTTTTTTGTTTGTTCATTGCCAGGATCCATTGACCAGGCACCATGATTGGTGTTTCCTTCTGGTTGCTCAGAATATCTGCAACATAAACAATTTTGTTTTTTGGTAACCAAAACTAGTTGGGTCCAGGTTTGTTATGTTGGAACCAAGTTGGTTCTAAGTCTTAGGATTTTGATGTTTACAAAAGTACTCAATGTAATCTTATTTTGTAGCTTGAATTATTAAATTAAATACCACCAGAAACTGAAATAATCAGAAGCAGAAGATCAAAGGATTCCAGAAAATGAATTCTGGAATTACTAGAAGATACTCCAGGAATGTCAAAACATCACCAGAAGATATCTTTGCTGGCCCAGAACAGAAGGAAGAAAAATCAGAAGAAGACCTGGACCATACCAGAGGAAAGCCTGCAAGAGGGAGAGTTTGTCCAGACCAAGAGGAATCAAATATTAGATTTATTCCAGAAGTTATTCTGACCAGAAGATGGCCTGGCAGTGAGAAATTAAAACAGCCCAGACTTGTTCCCGACTCAACCAGAAGATAAGCTAATGAGTCCAGAACAAGAGAATCAATCCATATCTGACCCATACCATAAGATAGCATGATTCAGGGTATGAAACTAAGTCCAGACCAGAAGAAAATGATTTCCAGAATTGATCCAGACCTGATCCAAAATCAAAGGTAAAATGTCCAGACTGAAATATTACTTATCCATATTTAATTCCAGTTTAATCTAGACCAAGTCCAGAATTGGTCCAGATTAGAGGGAAGATTTCCAGATCAATGGTTCAAAATTAATTATTTGGCCCAGTGTTGGCCGAGATCAGAAGATCAGACCATGGCCCAGTGTTGGCCGAAATCAGAGGTTCAGAATGTGTGGTCCAACAATGGCTGAGAACAGAGGATTGTAGCATATCAAGTGCAAGTCCAGGATGGCCGAAATCAGAAAATCAAAGGGTTAGGAAGTGTGGTCCAGGGATGGCCGAAATCAGAGGATCACAGCATATCAATTAGGTTGGTCCAGATGTGGACTAGCGCTGAAGAATCCAATGGTCCAGATTTAATCAGGAGGATTAACGGTGGAGATTTTAATTTATTTTAATCAAAGTATTAAAAAGATTTGTTACAAAAATAAAAGTGAGGTAATGTGGATTTTAGGTGCTGTGGCGGGAAGCAACTAAAGTTTTGATTGGCGTGTTATTTTTTGAAAGAAATCTGAAGCTTAAAAAAGATATGTTTTTTATTTAAATGAAGCCCAATTGGTCAAGTTATTTTTACAGAGAATCCAGCAAGATTCAGCTCGAATTTAAGCATTGGAAGAGGCCCTAATCAGCATCTATAAAAAGAGACTCAAGGCAGAATACTCATCATCGAAAATCACAAAAGAGTCATAGACTTCCAAAGCAAACACTCAAATTTTCAGAGAGGTCAATTGTGAGTTCCAGCTTTCAAGAAGCAAGTACTCGTGTTATTTTCCTTCCACTGTGTCAAATCTAAGTTGTTGAAGTAGAGTCTACAATATGAGGGATTCAGAAGGGTAGCAGGTTACTTGGCAATTAGATTCATAGTGTTGTGTGTTAAATCTAAGTTGTTGAAGTAGAGTCTACAATATGAGGGAGTCAGAAGGGGTAGCAGGTTACTTGGCAATTAGATTCATAGTGTTGTGATTTCTTCTACAATCTAGGATTGTCAGATTGGACTTCTTTAACGGTGAACCAGTAAAAAAACTGTGAGTTTTATTTTTACTTTTTATCCGCTGCTAACTCTGTTTTTAATTATACATCAAGTTTTGTTTTAAAAGTATAAAAACAGGAAAAGTATTCAAGTTAAGTCAAACACAAATCAACCCCCCCTTCTCGTGTTTGCACCTTCAATTGGCATCAGAGCTCGGTCTCAAGGCTGAGCACTTAACAGTGTTTGAGGAAAGGTCCAAGGGGTTCAACATGGCAGAATCCAGAGAAGAATTGGGAGGCAACATCAACAGACCACCACTGTTTGATGGAGAAAGGTTTGAGTATTGGAAGGACAGAATGAGAAGTTTTGTCATATCTCAAGATCCTGAACTATGGAAGATGATAGTGAAAGGATACACTGCACCTACTGATCCAGAAGATCCAACTAAAAAACTAGACATGGATGATATGAAACCAGATCAGTGCAGATTACACAAACATCATCACAAGTCCAGAAACATTATGATCATTGCCTACACATTCAAGGAGTTTGATAGATGCACAGATAAAGAAATAGCAAACGGCATATTCGACAGTCTGGTTCTGACCTATGAAGGAACCAAGCAGATTCAAGAAGCTAGGGCTAACATATTGGTCAGGAAGTATGAGCTGTTCAAGATGGAAGAGGATGAAGACATTGAAGCAATGTTCAGCAGATTCCAGACTCTGGTATCAGGTTTAAAAGTATTAAACAAAAGCTATACCACTGCAGATCATGTTACGAAAAAGGTGGAGACCAAAGGTTACTGCAATACAAGAAGCTAAGGATTTGAATAACTTAAGGCTTGAAGACCTGATCAGCTCACTCAGGTCTCATGAAAGAGAACTGGAACAAGATGAACCAAAGAAGAAGAAGAATCTGGCTCTGAAGTCGAAACAGAAGAAAGCTGCAAAGGCAACATAAGAATCAGAGGATAGTGACAGTGACTTTGATGATATGGCTTACTTAACCAAAAAGATGGTTAAAATTTGGGAAAACAGGAAGAGAAGAAACTTCAAGAATAAACATAACAACAAAGGAAAGGAAGAATCTGACAAGAAGAGTATTGTTTGTTATGGATGCAATGAACCTGGACATATCAAGTCATAATGTCCAAATCTGGAAAAAGGCAAACAGCACAAGAAGACTTCCAGATACAGAAAGAAGGGTCTGATGGCTGCCTGGGATGTATCAGAATCAGAAGAAGAATCTTCTGATGAAGAAGAGGCAGAAACAGCAAAGATGGCTCACATCAAGTCTGCTTCTGGACCTCATAAAGGTACAAATTCAAGAACGAAAACAGGCAGAAGGAAGAATGATCGAAACAATCATTCAGGCAAGTCTGGAAGCACATCAGAGGAAGCAATTCTGTCTCCGATGGCTCATACCAACTCGAGTTCTGGATACAGCTCAGGCTCTGGAACAGAATCAGAAGATGAAGACGATGAGGTATTTTTTGATCTTTCAAAATCTGAATTAATTGAGACTTTAAAAGACTTGTTAAATGCAAACAATAAAAGGTCTTTAAAACTGAAAACTCTTAGGGAAGATAAGAAAAATCTAACCAAAGAAGTCCAAGTTTTAAAGAATTGAAATTCTGAGTATGCAACTGAAAACAAAGATTTTAAAACTGAAGTTGCAAGACTCAAATCTGAAAACCAAACTCTCAAAAGTAATATATGTTCCACTTCCAAAACTGTTTATGAATCTGATATGCATGAACAATTTTTTCAAAACTTTATTTCCAATGGAATGGAAAGAAGTAAATATGCATCTATGATTTATGGAAACAGTAACTCTGGAAAGAGAGGTCATGGTTTTACATAAACGATTACTGAAAGTAAAGCTGTTCATTCTGATATTTTATGTATTGTTTGTGCTAAGAAAGGTCACTCTCAACTATCTTGTCCACTGGTAAAATCTGAACAAGATCAAAGAGTTGTTAAGACTATCAAACCTGGACCCAATCAGTTCTGGGTACCAAAAGATCAAATTGTCTATGTTGCAGATGTTCTGAGCAACCAGAAGGAGACACCAACAATGGTGTTTGGACAATGGATGTTGGCAATGCACAAGCAGAAGAAGGTTTATGTTCCTGCTACAACAAGACAAAGGCAATATGAGTCTGATGGAAGAAGGTCTGGTCAACTCAACCAGAACCAGAATCGGAATCAGAACCAAAACTGGAACCAGACTCAAAACTGGAACCAGAATCAAAACAAGAACTGGAACTCGAACCAGAACCAGAACCAGTATCAGAAGCACAGAAACTGGAACCAGAACCAAAACTGGAATCAGTATCAGAAGCACAGAATCTGGAACCAGAATCAACTCTAGAACCAGAATCAGAATCAACACTGGAACCAGAATCGAATCAATACTGGAACCAGAACCAAGGTCAAGTAAGAAATTACCAGAATCATCATAATTACCAAATTCATCAGAACTACCAGATTCACCCAAATCACCAAAATTACCAGAATCAAAACATGTTCAAGAATCATCAGAGGAACGTGATTTATCAACCAAAACATAATCAAGGAAACTGCTGATACAGGCCAGAAGAAGAACTAGCTCTAATGGCTGGAACAGAAGATAAGTCTGAATCTGACTCTGACTCTGACTCTGACTCTGACTCTGATTCTGACAGAGAAAAGACAAGGTCTGATCAGCAATACAAAACTTCGTATCTTGACAGTGGCTGCTCCAAGCACATGAGTGGAGATAAATCTATGTTTCTGGATCTGACTATGAAGAATGGAGGCAAAGTTTCCTTTGGAGGAAACCAGAAAGGTCAGATTATTGGTACAGGAACTGTTGGTAACACTTCTGCTCCCTTGTCTATTAAAAATGTTCTGTTTGTTAAAGGTTTAAAACATAATCTTCTGAGCATAAGTCAATTAAGTGACTGCAAATATGATGTTATCTTTAATCTAAAAACTTGCAAAGCTGTTAGTCAAATTGATGGGACTGTGTTATTTACTGGCACTAGGGAGGATAATGTTTATAAAATTGATCTTTTTAGTCTTGCTAAGCAACAGGTTAAATGCCTATTATCTCTAAGTGAGCAAAATCTGATTTGGCACAAAAGGCTAAGACATGCAAGCCCCAGACTCATATCAGAGTTGAGCAAACTCCAGTTGGTAAGAAGGCTTCCCAAGGTAAGTTCCAAAACTGAGATTCTGTGTGAAGCATGTCAAAGAGGTAAACAAACTAAAAGATCTTTTAAAACTAAAAAATGTGTTTCTACCTCTCAACCACTTGAACTGCTTCACTTAGATCTGTTTGGTCCAGTTCAAACAGCTTCTCTAAGTGGTAAGAAATATGGTTTTGTAATTGTTGATGATTACTCAAGATGGACTTGGGTAAAATTTTTAAAGAACAAAGATGAATCTCACAAAGTATTTATTTCCTTCTGTAAACAAGTTATGAATGAACAGGGCATTAAGATCATAACCATCAGAAGTGATCATGGAGGTGAATTCGAGAACAAGTATTTTGAAGAATTCTGTGATGAGAATGGCATCTCTCACAACTTCTCATCCCCCAGAACACCCCAACAAAATGGAGTGGAAGAAAGGAAGAACAAATCACTACAGGAGATGGCCAGAACCATGCTAAATGATATGAAGGTTGCCACCTACCTTTGGGCAGAAGCTGTCAACACAGCATGCTACATTCAGAATAGAGTTTATATCAGGTCCATCTTAAATAAAACTCCCTATGAACTTTGGAAAGGTAAGAAACCCAATATTTCCAACTTTAAGCAATTTGGCTACATCTGTTTTATGTTGAACACTAAAGATAACCTAGTTAAATTTGATTCTAGATCTCAAAAGTGTATCTTTATTGGCTACTCTGAGAGATCAAAAGCTTATAGAGTGTTTAACAAAGAAACTAACACTGTGGAAGAATCAATCCACATTAAGTTTGATGATAAACAGCTTGACTCTGAAAAGTCAAAGCAAGATGAGAAAATTGCTGGTGAACTAGAGGCACAAGGACCAGAAGCTAAACTAGAAGCAGAATCTGAGAAAGATTAAGATGAAGAAGAACATGCTGACTTTGAAAACAAGTCAGAGGGAAAGAATGGATGGAAGTACAAGTCTTCACATCTAGAATCTCTCATTATTGGCAGTGCAGCAGAACCTTTAAAGACCAGATCATCAAGTAGAGAAACTAGTCTGTTTGGTTTACTCTCAACAATTGAATCAAGCAATGTTGATGAGGCTTTGACAGAGGAAGGTTGGATACTTGCAATGCAAGAAGTGCTGAATGAATTCCAAAGGAATGATGTTTGGGATCTGGTACCCAGACCAAACAAAAACATTATTGGAACCAAGTGGGTTTTCAGGAATAAACTCAATGAAAAGGGTGAAGTGGTAAGGAACAAAGCCAGACTTGTAGCTCAAGGATACAGTCAACAGGAAGGTATAGATTACACTGAGACTTTTGCTCCAGTGGCCAGGTTAGAAGCAATTAGAATTCTATTATCATTTGCTGCTAATCATGATATAATGCTGTATCAAATGGATGTTAAAAGTGCATTCTTAAACGGCTACATAAGTGAGGAAGTCTATGTCAAACAGCCCCCTGGATTTGCAAATTCTGTTTTTCCAAATCATGTTTTTAAACTTAAGAAATATTTATATGGTTTAAAACAAGCACCAAGGGCATGGTATGACACACTTAGTAACTTTCTGCTTAAGAATGAATTTAATAGAGGCCAGATTGATAATACTCTATTTAGGAAATCCATTAAAACTGATATTCTGATTATTCAAGTCTATGTTGATGATATCATATTTAGATCAACTAATGGAACCCTGTCCAAAGAGTTTTCTGACCTAATGCAGAAGGAGTTTCAAATGAGCATGATGAGAGAACTTAAGTTCTTCCTGGGAATTCAGATTCATCAAGGCAAATCAGGTATACTCATTCACCAATCTAAATACACCAAAGAACTTCTTAAAAAGTTCAAGATGAGTGACTGTAAGCCTATGGCCACCCTTATGCACCCAACCTGCTCACTTGACAAAGATGAAACTAGCAAAAAGGTAGACCAGAAAACATACAGAGGTATGATTGGATCCCTGCTTTACTTAACTGCTTCTTGACCTGACATTCTGTTTAGTGTTTGTGTCTGTGCCCATTTTCAAGCTGATCCTAGGGAATCCCATTTAACTGTTGTCAAACGAATTCTAAGATACCTTAAAGGAACCACTAACCTTACCTTGTTATACAAGAAAACTCCCACCTACAAACTCAAAGGTTTTTGTGATTCTGACTATGCTGGAGATAAGTTGGAAAGGAAAAGTACCTGTGGCAACTGCACATTCTTAGGTGATAACTTGATCTCTTGGTCAAGCAAAAGACAAAGCACCATTGCTATGTCAACAGCTGAAGCTGAGTATATATCAGCAGCAGGATGCAGTTCACAGTTACTCTGGATGAAACATCAACTTGAAGATTACAACATCTTTGAAACCAATATCCCTTTGTTCTGTGATAACACTTCAGCCATAAACCTAACCAAGAACCCTATCTTACACTCTAGAGCCAAACACATTGAAATAAAACACCATTTCATTAGGGACCATGTTCAAAGAGGAACCTTAAGCATCCAGTTTGTGGACACTGATCATTAATGGGCTGATATCTTCACCAAAGCATTACCAGAAGATAGGTTCGAGTTCATTAAGAAGCATCTCAGCATTACCTCCATATCTGACTAGCTCAAATAGTCATCTTAGGAGTTTTTAATTTCTTGTATTTTTATTTTTTGTTTTTTTAGTTTATGTTTTTACTTTCTGCAGTTTGTAAAGAAAAAAACAAAAAATTACAAAAATAAGTAGGACAACTTTTTGGCTGATGACAAAAAGGGGGAGAGAGAAAGAGAGAGAAAGGAGAAACAAGTAGAAAAAGGAGAGATAAAAAGAAAGGGAGGAGCGAAAAAGAAAGAGTGAAATCAGAAGGAGTTGAAAAGGAGAGGAATCAGGGAGAGAGAAAAAGAAAGAGTGAAATCAGAAGGAGTTGAAAAGGAGAGGAAACAAGGAGAGAGAAAAACAAAGAAAGAAAAAGAAAGAGTGAAAACAGAAGGAGTTGAAAAGGAGAGGAAGCGTGAAGAGAGAAAAAGAAAGAGTGAAATCAGAAGGAGTTGAAACGGAGAGGAGAAGAGAAGAAAAGAAATAGTGAACAAAGAAGGAGTTGAAAAGGAGAGTATCAGACTTAGGGGAGAGATTGGTATGAGGGGGAGTAATTCAAGTCATTCAAGTTGTAAACTAGCTAAATAAGTTAAGGTTTGGTCATCATCAAAAAAGGGGAGATTGTTGGAACCAAGTTGGTTCTAGGTACTTAGGATTTTGATGGTTACAAAAGCACTCAATGTAATCTTATTTTGTACCTTGAATTATTAAATTAAATACAATCAGAATATGAAGAAATCAGAAGCAGAAGATCAATGAAAAATGAATTCTGAAATTTCCAGAAGATATTCCAGGATGTCAAAACATCACCAGAAGATATCTTTGCTGGCCCAGAACAGAAGGAAGAAAAATCAGAAGAAGACCTAGACCATACTAGAGGAAAGCTTGCCAGAGGGAGAGTTTGTCCAGACCAAGAGGAATCAAATATCATATTTATTCCAGAAGTTATTCTGACCAGAAGATGGACTGGCAGTGAGAAATGAAAACAACCCAGACTTGTTCCAGACTCAACCAGAAGATAAGTTAATGAGTCCAGAACAAGAGAATCAATCCAGATCTGACCCATACCATAAGATAGCATGATTCAGGGTATGAAACTAAGTCCAGACCAGAAGAAATGATTTCCAGAATTGATCCAGACCTGATCGAAAATCAAAGGTAAAATGTCCAAACTGAAATATTACTTATCCAGATTTAATTTCAGTTTAATCCAGACCAAGTCCAGAATTGGTCCAGATCAGAGGGAAGATTTCCAGATCAATGGTTCAGAATTAATTATTTGGCCCAGTGTTGGCCGATATCAGAAGATCAGACCATGGCCCAGTGTTGGCCGAAATCACAGGGTCAGGATGTGTGGTCCAGCAATGGCTGAGATCAGAGGATTGTAGCATATCAGGTGCAAGTCCAGGATGGCCGAAATCAGAAGATCAGAGGGTTAGGAAGTGTGGTCCCGGGATGGCCGAAATCAGAGGATCACAGCATATCAATTAGGTTGGTCCAGATGTGGACTAGCGCAGAAAAATCCAATGGTCCAGATTTAATCAGGAGGATTAACGGTGGAGATTTTAATTTATTTTAATCAAAGTATTAAAAAGATTTGTTACAAAAATAAAAGTGAGGTATTGTGGAATTCAGGAGCTATTGCGGGAAGCAACTAAAGTTTTGATTGGCCAGTTATTTTTTGATAGAAATATGAAGCTTAAAAAAGATATGTTTTTTATTTAAGTGAAGGCCAATTGGTCAAGTTATTTTTACAGAGAATCCAGTAAGATTTAGGTCAAATTTAAGCATTGGAAGAGGCCCTAATCTGCATCTATAAAAGGAGACTCAATGCAGAATACTCATCATCGAAAATCACAAAAGAGTCATACACTTCCAAAGCAAACACTCAAATTTTCAGAGAGGTCAATTGTGAGTTCCAGCTTTCAAGAAGCAAGTACTCGTGTTATTTTCCTTCCACTGTGTCAAATCTAAGTTGTTGAAGTAGAGTCTACAATCTGAGGGAGTCAGAAGGGGTAGCAGGTTACTTGGCAATTAGATTCATAGTGTTGTGTGTTAAATCTAAGTTGTTGAAGTAGAGTCTACAATATGAGGGAGTCAGAAGGGTAGCAGGTTACTTGGCAATTAGATTCATAGTGTTGTGATTTCTTCTACAATCTGGGATTGTCAGATTGGCTGAAGACAGGAGCTGCATTCCTCAAAGAAGTCTAGGATTGTTAGACTGTTTGAGAAGACTGACTTGGAGGGTCAGTATAAAGGTTGTAATTCAAGGTTTGAATTAGTGAAATCCTTCAAGGTGAAGGGACTAGACGTAGCCTCGTTAACGGTGAAACAGTATAAAAACTGAGTTTTATTTTTACTTTTTATCCGCTACTAACTCTGTTTTTAATTATACATCAAGTTTTGTTTTAAAAGTTTAAAAACAGGAAAAGTATTCAAGTTAAGTCAAACACAAATCAACCCCCCTTCTCGTGTTTGCACCTTCAATTGGCATCAAAGCTCGGTCTCAAGGCTGAGCACTTAATAGTGTTTGAGGAAAGGTCCAAGGGGTTCAACATGGCAGAATCCAGAGAAGAATTGGGAGGCAACATCAACAGACCACCACTGTTTGATGGAGAAAGGTTTGAGTATTGGAAGGACAGAATGAGAAGTTTTGTCATATCTCAAGATCCTGAACTATGGAAGATGATAGTGAAAGGATACACTGCACCTATCTCGTGTTTTTAATTATACATCAATTTTTGTTTTAAAAGTATAAAAAAAGGAAAAGTATTCAAGTTAAGTCAAACACAATTCAACCCCCCCTTCTCGTGTTTGCACCTTCATGTTAGACTTAATAGGTCTCTTATCTTTCCCAGATTTTATCATAGGACAAGACAATTTAGAATGACCCTTTTTATCACAAATAATACACAAAACATTAGAATGAGCAAATTTAATTTCAGCAACAGTTTCAGTAAAACTTATTCCTCTCTTACCATTGTTACTGATTCCATAAATCATGGAAGCATACTTACTTCTTTCCATACCATTTGCAATAAAGTTTTGAAAAGCTTTTTCATGCATATCAGATTCACAAACAGTATTAGAAGTAGAGCAAATATTACTTTTGAGATTTAGATTTTTAGAATTGAGTATGGCAACTTCAATTTGAAAATTAGTGTTTTCAGTTGCAAACTCAGCATTCTAATTCTTTAAAATTTGTACTTCTTTGGTTAGAATTTTCTTTTCTTCCCTAAGAGTTTTTAGTTTTAAAGACATCTTGTTGTTGGCATTTAGAAAGTCTTTAAGAGCAGTAATTAATTCAGATCTAGTAAGGTCAGAGAATACCTCTTTGTTTTCATCTTCTGAATCAGTTTCAGAGTCTGTGCCAGAACTTGAGTTGGTATGTGCCATCAGAGACAATATTGTTTCCTCTGATGTGCTTCTAGTCTTGCCGGAATGAATGATTTGTCCATTCTTCTTACCTTCTTCTTTTCTTCCAGAGCTAGTACCTTTATGGAGTCCAGAGGCAAACTTGATGTGAGCCATCATAGCTGTTTCTGCCTCTTCATCATCAGATGATTCCTCTTCTGAGTCAGATGCATCCCATGTTGCCATCAGATCATTCTTCTTGAATATGGAACCTTTCTTGTGATGCTTTCCTTTCTCCATGTTTGGACATTCTGACTTGATATGTCCAGGTTCATTGCATCCATAGTAGATGATGCTTTTCTTGTCAGCTTCTTCTTTTCCTCTGTTGGAGTATTTGCCATTTTTCCTGGGAGCTTTCTTTTTTCTATTTTGCTACATCTTTGCAACCTGCTTGGTTATGTAAGCAAGATCATCATCTTCACTATCACTATCCTCTGATTCTGATACAACCTTTGCAGCTTTCTTCTGTTTTGACTTAAGGGCTAAAGTTTTCTTCTTCTTTGGTTCATCTACATTCAGCTCTATTTCATTAGACCTAAGGGAGCTGATCAGATCTTCAAGCCTCAAGGTATTCAGATCTCTGGCTTCCTGTACTGCAGTAACCTTTGGTCTCCATTTGGCTGGTAAGCTTCTGAGGATCTTCTTTACATGATCTACAGTGGTGTAGCTTTTCTTTAATACTTTTAAACCTAACACCAGAGTCTGGAATCTGCAGAACATTGCTTCAATGTCTTCATCCTCTTCCGTCTTGAACATCCCATACTGTTTGAACAGTATGTTTGCCTTTGCCTCTTGAACCTGTTGACTTCCTTCATAGGTCAGAACCAAATTGTCATAGATGCTTTTTGTTGTTTCCTTGTTGGTGCATCTATCAAATTCTTTAAATGTGATAACATTGATCATGATGGTTATGGACTTGTGATGCAGCTTGTATAACTTCTTCTGGTTGGGATTCATATCTTCTACATCCAATTCTTGACCAGTTTCATCTCCTGGTGTAGTAGGTGCAGTATATCCTTTGATTACCAAGGTCCAGATCAGGATCTTGGGAGATGAAGAAGCTTCTCAATCTGTCCTTCCAGTATTCAAAGTGTTCTCCATCAAACAGTGGTGGCCTGTTGATGTTGCCTCCAAATTCTTCTTTGGATTCTGACATGTTGAACCCCCTTGCACCTTTCCTCAAACACTGTTAAGTGCTCAGCCTTGAGACCGAGCTCTGATGGCAATTGAAGGTGCAAACACGAGAAAGGGGGTTGAATTGTGTTTGTACTACTTGAATTCTTTTTCTATTTTTGATGATTATTTGAAATCTGAAATATAATCAAGTAGAGTTAACATCGAATAAAGTAAAATAAACAACACAAGGATTTATCCACGTCTTTTGATCTAGATCATGCTATCTTCTGATCTAGACAATGTCTTCTGATCTGGACCATGTTCTCTTCTGGACTATGTTTCCTTCTAATCTGGACCATGTCTCCTTATGGACCAAGTATTTTTCTTATCTGAACCATGAGTGATATCCTCTGATGATGTCATTGATTCTTCCCTTTGAGCATATCCTCTGATTGATGATATCCTCTGATTTTGCCTTTGATGACATCCTCTGATTCTTGCTTCTGATGGGATCCTCTGATTGATGATATCCTCTGATTTTCGCCTTTGATGACATCCTCTGATTTATGATATCCTCTAATTTTTTACTTTCATGATATCCTCTAATTTTTCCTCCTGATGGGATCTTCTGATGATATCCTCTAGTATCCTCTGATGACATCTTCTGGTATCCTCTGGAGGTATGCTCTGGTGATATCTTCTGGTATCCTCTGGAGGTATCCTTTGGGTGATATCTTCTAGTATCCTCTAGAGGTATCCTCTGGTGACATTTTCTAGCTTTATCTTTTGGAGGTATCCTCTGGTGACTTTATCCTTTGGTGAAGTCGTCCTCTGTTGACATCCTCTAGTGACGTCATCTTCTGGTTTCTGCTTCTGGTGACGTCATCTTCTGATTTTTGCATTCTTCTTTGAAGTCAAATATATCATTTTCATAAAATACTTTTGTTAACATCAAAACTTTAAGTGAAAGAAGCAACTTGGTTCCAACAATCTCCCCCTTTTTGATGATGACAAAACTTGTATTTTTGATAACTAATTTTCTTTCTATTTCTTTTACTCCCCCTAAGATTAAGCTTCATTTTGTATATTTCTCCCCCTAAGTCTAATACCCCAAATTTTCTTCTTTATCAAATATATTTCTCCCTCTTTTGTCATCAGACAAAAAGGAATGAAGGAGATCGTCTGTTTTTTATTTTTTGTTTTTCATCTTCTGCTCTTATTTTTTTTAAATAACGTGAATATAACGTAATACAAGAAAACAAAATAAAACAAAAAGAAACTAATTAAACTATTAGTTAGAAATGAAGGTAAGGTTTAGGTTTTTCTTGATGAAGTCAAACCTATCTTCAGGTAGTGGTTGGGTGAATATGTCAACCCATTGGTGATCAGTGTCTACAAACTGAATATTGAGTACCCCTTTTTGAACAAAGTCTCTGATGAAGTGATGTTTGATCAACTTTTTGGCCTGAATCATCCTTTTCAAGTGAGCAGGTAGGGTGCATTGGGGTAGCCATAGGTTTGCAATCACTCATCTTAAACTTCTTGAGAAGCTCTTTTGTATATGTTGTTTGATGAATGAATATACCTTTTTGACTTTGCTGAATTTGTATCCCTAGGAAGAACTTAAGTTCTCCCATCATGCTCATTTGAAATTCATGCTGCATCAATTTAGAAAATTTTTGGCAAAGAGTGCCATTAGTAGATCTAAAGATAATATCATCAACATAAACTTGAATAATAAGAATATCATCTTCTATTGACTTTCTGAAAAGTGTATTGTCTACTTGTCCTCTTTCAAAGTTATTTTTTAAGCAAGAAGTTACTAAGTCTATCATACCATGCCCTAAGTGCTTGTTTTAAACCATATAAAGATTTTTTTAAGTTTAAAAACATGATTTGGAAATTCAGAAGTTTCAAAACTTGGGGGTTGCTTAACATAGACTTCTTCACTTATATAATCATTTAGAAAAGCGCTTTTAAGATCCATTTGAAATAATGTAATGTTATTATAAGCAGCAAAGGAAAGTAGGATACGAATAGCTTCTAACCTAGCAACTAGAGCAAATGTCTCAGTATAGTCAATACCTTCTTGCTGACTGTAGCCTTGTGCAACAAGTCGTGCCTTGTTTCTGACAACTTCACCTTTTCCATTTAGCTTGTTTCTGAAGACACACTTGGTTCCAATAATGTTCTTTTGTGGTCTTGGTACTAGATCCCAAACAACATTCCTTCTGACTTATCTTCAGATTCATCTGTTGAAGATTTGTTGTGTTCTTGCTTGTATCTTCTGCTTTTTCAAGTTCTTTTGCCTGCATCAGCTTCCTCTAGTTCTAGTAAACCTGCACTATCATCATTTTGCTTTGACTTTTCAAGGTCAAGCTATTTGTGATATAACATAATACAAGTCATATAATTTAAGAATGAAATCAATAGAACCAAAACATCAATTATGTTTCTGGTAGTTTCTGCTTGTTTCTGCTGGTATGCAATTTTGAAACTACTGGTATGTTGTTTCTGCTGAAATGTTCAAATTATGTGGATCACCTGGTTCCTCTAAATGTTTAAGAATCTGCAAAATACTTATCTAGCTTTGATTTTTAAGATCAAGCTTCTTGTTATCACAGTAAACATAGTATCAAAACAATAATAATATTTAAAGAAAGATATAACCTATATCTCAACAGTTTTAGTTTCATTCTGAAAATCCTCTTATTTCTGGTTTTCAGATTCTGAATCTGCATATTATGATATTCGAGGGTCTGGATGAAGGGCTTTGAATTCCCATCCAGGTTTGTAGTCTTGATGAATTTCACTGAAGTGTTCAAAGAAGTCTCCTGATTCTGATTGTTAATCTGACACTTCTCTTTCTGCTGATATATTAGGTTCCTCTAATAATTCTGGAAGTTATGATAATTCTGATTCTTCTAGTAGTTCAAGTTTCGTTGATATGTGTGATTTCTCTGTCTGTTTTGATTTTGTTGATATGTGTGATTTCTCTGTCTGTTTTGATATTTCTTGTTTTCATATGGTTTTGGTTCTGATAGGTATTGTGTTGACTTGTTCTTCTTCCACCAGAGTCAATTGGCTTCTATTTGGTAGATGTTGGAACATAGACCTTTTTCCCTTCATATATTGCCAGCATCCATTGACCAGGCACCATGACTGGTATTTCAATTTGGTTGCTAAGAACATCTACAACGTAAACAATTTTATCTTTTGGTACCCAAATCTGGTTGGGTCTAGGTTTGTTAGTCTTGAAAGGTTTCTTGTCTTTCCTTGATTTTATCATAGGACAAGACAATTTTGAGTGACCTTTCTTAGCATAAACAACACACAAAACATCAGAGGAAATAGGTTTAGTTACAGTTACAGATTCATCAAATCTTATGCATCTTTTACCATTATTACTAACTCCATAGATCATAGAAGCATATTTGCTTCTTTCCATACCATTAGCAATAAAATCTTGTAATACTTGTTCATGCATATCAGAATTACATACAGTATTTTCACTTGATGTTGAACAAAGATTACTTTTTAGAGTTAGGTTTTCAGCCTTAAGTTTAGAAATATCAGTTTTAAGAGTTGCATTTTCTGTTTTACATTCTACATTTTGATTCTTTAAAACAATAACTTCTTTTGTTAGAAATGTATTTTCTTTCCTATGTATTTTCAGTCCTAAAGACAGTTTGTTATTGACATTTATAATATCATTCATTGCAGTAATTAAATCAGATCGGGTGAGTTCAGAAAATACCTCTTTTTCTTCATTCGGTGATTCACTTCCAGAATCAGAGTCTGTGTTGGATCCAGAGGTAGTGTTGGTGTGAGCCATCAAAGCCAATTCTGCTTCTTCATCTTCTGATTCACTTCCAGAGTCAGATTTTTTGTTGGATCCAGAGGCAGAATGAGTGTGAGCCATCTGATCCAGTTCTGCTTCTTCATCTTCTGATTTTCTTCCAGAGTTAGAATATGTGTTGGATCTAGAGGCGGAAAGAGTGTGAGCCATCAGAGCCAGTTCTGCTTCTTCATCTTCTGATTTTCTTCCAGAGTCAACAACTGTGTGGGATCCAGAGGTAGAATTGACGTGAGCCATCATAGCTAATTCTGCTTTTTCATCATCAGACGATTCAACAGAATCATCCAGTATTTCCACTCTTTTACTTCATCTGCTGATTTGCTTCCAGGGTCAGAAACTGTGGGGGATCTAGAGGCAGAATTGATGTGAGCCATCATAGCAAATTCTTCTTCTTCATCATCAGAAGATTCATCAAAATCATCCCATGTAGCCATCTAATTCTTCTTGGGTATGGAGTCTTTCTTCTAGTGTTTTCCTTTCTCTAGGTTTGAACATTCTGACTTGATGTGCCCAGGTTCATTGCGTCCATAGCAGATGATACTTTTCTTGTCATGTTCATCCTTTCCTCTGTTGGAATGCTTGGAACACCTCTGTGGAAACTTCTTCTTTCTGTTGTGCCACATCTTCAGAACTTTTTCTGGTTATGAAGGCAATCTCTTCTTCCTCTAATTTCTAATCATCAGAATCACTATCTTCTGATTCTGCTTCTGCTTTTAGAACTTTCTTCTGCTTGGTTTTCAAAGCTAGGGTTTTGTTCTTCTTCTTAGGCTCATCTTCTTCAAACTCAATTTCATGTGATTTGAGGGAACTGATTAATTCTTCTAGCTTCAGAGTATTCAGATCCTTAGCTTCCTGAATAGTAGTGATCTTTGGTCTCCACTTGGTTGGCAAGCTTCTAAGAATTTTCTTCACGTGGTCAGCAGTAGCGTAGCTTTTCTTGAGTACCTTTAATCCTGAAACCAGAGTCTGGAATCTGGAAAACATTGCTTCAATGTCTTCATCTTCTTCCATCTTGAACAACTCGTACTTTTTGACTAGGATGTTTGCCTTTGCTTCTTGAACCTGCTTGCTTCCTTCATAAGTCAGAGTCAGACTATCATAGATGCTCTTTGCTATCACTTTGTTGGTGCACTTGTCGAATTCCTTGAATGTGATTGCATTGATCATGAACGTTCTGGATTTGTGATGCATCTTGTACATCTTCTTCTGGTCAGCATCCATATCTTTTCTGGGAATTTCAACACCATCAGCATCCTCTAGAGCAGTATAGCCATCTTCTACCAAGTCCCAAAGTTCAGATCTTGTGAAATAAAGAAACTCCTCAGCCTGTCCTTCCAGTACTCGAACCGTTCCCCATCAAACAAAGGTGGTTTGTTGATGTTTCCTCCAACAGCTTCTTCATTGAATCCAGACATGTTGAACCCTTGGATCTTTCCTCAAACACTGTAAAGTGCTCAGCCTTGAGACCGAGCTCTAATGCCAATTGAAGGTGCAAACACGAGAAATGGGGGGGTTGAATTGTGTTTTCTAAACTTAAATTACTTGATGAATAAATAATTAGATTCAATAGCGGATAATAACAACATAAGAACACAACGATTTATCCTGGTTCACCATTAACTTGGCTACATCCAGTCCCTTCATTACGAAGGCTTTAATCCACTAATTCAAAACACTTTGAATTACAGCACCTGACCCTCAAAGCCAATCTTCCCAAACAATCTGACAACCCCATATTTTTTAGGAACAACCACACCTTGACCCTACAAGTCAAGTCTTCCCAAACAATCTGACAACCCCAAACTTTTGAGGAACAATAACAGCACCTTGACCCTACAAGTCAAGTCTTCTCCTACCAATCTGACAACCCTAGATTAAAGAAGGAATCTACACCACTATTGGGTTTGATTACAAGGATTTGGAACTTTGCAATGTTGCTTCTGGATAGCTGATTGTTGCACTATTTCTCACTCTCGAAAAATCACTTAGAGAATATTTCTTTTGCACTCAAGTGTTTCTCTCTTTTGAATCCTCGGATGACTTGAATTGAAGCTTGAGTTATGTGTTTTTCGATTTCTTTGAACTATAAGATGAATCTGGATTTTACGCTCGAGTTCTTCTTCCTTATTAATGCTTTCTTCTACTCCCTGAAGCCTCCTTTTATAGATGAGATATTGGCTTTGTCCAAGCTTAATTTCGAGATGTTTCTTGCTTAGATTTCCTTTGAAAATTCTTTTGACCGATTCTGTTTCTTTTTAATTTTAAACTGAATCTTCTTTGCTCAGATCTCCTTCGAATTTTCACCAGGTCTTCTTTGATTTTTTAAATCAAATCTTCTTAAAACTTCGATCAGATCTCCTTCAAAATTCAATCAAGTCATCTTCGAATTTTAATCAAGTATTCTATAAATCTGAATCACGTTTTAAATCTCGACAGTGTGATCTTCTGATCTGGATCTAGTCTGGACCATGTATTCTGATCTAGATCATGCTATCTTCTGATCTGGACCATGTTATCTTCTGGACTATGTTTCCTTCTGATCTGGACCATGTCTCCTTCTAGACCAAGTATTCTTCTGATCTGAACCATGAGTGATATCCTCTGAGGATATCATTGATTCTTCCCTCTAATAATATCCTCTGATTGATGATATCCTCTGATTTTGCCTTTGATGACATCCTCTAATTCTTGCTTCTGATGGGATCATTTGATTGATGATATCCTATGATTTTCGCCTTTGATGACATCCTCTGATTTATGATATCCTCTGATTTTTACCTTTGATGACATCTTCTGATTTTTGCTTCTGATGGGATCCTCTGATGACATCTTCTATCCTCTGGTGATATCTTCTAATATCCTCTAGAGGTATCCTTTGGTGATATCTTCTGGTATCCTCTGGTGATATCTTCTAGTATCCTCTGGTGATATTTTCTGGCTTTATCTTCTAGAGGTATCCTCTGGTGACTTTATCCTCTGGTGGTATCCTCTGGTGACGTCATCTTCTGGTTTCTGCTTCTGGTGACGTCATCTTTTGATTTTTGCATTCTTCTTCGAAGTCAAATATATTATTTTCATAAAATACTTTTGTAAACAACAAAACTTTAAGTGAAAGAACCAACTTGGTTCCAACAATCTATATTCAGGAAGACCAATCCTTTTTCTATTGAAAACATCAGAAGTATTTGAAGTAAAATATTCCACCACTGAATGTTAACAATGTGAAGTCCCAAATTAGCAATTTTGTTCGCTCATTAATTCCCTTCTATAAAAATATGAGATATAATAAAACATTTTTTAACCATCTCGAGACAATTAAACCATCCATTTCGAATAGACCAAGGAACAAGACTAGTAATCCTAAAAGTCAAATTTGTCAATTGCGGATTAGATTCATTCCATAGAGATCACCACATATTCTTTTTCATTGTTTCAATAGCAACCATAACTCTCATTAGTTCAACATGTAGTGTAATTGTAATCCTTAAATTCACAGCTAAACAACCCAAGGAAGCAGTGGAGTTGTCCTTAAATATACCTCCACAAGCAGTAGAACATCCAGATGGAGCTCCATTAGTATTACATTTAATTCAATACTCCATGGGGGAATACCAAATCACTTCATTGATGATAAACACTTTAGGAGGATGAGTTCTTACTTGAAAGGACTTGAGAATTTGAAATTCTTACATAGAGTTGGAGATTGTGGTAGAAGTGTGATTGCCAAATAAAGATACATTAGCAATAATTATATTAATGACAGCGTGAAAAACAAGACTCTTGCCATCAAATCGAGCTTGATTACAGCAATACCAAATAATATCAATAGTAAAGATCATTCTAAACAAAATAATATCTCTACATTAATGAGACTAACCTTTTCCATATATGACAAGTAGATTTTGAACTGAGCTAATATCAATTTGAGAGTGAACAATAGAGCTTAACCAAAACCAAATCCTAGTAGCAAAAGAGTAGGTTAAAGATAAGATGAGTTCTAGTCTCAATTGCACACTAGCATAGCTCACATTTTGACACTATTTGACAACCTCGAGTGATTAAATTAACATCAATACGCATCTTGCTATTCATCAATCTCCAAAACCTGAGAGACTTGGAAGGAGGAATATTATTAGGCCAAATAGTTTTGGCCCAAAGAATATGTTATCCTAATTGCTTGAAGAATAGATTAGTGTTCTTAAAACTTAAAACTCCTGAATTGTTTAATCTCCAAACCAGATGATCCTCACAATCAAAATGAGGAATAATAGTATTAGCAAGCAAGTCAATCAACTAAGGATAATTATGTAAGAGAATAGAATGAACTTTCTAATGGTTATCTTGAATGAAATGATTGACAGTGGAATGAAGATGAAGTTGTTTGTCCTCATCAATGTTAATAATAGAAGCCAAAGAATCTTTCAACCAAGTGTCGACCTAGAATTTATTTTAGTCATTCTTACCAAGTTGCCATTTGTTGTTCTTGTATATAGCAGGTAGCTTAGTTCTAAGAGTAGTCCACATGGAGGAGTTAATATGATATTTAATATGTCCATGCCTTCGAAAGAACCGACCTTTGAGAAAAATAGCCTAATGTTGACTAGAAGTAACTAAGTCCCAAGCAATCATAATAATGGCAGCATTGTTAATGTATCTCAAAGATCTAAATCCAAGACCACTTTCATTAAGAGGATGCCAAATTTTATGCCAGGAAATAGTAACCAATTTTCTATGCTCAATATTGCCATACCAAATGAAATTCCTAAACCATTTATCTATATCCTTGAGAAAAGAAATCCTCCAAGAATAACAAATGAATGATACTTTTCACCAATTGAATCCTACCTGCCATAAAGAGGAGATAGGATTTCCAAGTTGCAAGTTTAGCCTTTATTCGATCAGCAATAGAATATTAAAAAGAACTTTAGGCTTTCCCTTGAAAATATGTATTCCATGATACATGCAAGGGAGAGAACCAATAGAAAACCTACGCAAAACAACTATGATATTTTGTCCTATAATAGAAACAAATCCAATTTTAATGGTAGATTTATTAGGATTAACCTGTTGATCAGAGATATTGGCATATCGATCAAAGAGACTTTGTATATTTTTAACATTGGAAAGAGAGGTGTTCATTGACATGCATAACATGGAAATGAACAAAAATACTTCTAAGACCATTCATCAAAGATAGGGAGTCATCATCAACCAAATTAGATATAGCTTTGCTAAGAACCTCTTCAAGCATGAAAAATAGAAGAAGAAATAATATATCCCCTTGCCTAACCCCTCTTTGCCAAGAAACGATAGCAGCGAACATGCAATTAACATATATGGAAAGCTTAGTAGACTTCAGGATGATTCTAATCCGACAAAAAAACTTATCGAAACCAAAAACCTGAAAAATTTTGATAAAGAATGTTGAATCTATAGTGTCAAAAGATTTTCGTATATCAATCTTGAAGACCAAATTTCCATCAAGTGTTCTAGTATGAAGCATATTAATAGCTTCTGAAGTGAGACATAATAAAATCACCAATATATCTACCTTGAATGACACCCCTTTAATGAGGAGAGATGATATTAGGCATCATTTTGGCCAGCTTGCCAACAAGAACTTTAGTAATAATTTTGAATTTGAAGTTAGCAATGGTAATGGGTCTATAATGCTCCATTTTACTAGGATTAATAATCTTAAGAATTAGCACAACAACATTGGAGTTATAACTATGAAGAATTCAATCATGGACAAATAATTGATGAACATCCTAGAAAGCATCATGAACAACCACATCCCAATACTTTTGAAAGAAATAAGCACCAACACCATCAGGTCTTAGAGCACTGTCAGGATTCATCCTAAAAATATCATTTTTAACTTCTTCAAAGCTAGGTAGATTAGTAAGCATTATTCATAGAATTATCCAAGAGATGAGGGATTGTGTCTTTAATCAAACCATTATCCACACAACTATTGTTAGAATTGAAGATATCTTCAAAATAAGAAACAAACCTAGCTTCTATATCCATAGGGTCCTAAATCAAGACATCATTATGAATAATGCTATAAATATTCTTGTAGGCATATATGATTTTGATTGTTTTATGGAAGAAGGTTATGTTCCTATCACCATTTAAATGCCATTTAATGTTAGCTTTTTTATGCCAATATTGCTCCTCCAAATTAAGATCTCCATTCACTTCCATTTGTGCTTGTCACTCCTTATTCAATAAATCATCTGAAAGACCAAGGGAATCAATAGCATTTTGAATGCTATTCAGAATGATAACTGCAACTTGAACTCTTTGCTGGATGTTACCAAAAACTTTTTTATTCCAAATTTTAAGCTTTGATTTAAGAAGATTCAATTTTTGATTAAGCACAAACATGAGGCAATACGTAACCTGCTTCTTCCAAGTATTTTTCACTACATTGATATAGTCATGATGCGAAGCCCACATCCTTATAAACTTAAATGAAGATATGTGTCTACCTTCAATTGATATGAAACTCCAACATGATGAGATAATAATCAGAATTAGCTTTTGTGATAGTAAGTCAAGAGCTAACATTCCAAGAATCCAGCCATCTCTAATTGCAAACTACCTTGTCTAATCTCTTTTTATTATGTGCTCGACGTCTTCTACAATTAGACCAAGTGTATTGAGAACCATTAGTGGGCAGATAAATAAAAGAATTACAATAAGTTCAATTTTGAAAAATCCTCCATAGGCAATCTTGAAAAGAGGGACTATATCCTCCATATGTATGAGCTCCCAAAATAGTATTGAAATCAGACCAAGGAATATTGTATTTATTTCTCTCATTAGTAATACGAGACTATCGTGGCCTAAAATTTCGGTTTTTTCTGGAATTCAATGAAGTTGCCTCCAAAATTTATTTTAAAATAGGAAAAATATTGGAAAACCCTTGATAATAAGAAATAAAAAAGGGTCTTTGAAACCAAAATTTGAGTTTGGGAGTTGATTAAGCGTATGGAAGGTATTAGCACCCTACAACAACCGTTACAATATGGTTACCTATAATTAATTATGTAAAATTAATATCAACTTAAATATATTTATTTATCTGTATTATTAAATATGAATATCAATTATTTTTTGAAGGTGATTTTGAAATAAATGTGTGCTTAAGAAAGAGAGAAAACAAATTTATTAATGTGCTTGACAAGAGTGTGATCTTGCTTCTACGTATCTCCCGATGCGATGGAGAAATCAAAGCTATGTAGTTCTGGAGCTTGCTTGATTTGAATAATTATTTTGAAATGCGAGTTTTAGGAGAAATCAGGTGTTTTCTGATCGTAAGTTCTGATGTCTTTTTCAGGCGTTTCCTGATCACTCGAGGGTGTACTGCGGAAAGGAAGCTTGATTTCTTAGACTCTTTTATTTACCCATTGTTGATAGGGTTCTTTTGTGATGCAACTTCTACATCCGAGTATTCTTCCTTTTCTAATGATTACTTCCCAAGCTCGACTTTTCCTTTGCAACATCAGTGAGTCTACTATACATGTATTGTGCAAAACAAAAGCTTCCAACAACTTATCATCTGGTTTCTCCAACATAGGGTAGCCAAGCTGTCTCAGAGCTACCGTCGGAGAGCCAAAACATCTATAAAAGTACCCCCATTCTTTTTTAACGGCTAAATCTTGTGCCTTTTTCTCTAGATATTTTCTTGAAAAACCCTGAAAATAGCTCATTTTTCCTTTTTTTTACTTGTCAATGCTTTTATGTCAATTTTCAACACCTCAGCAATTGTGCTCATATTCGAGGGTTGTCTAGTACATCTTTAAGGATTTCCTTTCACTAGGGAGTAACCCAATATTCGTTTGCATTCTTCCAATATTTGAGTTAGTGCCGTGAGGGCCCCTGTCTGCACATTTACTGTCAAAACGTTTAGGATTTTCCCATATTTATTAAAGAAACTCTCACGTTGTATGGTTTTCATTTGATTGCTCATGTCCTTAAACTTTTCAAATCAGGTTGCTTGAACTTTAAATGTAAAGTTTTTCTTTTTTTCCAATCCCATTATCCACTCAACACGTGACTAAGGTTCGTATGATTCCCCAAAAATCATGAAAATTTATGCAAAATGCCATTATGTTTTATTTTTCCTTAGAGTAACAAAAAATGTAGGAAAATTATTGTGAGTATACATATATATATATATATAATGTTTTGAATGTACGAGGTATTTTTTTTTGTTGCTTATATGGATATTCTTATGATGAAAGGGTTTATTGACTTATGTAGCGAAACTCTCACAAGGGTGGCTCTATGGTTCTAATCGCGGTTCCTAGAGCCAATAATCCTATTTTGGGATATTGTCAACAACAATAGGTAAACTATTTGGAGTGACCATAACCTTAATAGGATGAAACTCTATGTAAGATTTCATTTTAACCAAACAATATGTACATCCAAAAGCCTACCACTACGCAATCTCATAAGTGTGTGTCTTAGTAAAAGTGTAGAGTGTGGAATAAGCATAATTCAATAGCTCCATAATGCTAATAAAACATATATACATATACAAAATAAATAAATAAATAAATAAAATAATCTACTAGCTTAAAAGAATATTATAATGACAGCTAATACTTATTAAGAAATAAGAAACACATAAAGTAATCGAAAATGAAAATCATACAAATATAGAAAATTATAAAAATTATGCACAATTAATTATGTTAGACTTGACTCTCTAAGGGTCCCTAGTGGAGTCACCAGCTGTCGTGGCATAAAATTTCGAGTTTTTCTCGAATTCAATGGAGTCGCCACCAAAATTTCTTTAAATAGGAAAAATATTGGGAAACCCTTGAAAATAAAAAATAAAAAATTAAAAAATGGTCTTTGAAACCAAATTTTGAGTTTGGTAGTCGATTATGCGTAGGGAAGGTATTAGAACCCTACAACATCCGTTACAAAACGGTTACCTATAATTAATTGTGCAAAATTAATATTAACTTAAATATATTTATTTCTCCTTATTATTAAATATGAATATAATTATTTATTGAAGGTGATTTTGAATGTGTGCTTAAGAAAGAGAGGGAAAAAAATTATTAATGTTCTTGACAAGAGTGTGATCTTGCTCCTACGTATCTCCCAGTGTGATGGAGAAATAAAAGCTACGTAATTCTTGGGTAAAAAATACGGATGTGTTGATTGTTTTTAAAAAAAAAATTATTTTTTTTTTATAAAAAAAGTTGTTTTGTCGAAAAAAATATATGAGCTTGTTTGATTTGAATACTTATTTTGAAATGCAAGTTTTATGACTATCAAGGTGTACAACTCGTGTCTCAAAAACTCAACGAGTAAAAAGATATCTCATCTGGTTAACCATTTTAAGAATATTTTATATTATTTTCAATCTTAAAATTGAGTTTTAAAACCACCAAGTGGTAAAACTTGTGCCTTAAACACTCAAAAATTAAAAAGATGTCACAATTTATGTCCTAAAAGATTAATAAGCTGTCATATCTAATTAATCAATTTATAAAAAAAACATTTTCATTTGTTTAATATAGAAGGAGTTTTTAAAACTAAATGGTCCTAATAAGTGTCTTAATAACTCGAAGAACTAAAAAACGTAGTATCAAATTAATCATTTTAAGACAATTTGATTAGATTAAAATAATAAATTAATTATAGATAAGACCACTAAAAAAACAAATAATAGGCCCCTGTGTTTAAGATTTTTTAAAAAAAAAATGATTTTTCTTCATATTTTTTAAGAATAATAGAATTTTTTTAGACTCGTTTGTTATCAAAAAGTAATTTTGACATTTTATAACTTAGGTATTCATTATTAAATATTTTTAATATGATAAAAATCACATCTTTTAAAGAAAGTATATTTCAAAAATGTTCATCTTAATCAGAGGATGCCACCAGAGGATACCTCCAGAGGATGCCACCAGAGGATGTCACCAGAGGATGTCACAAGAGCATGTCACCAGAGGATACCTCCAGAAGATATCACCAAAGGATATCACTATAGGATATCACCAGAGGCAAAAATCAAAGGATATCATCAGAGGGAAAAATTAGAGGATATCATCAGAGGCAAAAATCAGAGGATATCATCAGAGACAAAAATTAGAGGGTATCATCAGAGGCAAAAATCAGAGGATATCATCAGAGGCAAAAATCAGAGGATACCTTAAGAGGCAGGAATCAGAGGACATCATCAGAGGATACCATCTGAGGCAAACATCAGAGTATCAAAGAAGACATGGTCAAGATTCATATAAGTTTTGATTCAAATTCGAAGAAGACTTGATTGAAATTTGAAGAAGATCTAATCAAAATTTGAAGACGATCTAATCAAAATTTGAAGAAGATTAAATTTAAATCATAAGAAGATTTTGTTCAAATTTAAAAAGGAACATAATCAAGTTGAAAAATTTACAAGAAATCTGAACAAAATACAATTCGAAATTAAACTTGGACCAAGTAGAAGCCCAAATCTCAATTATAAATAGATACTCTAGGCTGAAGAAGAAATTATCGAAAAACAAAAGAGAGTAGAAGAACTCAAGCTTAAAATCCAAATTCGTCTTAGAGTTCAAAGAAAGAAACACTTGTGGGAAAGAGAATATTTTCTAAGTGTTCTTTTCTTAGAGTGTGAGAGTCATTGTTATAATCGGCTTTCCAGAAGCAATTACTCAAGTTCCAAACCTTTGTTTCCAACTCGATAGTTGTGTAAGTTCCTTCTTCAATCTGGGATTGTCAGATTGGTAGGAGAAGACTTTGCTTGTAGGGTCAAGGTCGTGTAAGTTCCTTCTTCAATCTGGGGTTGTCAGATTGGTAGGAGAAGACTTGGCTTGTATGGTCAAGGTGTTGTTGTTTCTCAAAAAGATGGGGCTGTCAGGCTATTTGGGAAGACTAGCTTGGAGGGTCACGTGTTGTGTAATTAAAAGTGTTTGAATTAGTGGATTAAATCCTTCTGAATGAGGGGACTGGTGAACCAGGATAAATCTATGTGTCCAAATACTTATGCTTTTATTATTCGTTGCTGCTGAATCTAATTTCTTCTTCTCCAAGTAATTTATATCAACTTTCATCAAATCAGCAAAAAGTATTCAACTTTGGCAAACACAATTCAACCCCCTTCTCGTGTTTGCACCTTCATCCCTTTCCCTTGGCGAGTCTTTACCTTTAACTGCTGGCCAAATTTTCCAGACTCTCTCTTTTGTTGCCATTTAGTCTGCCTCTCCTCTTATACCTTCTTTAAATTATCTTCAACAATGTAGCTCTTGTGTACAAGAGTAGAATAGTTAGTAAGCTCCATACAGCCTATGTTCCCTCTGATTCCAGACCTTAATCCTCACTCAAACTGGTTTATCTTCCATTCTTCAGTGGGAGCATACGGAGCATGTGGGGAAAATCTGGCCAGTTCTTCAAACTTAGCAACATACTCTGCAACAGACATGTCTCCTTGTTGTAGGTGCACAAACTCCAACTCCTTTTGTCTAAAAGCACTTTTTGGATAGTACTTGTTCAAAAAGGCCACCTCAAAGTGTTCCCAATTCATATGGGTTCCTTGAGTCTGAAGATAAGTCCTTGCACTCCTCCACCAATACTCTACCCAACCCTGTTGGAACCAAGTTGGTTTTATGCTTAAAGTTTTGATGATAACAAAAGTATTTTATGAAAATAATATATTTGACTTCAAAGAGTGGAGGATGCCACCAGAGGATGTCACCAGAGGATACCTCCAGAGGATGCCACCAGAATATACCACCAGAGGATACCTCCAGAGGATGCCACAAGAGGATATCATCAGAGGATGTCACTAGAGGATATCACTAGAGGATATCACCAGAGGATGTCACCAGAACATACCTCTAGAGGATATCACCAGAGGATCCCACCAGAGGCAAAAATTAGAGGATATCATTCGAGGCAAAAATCAGAGGATATCATCCGAAACAAAAATCAGATGATATCATCAAAGGCAAAAATCAGAGGAAATCATCTGAGGCAAAAATTAGAGGATATCATCCGAGGCAAAAATTAGAGGATACCTTCAGATGATACCTAATGAGGGGCATGGTATGATAGACTTAGTAACTTCTTGCTTAAAAATAACTTTGAAAGAGGACAAGTAGACAATACACTTTTTAGAAAATCAATAGAAGATGACATTCTTATTATTCAACTTTATGTTGATGACATTATTTTTGGATCTACTAATGGCACTCTTTGCCAAGAATTTTCTCAATTAATGCAGCATGAATTTCAAATGAGTATGATGGGAGACCTTAAGTTCTTCTTAGGGATTTAAATTCAACAAAGTCAAAAAGGTATATACATTCATCAAACTAAATATACAAATGAGTTTCTCAAGAAGTTTAAGATGAATGATTGCAAACATATGGCTACACCAATGCACCCTGCTTGCTCACTTGAAAAAGATGATTCAGGCCAAAAAGTTGATCAAAAACCTATAGAGGAATGATAGGATCTCTACTTTACCTCACTGCTTCTAGACCTGACACTATGTTTAGTGTGTGTGTATGTGCAAGATTTCAATCTGACCCTAGGGAATCACATTTAACTACTGTTAAGATAATCCTTAGATACCTAAAAGGCACTACCAACCTTACCTTGTTCTACAAGAAATCTCCTAAGTAAAAACATAGTGGATACTATGACTCTGACTATGTTGGAGATAAACTTGAGAGAAATAGCACAAGTGGAAACTACACTTTTTTAGGTGACAACTTAATATCCTGGTCAAGTAAGAGACAAAACACAATTGCAATGTCAACAGCAGAGGCTGAGTACATTTCAGCAACTAGATGCATTTCTCAACTCATTTGGATGAAACATCAGCTGGAAGACTACAAAATCCTGCAAACCAACATTCCTATCTATTGTGACAACATGACATATTCACCAAACCACTACCTGAAGATAGGTTTGACTTCATCAAGAAAAACCTAAACCTTACATTCATCTCTGACTGATAGTGTAATCACTTCCAAATAGTTTAGTTTTAAATTAGCTTTTATATTTTCCTGTAATATGTTATATTCATGTTATTCAAATTAAAGAAAAAAGTTTTACGGAAAAAAAAAAGCAGATCACTTTCATGCCTTTTTGTTTGATGACAAAAGGGGGAGAAGATAAGATCTTTGATAACGAGAAGATAAAGTGGGGCTTAGACTTAGGGGGAGAAAGATATATGAAGAAGATATAAAGTGGGGAGAAACTGATGCTTAGGCTTAGGGGGAGTCAAAGAAATAGAAAGAAAAGTGGTTATCAAAAATACAAGTCTTTTCATCATAAAAAAAAGGGAGATTGTTGGAACCAAGTTGGTTTTACACTTAAAGTTTTGATTTTAACAAAAGTATTTTATGAGAATAATATATTTGACTTCGAAGAACGGAGGATGCCACCAGAGGATGTCACCAGAGGATACCTCATAGGATGCCACCAGAGGATACCTCCAGAGGATGCCACCAGAAGATACCTCCAGAGGATGCCACCAGAGGATATCATCAGAGGATGTCACCAGAGGATGTCACCAGAGAATATCACTAGAGGATATCACCAGAGGATGTAACCAGAACATACCTCTACAGCATATCACCAGAGGCAAAAATCAGAGGATATCATCAGAGGCAAAAATCAGAGGATATCTTAGAGGCAAAAATCAGAGGATATCATTCGAGGCAAATATCAGAGGATATCATCCGAGGAAAAATTAGAGGATATCATCCGAGGCAAAAATCAAAGGATATCATCCGAGGCAAACATAGGAGGATATCATTCGAGGCAAAAATAGGAGGATATCATCCGAGGCAAAAATCAGAAGATATCATCCGAGGAAAAAATCAGAGGATATCATCCGAGGCAGGAATCAAAGGATACCATCGAAGGCAAACATCAAAGTATGAAAGAAGAGTGGTCAAAATTCGTTGAAGATTTAATTTAAATTCGAAGAAGAGTTGATTGAAATTTGAAGAAGATCTGAAGAAGATTTGGTTCAAAATTTAAAAAGGGACAGAATCAAGTTGAAGAATTTACAAAAGAAATTTGAACAAAATACAATTCGAAATTAAACTTAGACCATGTAAAAGCCCAAATATCAAATATAAATAGAGACTCCAGGATGATGAAGAAATCATCGAAAATTCATCTTAGAGTTCAAAGAGAGAAACACTTGTGCAAAAGAGAAATACTTTCTCTAAGTGTTCTTTTCTTATGGTGTGATAGTCATTGTTATAATCAGCTTTCCAGAATCAACTACTCAAGTTCCAAAGCTTTGTTTCCAACCCGTTAGTGATGTAAGTTCCTTCTTCAATCTGGGATTGTCAGATTGGTAGGAGAAGACTTGGCTTGTAGGGTCAAGGTGATGTAAGTTCCTTCTTCAATCTGGGATTGTCAGATTGGTAGGAGAAGACTTGGCTTGTAGGGTCAAGGTGGTGTAAATTCCTTCTTCAATCTGGGATTGTCAGATTGGTAGGTGAAGACTTGGCTTGTAGGGTCAAGGTGGTGTATGTTCCTTCTTCAATCTGGGGTTGTCAGATTGGTAGGAGAAGACTTGGCTTGTAGGGTTAGGGTGTTGTTGTTCCTCAAAAGTCTGGGGCAGTCAGGCTGTTTGGGAAGACAGGCTTGGAGGGTCAGGTGTTGTGTAATTCAAAGTGTTTGAATTAGTGGACTAAAGCCTTCTGAATGAGGGACTGGATGTAGCCAAGTTAATGGTGAACCAGGATAAATCTGTGTCCAAATACTTATGCTTTTATTATCCGCTGCTGCCGAATCTGATTGCGTCGTCTCCAAGTAATTTTTATCAATGTTCATCAAATCAACAAAATTATGGGTAGTTGTGGCTTTCATTTGAATAGCTTCCATAACCTTTTCCCATGGTTCAGCAGTGACTGGTGGAGTCATACTGTCTTCAGGGACAAAATTTCTCCTAGATTCTGCAAACAATACACAAAATACTAAGCTGATCAAACTTAATATTAGGTGAAATGATAATTAGAATATATAGTAAAAGAAAATTATTCTAATTCCTAACCCATAACCCATAGTCCTATTAAATCAAACTGGCTCTGATACCAAAATATAAGACCCATTGTCAGTTCTCTAGAATATGACAATTGGACTCATACACCTTAATAAAACAGATGTAACTAATAATGAATAATAATTTAGAATCACCAACATACTAAAAACTACATTTATAAATATAGTTCACAACTTGATCAGTAGATTCATAAAATATTACATCTTGAAAATAAACTACGACTTGTCTGATTACATCTAAAATAAAATAAACATCAAATTTTAATACCCATGTTTGGAACTGATCTTCTGATGCTAAATTCATGTCTTAGGTTTCTCAAGCTACTAAAATAAAAAAAAAACGGGGTGAGATAAAAATATCTCAGTGAGCTCTGAAAATAAAAGGGGGAACAATCTCAAGGAGTTTCTTTCATAAATATGTATAAAACATGAGAACAATTATACATATCAAGTTAAAACTCTCACTTTTAATTTTTATAAAATTTTTAGTTATAATATTATTATTATTATTATTATTTTCTTAAATTCTTAAAAACATATGCATGACCTCAAAACTTTTCATTTGGAATTAGGAAAAGTTTGTTGGAACCAAGTTGGTTCTTGCAATTAAAGTTTTGATGTTAACAAATGTATTTTATGAAAATCGTATTTTGAATTAGAAGAAGAATGAAAAATCAGAAGATGTCATCAGAAGCATAAATCAGAAGATGACGTCATCAAAAGCAGAAATCAGAGGATATCATAAGAAGCATAAATAGAAGATGACGTCACCAGAAGCAAAAATCAGAGCATGTCACCAGAAGCAGAAATCAAATGATGACGTCAGCAGAAGATATCACCAGAAGATACAAATCAGAAGCAGAAGATGTCATCAGAAAATAACGTCACAAGAAGATAAAAATACTTCCAGAGGATACATTCAAAGGATACCAGAGAAAACATCCAGAGGATATCACTAGAGGATATCAACAGAGGATAAAATCAGAGGATCCTGCTAGAGGATAATTTCAGAGGATCTCATTAGAAGCAAAAATCAGAAGCTACATCATTAAAAGCAGAAAGTATGCTCAAAACAGAATCTGAGAAAAATGCTCAAAACAGAATTGGAGTAAAAGACTCAAGAAATAGAATCTAGCAAAAGGTATGCTCAAAACAGAATCTGAGCAAAATGCTCAAAACAGAATTGGAGTAAAAGACTCAAGAAACAGAATCTAGTTAAAAGTATGCTCAAAACAGAATCTAAGCAAAATGGTCAAAATAGAATCGGAGAAAAAGACTCCAAAAATAGAATCTGAGCAAAATACTCTAGAATATTCTCAAAACAGAATTAATCGAAATACACTCTAGAAGTAAAGCATCAGATCAAAGTGAAGCCCTAATTTCAACTATAAATAGAGGCTTAATGTTGAAGAATAAAGTATCGAAAAATAGAAGAACTCGTGCAAAAAATTCATAAGTATTCAAAGAATTCAAAGGAGAGAAACACTTGCTTAAAAGATAAATATTTTCTAAGAGTTCTTTTCTTAGAGTGTGAAGCAGATCATCATCATAAATTTTCAGAAGCAAACACTCTAGTTCACTTTAAGCGTATTGTGCGTATCAACTTTCTAGAAGTAATTACTCAGTTCTAATTTCGATCCCTTATATAAAATCCTATAGTGTTGAAGTTTCTTCTAAAATCTGGGGTTGTCAGGTTGTTAGAAAAAGACTTAGCTTGTAGGTTTAAGGTTGTGAAGTTTCTTAAAAGTCTGGGATTGTCAGACTGTTTGACAAGACTTGGCCAGTATAGTCAAGGTGTTGTTGTTCGTCAAAAGTCTGGGGTTGTCAAATTGTTTGAGAAGACTTGGCTGGTATGGTCAAGGTGTTGTTGTTCCTCAAAAGTCTGGGGTTGTTAGACTGTTTCAGAAAACTTGGCTGGTATAGTGAAGGTGTTGTAGTTCCTCAAAAATCTAGGGTTGTTAGGGTGTTTGGGAAGACTGGCTTGAAGGGTCAGTGGTGTTGTAATTCAAAGGAGTTTGAATTAGTGAAAAAGGCTTTCTGAAGGAAGGGACTGGACGTAGCCTAGTTAAAGGTGAACCAGGATAAATTGTTGTGTTCTTATGTTGTGATTATCCGCTGCTAACTCTGATTATTTATTCATCAAATAATTTGCATCAATTCAACAAAAGAGCAAAAGAATTCAGGTTTTGCAAACACAATTTAACCCCCTTCTCGTGTTTGCACCTTCAATTGGCATCAGAGCTCGGTCTCAAGGCTGAGCACTTTACAGTGTTTGAGGAAAGACCCAAGGGTTCAACATGTCTGGATTCAATGAAGAAGCTGTTGGAGGAAACATCAACAGACCTCCTCTATTTGGTGGAGAAGGATTTGAATACTAGAAGGACAGGATGAGATGTTTTTTTATTTCACAAGATCCTGAACTTTGGGACTTGGTGGAAGATGGTTATACTACTCCAGAAGATGTTGATGGTGTTAAAATTTCCAGGAGAGATATGGATGTTGACCAGAAGAAGATGTTCAAGTTGCTTCACAAATCCAGAACGTTCATGATCAATGCAATCACATTCAAAGAGTTCGACAAATGCACTAACAGAGAAACAGCGAAGAGCATCTATGATAGTCTGATTTCTGACTTACGAAGGCAGCAAGCAAGTTCAAGAAGCACAGGCCAACATTCTAGTCAAGAAGTACGAGTTATTCAAGATGAAAGAAGATGAAGACATTGAAGCAATGTTTTCCAGATTCCAGACTCTGGTCTCAGGATTAAGAGTACTCAAGAAGAGCTATACCACTGTTGACCACGTGAAGAAAATCCTTAGAAGTTTGTCAACCAAGTGGAGACCAAAGGTCACTGCCATTCAGGAAGCAAAGGATTTGAACACTCTAAAGTTGGAAGAATTAATCAGCTCCCTCAAGTCACATTAAATAGAGCTGGAAGAAGATGATCCCAAGAAGAAGAACAATACCCTAGCCTTAAAATCTAAACAGAAGAAAGTTCTAAAAGTAGAAGCAGAGTCAGAAGATAGTGATTCTGAGAACCAGAATCAGAAACCTAAAGAAGAAGAAGACATTGCCTTCATAACCAAAAAGGTTCTAAAGATATGGCAAAACAAAAGGAAGATGTTTCCCCAGAGGTATTCCAAGCATTCCAACAGAGGAAAGGATGAACATGACAAAGAAAGTATCATCTGCTATGGATGCAATGAACCTGGACACAAGTTAAAATGCACAATCCTGGAGAAAGGAAAACGCCAGAAGAAAGACTCCATACCCAAGAAGAAAAATCTAATGGCAACATGGGATGATTATAATGAATCTTCTGAAGATAAAGAAGTGGAATTAGCCATGATGGCTCACATAAATTCTGTCTCTGGATCCAACATAAAATCTGACTTTGGAAGTGAATCAAAAGAAGCAAAATTGGCTCAGACAGTTCGCAAAATTGGCTCAGAAGAAGCAGAATTGGCTCTTATGGCACACATTCATTCTGCCTCTGGATCCAACCCAGACTCTGATTCTGAAAGTGAATCGGAAACAGAAATGGCTCTGATGGCTCACACAAGCGTTGCTTCTGGATCCAATACAGAATTTGATTCTGGAAGCGAATCATCAGAATATGAAAAAGAGGTATTTTATGAACTTACTCGATCTGATTTAATTACTGGAATGAATGATATTTTAAATATCAAAATCAAACTGTCTTTAAAATTGAAAACACTTAAGGAAGAAAATTTAATTAAAGAATCAAAATGTAGAATGTAAAACATAAAATGCAACTCTTAAATCTGATATTGCTGAGCTTAAGTCTGAAAACCTAACTCTGAAAAGTAATCTTTGTTCAACATCAAGTAAAAATACTATATGTAATTCTGATATAAATGAACAAGTTTTACAAGATTTTATTGTTAATGGTATGGAAAGAAGCAAATATGCTTCTATGATCTATGGAGTTAGTAACAATGGTAAAAGAGGCTTAGAATTTGATGAATCTGTAACTGTAACTGAACATATTCCTTCTAATGTTTTATGTGTTGTTTGTGCTAAGAAAGGTCACTCAAAATTGTCTTGTCCCATGATACAATCAAGGAAAGACAAGAAACCATTCAAGACTAACATACTTGGACCCAACCAAATTTGGGTACCAAAAGATAAAATTGTTTATGTTGCAAATGTTCTGAGCAACCAAAGTGAAACACAAGTCATGATGCCTGGTCAATTTATGCTGGCAATATATGAAGGGAAAAAGGTTTATGTTCCAACATCTACCAAATAGAAGCAAATTAACTCTGGTGGAAGAAGAACTGGTCAACACAATACCTATAAGAACCAGTAGAATTATAAGAGCAACAGGAAATATCATAGAAATCACTCATATCAACATAACTAGAACTACTAGAAGAATCAGAATTACCATCAGTTCCAGAACCAGAAGAATCAGAATTATCATTAGTTCCAGAATTATTACAGGAACCTGATATATTAGCATAAAGAGAAGAATCCGAATCAGGAGAGTTCTTCAAACACTCCAGTAAAATTCATCAAGACTACAAACCAAGAAGGGAATTCAAATCCCTTCATCCAAACCATCTAATCACAGAACATACAGATTCAAAATCTGAAAATCAGAAACAAGAGGATTTTCAGAGTAAAACTGAAACTGTTGACATAGAGGTTACATGTTGCTGTAAATACTATTATTGTTTGATATTTATGTTTACTTTGATAACAACAAGATTGATCTGAAAAATCAAAGCTAGATAAGTATTCTTCAGGTTTTCCAACTGTCTGAGGAACCAAGTGATCCACGTGATGTGAACACTTCAACAGAAATAGTATTTCAGTGGTTTCAAAAACAAGCAGAAACCACCAGAAGCAGAATTAATGGTTTGGCTATATTGAGTTCATTTTTAAATTATTTGATTTGTATTATGTTATATGACAAATAGCTTGACCTGAAAAGTCAAAGCAAGATGAAGCTGATGCAGGTTAACCAGAAATAGAGGAAACTGATGCTAGTTTACCAGAACCAGAGGAAACCGAAGCTAGTTAACCAGAACCATAGGAAACCGAAGTTGGTTTACCAGAACCAGAGGAACCGATGCAGGTTTACTAGAACCAGAAGCTGATACTGATTTACCAGAACCAGAAGCTGATGCAGGCAAAAGAACATGAAAAAGCAGAAGCTTCAAGCAAGAATACGACAAATCTTCAGAGAAAAAATCTGAAGATGAGTCAGAAGAAGGATATAGATGAAGTCTACCAATGCAAGAATAGCTAAATTAATGATATTTTGGATCTATTTCCAAGACTAGAAAAGAACATTATTGGAACCAAGTGGTTTTTCAGAAATAAGCTGAATGAAAAAGGAGAAGTTGTCAGAAACAAGGCAAGACTTGTTGCACAAGGATACAGTCAGCAAGAAGATATTGACTACACTAAGACTTTTGCTCCAGTGGCCAGAATTTTCAAAATTGATGCAGCAGGAATTTCAAATGAGCATGATGGGAGAACTTATATTCTTCCTAGGAATACAAATTCAGCAAAGTCAAAAAGGTATATACATTCATCAATCAAAATATACAAAAGAGCTTCTCAAGAAGTTTAAGATGAGTGATTGCAAACCTATGGCTACTCCAATGCACCCTACCTGCTCACTTGAAAAGGATAACTCAGGGCAAAAAGTTGATCAAAAATCTTACAGAGGAATGATAGGATCTCTACTCTATTTCACTGCTTCGAGACCTGATATCATGTTTAGTGTATGCGTATGTGCTAGATTTCAGTCTGACCGTAGGAAATCCCATTTAACTGTTGTTAAGAGAATCCTTAGATACCTAAAAGGCACTACCAACCTCATCTTGTTCTACAAGAAAACTCCTACATACAAACTGAGTGGATACTGTTACTCTGATTATGTTGGAGATAAACTCGAAAGAAAGAGTACAAGTGGAAACTGTACATTCTTAGGAGAAAATATAATATCTTGGACAAGCAAGAGACAAAGCGCCATTGTCATGTCAACAGCAGAAGCTGAATACATTTCAGCAGCCGGATGCAGCTCCCAACTCATTTGGATGAAACATCAGCTGGAAAACTACAAAATCATGGAAACAAACATTCCTTTATACTGTGACAACACTTCAGCCATCAACCTAACCAAAAACCCTATTCTACATTCTAGAGCCAAACACATAGAGATCAAACACCACTTCATCAGAAATTATGTTCAAAAAATGGTACTTAACATTCAATTTGTAGACATTGACCATCAATGGGATGACATATTCACCAAACCATTACCTGAAGATAGGTTTGACTTCATCAAGAAAAACCTCAACCTTACCTTCATCCCTGACTAGTTGCTTAGTAAGGTTGTAGTTTATTTTAATTTATTGCTATATGTATTTTCGTGTACTTTTACAAACAAAAAAATTAAATTCAGCAATATTCCTTTTTGTCTGATGACAAAGGGGGAGAAGATGTAGTATTTGATAAAATATCTGGGAAAAAATGATGTATTTGAAACTGAAAAAGATGATGTATTTGAAAAGGGGAGAAGATGATGTATTTGATATGGTATTTGGGTATTAGACTTAGGGGGAGAAAATATAAAATGAAGCTTAGTCTTAGGGGGAGTCAAAGTCAAAAGAAAGAAAAAGTATTATAAAAAATACATGGTGTTGTCATCATAAAAATGGGGGAGATTGTTGGAACCAAGTTGGTTCTTGCAATTAAAGTTTTGATGTTAACAAATGTATTCTATGAAAATCGTATTTTGACTTAGAAGAAGAATGAAAAATCAAAAGATTTCATCAGAAGCATTAATCAAAAGATGACGTCATCAGAAGCAGAAATCAGAGGATATCATCAAAAGCATAAACAGAAGATGATGTCACCAGAAGCAGAAATCAGAGGATGTCACCAGAAGCAGAAATCAGATGATGACGTCAGCAGAAGATATCACCAGAAGATACAAATCAGAAGGAGAAGATGTCATCATAAAATGACGTCACCAGAAGATAAAAATACATCCAGAGGATATCATCAAAGGATAAAATCAAAGGATCCCGCCAGAGGATAATTTCATAGGATCTCATTAGAAGCAAAAATCAAAAGCTACATCATTAGAACTGAAAGTATGCTCAAAACAGAATCTGAGAAAAATGCTCAAAACAGAATTGGAGTAAAAGACTCAAGAAACAGAATCTAACTAAAACTATGCTCAAAATAGAATCTGAGCAAAATGCTCAAAACAGAATTGGAGTAAAAGACTCAAGAAATAGAATCTAGCTAAAAGTATGCTCAAAACTGAATCTGAGCAAAATGCTTAAAACAGAATCGGAGCAAAAGACTCCAGAAACAGAATCTGAGTTAAATACTCCAAAATATTCTCAAAACAGAATTAATCGAAATACACTCCAGAAGTAAAGAATCATATCAAAGTGAAGCCCTAATTTCGACTATAAATAAAGGCTTAATGCTGAAGAATAAAATATCGAAAAATAGAAGAACTTGAGCAAAAAATTCCTATGTATTCAAAGAGTTCAAAGAAGAGAAACACTTGTTTAAAAGATAAATATTTTCTAAGTGTTCTTTTCTTAGAGTGTGAAGCAGATCGTCGTCATAAATTTTTAGAAGCAAACACTCTAGTTCACTTTAAGTGTAGTGTGAGTATCAACTTTCTATAATTAATTACTCAGTTCTAATTTCGATCCCTCATATAAAATCCTATAGTGTTGAAGTTTCTTCTAAAATCTGGGGTTGTTAGGTTGTTAGAAAAAGACTTAGCTTGTAGGTTTAAGGTTGTGAAGTTCCTCAAAAGTCTGGAATTGTCAGACTGTTTGAGAAGACTTGGCTGGTATAGTCAAGGTGTTGTTGTTCGTCAAAAGTCTGGGGTTGTCAGATTGTTTGAGAAGACTTGGCTGGTATAGTCAAGGTGTTGTTGTTCCTCAAAAGTCTAGGGTTGTCAGACTATTTGAGAAAACTTGGCTGGTATAGTCAAGGTGTTGTAGTTCCTCAAAAGTCTGGGGTTGTTAGGCTGTTTGGGAAGACTGGCTTGAAGGGTCAGTGGTGTTGTAATTCAAAGGAGTTTGAATTAGTTAAAAAGGTCTTCTGAAGGAAGGGACTGGATGTAGCCTAGTTAAAGGTGAACCAGGATAAATTGATGTGTTCTTATGTTGTGATTATCTGCTGCTAACTCTGATTATTTATTCATCAAATAAATTGCAACAATTCAACAAAACAGCAAAAGAATTCAAGTTTTGCAAACACAATTCAACCCCCCCTTCTCGTGTTTGCACCTTCAAAGTTGCCCAATATCTTGATGTGGGTCACCAAGATAATTGAGTCATGATTGGTAAAGGAGGTCTGGCCAAACCCCAATTAGCGTTCTGATTGTTCTCCTTTACCTGTTATTCCATGCCTGGAATAACTTGAATGTCCTACCGTGAATAAGACCATGTATGATATGATTAATGATGTTGTACAGAAATTTTTTGTATGAAATGTTTTTATTATGTTATATATGCAATATATCACTCATCCACAACATTCATAAATAACTTAGCGATACACTAAACCCATAATAATTTGATCATACCTCCTTAATTCAAACGGAAATCATAGGCAGAGAAAAAAAATAGAAACAACATTGGAGTCATGAAACTAATAACAACATCAAAGTCATGAAATTAATAACAATATAAGAATCATGAAATTAATATCAACACAAGAGTCATGAAAATCATTTGGATGCGGTTTTAAAACACCTATATGCGAAAATTCCATTTCATCACACTCTAATTCTCCTAATCCGTAATAACCCAAAACAATTTATTTAGATAATTTCAGTGTCCAAAACCCTCATACCAAAGTTAATGTAACAAAGCTCAGTTTCACATACACATCAGAGGCAGCAGTAACGAGCAGAAATCCTGCTCGACAAGAATCCTAACCTTAATCTAGTTATGCGCATAGATAAAACTCAAATTGTCAATGAAATCCCTATGGCTAAATTTACTTAGTAAAAAAAAACTCATTTCACTCTCCTCAAATACAGTACGAAATGAAGCTTTTACCAATCTTTTTTTTCTATGATGATGGCCAACATGCAGAATGACTAAAAAATTTATTTCACCAAAAATTTTTAACTAATAAATTATAAAAATTCATACACGATGATTTTCATTTTCTCAACATATTATTTACATGCATAGAAAAATAGACTAAACTTAGACATGTAAATCAAGATACTTATCAAAATCAAACAGATATATGTCCCAAAAGTTAAAAACAAAGGAAGAAGGAAAGTCGTTACTCACATGTGTTTGATTACTGACTTAGAAAGGTGTTTGAGATAAATAGATGAACAGCAGAGGCTTAAGATGACTAGACGAAGGATATGGGAAGATCTTCAACATGCAAGTAGAGGCGCGAGGGCGTTTTCCTTGTTTTGGCAGTTTCAGATGCAAGAGTGTTTCCATGTTTTGCCAATTTCAAGTGCGGGTATCATCAGAGTCAGTATGCGTCGTGAAATTTTTTAGGAAATTTCCTTTTTGCCCTTCATTTATCTAAATATTACCCTAGTGCCCCTTCCTTAATTAATCAAAGTTTAAACTACTTATTTTTATTTTTTTCCTAAATTAAGAGTTTTATTAATTAACTTCTAGACGTAACAAAATAGATAGGTTGTTACAGCGCATCCCTCCTTTGTTGCCACTTAAGTTTTATGTTCTCCTTCAAACCCCGTATACTTTCTTCTACAATGTAGCTTTTATGAACCAAAGTGACATAAGAAGTTATCTCTAGTTGGGCCAAATTGCTCTTAATCTCTGGATTCAAACCCCACTTGAAATGATTTATCTTCCATCAATCATTTGGGGCGTACTCTACTTGGGCACAAAATCTTGTCAGTTCCTCGAATAGCAACTGACATGTCTCCTTGTTTAAGGTGTGTAAATTCAAACTCCTTTTGTTTTCTTATACTCACGGGAACATATTTATCCAGAAATATGATACAAAAATTCTCCCAGTTCATCAGTGTACCTGCACTTATCATGTATGTATTTGCACCCTTCCACCAGTTCTCAGCTTCTCCTAGAAGCATATGAGTAGCAAAAGCTACTTTATCTTCTTCGGTACATCGCACCACAAGAAATTTTTTAGTGATTTCATCCAACCATGATTGAGCTTCCAATGGCACTGGGCTCCCTAGAAAATCTGGGGGTTTCAACTTGTGAAAGTCATAAAATAATCTATTTGTGGCCTCTAGTGGAGGTGGTGGCGGTGGTTGAGCAGGCCCGACAGCTTGCGCAAGATGATTCATTATGTTGGTTGTAACAGTTTATTGTTGTTGCATCATTTGCATCTTTTATTCCCAACGTTCATCATTAGTCCGCCCTCTACGAGTCCTACCACGTGGTCTTGGATTTGGTTCCATATAGTTCTGCATATCAAACACAAATATTAAGTTGATCAGACTTAATATTCCATGAATAAATAATTGGAAAATATAGTCTCAAAATAAGAACAACAACTAATCCTAAATACCCACAATATGGTCGGTTTGACCAAGCTCTGATACAAAAAATGTAACACCATAAGTTAATTGTCTAGAATATAACTTGAGCGTTAGCATAATTCGACAAAAGAGATGGTTAATAAAAATCCCGACACAAAGTCATGCAAATGTATTAATACACATACTAATCTTTCAAAAGAAAGAGCATAAAATATAGCATAAACTAGTATGCTCCATTTCTCCAACTCTTGATCTAAGTCTTTTTACCTGTCAAACATTTAAATAACATGGAATGAGATTACATCTCAGTGGGTCTCAAGGGATGAGACCAAATCAATTAGCATTCTAATTCAAGGATATATTTATCTTATGAGTTTTTCTTCCTTTATAGTTACTCCTGAGTTACCCCTTTTATGTATAGTTTTGACTTTTTCTAAATATTTAAGCCATTATACATGAGTAATCTAATGGCTTAAACTCTACCTAACAAGCATGTCATAAAGACTACGTTAGTTTTACTAATGCCTGTTGGAACCAAGTTGGTTTTACATTTAGAGTTTTGATGTTAACAAAAGTATTTTATGAGAAAAATATATTTGATTTCAAAGAGTATAAAAGAAGATACGGTCAAGATTTGTAGAAGATTTGATCAAAATTTGAAGAAGATTTGATTAAAATTTGAAGAAGATTTTATCAAAATTTGAAAAAGATTTTATCAAAATTTGAAGAAGATTTTATCAAAATTTGAAAAAGATTTTATCAAAATTTGAAGAAGATTTTATCAAGATTTATCTACAACAAATTACGAACATAATCAATTTGAAGAATTTACAAACGCAATCTAAACAAAATACAATTAAGAATCAAACAAGAACCAAATTGAAACCCAAATTTCAACTATAAATATATACTTAAGGCTGAAGAAGAAAAGCATCGAAAAGCAGAAAAAAGTAGTCTTAGAGTTCAAATAGAGAAATACTAGTTTCAAGTTAGAAATATTTTCTGAGTGTTCTTTTCTTAGAGTGTGAGAGTTATTATTATTATCAGCTTTCCAGAAGCAACTACTCAAGTTCCAATCTCTTGTATTCATCCCGATAGTGGTTTAGCTCCTTCTTCAATCTGGGGTTGTCACGTTATTAGGAGAAGACTTGTCTTGTAGGGTTAAGGTGGTGTTGTTCCTAAAAAGTCTAGGGTTGTCAGGCTGTTTTGGGAAGACTGGCTTGGGGGTTCAGGTGCTTTGTAATTCAAAGTATTTGAATTAGTGGATTAAAGCCTTCTGAATGAGGGGACTGGATGTAGCCAAGTTAGTGGTGAATCAAGATAAATCTATGTGTCAAATTAATTATGCTTTCATTGCTTGCTGCACTTGAATCCGATTGCTTCTACTCCAAGTAAGTAACCAAAAACCAAACTCGTTTTAATTTATTTATAAATTATCAAAAAGTTGTCAACTTTGGCAAACACAATTCAACCCCTCTTCTTGTATTTGCATCTTCAATGCCCTCTTCTTGTTAGTAACTTTATTTTCATAAGATTGGACATAATTACGTCTGTAAGTGGTGCCCCAGTTACCCTCGATTACCCCTCGCTTTCATCGTATATAAACAGAGAATTCATCTACCTAGAATGAATCATATACTTCTCACCTTATTCAAACATCTAGTAAATATATATAACAATACACATACACACACACAAATATATATATATATATATATAAACCACCTATTAATTTCAACGTCATTTATTAATAAATATATTAAAGACTACCAGACACTCAACTTTCAAAATTATTATAATAACATACGTTATTAAGTCAATTATATCATACTAATCATATAATATAAAATTAAAATCAAGGAAACATGCTTAAGATAGATTTTTCCCAAAACAGCCCCAAATTTATGTTATAATGCAAAACTAAGTTGAACTGCAAAATCAATACTCAATAAACCATAACAAAGTTTGTACTCCAATTGAAGGTAATTGAGTATAGTTTCAAGAAAACTAACAATCATTCAAAACTAAGGTATAGAGAAAAAGTTATGACCAAAACATTACACATATGTCCTTCGAATTTTAAGTTAACAACACTCATTCAATCACACTAATTTCCTAATGAATTTTTGCAAACACTAATGCTACAAATTATGAATAAATCAAGCATTGAATACATCAAAACAACATCACAATGTCAATTTACTCAAACTAATTTGTCACAATAGTGAAATTCAAGGTCTTTAATTTCAAACAAATCAAAATAGCATATTTTCATGTCTTCAACGAAACTCAATTCTACAATAATTTATTCTCAATTTCAGTTATAGAACTTCACTGACATGAATTATTTTAACCATCTATTCCAAAACGCTTAAATCTAACAAAAAAATAAAAATCATTTTCTTCATTTCAAACCCTTAAACCCCAAATCTCTATGGTAGACATTATCTCATACACGCATGAAGGAAAATAGGAAAAGGGAAACCCACCTCTTGATTTCCAAAAGGATTGAGAAGATGATGATATTATCTACTCTTTCTACCTTAACTTCTAGCAAAAAGTGCATTTTTCCGTTCTCTTCTTCTTGTTTTCTCAATTTTTTTTCTTTCTCCTTGTCTTATTCTCTCTCTCACTGTTTGTTCTTCTCTCTCTCTCACCCTTTCTTCATCTCCCTCTCTCTGTTTCTGTCCTCCTCCCTTCTTCTTCTTCTTTTTCTTTTCCTTTTTTTTTTCCTTTTTTCTTTCTCTCTCCTAGTTTAGTAATTTTCCCCCTTTCTTTTTCTATTTTATTTTGGTGTTTGTGTTTTGTGTTGGTGTTGTTGTGTAAATGGTATGAAAAAAAAGAATAAGTGGTGTTGATTTGTGTGAATTGAGCTGTTGTTTTATGGAGTTTTCATACTAAATAAATTCTATTTATTATTCACTCTTCTAATTCCCCTTATTTATATAACCCCAAAACAAACTAAAATATGTATTACTATATATTATTATTATTATTATTATTATTATTATGATTATTAATATTATTATTATTATTATTATTTTTACAAATTATAATTGTATACTAATATGTAAAACATAAAAAAAATATTACTACCAAATATTTATGTTAAAGAGGATGTTACACAAGTTTTTTATTTATTTTCTATTCTCTAAAACATTTTTTAAAAATATGACTACCAAACAAGTTTTTATTTTATTTTCTTCTTAAAAATAGTTTTTAAAAATTAATTTATAAAGCAGTTTTAAAAAACTAAAAATGAAAGCTCTATTTCATTTACATTATTTATTTGTCAGAAATTACATGCTCTTTATATTATCAACTAATGTGTAATCTGTTTATCACATGGGGACAAATTATGATTTTGACAATTATATTATTCTATTAAAATACATATTAACAATAAAGTTTCATTTAGAATATAGTTTTTATCTAGTTATTAATATATATAATTCATGTAAAAATTATTCATTTTGATAACTAAAGGACATATTAGAACATTCTGTGACTTGATACATAGTCTTTATTTATGTCAACCTTTCCTTTTATTCTTAAAATAAAGATAAAATTCATATTACTTATTGTCGTTTTAATTTTTGTCATTTTAGCTCTTAAAATTTCTGTCATAGACTGCATTAGTTCCCACCAACTTAGCATCAATGCTTTTGATTGAATGTATTTTTCGTGTCCAACATCAACATTACACTAACACATTAATTATATTTAATTAATTAATTTTTTAAAATTATTAACAATATCCATATGAGTACCCTCCCTCTTTAATAGGTTCTCGCTCCATTAGTCACAATTATAACCATTTTATAGCTATGATCATTTTCACACACTACTATTAAATTTGCATATATCAAGAACACAAATTATTTTGCACATATATGATTGGCTTAGTTTTGACATTGAAAATATGAAGGAGATGCAACATTATGCGTTTCTGTTGTCATAATTAAGGAAAACATATCATTAAAAAGTTTGACAAAATAATAAAATAAATTAAAAAATAATGAAAAGTTACTACTGATAGACATTATAATAGACATTACTCTAATTAAGTGACAAATGTCACACTTGCCATAATATATAAATCTTATTTTATTATAATAGCGTATAGATATAAATGTATAAAGGGTACGGATGGAAATAGGCTAGGTCATACTAAACTTTAAAATGTCTGAGTCTAATCTACTATTAATGTTTTAGGCTTGAGTCTGGCTTACAGCTAGGGATGGGAATAGGCTAGGTCGTCCGTCAAGAACCTAGGCCTGGTCTGGTCTGTCCTGTTTAATAAGAAGGCTATGTTCAGGCTATTTTTAAAGTCTATTTATTTAAATAGGTCGTGTTCAGACTTATATAAAAGTCTATTAGGCATGACAGGCCTTTCAAAGCCTGACTTGGCCTATTCCCACCCCTACTTACAGCCTATCATAGTCTTTTTTTCAGTCTGGCTTGGCCTTTTTAAAAGCCTACTCTAGCCTGAAAGCCTAATTTAAAAGTATACTTCACATAAAAGCATTTAAATAGTTTATTTTACATTTTTTTAAATAGATTAAACTAGACCTTTATATATAACGAAAACTAATAAAATTATAACCAATAAAATAATGAAACAAAATAAACCCTAAAAAATTACAAATAAAACAAAATGAACGGCAAGTCGGCAAGGCGATAGACTTTAAAATAATAAATACTAATATTAATAAATAATAATAAAAAATAACAATGTTAATAAATAATATGTATATATAGGCCGATCAATCAAACTTAATAGACTTTTTTATAAGTCTGAACTTGATCTATTTAAATTAATAGGCTTTAAAAAGATATTTTAGTTTAATTTTTTTATTAAACAAGCTAGGCGATAACCGAGTCACAAAATCAAATGAAGCACAAAATCCTCAGTGTTATATCAATGTTACTCCACGCTAATATCAAATGCGCCATGCTAATTGTCATTTTGGTCATTTAAGAAAATCGAGGCAACAAAATTGATGAATGCATTTATGAAAATAAAACGAAATATGTAAGAACAATAAAATAATATGCAACTATAAAATTCACCTGCAACCCCAAAAGAAAAGAGGAACCACATACAACAAATAAAAACTCTCCGTTTTGGTAGGTGGAACTTTGATGTAGGAGACATGAGGCAAAATCAAGGAAGCATATGATTTGTCATCTTCATTTTGCAGAGACACACAACTATATGTTTAGCAATAAAGGGTAAACCAACACATAACAAACCCAAAAAGAAAACAATTCCAGTGTAAAGTATGTGGAACATATAGAAGAATATAGATAGAAGAAGTTGTAATAACACATAGAACAAATGGAGAGATAGGACTGCACATAAAGAAAGAAGAATTATCATAATCTCAAATAGAAACATGATTTTTGGAAAATTAACTCCAATAACATTACTCGTGACACATCTTGCCTCATTTCATTTGCATTCACTCACTTCAGGGATAAGTTCATGGACAAAATGCAATTTTTCCATACACACAAATGAAAAAAAAAAAACACAAATTGTACTGAAAAATTGTATATATTTAAAAGAGAGAGTTACATGTATAACATATTAATTTGGTTTGAATGTTTGGAGAGAAAAAAATTTAAACAAAAAAAATAGTTAGTTTGGATAAGGTTTACAATTTTTCTCATAAAATTAAACACAAACCAATGAATAACATGTTAATTTGGTTATTTTCAATCAAGTTGGCATTAATTAAAATTAAGATACTTATTTTTAAAATATGAAATTTTATTTTTGAAATACTACATTTTTATACTATTAAAACAATTACGTAAACATTTCTTAAACTACAATGAGAAAATAATTGTAAATGATTAAAAAAACTTAAATACAACACAAATATTTAAGATAAACATTAATCATATAGTCTAATGATTTAATTCGAATATTGGTGGCCAATTTTAAATGAAGTAAAATCATTATAAATAAATAGATAATAACTTTATAATATTTAAATTATTTTAAAATAATTAAAATTTTAATAAATGTTTTTTAATTTTTAATTATTTTATGTAACTATTTTTTAGATTTGGCAAATTAATAATGAAACGAGGTTGATTTAATTTTTAAAAAAAATTGAAAACTCAACTCATGACTGAAATAAAAAGAAAGTGATTTCAAAACATAAAATAAAAAACTATATTGAACGGGCCCTTAAACTCTAGAATATTGAAGGAGAAGGATTTTGGTGTATGGGGAAGGTAAACAGATTTTTGATGGGGTATAAAATGAATAGAAGCAGCAGAAATTAATTAATGGGGAAAAACTGAAGGGTTTTAGCGGCTGAAATTAGAAAAAGAGATGCTCACTAACAAAAAAACTCATTAATTTTAGCTGTTATATTTAGCGTCGATATCCGACTCCGACGCTAATTAACGTCGGTGTAGCGTCGGTTTAGTCGATGCTAGTATACTAAATTTATTTTTTTGATTTTATTAATAATTAGTGTCGGCATAGTCGACACTAAATAAAATATGGCAGACGCTAGTTTATTTTTTTAATTTTTATTTATTTTAATAGTTAGCATCGGATAGGTCGACGCTACGTTGTATGACTTTTTAAAATTAAACTTTTTAATATTATTTGAAAAATTAAAAATAAGTCACCATAATCACTCAGTCTCCTAGTCTCACCATCTACCCTCAATGCCGTCACCCACTCTCAACTCTGAACTCTCTTGAACCCTCTCAACTCTCTTAAACCCATCAAACTCTTGATGTCGTCACCCACTTTGTATACACTGCCGTGAAGCTCAGCCTCTCGCCGCCGTGAAGCTCAGCCTCTCGCCGCTGTGAAGCTCAGCCACTCTGAACCCTAGCTCTCGAACCCACTATGAACCATCGGCGTGAAACTCAGCCACTCAGAACCCCTAGCTCTCGAACCCACTGTGAACCCTCGCTGTGAAGCCTAACCTCTTGCCGCCGTGAAGCTCAGCCATTCTGAACCCTAGCTCTCGAACCCACTGTGAACACTCGTCGTCAAGGTCAGCCATTTGAACTGTTCTCTTCTTAATCTCAAACTATCCTCTTGCAAGCAAAATCGTTGTTAAAAGTAATCTCTCTATGTCTTTCTCTCTTATCTTTCAGGTTTAATTTGGTTAGATTTGGCTTGAAACAACAGAAAGGGTTTAGTTGTGAAATCAAAGTTTCAAAATTGTACTCTGTTTAAAGGTTTGAAGTTTAAGGTTTTACGGTTTCAAAATCTCTTTAACTTTTAAGGTTTGAAGTGTACTATGTTTGTTGGTTTGTGATACCTTAAGATTTGCAAAGTATTGTATTTGTACGTTCCAGCATTGATTTATCACTTTCTTCCTCCTAGCATCTCTATGTCGTTCTTCGTTAGTTTGTTAGTTAGGCCTATGAATTTGTACTTTGAAGCTCTATTGATCTGGTTTACCTTTTTCTTGCTAATTTGCATCACAAAAATCCCCTAGCATCTTTATATTGTTATTATTATTTGAAAAGAGGGCCTAACATCTTTGTGAGGTAACATCCTTGAAGAAAGAGGAGAGTTAGTTAAAACATCTTAATAAGTTTGGACATTTGCCTATAAATAGCATGCTTGGAATTTGTATTCAAACCCTTAGAAATCACCTTCAATCCATTCTAAGATGACTTTTGGACAAATCTAAATATTTGATTACTGTGAAGTGTGAACCAAAATTAGTTTTTCTTCTAAACCTTGGTTTGACTGAAGATTATAAAAAGTAGCTTTTGCATTAAGTTATAAATTTACATTAAGTTTCACATCAAGTATAATTTTAGAGTAAAAATATCTAAACTAAATTACTTCATTTTAAACTGAACTTTAATCTAATCAATTTTATAAAATCAAGTTTATTTAAAATCATATTTGGCAAATGCTCATCCAATGACAAAAAAGTTGTTTGCTGCTATCTTTCATCAATCAAATCTGACAACAAAAGATTAGGATCTTGATTTACTTCTGCACCTAAGGAATTTTTTTCCTTTCTATTTTGTGTTTTTGTTTAGAAGGGGATATTCTTTGTATTGTTGTTAGTTAATGTTCCATGTCATGGTTCCTAATTTAAAAGGTCAGAGTTCCAATTTTCACCTATACCTTAAAATATGTTCTTAAGAAAGTCTTGGGAAAATATTGTTGATATTGTTCTTTGCTTTCTGAATGAGGCAGTATCATTTGCGCCTTTGAGTCATGATATGTCAAGAAACCCATGGAATGATTAGCATGGAATGATTTTGTAGTACCTTAGAATGGGAGATGTATAACTGTATAAGCAGTACTTCTTGATACAAACATTTGATTTTCTGTTAATTTGAATGAAGTTATTTTTAATTTGATTTTCGTACCACAGTTTAATTATTTTTTTTAATTATAATTTTAATTTTACTCATACCCTATAAGCTAGCTTTTTTATCTTGACAAACACATGCTGAAACCCTAATTTGTATTTTATCTTCACTCTTGTTGAAGTTAATCTCAATCAAGTAATTAAAGTTGAGTCTTTTTTCTAATGCTTCAATGCATTTTTTCTGATTTTAACTTGGTAATGCTTCTTTGTATGACCGCACCTATCGTACTTGTTACTTTGCTGCATTCTTTGTACTATTTTGCCTAATTTTATAATTTCTGTTATTATGGTTTTAACTTCTAAATTGTACTGTTAATTGTTTTGTAGGTTTTGCTATTACTGGTCCAATTGGCAAGGAGTGTGCTGATCTATGGCCAAGGATTGCAAGTGCTGCCAATGCCATTTTATGAGTGGGGCGTTTCTTGTTCAACGAGGTTATGTTTCTGCATCTAGAATTTAAGTTTATCTTAGATTTTGTTTATGCTTAACTTTGTCACCAAGTATCTTTTTGAAGACATGATATGAAGGTGCAAACACAAGAAGGGGGGGTTGAATTGTGTTTGTCAAACCTGAATTCTTTTGTTGTTTTGTTGAATGTTGATGCGAATTATTTGATGAATAAATAATCAGACTTAGCAGCGGATAATAACAATATAAGAACACAACGATTTATCCTGGTTCACCATTAACTTGGCTAGATCGAGTCCCTTCACTCCGAAGGCTTTAATCCACTAATTGAAAACACTTTGAATTACAACACCTGACCCTCCAAGTCAGTCTTCCCAAATAGTCTGACAACCTCAGATTTTTGAGGAACGATAACAGCACCTTGACTCTACAGGTCAATTCTTCTCCTACCAATCTGACAACCCCAGATTGAAGAAGGAATCTACACCTCTAACGGGTTTGATTACAAGGGTTTGGAACTTTGCAAAGTTGCTTCTGGAAAGATGATTGTTGCAATGACTTTCACAGTCTTTTGTTGCTTCTAGAAAGCTGATTGTTTCACTGAGTTTCTCTCTCGAAAACACTTAGAAAATATTGCTTTTGCACTTAAGAATTTCTCTCTATTGAACTCTCAGATAACTTTGAATTTGAAGCTTGAGTTATGTGTTTTTCGATGCCTATTACTGCTGCCTGGAGCCTTCTTTTATAGTTGAAATTTGGGTTGTGTCCAAGCTTATTTTCAAGATGAATCTTGCTCATATTTCCTTTGAAAATTCTGTTGGCCAATCCTGTTTCTCTTAATTTCAAAACGTATCTTTTTAGCTTCAGATTGCATTTGAAAATTCTGTTGACCAATCCTGTTTCTCTTAATTTCAAAACGTATCTTTTTTTAGCTTCAGATTTCATTCAAATTTCCTTCAAGTCTTCAGTGATTTTTGAATCAAATCCCCTTAATACTTTGATCAAATTTCTATCAAAATTCAATCAAGTCTTCTTCGAATTTTAATCAAATCTTCATTGATCTGCATCATGATTTAAATTGTAGACCGTATGATCTGCTGATCTCGACCAACTATGGACCATGTGATATGATCTGTACCATTCTGTGATCTTCTGATCTTGACCATTGATCTTCTGGTCTGGACCAAGTCTGACTTATGTTTCCTTCTGGCCTGGACCAAGTCTGGCTTATGTTTCCTTCTGGTCTGGACCAAGTCTTCTGTTCTGGACCATGCTATCTTCTGATCTGGGCCAAGAATAACATCCTCTAATTTTTTATATCCTCTAGTGATATCCTCTAGAGGTATCTTCTGGTATCCTCTGGATGCATCCTCTTGTATCTTTTGGATGTATCCTCTGGTGATATCTTCTGGCTGAATCTTCTGGTGGCATTTTTATCTCCTGGTGACGTCATCCTCTGATGACATCTTCTGCTTCTGATTTGTATCTTTTGGAGGTATCTTCTTGTTGTATCTTCTGGAGGTATCTTCTCCTGACGTCATCCTCTGGTGACGTCATCCTCTGATTTTTGACATCCTCTGATTTTTCATTCTTCTAAGTCAAAATCTGATTTTCATAAAATACTTTTGTTAACATCAAAACTTTAATTGAAAGAACAAACTTGGTTCCAACATGATATTGTTTTGTTTACAATAGAGATGACTAGTTGGTTAGTGAATTTTCCTGATTTATGATACCCGTTTAGCTAGCTATTATGATATAATTGTTACATTAGTTAATGCAAGTTACTGGTTTTATGCTTGTTGCTTGTGTACTAGAAAATTTTGAATAGCAATTTTTGCAAGTTACTGGTTTTATGACCCCTTGAGGAATTAATTAGAAATTTGATTTAGGGATCCTTAGGTTTCAAATTTGGCTAACTACAAGGTGTTAGTACACAAGTTCTTGTTTTAACCTTTTCTACCTTTAGCTTTGCATCTTAATCAATGGCAGTGCACTTTAAACCAGCACCTAGTCAAAAACAAAAATATATTAGGCATAAATTAGATACTAAAGTCCCCAAACTTATATTCTTTTGTATAATGATCTTTAACCCAATTAATAATTTGTGGTAAGAATTTATTTTATTCTCCAAAGCTTACTTTGTGAAAGTCTGAAGTGAAGTTAATAAAAAAATTAGAATTGGCTTTATTAGAAGTGTAGTTTTTTGGTGAAAGGTAATGGTCCAATAAATATCTTAAGCTGAAAACTCATAGTTGCCAATATATATGAAACAATAGTTAGCATATAATAAAATTCTGAGCTGCATTAACTACATACGTGAATGTTAAAATTCACATATGTCATACATCAAAAACAACGATTGTAATAATTAGTGGGCCATACATAATTTTTCCTCTATGTATTGAATAAGAAATTGATTTTTAATTTAAATTTTTTGTTATAGGCACTTGGTAGTGAAAGTCAGAATTTGAAAGTCACTTTGTAACACCCCGAGTTTAAAAGACAGCGCGAGTGTATTTTTTTTTCAATAAATAATTAAAATGAGTTTTCCAAAATTAATGTCAAGGGAATTAAAATAAAATTTTCATCAGTTCATTTCAAAAGAGAACTCCCGGCCTGTGGCCAATAAACAGTATCAGAGTGCGGAAAATACAGCGGAAAAGTCATACATTAATTCCCAAAATAAATTACATTTCCCAAAACTCAAGACCCTATACAAAAGTCTAGTCTGATCATGCACTAAGCTACAGTAGCACGGTCTCCACCGTTTCCTCTATAAGTCTCGTCTTCAGCCAACCGTCTGTCCTTCTGCGTTGTCCACGGATACTCCATACGTAAAGATCAGGGGAAACTAACGACGTTTCCGTCGTTAGTGTATCCGTCGGTAGGACGGGTTCGGGTAACATCTGAGGGCAAAGCCCAATTTCCACAATATAATAGCAAGGGTCACCGACCGAAATTAACAATTAATCACATAGCATATATTTCACAGCAACAAATATATACATGGCATATCATATAACAATGATGAAAATAATGATGCTCATTTGAAATTTCATGACATGTATTTTTCAAAACAGCAATCAATTAAATGGAAAATATGTGGTAAGTACAACCAACACTTCAACAATCACAATCATTTATCAGAAAATCAGATTTCATAATGTACTCACACACATCAATTTCCAATCATCATCATATAACCAAAACGTGACCCACCGGTCAATCACCCGATGCAATATGTATATGCTCATGTACTCAACTTCTTGGAATTACCAAGGTGCAGTCGCTCACATACCAGCACAAGTGCAGTCTCTCACGGACCAGCACGATTTATATATGTCAGACTTTAACGGCCCTCAAGACCAGGGTGCAATCTCTCACAGATCAGCACCAGTGCAGTCGCTCAATAGACCAGCACTCGTGCAGTCGCTCAACAGACCAGCACGTTTTACATATTTGAATGGACCACCACGAACACGCGGCCATTCCGTAGCCCGGATAGAATACACTGTCTAATACACACGGAACTACTCTAAACCCGGATAGAACAGACCGTCTAATACACGCGGAACTATTCTATAACCATCATGGTCGCTACAATTACATGTATTAGCCTCTCACAGGCCAAGTACACAAAAGTTAAATCCTCGCACGGATAGAATGGACCGTCTAATACACGCGGAACCACTCCGTTGCCCGAGTAGAATAGACCGTCTAATACATGCGAAACTACTCTGATCCCTGATAGAACAGACCGTCTAATACACGCGGAACTATTCTATAACCCATGGTTACTACTTAACTTTGCGGCCCATCACGGTCACCGCATCAACTCTGTGGCCCATCGCAGTCACCACCTGACTATGCAATGCATGAATATGCAGTGTTTTCTCTTCACTGAAAACAGTATGCAAAATCATAAAAAAATTCATGCCATCCCACCATATTTCAAAACACCTCAACATAATCAATATCATCATCAACACATCAATGATTACACAGTCAAGCAATCATTAACAATTCACATTATCTCACAAATTCCATATTTAATCATCTCAAGTCTTTCCATTGTTCCCCAAACTCTTAAAATTCATAAAACAGTGTTTAAAACTGAGATTTTTTGGAAAATTACGAATCTGTATTCGAATACAGCTTCTCTGTATTCGAACACAGAAGCCAAAAACAGTATAGAATTACACTTTGTATTCGAATACAGCCCTCTGGTATTCGAATACAGAGGTAGTCTCAGTGCACAAATCAGCATTTTTCACTACATCTGTAAAGTCTCAAAAAATTCATCACCACCACTTCAAAATATCACAAAAAGTCCCATTTTAATTCACCATAAACATTCCCAATATTCCCCAACACTTAGGATTTATAAACACTGTTGAAAAAATTGAAATTTCTAAAAACTCGAATCTGTATTCGAATACAGATCCCTTGTATTCGAATACAGAAGCTGAAAATGTAATTTCAACATTTTGTATTCGAATACAGCATGCCTATAGTCGAATACAGAAGCAAAAAACAGAAGCAGAATGATCAACATCAGAAACAGAAGCAGAATGATCAACATCAGAACATCAGAAATAGAAGCAGAATGATCAACATCAGAAACAGAACCAGAATGATCAACATCAGAAACAGAACCAGAATTATCAACATCAGAACATCAGAAATAGAACCAGAATCAGAATGATGAACATTAGAACATCAGGAACAGAACCAGAATCAGAATCATCAACACCAGAACATCAGAAACACAACCAGAATCAGAATGATTAACATCAGAACATCAGAAGCAAAACAGAATGATTCACACCAGAATCATCAGAAGCAAAACAGAATGATTCACACCAGAATGATCAGAAGCAAAACAGAATGATTCACACCAGAATCATCAGAAGCAAAACAGAATGATTCACACCAGAATCATCAGAAGCAAAACAGAATGATTCACACCAGAATCATCAGAAGCAAAATAGAATGATTAACACCAGAATCATCAGAAGCAAAACAGAATGATTAACACCAGAATCATCAGAAGCAAAACAGAATGATTCACACCAGAATCATCAGAAGCAAAACAGAATGATTCACACCAGAATCATCAGAAGCAAAACAGAATGATTCACACCAGAATCATCAGAAGCAAAACAGAATGATTAACACCAGAATCAACAGAAGCAAAACAGAATGATTAACACCAGAATCATCAGAAGCAAAACAGAACGATTAACACCAGAATCATCAGAAGCAAAATAGAACGATTAGCACCAGAATCATCAGAAGCAAAATAGAATGATTCACACCAGAATCATCAGAAGCAAAACAGAATGATTAACACCAGAATCATCAGAAGCAAAATAGAATGATTCACACCAGAATCATCAAAAGCAAAACAGAATGATTCACACCAGAATCATCAGAAGCAAAACAGAATGATTCACACCAGAATCATCAGAAGCAAAATAGAATGATTCACACCAGAATCATCAGAAGCAAAACAGAATGATTCACACCAGAATCATCAAAAGCAAAATAGAATGATTCACACCAGAATCATCAGAAGCAAAACAGAATGATTCACACCAGAATCATCAGAAGCAAAACAGAATGATTCACACAAGAATCATCAGAAGCAAAACAGAATGATTCACACCAGAATCATCAGAAGCAAAACAGAATGATTCACACCAGAATCATCAGAAGCAAAACAGAATGATTCACACCAGAATCATCAGAAGCAAAACAGAATGATTCACACCAGAATCATCAGAAGCAAAACAGAATGGTTAACACCAGAATCATGAGAAGCAAAACAGAATAATTCACACCAGAATCATCAGAAGCAAAACAGAATGATTCACACCAGAATCATCAGAAGCAAAACAGAATGATTCACACCAGAATCATCAGAAGCAAAACAGAATGATTCACACCAGAATCATCAGAAGCAAAACAGAATGATACACACCAGAATCATCAGAAGCAAAACAGAATGATTCACACCAGAATCATCAGAAGCAAAACAGAATGATTCACACCAGAATCATCAGAAGCAAAACAGAATGATTCACACCAGAATCATCAGAAGCAAAACAGAATGATTCACACCAGAATCATCAGAAGCAAAACAGAATGGTTAACACCAGAATCATCAGAAGCAAAACAGAATGATTCACACCAGAATCATCAGAAGCAAAACAGAATGATTCACACCAGAATCATCAGAAGCAAAACAGAATGATTCACACCAGAATCATCAGAAGCAAAACAAAATGATTCACACCATAATCATCAGAAACAAAACAGAATGATTCACACCAGAATCATCAGAAGCAAAACAGAATGATTCACACCAGAATCATCAGAAGCAAAACAGAATGATTCACACCAGAATCATCAGAAGCAAAACAGAATGATTCACACCAGAATCATCAGAAGCAAAACAGAATGATTCACACCAGAATCATCACAAGCAAAACAGAATGATTCACACCAGAATCATCAGAAGCAAAACAGAATGATTCACACCAGAATCATCAGAAGCAAAACAGAATGATTCACACCAGAATCATCAGAAGCAAAACAGAATGATTCACACTAGAATCATCAGAAGCAAAACAGAATGATTCACACCAGAATCATCAGAAGCAAAACAGAATGATTCACACCAGAATCATCAGAAGCAAAACAGAATGATTCACACCAGAATCATCAGAAGAAAAACAGAATGATTCACACCAGAATCATCAGAAGCAAAACAGAATGATTAACACCAGAATCATCAGAAGAAAAATAGAATGATTCACACCAGAATCATCAGAAGAAAAACAGAATGATTAACACCAGAATCATCATAAGCAAAACAGAATGATTAACATCAGAATCATCATAAGCAAAACAGAATGATTAACACCAGAATCATCAGAAGCAAAACATAATGATTCACACCAGAATCATCAGAAGCAAAACAGAATGATTCACACCAGAATCATCAGAAGCAAAACAAAATGATTCACACCAGAATCATCAGAAGCAAAACAGAATCATTCACACCAGAATCATCAGAAGCAAAACAGAATGATTCACACCAGAATCATCAGAAGCAAAACAGAATGATTCACACCAGAATCATCAGAAGCAAAACAGAATGATTCACACCAGAATCATCAGAAGCAAAACAAAATGATTCACACCATAATCATCAGAAACAAAACAGAATGATTCACACCAGAATCATCAGAAGCAAAACAGAATGATTCACACCAGAATCATCAGAAGCAAAACAGAATGATTCACACCAGAATCATCAGAAGCAAAACAGAATGATTCACACCAGAATAATCAGAAGCAAAACAGAATGATTAACACCAGAATCATCAGAAGAAAAACAGAATGATTCATACCAGAATCATCAGAAGAAAAACAGAATGATTAACAGCAGAATCATCAGAAGCAAAACAGAATGATTAACACCAGAATCATCAGAAGCAAAACAGAATGATTCACACCAGAATCATCAGAAGCAAAACAGAATGGTTAACACCAGAATCATCAGAAGTAAAACATAATGATTCACACCAGAATCATCATAAGCAAAATAGAATGATTCACACCAGAATCATCAGAAGTAAAACAGAATGATTCCCACCAGAATCATCAGAAGCAAAACAGAATGACATTAAGTAAAACAGTTTGAAAACTTAAGTAAAACCGAAGCTTGACAGGCTGTATCCGAATACACATATGTTGTATTCGAATACACCTTCGAAATCAGTGAAATTTTCCTAAGACTTGAACACATTTCAAACTGTTTCTTTTGAAAAATCAGCACAACTCCAAAACAGTTTTATCACTCTTTTAAACCACAAAACTCAGACTTTTACATCAAACCAGATTTTCCAGAAGGAAACACTTTCATCAGTTTTAAAACCCTTTTTATTTTGAAATCATCAGTAACACCATATTTTCATCAACAGAACAGCATGCAAGCATTTCAACTTTCTCAAACCATCAGAACATCATGCAAGCATTTCAGCTTGTTCAAACATCAGAACAACATGCAAAGCATTCAGTTTTTCTCAAACATCAGAAGAACATGCAAAGCATTCAGCTTTCTCAAACTTCAGAACAACATGCAAAGCATTCAGTTTTTCCCAGACATTAGAACAACATGCAAAGCATTTCAGCTTTCTCAAACAACAGAACAATATTAATACATTCAGTCAAACATCAAGCCTCACATAGCAGCAAAATACCAACAGAATGCATTTTTGCAATATTCAAAACAATTTTATGAATATGCTTTTTACTCCTCTTCAAAATAATATGCAGTGCATTTTTCAGCTTTCCCCACAAACAAAACAGTATTGGAATAATCACCCAAAACAGTATGTTGCAGATTTTTAAAACCTCAACAGAATGCATTTTCTTCATTTTTTTCAAAATGTCATTGCAAAATAGTTTTTCTTCAAAACAGTGATGAAAACATCAGTAATGCTATACCAATTATGCATTTACAGCCCTAATGCAACTAGAAAGTGGAAGCATTTCAACTTTCTCAAACCATCAGAACATCATGCAAGCATTTCAGCTTGTTCAAACATCAGAACAACATGCAAAGCATTCAGTTTTTCTCAAACATCAGAAGAACATGCAAAGCATTCAGCTTTCTCAAACTTCAGAACAACATGCAAAGCATTCAGTTTTTCCCAGACATTAGAACAACATGCAAAGCATTTCAGCTTTCTCAAACAACAGAACAATATTAATACATTCAGTCAAACATCAAGCCTCACATAGCAGCAAAATACCAACAGAATGCATTTTTGCAATATTCAAAACAATTTTATGAATATGCTTTTTACTCCTCTTCAAAATAATATGCAGTGCATTTTTCAGCTTTCCCCACAAACAAAACAGTATTGGAATAATCACCCAAAATAGTATGTTGCAGATTTTTAAAACCTCAACAGAATGCATTTTCTTCATTTTTTTCAAAATGTCATTGCAAAATAGTTTTTCTTCAAAACAGTGATGAAAACATCAGTAATGCTATACCAATTATGCATTTACAGCCCTAATGCAACTAGAAAGTGGAAGGTGGCCTTACCCTTGTTGCGTTTCTGCTACTGTTCACGTGTATGCGTCAAAAACGGTGAAACTCCCGTCCTGCATTCGCTGCTACAAAACTGGGTTCTTTAGCTCTGTAATGATGTGGGGAATAACTTTTGTACTAGGGGTTTTCTGGTTTGGTGCCTAGGTTTCCAATTAATGGCACTTTTGAGGAACTCCCTCTTTTTCCTTTTGAAATCAAGAACAGAATTCAGAACACAGAATGGGAGAGAAGGGTGCTGTTACATGCAGCACTGTTACATGCAGTATGGGCAGTGAGAAGGAGGGATGGTGTTTTGATTTCACCATCCTTCTCACTCCTATTTATAGGCTTGTGTGGTGCCACCTCACCCGACACTTGTCCGATTTTCAGCACTTTATCCGTCTCGTCGCAATTAGCCGCTAATCCCTTAATTAATTGTCCGTTAATTTAATTACTCGTAATTAAATTAATTTATTCTTCATCCAATAATTTTAATTCATCTTCCAAAATAAATATTTATATATATATATATATATATTTACTCAAAACATACATATATTAAATATTTTACAAATATCCCCAAATACACTTTAATATTAATTCCAAAATTAATATTAAATTTACGGGTCTTACACACTTCATTTTAGTTTTCGCAATTGTTTGTTTTCTTTTAAAGAAGTTTTCGTAATTGTTTGTTTTGGATGATTCATCATTAAATAATGCTTCTTTGGTAAAATATGTCTATCCAATAAGAGAATCAATGAATATGAATTGATTTATTTGAGTTTAATTACTAGTATAAACACTTGTGAGCAGCTGATTTATTTAACTTTTAATTTTTGTTATTTATGTTTTTTAATTTACACCATATTTGAGATGTTGATGAAATGTTTATTTGTCTTAATACTAGATGGAATTTCTTTTAAGGTTTTACCCCTATTAGATCATATCGTTTCTGCTGGTATTTTTGTGTGCTTCTGTATAGTTACTATATTGTTGCTTTTGTACTTGCTTTTGATCAAGTAGACCTCAAAATCCATATGAACTTTGGTGTATTTTTTCTTTCATTTAGCAATAAATAAACACAAGTTATATATATTGTTACTATATTGTTGCTATTGTACTCATAAAAAATAAATAAACACAACACTAAATGTTTAATCTAATTTGTCAGGATATTTGTGATTCTGCATGTATTTATCTTCAAAACCATTCACATCTTTTTCATTACAAGTTATATGCTGATAGCCTGTTGAAAATGAAGCATTGTTCATAAACTTTTTGTCAAGAAACTCATGGTTAATATAATCTGGTTTGACTAAATATATGTCTAATTGCAAAATGAAATAGAAAAAGTTGTATATAGTTTTTAAATTGTGAGTTGTTAATTGCCGTTATTCGTATAGACTATAGAAAGTTAAACTCCTATCATGCTTGTCATTCAAGTAACGAGTAAAAAGGCGGCACTTATTTAGACTTGCAGTCAACTGAAGGATAAACTTGGTGAAACAACTTCCATTTCCCGAGGTAAGCAGTGTTGATTATGGTGCTTTATATGGAAATGGCATTGTTCGATTATTTTAATTTATATTTTGGTAATGTACATTTCCTTTGTGCTATCACACATTCACATGGTACCTAACTTATAAAGAATTAATCAGATTAAAACAAATCTAGAAATACTAGAATCTATATATGGTCTTAAACAATATATGATCTTTTCACTATGATATTAAAATCTATCAATCATGTGTTTATTTATCTCTATATTTTTTCAAACTTATTTAGTGATTGACAAGTTAAGTTTTTGTCTTATAGTACTTGGATGTACAATGGGTACATGCAAATAGACGCGGATTGAAAAATGAGTAAATTAGTGGTGTTAAAGATTTTGTGAAGAGGGTTTTGAAACAACCATTTGTATATTTGAGGGAGGGATAAGGTTTCCAAGTGTAAAATGCAAGTGTATCAAGATATCTACAACAACTACTGTTAGACTTCACTTGTACCGGGATGGATTGAATCATGGAAATAAACATTGCCCTTTTAATTCATTTAATTCACATTTTTTTTTTGTATGCAACAATACACACATACATTTATTGAATACAAAAACATGATAATAGTGCAACTTCCATTTTTTTAACATTAATCTTGATTTATTATAAAAGTAATAATAATAGAAAATTTACTGTAATAGAAAGTTTAGAATAAATAAGTATTGTAATTAAATGACAAATTCACATTTCCCATAAAATTAACCTTGATTTATTATAACGTATAGATGAAACATTGATTTTTTTTATATTTAATATACTTTTATTTATTATATATCAATTCATATAATTATTCCACTTTCTACTACTAATAATATATGTTTTTTTAGTAATTATAACTCATTTTATCATCGACGTCGATACAATAAATTTATAAAAAAAACATAAACTACTTAAATAAGAAACTTATAATGAACAAAGGAGTAAAAAAATTATTTTAAATAAAAAGAGAAACTTTGCTCTCTTTCACTTTCTCATTTCTCCTCTCCTTCAGATTAGATTTTATCATCTTTTCCTTTTCATAACCTTAGGAACACAAAAAATGAAACAACAATCTCGATATAAGCTCTAATGCAAATGGTGATCAAGTCATAATGCAAATGGTGATCAAGTCACAAATTGATAGAACAACACGTTCTTAAAAAAATAAAGAGAGAAATTGTAAATAGGAAAGACGTTTGGTAACAAAGTTCGACCAATGATGCATACGTCTTCGACTACAGAGCAAATATAGTTCCTTTTTATTAGATGAATGAATTATGGTTTATAAAATACAAGTTGTGCTTAAATTGTAATCATAAGGTTCAGATTACAACAATACCTCTTAAACATATCGCGAGGAGATATCGCCCCCAAGTTGTCCCCACAACAAATAGTTGGATCAAATCGCCCACTTGATACTACCTATGAGTCATACTCAATAATCTCCACCTTGGCGAATATCATACCCCTATGAAGATTTATTGCATAACACTCACATCTTGCAAATCTTGCTTATCATTGAGAAACATGTAACAAGTCCAAGTAGTGCTTGAACTTGTCACTAGTGACTAGCATGGTCAACATGTCAACTGCATTCTTTCATCATGTGAAACGTCACATTAATATGTTTGGTCCTGACGTGATACATTTAATTCTTTGTTAAATAAATGGAACTTTGACTATCACAATGCAACTCAACCCCACATTGCTCAATATCCAAATCCTTCACTAATCGCGTAAGCCATAAATCCTCTTTGACAACATTAGTTACTACCACGCACTCTGCTCCAGTTGTAGACATAGTCACTTGTAGTATCCCAATTTTGTCCGACCAATTAAAAAATTCTAAAAATAAGTCATATGTTTAATTTTAATATTTTCCTAAAAAACTTCAAGAAAACAAAAAAACAAAGAAAGAAAGAAAAGAATTAGAGTGAAATTAATAAATTTGGCTCAATAGTTGAGCCCGTATTGACTCATAGTGGATCACAAATGTGCTTATTAGTTTGTGAAAGTTTAAACTGTGTATTAAGACAATGTGATAACTTTTGTCTTGTTTGCCTCTGGTTATTGATTGCCTCTGGTTTTTGGTTGCCTCTGATTCTGGTTGTCACTGGTTGCTAGTTGTCTCTGGTTCCTGGTTGCCTTTGGTTCCTAGTTGTCTCTAGTTCCTGGTTGTCTATGGTTCCTAGTTGCCTCTAATTCGTTGTTGTCTTTGGTTCTAGTTTGGCAGTGTAAGTTAGTTAGTATTATAACTAATTAGCGGGAAGGGATAACTATATAAGTCATGGTTTGTAGCTTGTTGAAAAGCATGTGAATGATAGTAAGTGTTTTCTAGATAAATTGAACTCTACTAAGCAACTAGTAGCGCTCCCTTCCATCTTTTCAACCTCCTTGCTTTTTCTCCTTTTTTCCTATTACAACTATAATTTTTTCATGTTATACCTTTAATCTGAATTTGTTTTATCTTTATTTATTTTTTATTCTTGGTGTATTCTCTTAAGTCTTCTTCAACCTCACAATTGTAAATCAATCGGAAGATAAAAATTAATTGGAACAAAACTCTCTTTTTTCTTTTAAAAAGTAACTAAAACAAAAAGTAACAAAAAAAGAAGAAAAAAAACTCACCTCCATAGTCGGCACCACCCCCTCCCTCTATATTGTCACTAACAAGGCCTCCAGATCATAGTCCTGATGTGACTTCCCTGAATAGCGCCGACCACCTCCTTGGAAATAGAATGCGTGTTTTTGTTTCTGAATCTGACAGTAGTTTAGGTTTTGGGTTTGACTGTAATTAGCTTATGTTTCATTTAGCAGATTTATTTTATTCACATTTTTTTTCTTTTAAAAAATATGGCTACTCTCATTCAGGTATTCGAATTTTTGATTTAGTCTTAGTTTTTTATTTTTTTTATGTTTTATTCAATTTTTTTAGCTTTATTCTTTTGTGTTATAATTTGTTATTTTATTCTCTTATTAAGTCTTAGGCTAAATATAATCAACATCAACCACTAGTAAAACTATATATCCATTTTATTCTTAGGTTTAATATTATTATCTTTAATAAAATTATTATCATCTAAATTCAGTTTATTCTTAGCATCTAAATTAATTCTTAGGTTTATTATTATTATCTTTAATAAAATAAAAATCCATTTTATTCAAAATTAATGTGGGTAAAAAGATTGATTGAGATGTTACATTTTGCCAATCTTAATTTTAAAACGTCGGAGTTGTGATAACTTGGTGATCTTAAGCTCTAAAATGATAATAATCTTTTAATAAAATAAGATTGACTTAGATGCAACATCTTATCGATTCTAGTTTAAGATGTCTGAGTTGTGACAACTTGGTGATCTTAAGCTCTAAATAGTAATTATCTTTTAATAAAATAGAATCGACTGATATGCGACATCATGTCAGTGATAGTTTAAGGCGCATGAGTTGTGACAACTTGGTGATATTAAACATTCTTAGCCAAATCCAAATGAATAATGAACTCACTCATTGTAAGCACGGTTGCATTCAATATATTTTTTTTCTTCATTCATCACACCAACAACATTTTTTTTCAAACCATTTTATCACATCAAAACTCATTTTTTTTAAAAGCAACCAATACATTTTCATTTTCTACCCAAGAACTACGTAATTTTGATTTCTCCATCGCACCGAGAGATACGTAGGAGCAAGATCACACCCTTGTCAAGCATAATGATAAAAAAATTTATTTTTCCCTCTAAATTTTGAATGCACTTTTATCTCTAAATTCTTTTCACAAAAAGGATTATATTCCCATTTTAAGAAGGAAAAATAAATTTATAAAAGTTAACATTAATTTTGCACAATTAATTATAGGTAACCATATTTTAATAGATGTCGTAGGGTGCTAATACATTCCCTATGCATAATCGACTCCCGAACCAAAACTTTGATTTCAAAGACAATTTTTTTGTTTTTTAAGGGATTCCCAATGCTTTCCGTATTTTAAAACAAATTTTAGTGGCGACTCCATGGAATTCGAGAAAACACTATTTCCCATGTATATAGTACTTGCACAAATCCAGCTTAAAATTGCAAACACCCTTCAACAAATGTATCTTATGCATTTCTGTCATCCCACGCTCATTAAGCTGATCTAGATGTATACGCCACATTTTTCTTGCATTATCATCAGACTCAACTGACCTAACATCACCTACAACAGTACAACCCACAAATTTGTAGATGTTATCTGCAATCCATTTTGCTCTCACCACTGTCTATGCAACCTTGTCCTTTTTGTAGATGTTTTTGTAGAGTACCCAAAAAGATCAAATTTTTTCTCATTTCTAGAATATATCTCACATCATTCAAAGTTCACACGCCACTGTCGTCCATGAAAATTTTAATTTGTCCAATTTCAGTGATAGCACATGTTTTATCATCACCCAAATAAACAAACCCAAAACTGCTTGACCTGAATGTGATATACCACTCTTTGTGCGGCATCATGTGATAGGAACAATCAGAGTCAAAAATCCACGTGTTTTGTGCACTTGCTAGATGAAAAATAAAGAATATCTCTTTCCTCGTCAGAGTCATTAGTTTGAACCACATTTGTAGAAGATGAATTCATAGAAAATGAACCCTATTATTTGTTTGGACAATCTCTTCTTCAATGCTCAATCTATTTGTAACTGAATCACTCTGCTATTTTTTTTTTTTTTTGTTCTTATCTATACTATAAACAAGTGTAGAGTTGGTTAAAATAAAATGCACGTGGCATACAATTTGGCATTGAGAAAACCACATTTTTCTAATAAATAGGAATACATAGGATATATATATATATATATATATATATATATATATATATATATATATATATATATATATATATATATATATATATATATATATATATATATATATATATATATAATCTTAAAACAACGGTGGCCCTAAACATGGGTGAATAGGCTTACCGTTAGATACGGATCCAGAAAATAATTATACATGTGGCGATCTGAATAATGAGTTAGATAGTGTTTTGCAATCACTTTTCCGCAAATAAATAAATATTTAATGACATTGGAATGAAAAATTTACATATAAGCCACTTAATTAACATCTTTACTAGCTATAATATTAACTATAAACAAAATTATGATAAAAGTAAGGATAAATGTATTTTGATCATGGATATAAAGATTTTAAATGCATGAATATTGATATATAAATTAAAAAAGTTAAAGTGTAAAATAAAATGAAATAAATTTTTTGTCTTTATAAATTTATTAGAAATTTAAGTCAACTTTTGTAGGTACTAAAAATATTTATAGGGGTTAAATAAACTTTTCAATTATCAATTTTAATCGACAATTCATGTGGCAAGTGTCAAATGATTTTTTTTTCTGTTAATAACTTAACCATTTAAATTTTTAATTTAACCATTTAATTTTCAATATGTTGTTAGTAGATAAATTAATTAAGATTAAATGTGAATTAAAAATTAAATAATTAAATTATTAAACTAATAATATTTTAAGATCTTAATAGTCTCAAAACAATATTGAGACATCACAAAAAGAAGTCAATTAAAACTTATTATATTCATCTTTGTACTCATGATAAAACAAATAGTCAAAATATTAATTTATATATCTTTTAAATGACTCCTCCCGTGCCTATCAAACAATTTATCTCCAAATACCTCCCAGCATGAATATTTTTGTCATCCATAAGTCTAATTATTAATACAAAAACATATATTATCTACAACACTTATTATCAATATTTATTTTTAATATAAAAATTGTTTATATAAGCAACCACCTATCCAGACTCAAATACTTTTTACACCTACTCCTATGGATATTAAAATTCAGGTCATGCTAATAAATAACTTCAAGATACTTGTTATGAAAACCAAAAAGAAAGTAAAAAATAATTTTTGAGGAGAAAATCACAGTTTTTACCATTCAAAAGTATGAATTACACAAATTTTAATAATGTTTTTTATTTTGACTTTAAACAAATATTTTTAAGACATTTATTAATATTTATCTTAAAATTTAAATAATAATAACATTCAAATTATCACATGATTGATTTTTTCACACCCCATGTGGCTTATGAATGTCAATTAAATGCAATTGATATCTAATATGGAGGACAAGCCCACAATCTTATAATGCTCAGCCTTTTTAAGCAAGAAATCCCCTATTTCCTAAATCTACATTTATAACTATCATTAAAGATGACACATAAATTCCCTAGACATCCCACTAAAAATCAGTTAATGTCAGAGATATTGGTGATTGAAACATCTCTAGAGTGATGCAATCTATGCGTTAATTCCAAAGGGAATGTCACTTTTAATAAATTATTTAAAGGATTTGAAATTACAAAATACCAGCTCCCTTTTATTATAGTCACTTATTGTTTTTTTACGTTTATTAAGAAAAATTAGTGAAGTAGTTAATGTGTTTATTTAAAAGTATTAAATGTTTTTCACTCTTATTAATAAGGAGTATATTTAGAAAAAATAATAAATACACCTAATAAATTGAAATAATATTTATATATAGGGACTTTGTTTACTAAAGAATGTTTATAATTTTGTTAAGTTATCTTTGAAATATTGTTGATAATTCACTCAAAATCCAATGAAAATGTGACATATAAATAAATTTGTCAGTGAATTAAATATGAATTTGTGGATATCACTTACACATTTACTTATGTGATATATTTTTATTGGATAATAAATAAACTATACATAATTTTTCAAATGCAATCTAAGTCTCACCTTATTCACTACACTTGTGATTTAGGTTCAACTCTAAAATTTTGCAATTGATAAACTATACATAAATTGCATTATAAAATATCAATAAGGTTGATGATTTTATCTAACCTTGCACGGAGGTGTTCCTCACTTAATCTAAATTTTTTATTTCATCAAACAAATATGCAACTAATTTTTATGCACTGAAAGCTTAATTTTTTATACATATATTTTACAAAATCAACTATGATATGCCTTTGTTATATTTATCTTCCAAATATCTAACAAATATTTAAATGATAAATATAATTGAATGAACGTGTAAAAAAATTATATATATTTTTTTAACGAAGTAACAAGTATCACTTGAAACTCACAACATTTATATTGAATCTTGAGTTTAAATTTAAGTAATATCTAAGTTAACAATATTGAAATTTATCGGTTTAATGAAGTCTTAGAGACAAAAATGTTTTACACACATTATTCATATATAAATTAAATCCAATAAATGTATGGTTATTTTGTGGAAGTCATTCAACTGTGTCTAAAGAAAGCTGAATGTTAAATCCACTCATAAAAGGGAAAGAAAGGTGTGGCTTTGATTGGTGCTCAAAGTTTTATTGAAAGGATATGGGAAAGACACCTTGAGTTACGGAGCAAGTAAAAGCAAAAGACATAAAAAAAGAGTTCGTCCATTCAGTAAGCCAGAGCTTTGGACAGAGTGGTAAATACCAAAGAGAAAGGATATGATCTAATGTTCGTATCTTTGTCATTTCTATGTTTTCATGTCTAGCATAAAGAGATATATAGTAGACCCCAGCTTGTATATATGACATTTATGAAGAACATATATAGTGTTGCGGGAATTCAAATATTAAAAAACCTCATGTTAAAAAAATTTGAAGGGTCATTTTTTATGTCCATTATTCAACTAATGTCTTGAATGAAAGAGAAAATATTTGTAAAAGTAAAAATAGAAAAATAATAGTTGAGAAAATATATCTCCCTCATATTTTTTTTAATATGAGAGGATCTATTCCCCTGTTGTTGCTGCTCAATCATATGAAAATAGACCTACACATATATTTTGATAAAGAGAGAAATAAAATCTTTATTTACATATCTTAACAACACTTAATTCCAAAAAAAAATCTTAACAAGTCTTTATTTATTTAAAGTTTAATTGTTTATGAGAAAAGAAATGTATAGATAGGAAGTTTTTTGAAAGGACTTGAAGAATTTTTACTACAATTTGATGCAATTTATAAATTCAACGTCAATCCGAGTCAAATAATTTTCCAATCATATTTATGAGTGTATCATAAAATAAATTATTATTTTTCAAAATAATTACATAAGTTAAAGAGTCATAGTGATGTTTAAGCCTCTTTATTTGCCGTCTTGCTGTGGAATATTGAAAGAGTTGCAATTTGAAAATTTGGTAAAATATCTTCTATTTTATAATAATTGAGTCATTTAATAATTTCATATATGAAACATTAAATATATAAATTATGTTATTCTTTCTAAAATAAAATATAAATATAAATAATAGTTGAAAAATTAAAGTATTTAATTAAAAATTAAAATTAAACACATCAACTTTTTAATTATATTTTTGCTTATATTTTTTTTTAAAAGTAATATTTTCTAAGGTAAGGTTTTGTTATCAAATTGGAAGCATGATACACAAGTGATTCTCCCTCTTCCGCAACATCGAACTATGACACCTTTAAGTGAGTGGAAAAAAATTTTAATTTTATTTTATATATTTCAAATTTCAATTCGAAGTAGCTATATATTCTCCTTATTGTCTTCCACACATATATGTATAACGTAAAATTTGGACTCTATCGACAAAACTGTCTATTTGAACAATCTGTCAGTTGATAAAAAATTTCATACTGTTGAAATCAATTTATTGAATCTACAATTTGAATAATTCAATTTTACACAATCAATATGTTGATTTAACTGATTGTGTGACTCACCGACGGCAGAAAATCCGGGTCCATGTAATGTATAGTGCCAAGATGAAAAAACGTAATCTCCCAAAGCAATATTCATTTTCACTTTATTGGGAAGAGAATGGTCCCGTGAATTTCAATTGCTAATAAATAGTTGTAACTCATTTAATTAAAGTGTTAGAATATGAGTTCATAACTCTCATTAAGATGCCATATATGAAAATCACCCGACAAACCACTGACCAATTGAGGAATAACATGAAGAAGATTGGGTTGAGGAATGATAGGTATGGATTTGATCTATACTTTTGTGTACCAGAATTTCTATCAAAGATATGCATTTGTGTAGTACAAAAGAGCTTTCCCCAAAGAATGATATAAAAACATCCCATACGGCACACATTAACTTTTGGCTAAGGTACTCTTCACTCTCTTTCTTTTGTCATTTCAATTTTCAGGGGTCCAAAACAAAGAAACATCATATCATGTACATTTTACACGTATTCTCATTCATTGCAACATTATAGTGCCAACTTTTTTGTATTTGTAGATGAAGTGATAAATAAATTTGTGCACAATTGCGAGATTTTGGATTCGATTCCGGAACATGGTATCTAGATTAACATATGCAAGGTTTTGGGTTTGACTCCAAAACATGGTATCTAAATCAAGATATTTGAAATGGACCTTACAGATAATAGTGCCAAATTAATATAACTTCTATTTATTTTGTTTTACTAAAACTTTTATTTATTTTGTATGTGTAGAAAATGAAATATGAAGAAATACTCAATCATACTAGCTAGGAGAAATGTCACTCAAAATTATCTTGTCTCATGTTAAATAAAAGAAAAGGCAAGAAACCTTTCAAGAGTATAAATCAAGACCCAACCAAATTTGGGTACTAAGAACAAAATTGTCTATGTTGTAGATGTCCTCAACAATCAAGTTAAAACACCAACTATAGTAACTAGAAAGTGGATGCTCGCGACACATGACAGGAGAAAAGTATATGTTCCAAGAATTAACATTGAGCATAGGAGGCACATTGACTTTTGGATGAAAGAAAAAAGGTACAATTGAAAATGACACTTCCTCTTCTATTGAAGATGTCTTGTTTGTTAAAGGTCTTAAGCATAATTTATTAAGTATTAGTCAATTAAGTGATAATAATTATGATATTATATTTAATCTAAAAACATGCAAGGCAAATAGTCAGAAAGATGGATCTATACTCTTTACAATTTAGTGGCAAAACAACATTTATAAGATAAATTTGTTTAGTCTAGAGAAACAATAGGTTAAGTGTCTTATGTCAATAAATGAAGACAAATTAATTTGGCACAAAAGATTAGGTCATGCAAACCTTAGATTAATTTCAAAATTGAATAAACTTCAACTAGTCAAAGGTCTACCTAAGCTTAGTAACAAAACTGAAATTATGTGTGAAGCTTGTAAAAAGGGAAAACAAACAAAAAACTCATTTGCCCATAAGAACCCAGTCTCTACCTCAAAACTCCTTGAGCTCTTACATATAGATCTATTTGGGCTGGTGAAAACAACCTCTCTAAGCGGAAACAAATATGGATTTGTTATAGTAGATGACACACTAGGTAGATGTGGATAAAAGTCTTAAGAAGTAAGGATGCATCCCACAAAGTGTTTTATCACATTTTGCAAACAAGTAATGAATGAAAAAGGTCTTAAGATTGTAACAATTAGAAGTGATCATGGAAGAGAATTTCAAAACAAGTTCTTTGAAAGCTTTTGTGACGAAAATGAAATCTCTCACAACTTCTCCTCTCCTAGAACACCCCAACAAAATGGAGTTGTAAAAGAAAGAAAAGATCACTCCAAGAAATGGCAAGAACCATGTTAAATGAGATTAATGTTGCAAAACACTTTTAGGCTGAAGCAATTAACATTGTATGTTATATTCAAAATAGAGTCTTAATTAGGTCTATATTGAATAAAACACCATATTAATTGTGGAAATGTAAAAAGCCTAACATCTCTTACTTTAAACAATTTGGTTGTATTTGTTATATGTTGAGCACTAAAGATAACCTTGGTAAATTTGATTCTAAATCTCAAAAGTGTACCTTCATTGGATACTCTGAAAGAACTAAGACTTATAGAGTGTTGAATAGGGAAATTCAGATTGTGGAAGAATCCATACATGTTAAATTTGATGACAAACAACTTGACCTTGAAGAGTTAAAGCAAGATGATGATAGTGCAGGTTTACCGGAACCAGAGAAGGCAGATATAGACAAACCAAAAGAACCTGAAAAATCAGAGGATACAAGAAAATCAAAATAAGATGACAAATCTTCTGAGGATGAATCTGATCAAGTGAGAAACAGTCAAGATAAGTCAGAAGGAAGATATGGATGGAAGTACTAGTCTTCTCATCTTGAAACTCTAATATTTGGAAGTGCAAATGATCATTTGAGGACTAGATCATCACTAAAAGATACCACTTTGTTTGGCTTACTCTCATTAATTAAGCCTACCTCTATTGATGAAGCATTGACAAATGATGGATAGCTTCTTGAAATACAAGAAGAGTTAAATGAATTTAAAATGAATGATGTTTGGGATCTAGTACCTAGACCAAACAAGAACATTATTGGAACCAAGTGGATTTTCATAAACAAACTAAATGAAAAAGGTGAAGTCGTCAGAAACAAGGCAAAACTTGTTGCACAACGCTACAATCAGCAAGAGGGCATTGATTACAATAAGACATTTGCTCTAGTGGTGAGATTAGATGTAACACTCCAAATTTTATAATAAATTATTTTATTAATGAAATAGAATTTTAAATAATTAATTTGGTGTTAAAATTTCTTGTACGTTTGACTTATGTTAGGTGTGAACATAATTATATTTAATTATTTATAAATATATCTTATTTTAATTATTTATTTTATAAATAATTATCTTGAGATATTAGTAATATTGATTGATTTTTTTTATATAGTTGCTATGATATGATGATTTTATACGAATTTATTGTGATTTAGTAATTAATATAAATTATTGATATTATAATTATTTATTTTATCTTTTTATTTCTCTCTAAAGATGGTAGTATTTTAATATAAATATCTTCAAAAATAATAATTTAATAATTGTCGTAATAATTATGAGTACAAGGGTTTTAGTTATTACTAATATATTTTTAAAAGGTTAATTACTTTATTTTATAAAATATTAGTAATGTTTTAGTAATGAAATTTTATTTAAAGAAGTGTTAAAATTATTTTATAATTGTTGGTTTTATTTTAAAAAGGTAAAAGAAAGGAGTAAAATGTGTTTTATGGGTTGACCATATGCAAGTAAAACCTAATTAAATAAAAATAATAAAAAATTAATTGAAAAGTAAAAGAAAGAAAGTATGAGAAAGAGAGACTAGCTAGACACATTTGGAATGAAGAGGAGCGGCAACCGCACATAGAGAGAAAAGGAAGAAATTGATACCGATCATCGATAATTGTTCCAAAAAATTTCCTCCGTTTTCATCCAAATTTAAGTATGTTGTTTCACTCATTTAGTTAGTCATTTAGATACACTTTCCTAGATTTTTAACTATCCCAATTACTCTATAAAATACTCGAGTTCTCCATTTGTGGAATTTGTTATTTTGCACTGTTCTTCTTCACCGTAAGTCCGATTTGAGTGAAACCAATGCCAAAACGATATGTGAAAAGTGGCTATATTATCCACTGATTGGTTTTCTGATTTATGGTAAGTTTTCTTGACTGAATTTCGAAATTTAGTTTTTAGAGTGTCTTCTCATAATTTATTTTTGACGTTTACCCATAAACTGTTGAGTTAGATCGATTGATGGACAAATAGTCAAAGGACAAAGGTTGTTTGCTCATGAAATCGTATTCGTATGTGAAAGTATCAAAATAAGGTAAGAGGTGAGAGAACATTTGAATTCATGAGTTAAATATATGCTGAGATGAACGGGAAAACTATATTTTCCAATGATTCATTCGGGACTCGCTACGTAAGACAATAGCCCTTTGAGGAATAAATTAATTAATCTGAAAACATGGAAATTGTGAATAAAATGTGGAATAGAAATATTTATAAGTTATTGATTGATTTAATTTCGTTAAATGTGTGATATTTGATATTGTTGTGATATTTTGTGTCGAATGAATTTTATGTATATGATTTAATAGATAGGTTTATGTGATGTGATAATAAAAGGTGGATGCATTTTGATAAGTTTATGTGATTATAATGATGTATAATTAATAATAATGATGTTATAAATTTTTTATAAGTTTATATGATGATGTATGATTGATGATAGTGATGCTATAAAATTGTGATAACTTTATGTGATGAGATATGATTAATGATTGTGATGTTATGTATTTCTGATGAGAATATTGAAATAACCCCATAGTTGTTGAAAATAGTAGTGATGCCAATTTGTGTTTGAGATGACGGTCATAATGAAGTATCATAGGTCAACGATGGGAGAAAATAAATATTGAGAGTTTTTGAAGTGAATATTATTTTGTCATCATATAGGTAGGGCCTGACAAACCTAGTGATGTTGGGGAAGTACAATTGAATTGTGTTTGATCGTGGCGGTCTACTGTTGAGTCTCAAGGAGAGATTGTTAGACCTTGAAGGTATTCAGGTGGGGAATTCCTAGGTGACTTGGAGGTAGCGCTCCAAATGTCAGGAGCTACCACACAACACATGTTTACCTTGATTGTCGCGTATATGTGTCTCGGGTTGAGTTGAGGGGATCTATGAGGACAGAGCCAATTTGAATTGTCTGTCCACTCGGATGGTGGCATAATATCAAGCCTCCTAACCATGTACTTAAGAGTTAGAATGGTACCACATTGTGAAGTAGAGTCTAAGTTCATGCATAACATTGCACTTTTTTGTGATTGTTTTGTTGTGATTAATATGTATCGTGTGTGATAATAATTTCTCTCAGATGATTTGATGTTATAGTGAAATGTATTGATTTTCCTTGAGTGTTTTTGACTTTATAATGTGATGTTTTTCCTTGATGAATGTTTGTTTAGCGATACAATTTATTTGTGATTAATTGTGTGTTCTTTTTATTTATATTGTGCTATAAACATGATTTCAAAATTCACCTCCTTTATTGTTTGTGGTTGATTGGCTTTACCATGCGTTTGCAAAATCGCAGTTATTACAGGTTTATGAGTTTTGAAGTTCAAGTTTGGGAGAAGCCCCGCTCTAATACGTGATACCAGGAATGAGACTTATAAATGGTATTTTACTTGTTTAATTAGAAACAACTTTTGGCATGAAAACCTTATAAGTACTAGTAAGTTTTTAGAATTAAATTAAGAAATTATAGTTAGATCGAGTTTATGGAGATTGCACTTTTTATAAAAGGGAAAAAAATTAAAGTGTTCCATTTGTATTTTGAGAAATATGATATATTAAATATCTTGTAAAAGTTTCTTTTTATTTGAAAGAGTTTTTATTTATCCGCTGCAAATTTTATAGAAATATGTTATAAATTATTATATATATATATATATATTATTTTGGGGTTTAGGGTGTCACATTAGAAGCTATTCATATCCTATTTTCTTTTGCTGCTAATAGTAACATTACATTATTTCAAGTGGATGTTAAAAGTGTTTTTCTAAATTGTTATATAAGTGAAGAAATCTATGTTAAACAACCTTCAGGTTTTGAAAGTTCTGAATTAGGCCAAAAGGTTGACCAGAAAACATATAGAGAAATGCTTGGATCACTACTTTATCTTACCACTTCCAGACCTAATATTATATTTAGGGTGTGTGTGTGTGTGAGGAAGATTTCAAGCTGATCCTAGGGAATCACATTTAACTGGTGTTAAGAGAATCCTTGTATACCTAAAAGGCTCTACCAACATTGCCTTGTTATACAAGAAATCTTCTAGTACAAACTAAGTAGGTATTGTTATTCTTATTATGCTGGAGATAAACTTGAGAGAAATAGCACAAGTGGAAACTGCAATTTCTAGGTGAAAACTTAATCTTGGTTAAGTTAGAGACAAAGCACAATTGCCATGTCAACAGCAAAAGCTGAGTATATTTCAACAGCTGGTTGTAGCTCTCAACTACTTTGGATGAAACATCAACTAGAAGACTACAAAATCCTAGAAACCAACATTCCCATTTATTGTTACAAAACTTCTGCCATTTGCCTAACCAAAAACCCTATACTTCATTTTAGAGGTAAACACATAGAAATAAAACACCATTTCATTAGGGACTTTGTTAAAAAAGGTGTGCTTAATGTCCATATTGTAGTCATCGAACATCAATGGGCTGACATATTCATCAAACCACTAGTTGACGATAGGTTTTGACTTCATCAAGAAAAACAAAAACCTTATTCTTTAACCTAACTGATGTTGTGCCAACCTTAGAGTAGTTTAGTTTCATACTTATGATAAATTTTATGTTCTATGTTTATTTTATTTTCATTCTATTATAAAGAAAAGGTCAAATTAACAACAAAAAAACAAAAACAAAAAACAGAGGCAAGTTTCACTTTCATTTTTGTCCGATGACAAAAGAGGGAGAAAGAAGTTTGATAATGTCGGGAGAAAAATACTTAGATAAATAATTAGAATTAGGGGAGCCTTAAGTAAAGGGGAGTCAAAGTATTTAAGAGAAAAGTTGTTATAAAAAATACAGTTTTGTCTTCATCAAAAAGTGGAGATTGTTGAAACCAAGTTGGTCTTATACTTAGAGTTTTGATGTTAACAAAAGTATTTTATGAGAACAGTATATTTGATGTCACAGAGTATGAAAGAAGATCCGTGTTTTTGAAGACATTCTAAAATAAGATTTGATTCATATATATAATTGAAGAAAATCTTTGATCAAGTTGAAAATAAGATATGGTTAAGATTTGAAGAAGATATGCTCAAATTCTTATCACAAAAAGATATGAATTATTTACAAGAAGATTTTATCAAGCTTTATCTGCAAAAAGATATGAATTACTTTCAAGAAGATTTGATCAAGATTTATCTACAAAAAGATATGAATCATTATCAAGAAGATTTGATCAAGATTTATCTACAAAAAGATATGAATTATTTACAAAAAGATTTGATCAAGATTTATCTACAAAAAGATATGAATTATTTACAATAAGATCTGAATTATTTACCAGATACTATGATCAAAAATTGTTTACAAGAAGAAACACGCACAAGAAGATACATTTATTATTTGCAAATATATGATTCAGATTTTGACAAATGAGAAAATATTGAATTGGACTTAGTCATATTCCTACTGGTGAAAGTTTAAGAATCGATCCAACACCTAATGAAGTAACATCTAATGAATTTGCGAAAGCAATCTTAACAAAATATAAATAGTATCAATCTGAACAATTTATAATCTCAATCAGAACAAAATACAAACATAATCAATCTGAAGAATTTACAAACTCAATCTGAACAAAATACGAACACAATCAATCTAGAAGAGCTGCTAAGTTTGGATTCAGAAATAAAGAATTGGCTAAAGAACATTTTTTCAAAAAACATCTTATTCAGATTTATTTTTGAATAAGATCAAAGATACAATTTAGGATTAAACAAGGACTAAATTGAAGCCCTAATTTTATCTATAAATAGATACTCAAGGTTGAAGAAGAATATTATCAAAAAATCATAAAAGAGTAGAAGAACTCAAGCTCAAAATTCCAAATTCATCTTAGAGTTCAAATAGAGAAACACCTGTTTGAATGAGAAATATTTTCTAAGTGCTTTTCTTAGAGTGTGATAGTCATTGTTATAATCATCTCGTTAGAAACAACTACTTAAGTTCCAAACCTTTGTATTCAAATCCGATTGTGGTGTTAGTATGCCTTCAACAATATGAGATTTTTAGATTGTGTGGAGAAGACTTTGCTGGTAGAGTCAAGGTGTGTGTGTTCCTCAAGGAGTCATAGAGGACCATATCAAGCTGAGAGCCTTCCCATTTTTACTTTAAGATGTTGCCAAGGACTCGTTGTACTACCTTCACCCCATGGAAGAGCATTCTATTTTTCAAATTTAATTGCATGCTGATTTTGTTGATGACACATACCCTGATATGCTTTCTACTGATTTTTGTTTACTTTCTCGTATTGATGATACTTATACTTGTGACTTTTGCACATATACTCAATTGTGCTCTGTGTGTGCTGAGGTCGAAGTTGCTCTATAGTTTGATCATTTTTCTGGTATTTCTACTGAAAAATTGATTTTGCAGACTTAACTTCGACCACTAACATTCTACCCTCCATTGAGTAGCCATTGACTATAGAGCTTAAACCTCTTCCTGAAAATTTGAAATATATGCATATTTAGAGGAGAGTGGAAAGTTACTCGGGATTATTTCATCAACACTTGAAGATGAATAGGAAGTTAGGAAGAGAGGTTGCTACAAATATGGAGAAAGCACGGGAAAGTAATTTGATGGACCTTGGTTGATATTCATGTTATTATCCCGTTCATGTGTATGCATAGGATACTACTAGAGGATGGGATAAAGTTAGTTAGGCAGTACCAAAGGCGACTTAACCCCTTGATTTTGGATGTTGTAAATAAGGAAGCGACCAAGCTCTTACAAGTTAGCATTATATACCCCATCTGTGATAGTCCGTGGATGAGTCTGGTACATGTAGTTCTTAAGAAAGCTGGACTCATAGTGGTTAAAAATGAGATCAATGAACTTATCCCTACAAGAGTGCAGAACAGTTAGAGGGTATGCATTGATTAGAGGAGACTAAACCAGGCAACCATGAAGGATCACTTCCTTGTACCGTTCATTGATTAGATGCTTGAACGGTGAGCTGGTAAGTCACACTATTGTTTTCTTAATGGTTTTTTAGGTTATTTTCAGATTAATATTGAAGGTGCAAACACGAGAAGGGGGGGTTGAATTGTGTTTGCCAAAGTTGAATACTTTTTGCTGATTTGATGAAAGTTGATATAAATTAAACTAGTTCACCATTATCTTGGCTACATCCAGTCCCCTTATTCAGAATGCTTTAATCCACTAATTCAAACAATTTGAATTACACAGCACCTAACCCTCCAAGCCAGTCTTCCCAAACAGCCTGACAGCCCCAGACTTTTGAGGAACAACAACGCCTTGACCCTATAAGCAAAGTCTTCTCCTACCAATCTGACAACCCCAGATTGAAGAAGGAACTTACACCACTTTGACCCTACAAGCCAAGTCTTCTCCTAACAATCTGACAACCTTAGATTGAAGAAGGAACTTACAACATTATCAGGTTGGATACAAAGGTTTGGAACTTGAGCAGTTGCTTCTGGAAAGCTGATTATAACAATGACTCTCACACTCTAAGAAAAGAACACTTAGAAAATATTTCTCTTTTGCACAACTATTTCTCTCTTTGAACTCTAAGATGAATTGGGATTTTAAGCTTGAGTTCTTCTACTCTCTTCTATTTTTCGATGATTTCTTCTTCAGCTTGGAGTATCTATTTATAGTTGAGATTTGGGCTTCTACTTGGTCCAAGTTTAATTTCGAATTGTATTTTGTTCAGATTTCTTTTGTAAATTCTTCAACTTGATTATGTTCCTTTTTAAATTTGAACCAAATCTTCTTCTGATTTAAATTAAATCTTCTTCAAATTTTGATAAGATCTTCTTCAAATTTCAATCAAGTCTTCTTCGAATTTGAATCAAATCTTCTATGAATCTTGACCATGTCTTCTTTCATACTCTAATGTTTTCCTCGGATGGTATCCTCCGATGATGTCCTCTAATTCCTGCCTATGAAGGTATCCTCAGATTTTTGCCTCTGATGATATCCTCTAATTTTTGCTTCTAATGATATCCTCTGATTTTTTTCTCTGATGATATCCTCTGATTTTTGCCTCATAAGATATCCTCTGATTTTGGCCTCTGGTGATATCCTCTGGTGGGATCCTCTGGTTATATCGTCTGGGATCCTCTGGAGGTATCCTCTAGTGACTTCCTCTGGTGGCATCCTCTGGTGACATCCTCTAGTGGCATCCTCTTGAGGTATCCTCTGGTGGCATCCTCTGGTGGTACACTTCTTCAAAGTCAAATATATTATTCTCATAAAATGCTTTTGTTAACATCAAAACTTTAAGTGTAAAACCAACTTGGTTCCAACAATCTCCCCCTTTTTGATGATGACAAAACTTGTATTTTTTATAACCATTTTTCTTTCTATTTCTTTGACTCCCCTTAAGCCTAAGCATCAGTTTCTCCCAATTTTATATCTTTCTCATATATCTTTCTCCCCTTAAGTCTAAGCCCACCTTTATCTTCTCTTTATCAAATATCTTCTCCCCCTTTTGTCATCAGACAAAAAAGCATGAAAGTGATCTTTCTCCCCTTTTATTTTGCATACATGTTTACAACACTGTATAAACAAGTTTTTTTTTCATCTTTTTTTTTTGAATAACATGAATAAAACATAATACAAGAAAATAAAAAAAAACTAATTTAAAACTAAACTATTTTGAAGTGATTACACTATCAGTCAGATATGAATGTAAGGTTTAGGTTTTTTTTGATGAAGTCAGACCTATCTTCAGGTAGTGGTATGGGGAATATGTCAGCCCATTGGTGTTTAGTGTCTACAAACTGAATGTTGAGTTCCCCTATTTGAAGAAAGTCTCTAATGAAGTGATGTTTGATCTCTAGTGTTTAGCTCTGGAATAAAGTATAGGGTTTTTGGTTAGATTGATGGAAGAAGTGTTGTCACAATAGATGAGAATATTGGTTTCCAGGATTTTGTAGTCTTCCAGCTGATGTTTCATCCAAATGAGTTGAGAACTATATCCAGCTGCTGAAATGTACTCAGCCTCTGCTATTTACATTGCAATAGTATTTTGTCTCTTACTTGACCATGATATTGAGTTATCACCTAAAAAGGTGCAGTTTCCACTTGTGCTCTTTCTCTCAATTTTATCTCCAGCATAGCCAGAGTCACAGTATCCACTAAGTTTGTACTTAGTATATTTCTTGTAGAACAAGGTAAGGTTGGTAATGCCTTTTAGGTATCTAAGGATTCTCTTAACAGCAGTTAAATGTGATTCCCTAGGGTCAGATTGAAATATTGCACATACACATACACTAAACATGATGTCAGGTATAGAAGCAGTAAGGTAAAGTAGAGATCCTATCATTTCTCAATAAGTTTTCTAGTCAACTTTTTGGCCTGAATCATCTTTTTCAAGTGAGCAAGTAGGGTGCATTGGTGTAGCCATAGGTTTGCAATCATTCATCTTAAACTTCTCAAGAAGCTCTTTTGTATATTTCGTTTGATGAATGTATACCTTTTTGACTTTGCTGAATTTGTATCCCTAAGAAGAACTTAAGGTCTCCCATCATACTCATTTGAAATTCATGCTGCATTAATTGAGAAAATTATTGGCAGAATGCCATTAGTAGATCCAAAAATAATGTCATCAACATAAACTTGAATAATAAGAATCTCATCTTCTATTGATTTTCTATAAAGTGTATTGTCTACTTGTCCTCTTTCAAAGTTATTTTTAAGCAAGAAGTTACTAAGTCTATCATACCATGCCCTATGTGCTTGTTTTAAACCATACAGAGATTTTCTAATTTTAAAAACATGATTTGGAAATTCAGAACTTTCAAAACCTTGGGGTTGTTTAACATAGACTTCTTCACTTATATAACCATTTAGAAAAGCACTTTTAACATCCATTTGAAATAATGTAATGTTATTATTTGCAGTAAAAGAGAGTAGGATATGAATAGTTACTAACCTAGCCACTAGAGCAAATGTCTCAGTGTAATCAATGCCTTCTTGCTGATTGTAGCCTTGTGCTACAAGTCTTGCCTTGTTTTTGACCACTTCACCTTTTTCATTTAGCTTGTTTCTGAAAACCCACTTGGTTCCAATAATGTTCTTTTCTGGTCTTGGTATTAGATCCCCAACATCATTCCTCTCAAATTCATTTAACTCTTCTTGCATTGCAAGAATCCATCCATTATTTCCCAATGCTTTATCAATAGAGGTAGGCTCAATTGATGAGAGTAAGCCAAACAAACTGGTGTCTTTAAGTGATGATCTGGTCCTTAAAGGATCACTTGCACTTCCAACGATTAGAGTTTCAGGATGTGATGACTTGTACTTCCACCCACATCTTTCTTCTGACTTATCTTCAGATTCATCCTTTGAAGATTTATCTTATTCTTCTGATTTGCTTATACCCTCTACTTTTTCAAATTCTTCTGGTTTGTCTGCATCAGCTTCCTTTGGTTCCGGTAAACCTGCACTATGATCATCTTGCTTTGACTTTTCAAGGTCAAGTTGTTTGTCATCAAATATAACATGTATGGATTCTTCCACAATATTAGTATCCCTATTAGACACTCTATAAGCCTTGGATCTTCAGATTAACCAATGAAGGTACACTTTTGAGATCGAGAATCAAATTTTCCAAGGTTATCTTTGGTGTTCAACATATAACAAGTACAACCAAATTGTTTAAAATAGGAGATGTTAGGATTTTTACCTTTCCACAATTCATACGGTGTTTTATTCAATATGGGTCTGATATAGACTCTATTTTGAATGTAACATGCAGTATTAATTGCTTTAGCCCAAAGGTGTTTTGCAACATTCGTATCATTTAACATGGTTCTGGCCATTTCTTGGAGTGATCCATTCTTTCTTTCTACAACTTCATTTTGTTGGGGTGTTTTAGGAGAAGAAAAGTTGTGACAGATTCCATTCTCATCACAAGAACTTTCAAAGAACTTGTTCTCAAATTCTCCTCCATGATCACTTCTAATTATTATAATCTTAAGACCCTTTTCATTCATGATTTGTTCGCAAAATGTGATAAACACTTTGTGGGATTTATCCTTACTTCTTAAAAATTTTACCCATGTCCACCTAGTATAATCATCTACTATAACAAAGCCATATTTCTTTCCACTTAGAGAGGTTGTTTTCACTGGCTCAAATAGATCTATATGTAACAGCTTAAGAGGGCTTTGAGGTAGAGACTAAGTTTTTAGGGTTAAAGGAATTTTTTGTTTGTTTTTCCTTTTGACAAGCTTCACACATAATTTCAGTTTTGTAACTAAGCTTAGGTAGACCTCTCACCAGTTGAAGTTTATTCAGTTTTGAAACTAATCTAAGGTTTGCATGACCTAATCTTTTGTGCCAAATTAGTTTCTCTTCATTTACTGACATAAGATACTTAACCTTTTGTTTCTCTAGACTAAACAAATTTATCTTATAGATGTTGTTTCGCCTCTGACCTGTAAAGAGTACAGATCCATCCTTCTGACTAATCGCCTTGCATGTTTTTTTATTGAATATAACATCATAATTATTATCACTTAACTGGCTTATACTTAATAAGTTATGCTTGAGACCTTTAACAAATAAGATATCTTTAATAGAAGGGGAAGTACCATTACCAATTGTGCCTTGACCAATGATTTGGCCTTTTTGCTTTCCTCCAAAATTCATTGTGCCTCCTTTACTCAAGGTTAGTTCTAGGAACATAGACTTTTCTCCTGTAATATGTCGCGAGCATCAACTATCTAGGTATCATGATTGGTGTTGTAACTTGATTGCTGAGGACATCTACAACAAAGATAATTTTGTTCTTAGGTACCCAAATCTGGTTGGGTCTTGGTTTGTTAGTCTTGAAAGGTTTCTTTGAAGGTGCAAACACGAGAAGGGGGGTTGAGTTGTGTTTGACTAACTTGAATAGTTTTTCTGTTTTTGCAGTTTTATAACAAAACTTGATGTATAAATCAAACAGAGTTAGCAGCGGATATAAAGTAAAAATAACACAGAATTTTATATTGGTTAACCGTTAACGAGGCTACGTCTAGTCCCTTCACTTTGAAGGATTTCACTAATTCAAAACCTTGAATTACAACAATACCACTGACCCTCCAAGTCAGTCTTCTCAAACAGTCTAACAATCCTAGACTTTTGAGGAATACAGCACCTTGACTTCTCAAGTCAAGTCTTCTCCTACCAATCTGACAACCCCAGATTGTAGAAGGAATTACAACGCCTTGAATATAATTGCTAGGTAATCTGCTACCCCTTCTGACTCCCTCAGATTATAGACTCTACTTCAACAACTTAGATCTAACACAAGGGAAAGAAAAAACACGAGTGCTTGCTTCTGGAAAGCTGGAACTCACAATTAACCTCACTGAAAACTCGAGTGTTTGCTTCTGGAAGTGTATAACTCTTTTGTGATTTTTCGATGCTGAGTCTTCAGTCTTGAGCCTCCTTTTATAGATGTGAATTAGGGTCTCTTCCAAGCTTAAATTCGAGCTGTATCTTGCTGGATTCTCTTGCAAAAATAACTTGTCCAATCGGGTTTCTCTTAAATAAAAAACATATCTTTTTAGCTCCAGATTTGTTCTCAAAAAAAACTCTGGCCAATCCTGACTTTAATTAATTTTGGAACAAATCTTTCTTCATGCCAATAGCTTCTGAATTCCACAAGACTTCACTTTATTTTTGTATCTAATCCGTTTAATACTTTGATTAAATATAATCACGACTCCACTGATCATGATTCAATCTGTATCGCTTGATCTTCTGCTCTCGTCCACATCTGGACCATACTAAGTGATCTGCTGTGATCCTCTGATTTCGGCCAACCCTGGACCACACTTTCTGATCTTCTGATCTCGACCACTCTGGACTTGCAATTTGATCTATTGTAATCCTCTGACCTCGGCCAATGCTGGACCACACGTTCTGATCCTCTGATCTCGGCCAACACTGGGCCATATACTTAAATCTTGACCATTGATCTGAAATTTTTCCCTCTGATCTGGACCAGTTCTGAACTGGGTCTGGATTGAACTAAAATTAAATTTGGACATATGATATTTCAGTCTGGACAATTACCTTCTAATATGGATCAGGTTTGGATTACATCTGGACATCATTTCTTCTGGTATGGACTTAGTTTCATACTCTGAATCATGTTATCTTATGGTCTGGGCCAAATCTGGATTAAATCTCTTGTTTTGGACCAATTAACTGAAGCTCTGATTAAGTCTGGATCAAGTCTGGACTGTTTATGATTTCACTACCAAGCTATCTTCTGGTAAGAATAACTTTTGGACCAAGTCTGACTTATGAATCCTTCTAGTCTGGAACAAGTTTCCCTCTGGAAGGCTTCCTTCTGGTCTGGTCTAGGTTTCCTTCTAGACTCTGCTTCCTTCTGATATGGGCCAGAAAAGATATCATCTGATGGTATTTTGACATCCTGGAGTATCCTCTGGTGCTTTCAGGATGCATCCTCTGGTACCTTCGGGATGCATTATCTGGTGACTTCTGGAGGTGTATCCTCTGGTATGATTTTACCTTCTGAGTACTCATTCCCTGCCTCTGGTGACTTCAGCTTCTGCCTCTGATAACTTCATCTTCTGGTGGCATTTAATATAGTAATTAAAGGTACAAAATAAGATTACATAGAGTGCTTTTGTAAACATCAAAATCCTAAGTACTTAGAACCAACTTGGTTCCAACAATCTCCCCCTTTTTGATGATGACAAAACCATAATTTATTTTGCTAGCTTGTAACTCGAAGTACTTGAAATACTCCCCCGATGACCAATCTCTCCCCCTAAGTCTAATACTGACTTTTTCTTCTCCTTTTCAACTCCTTCTTGAATCACTCTTTATTTTCTTCTCTTCTCCTCTCCTTTTCTATTCATCTCTTTCTGATTTATTTTTCTCTCTCCCTGTTTCCTCTCCTTTTCAACTCCTTCTCTTTTCATCTCTTTCTTTTTCGTTCCTCCTTTCTTTTTATCTCTCCTTTTCTACTTATTTATTCTTTCTCTCTCTCTCTCTCCCCCTTTTTGTCATCAGCCAAAAAGAGGTCCTACTATTTTTGTATTTTTGTTTTTCTCTTTACAAAGTACATAAATTAAAAACAAAAAACTAAAAGACATAAATTGAAATTACAAGAAAATTAAAAACTCCTAAGATGACTACTTGAGCTAGTCATATATGGAGATCATGTTGAGATGCTCCTTGGTGAACTCGAACCTATATTCGGGTAATGCTTTGGTGAAGATATCAGCCCATTGATGATTAGTGTCCACAAACTGGATGCTTAAAGTCCCTTTTTGAACATGGTCCCAAATGAAATGGTGTTTTATTTCAATGTGTTTGGCTCGAGAGTGTAAGATTGGGTTCTTGGTTAGGTTTATGGCTGAAGTGTTATCACAGAACAAAGGGATATTGGTTTCAAAGATGTTGTAATCTTGAAGTTGATGTTTCATCCAGATTAACTGTGAGCTGCATCCTGCTGCTGATATATACTCAGCTTCGGTTGTTGACATAACAATGGTGCTTTGTCTATTGCTTGACCAAGAGATCAAATTATCACCTAAGAAAGTGCAGTTGCCACTTGTACTTTTCCTTTCCAACTTGTCTCTAGCATAGTCGGAATCACAAAAACCTCTGAGTTTGTAGGTGGGGGTTTTCTTGTATAATAGGGTAAGGTTGGTGTTTCCTTTAAGGTATCTCAGAATTCGTTTGACAGCAGTTATATGGGATTCCCTAGGGTCAGCTTGAAAACGGGCACAGACATAAACACTAAACAAAATGTCAGGTCTAGAAGCAGTTAAATAAAGAAGGAATCCAATCATACCTCTGTATGTTTTCTGGTCTACCTTTTGGCTGGTTTCATTTTTCTCAAGTGAGCAGGTTGGGTGCATGGGGGTGGCCATAGGCTTACAGTCACTCATCTTGACCTTTTTAAGAAGTTCTTTAGTGTATTTAGATTGGTGAATGAGTATACCTGATTTACCTTGGTTTACCTTGTTTGCCTCATATGGTGTCCTCTGATAATGTCCTCTGGTTCTTGCCTCTGAAGGTATCCTTTGATTTTCGCCTCTGATGATATCCTCTAATTATTACTTCTGATGATATCCTTTGATTTTTTCCTCTAATGATATCCTTTGATTTTTGCCTCTGATGATATCCTCTGATTTTCGCCTCTAATGATATCCTCTAATTTTTGCCTCTGGTGATATCCTCTGGGATCCTCTGGTGATATCCTCTGGAGGTATCCTCTGGTGACATCCTCTGGCGGCATGGTATCCTCTAGTGGCATCCTCTAGTGACATCCTTTGGTGGCATCCTCTGGTGACATCCTATGGTGGCATCCTCTGGTGACATCCTATGGTGACATCCTTGCAAAATGGATCGACAAGGCTGCCTATGTTATTTATTAGGCCTCTATGACTTTAGATTCTGCACAAGTTAATTATACTGCCACTAAAAAGGATATTTTAGCTATTTTTTTTGCACTTGATAAATTTAGATCATATTTGCTGGGTTCCAAGGTAGTTGTTTTTACTAACCACACATATTTGAAGTTTTTGTTGAAGAAGCCAGAAGCAAAACCGAGATTGATCTAGTAGATGTTATTGCTCCAAGAATTTAATTTGGAGATGAAAAATAAAAGTGGAGCTGATAATCTGGTGGTAGATCACCTGAGCAGAATAGAAATGGAATAGGACCTCACCCCCATTCAGGATGACTTCCCTGATGAAAAACTTTTACAGTTATGTGAGGTAACTCCTTGGTTTGCTAATTTAGTTAATTGTCTAGTTGATGGAATTCTTCCTGCAGATGTATCTAGAGCAGAAATGCACAAGCTTAAAAGTGATGCCAAATACTATGTGTGGTATGATCCATATCTATGGAAATTATGTAGTGACCAGGTGATTTGGCGATATGTCCCCCACAACGAGGCTTAATCCATTCTTTATTTTTGTCATGCCTTTCAGGTAGGAGGACATTTTGGTCCTGAACGGATGCTTTTAAGACTCAAGTTGCTTTTGGCCCACTTTGTTCAAGGATGCTTTTAATACTAACCAAACTTATGAACAATGTCAAATAGCAGGAACAACAATCACTCGTAGGAGTGAGATGCCTGAACAACCTATGCTTTTCTGTGAAGTATTTGATATGTGGGGCAATGACTTTATGGCCAATTTTCCTATATCTTTTTGTTTCGTATACCTTTTACTTGTTGTTGATTATGTTTTAAAATTGGTTGAGGCAATAACCACTAGGACTAATAATTCTAAAGTTGTTGCAAGTTTTGTCAGGTCAAATATTTTGTGCAGGTTTGGAATACCACTAGCCATCATAAGCGACCAAGGCACTCACTTTTGAAACCGCACCTTGGAAGCTTTGCTTTGGAAGTATGGGGTTGTGCATAAAGTTTCTACACTTTATAATCGCCAAACTAATGGGCAAGATGAAATCACAAATAGGGAAGTTAAACAGATTTTAGAAAAGATAGTGCAGCCAAATAGAAAGGACTGGAGTCGTCATCTAGAAGAAGCTCTTTGGGTTAATTGCACATCTTACAAAACACCAATAGGGATGTCCCCCTATCGACTTGTGTTTGGTAAGGCATTCCACCTCCCAATGGAAATAGAGCATCGTGTTTATTCGACAGTCAAGAGCTGTAATCTTGAGATGGACAAAACAGGTTTGGAGAGAAAGGTTCAATTGCAACAACTTGAAGAGCATAGGCTTGAAGCCTCTGAGAACTCCTGGATATTGTAACACCCCGAGCTTTTAAACAGCGCGAGTGTATTTTTTTTTCAACCAAAATAAATAAAAGAAATAATTTTCGAATTAATTCAAGATAATTTAAAATAAAATTTAAAATTTAACCGTTTCATAAAATAATACGTCGTAATTCAAATGACGAACGTAACTAAATAATTACCTCATAACTATAACTAAGTAATTAAAATTTTGAGAATTAATACTTATAATGTAATGAAAGATAATACATCATAAAAGTTTGTGTCATAACATCTCAAAAAAAATATCCGGCCTGCGGCCCACTAAATAGTATCAGAGTGCGGAAAAGATATACAATAATTCCCAAAATAAATAATTACATCCACCAGACTCAAGACCCTATACAACAAGTCTAAACTGATCATGCACTAAAGCTACAGTAGCAAGGATTTCCTCCGCATCCCATACAAGTCTCGTTTGACTCCGCAGCTCGCCTCGATGTGACATCCTCCTCCTTATCATATAGGGAAGGGTCAGTCTCCTCCGAAGTCAGATCTATCCACGATCTAGGTTTCTTCGGCGGTGCTGGAATCTCAAAACAATCATTTAATGTCCTAGATGGACCCGGAATGTCAAATGATGTTCACGTCTGTCCTTTATTCTTCTCTCCCGCCTCGGGTTCATGCACTGCCCCTCCAGCTACCGGGTTAGGAGTCACCACACCCACCGTGGCCTCCGTCTCAACCCCTTCAGTCGGATCCTCCGCGTCCGCAAAAACTCTGTACTCCTCCAATATCAATTTGGAAGGTACCGGAAAGTCAATCCTCGCGTGAGTATGCTCTACGTAATCCACTATCCCGTCGGTCCTGCAAGTCCTCGCCAATCTCCCCGAGTATGTTGCCCTGCTTGAGACGGGGTTGAAGTAGAAAAATTGATTTACAAGGAAGGGGGGTTTGAATTGTAAATCTCCCTTTTTTAAAATTTCCTGAAAAACTTCAATTTTAAACTCAAGAAAGTTCTTGGTTAAGGAAGCAGAAAAACGGAGAACGTTCAGATTAGTGTGTAAAATAGAAAAACGGTTTTGTATTTTAATCTTAAAAACAATCAAACTTGATAAGGAGATTAAAGATAACAAATACCACACACAGATGTATCCTGGTTCACCCAACTTGGGCTACGTCCAGTTCCCACAATTGTGAGATTTTCCACTAAGTGTTTAAAACAAGAATCTTCTTGGTTTTACAGCACCTAGCCTAGATCAACCTTGATCTTTGTTTACATAACTTAATCTAATTGCACCTGGTATCAAATTAATCAAATCACCTATCTGTCTTGATAGGATTTCTTACAATCTACCTCAAACTATATTAAACTCTTATAGTTTGAGTTTTACAATAATAATGAGATTGTTTAGAATCTGAAATGTCTCAACTCTTGTTTGAGATTTCAATTCTTTTATAGATAAATCAGTATGAATATATCAGATTAAAATGAATTTAACTACAACTGATTCTGTAAATGATTTGCAGAATTTCAAGCATGTCAATGTGAATGATTTGGAGAAACTTGTTAGCACTTGAACTTCTATGTTTTCCTTGAGTTGTGGCCTTCCTTTTATAGGCTTGAGAGCATTAAATGAAGACCAATATAGCCGTTGTTAATGCCTTTATCTGACTTGACCAGAGGCATTATTTCTGAATAAAAATAATCCACTTTTGACTATTTTTATTTTCTGTTTAGGCTGAGCTGTATATTGCGTTTTGAAACAAACTTTCTTGAATAATTAATGATCCTCTAATGCTTCTGATAAGAGATAATATTGCTAGCTTGAACTGAAGCTTTGAACCATTCAAAACAGATTGAAAACGATCATGAAAACTTGATGTAGGAAGCTTGTACTGAAGCTTCTAAAACTGACTGGAGATTGATGATCATTCTTGACTTTTTGTACTTTAGGTATCCTGGAGGCTGATAATCAATCTGGACGTTTTTGTGGCCATATTGGAAACTGACTTGACTTCAAGATTATTTTAACAGTCTTGACAGTCATTTCCAGAACTGTCTGGACAAGCTTGTTTGAGTGTCTTTTTCTTTTGCAATTCGAATGTCCTATTTGATTTGAATAGATCCTATGTGTTCTCTGCCATGTAGTGATCATATTCATGTAACTTCCAGAGGCAACAACTTTAATTAAGTGATGGAGAAAGTTGGGTCTTTATGCTGTCACAGCCTGGCGAACATTCTCCGTTTTCCAGAATGTGAAGAATGTCCTCTGCTGCTGTTTTCTTTGATTCTTTTGATACCTATCTTTGAATTAACACACTCAAAAGCACAGGTTAAATTAACAATATACTTAGAATCATAATTAACAATCTTTTAATTATCCTTTGTTTATTTTCATCAAAACTTTAAAATTGAGAGTTTGTCTTAACAATCTCCCCCTTTTTGATGATGACAAACATGTTAATTTAGATTTTAATTTTGATTCTAATTTTGAAAGAGCTTGAAAGCTCCCCCTCAATTTGTGCAGTGATTTAAATTTCACAGAAGATAAATCATGCAATTTCAAAAGATAAATCAATTCAGCAAATGGATTCATAAAGACATTTCATTAGATATCAATGACAATTACATAGTGAGATTAAGTCAGAAAATATACAGAAGTACCAAATACAAAAGGACTTCTATCTAATTAAGGACTAAAACTAAAACTTAATCTAAAATCTTCAAATTAATTCGCCCCCTTTGTCATAACAAAAAGGTTGGAGAAAAAGATCCTAAGATGCCAAGGATGGTGAAGATCCTTCTGAAGAAGAGGACTTGGCAGGATCAGTAACAGGTTGAGGAGATGGAGAAGGATGAATAGGAGGAGGAACAAGTCCAAGCTTTGGAGCAAGTTGTTTTGTCATCCATGTGCGTAGGAGGGTGGACTCTAAATCCTGCTGAGTTTGGCGTGCCATAATAGTTTGTAGGGCAGCCATGATCTTAGAGTTCGTAGGTTCCTTTGGTGGAGGAGGAGGAGGAGGCATAGTAGAAGCAGGATGAGTGGAAGTTGGAGGAGTGGAGGCAGAAGGTGAGGGATTGGATTTCTGATTAATGGATGGTCCAGGAGTATCAGAAAAAGTCAAGAATTGACTTATCCCAAAGAGAGAAGGATTGGTTTTCTGTGGGGAAATGAAGAGGGGTGACATAGAGGAGACGTGCTGATGTGGTAGGAGAGTGCACATGTCGTCTATGGGTGAATGGATGTGGTGGAGAAAGTATGTGGAGGACAAGGTTGTAGTTGGGGGAAAAACAGAGAAAGTGTGAGGAAGGTTTGGGGAACTTTCACTGTTTTCAACAGAATGTTCTTGAGTAGTTTTAGCTGCTTCAGGAAGGTTTGGAGATGGTTGTGGGGAGGCTGGGATTTGAGCAGGATCAACAGCTCTTTTCCTTGAGGAGCGTTTTCTTTTTAGTAAGGATGGAAAGGATGAGGGAGCAGCTGCCTCAGAAGAAGCTTTCTTCATGTGAGAGATGTTTTTCGAAGAAAACTTGGAGATTTTGATCAAGCTTTTCTCATTACTGAGAAGGATTTGAAAATGCTTGAATATCTTGGTCAAAATCATCCCATAAGGGACAGTATTCTTCCTGTAATCCTTGTTGGCTGCAGTAATCATATGATGGATGATTATGTGGGGAAGGTTTAGACGCTTGCAGTTTAAAAGGTGATGGATTACAAGGGCATCATTATTAGAGACATACTCATGACTTCCACAGTGGGGAAGTATGGTGTGATGACTGATGTTATTGAAAATTTTGGGAAGGGGTTTGAGGAAGGTTGAGAGTTGTCGTGTAGACCGTTCTAGGAACAGATCAGAGAGTACCTCTGTCTTGTTCAGATTTAAAGCATTGTACCATTTTTCTACATAAATGGCAGGCCCTTTAGTAGGAAGGTTCAAAATCGAGGCTAGGGTTTCTGGGGTTAGAATGATTTCAATCCCTTTAACCTTGGAGATGATTAGGGACTTATCAGAGAAAGTTTTTGCTTGGCAGTAGAATGCCCTGATTACATCTGGGTAATAGCATTCTGATGTCTAAAGGAAGGAAGTCCAGCCTAAAACATCAGTGTGATGTTTTATAGCATTTCCATCAACGACCAGATTGTCAAACATGACAACCCGTCCCACTCCAATAGGACGATCAGCCCATTTCTCATTGAAAATTTTAGTTGCAGAAAGGGGAATCAGAGGGATGTTATTGGGGGAATCAGAGGGATAGTCTTGAGGATCAGATGGAGAATGTTGGGGAGCAGAAGGAGTAGTGTGGGGGGCAAAAGAAACAGTGTGGGGGCAGAAGGAACAATGTGGGGGCAGAAGGAATAGTGGGGGGGTCAGAAGAAACGTTTGGAGGGGCAGAAGGAGTGGTAAGGGGGCAGAAGGAGATGGCTTCTTTTTGAGCTGTTTTGGTGCCCTTGTTTTACTTCTCTGGGGATTCTTCAGATTCTAGCTAGGTATTGAGAGAGGGTTACAGCAGATTTTTTCTTCATGGTTTTAGATGGGGGTTGAGATGGTTTGGATGGAGAGGCGATTTCATTTAACTTCTTTCTCTTCTGATTGGGAGGAGTTGTAAATGAAGGTTCAGAAGGTTGCTGCTGTGTTTGGGATGTTTTTTGTTGAGAGGTTGCTGGAGCACTGGAAGGAGGGACATCCATTTATTCCTCATCAGAGTCAGAAATTATAAACACGGGAGCATCAGTGTTTTTAGGGTTCGAAGTCCCTATTCCAGAAAGAACTCTCATAGACCTTCGTTTTGGGGGTTTAGCGGTGTTTCTCAAGTGAGGAGACTTGAGCAGCGTTGGGTACATATCGAGGGTGAGAAGGAGGGAAAATCGTTGCCAGTGGTCTAATGGGGAGAGGGATAGGACTTGATTCCCTTGAAGATGAAGATGAGGATTCTGATGTAGAAAAGGGCATTTTGATGGGAGAGGGTCTGGGTGGTGGAGAAGGTGAACGATTGCGAAATGGAGAAGAAGGTGGTGGTGATGGTGATTTAGCACGTGTATTTTTACGAGCGCTGGATTTTGTTCTGGCCATTGGAGTTTTTTCAGAAAGGCAGAAGGATTTAGAAGAAGACGAAGGGAAGGATTCTGAAGGGTTTGTGAGAAACTGCAAAGGCAGAATTGCCTTTTTAGAGAGAATAGATAATGATGAGTGAAACCTAGGAAATGAGGTTTTGAAAAGATGTAACGCCACTACTTTGAAAGTGTGTCAGGGCGTTTTTGGAGGCAGGGGACAAGAGCATTAAATGCCAAAACTCCCCTTTTCCTTTTTGCATGCGCAGAGAGGAAGTGACACGCAGAGGAGAAAGTTGATTTAAAAACGGAGAAAGTTGCCTGAAAAACGGAGATTGATAAACGTTATTCGTTTTCTGCAGAAGCAGTTTTTAATGAGATTTCACTGGATTTCTCATGATTTTCAGTCTTTCCTTAATTGAATTAAAACTCTCCTCAACAAGAGGCTTTGTAAATATATCAGCAAGCTGATTTTGGGTATCAACAAAGATTAATTCAATGTTTTTCTTGCTAACATGATCTCGAATAAAATGATGCTTGATTTCAATGTGCTTAGATCTAAAATGCTGAATTGGATTTTTAGACACATTTATAGCACTTGTATTATCACAGTAAATTGGAACATTAGAATAACTTACAGAGAAGTCTTCAAGTTGATTCTTTATCCAAATTACTTGGGAGCAACAATTTGCAGCTGATACGTATTCAGCTTCAGTAGTTGATAGTGCAATTGTGTTTTGCTTCCTACATGACCAGCTGATTAAGGCTTCTACCAGGAACTGGCATGAGCCACTTGTGCTTTTTCTTTCAGTTTTATCCCCAGCATAATCAGCGTCGCAGTAAGATACAAGATCAAAATGTGAACTTTTTCTATACCAAAGGCCAAGATCAGTAGTACCAACAAGATATCTAAAAATTCTTTTTACAGCAGTTAAATGAGATTCTTTGGGTGCAGATTGAAATCTAGCACATAATCCTACTGCAAATACAATATCAGGCCTACTTGCAGTTAGATATAACAAAGAACCAATCATTCCTCTATACTCTTTTTCAGAGACAGATTTTCCATTTTCATCTTTGTCCAATGAAGAAGATGGATGCATGGGAGTAGTCATGATTTTGGCTTCATTCATTTTATATTTTATTAAAAGATCTTTTGTATATTTTTCTTGACAAATAAAAATGCCATCATCATGCTGCTTAATTTGTAAACCAAGAAAGTATCTCAACTCCCCCAACATGCTCATTTCAAATTCACTTTGCATAAGATTTGAAAAGGCATCACACATTTTTTCATTGGTGGAACCAAAGATTATATCATCAACATACACTTGCACTATGAGTAAATCATTTTTATCATTTTTCTTAAAGAGTGTAGTGTCAATGTTTCCTCTGGAAAAACCATTTTTGATTAAAAAAGAACTTAATCTTTCATACCAAGCTCTTGGTGCTTGTTTCAGACCATATAGAGCTTTGGTAAGTTTATAAACATGGTTTGGTTTTGATTGATCTTCAAAACCAGGGGGTTGTCGTACATAAACTTGCTCATTTAAAAAACCATTTAAAAAAGCACTTTTTACATCCATTTGAAAAAGTTTTATGAGTTTATGAGATGCATATGCAAGAAGGATTCGTATAGCCTCTAACCTTGCAACTGGTGCGAAAGTTTCATCATAGTCAATACCTTCTTGTTGATTGTAACCTTGAGCAACCAGTCTGGCTTTGTTACGAATGACCTTACCTTCTTCATCTAGTTTGTTTCTAAACACCCATCTTGTTCCTATGATGGTCTGGTTTTGAGGATCTGGGACAAGATTCCAGACTTCATTCTTTTCAAACTGATGAAGTTCTTCTTTCATCGAATTAATCCAAGATTGATCAACAATGGCTTCTTTGATTGACTTTGGTTCGATTTGGGAGATCATTGCCATGTTGTGTTGTCATCCTCTTTGAAAGACATTCTGGTTCGAATTCCATCAGCTGTATTTCCAATAATCTGATCCTAGGGATGATCACTGATTGTTTTCCAGCTTTTTGGAGGAGAATGAAGTGGAGACTGTTTATCAGTCAGGTTTTCCTGGGGAACATTCTGCTGCTGCTGTCCAGAATGTTCTTCTTCTTCATCATCTTTCTTGCTCATTTCCAGATCATCAAATTCATCAAATAATACATGTATACTAATTTCAACAACCTTTGTTTTGAGATTAAACACACGAAATCCTTTAGATTCGGTTGAGTATCCCAAAAATATGGCTTTGTCTGATTTAGCATCAAACTTTCCAAGCTTTTCTTTGTTGTTCAAGATGTAACAATAACAACCAAAAATGTGAAAATATGAAATGTTTGGCTTTCTATTTTTCCAGATTTCATATGGTGTTTTGTTGATGATTTTTCTTATTGTCACACGGTTTAAGATGTAGCATGAAGTGTTTATGGCTTCAGCCCAAAAGTATTTTTCAACATTTGATTCTTCCAACATTGTTCTTGCCATTTCTTGCAATGTTCTATTCTTTCTTTCAACAACTCCATTTTGTTGAGGAGTTCTTGCACAAGATAGATTATGAGAAATGCCAAGATCTTTAAAAAAGTTTTTAAAAGAGGCATTTATGAATTCTCCTCCATGATCACTTCTTACAGAAATGATTTTGGAATCTTTTTCATTTTGAACCTTCTTACAAAAGTTTTTTAAAGCATCAAATGCATCATCTTTTTGTTTTAAAAATAAGACCCATGTATATCAAGAGTAATCATCAACAATAACAAAACCATATCTCATTCCACCTAGACTTGTTGTTTTAATAGGACCAAAAAGATCTATGTGAAGCAGCTCAAGGACTCTATTTGAGGAAATAAACTCTTTTGGACGAAAGCTACTTTTAACTTTTTTTCCTTTAGCACAGGCTTCACATATTTTATCTTTATCAAAATTGATTTTTGGTAATCCTCTAACAAGTTCTAATTTTGAAATCTTTGAAATAGTTTTCATACTGATGTGTCCTGTCCTCTTGTGCCAAATCCATTTATCTTTGTTTATGGACATGAAGCAGGATTCATCAGGTAATTCTTCAAGGTATAAAACATAAAGATTTTTCTTTCTTATACCTAAAAAAATGAGTTCGCCAGTTTTGTTTTTAACTTCACAGAAGTTTGGTTTAAAGATAACCTCGAAGCCATTGTCACATAGTTGACTTATGCTTAAGAGATTATGTTTCAGACCTTCTACATATTGAACATCAGAAATTTGAGCTGAGTTTTTCTTACCAATGGTTCCTTTACCTTTGATTTGAGCTTGGTTGTTGTTACCAAAGGTTACAGAACCTCCTTCTTTCTTTTCAAATGACATGAAACAGCTTTTGTCTCCTGTCATATGTCTTGAACAGCCACTGTCCAAGAACCATGGCTTTCTCTTGACAAGTTGAAATCCATTCTGCATAAGGTGTTACTTTAACTTTAAGCACCCACTTTGTCTTGGGTCCTTGAGAGTTAGTTTTAATCATTTCTTTCTTTTTAAAATGACATGTTGATTCTTGATGACCAAATTTGAGACAATAGGAACATTTAACAGTTGGTCTTGTTATTGTTTTTGAAATCTGAGTTTTCGAAGGTTGGAATCTTGATTGTGTAAAGATTCTGGATCGTTCTCCCTTTTTCAAACTTTCTGGAGAAGGTTCAGTTTTTCTTCTTTAACTTTCTCCGTTTTGAGAATAGGCTGGAGAACGTTCTGGTTTTTTCAAAATTGGCTCTTTTCTTTCAAATATCTTTCTGCTCTTATTCTTCTCATCCTGTTTTTTGAAATAGCAAGCAAATTCCAAATGTCCAAGTTTTTTACAGTATGATCATTTTGTTTTGCATTTTTCGATCTTGCTTTCCGGAATAAAAAAGTTTTGATACATTTTGGTTTTTTGAGATTGATCAAAACCAAGACCAGCTTTATCAAATATTCCTATTTGTGATCCCATGATTTTCTGAAAAGTTTCAGTAGCTTTTATAAAATTAAGCAAATCAGTTTTCAATATTTCATTTTCAGATTTAAGGTGAACGTTCTCCGTTTTAGCTGCAGAACGTTCTTGACCTTTCTGAATTTCACAATTTGCTGTTTTGATCCTCTCAGTTCTTGAATGGTATTTTTGAGAATCTCAATCATGGCTTGAGCCTTTTCTTTTTCTTCTTTTTCTTCTTTTTCTTTAAAAACTTGTTCTTTTAAGGAACTACATTTTTGTATGAGAGTGTTCGAATCATTTAGCAAGTTGTCAAATTCTTTTCCCATTAATTCACACAGAGAACAGGATTCCGAATTGATTACCTCGTTTTCTTCTGTATCTTCCATCAAGCATATGTTGGCTTCTTCTTCTTCTTCTTCTTCTGTATTTGATTCTTCTGAGTCATCCCATGTGGCCAACATTGATTTCTTTTTGAAAGGAAATCGTTTTGGTGTTTTCTTATTCAAGGGACATTCAGATTTGTAATGTCCTAGTTTATTGCAACCAAAACATGTAATCTGGCTCTTATGAACTTCTCTTTTGGGATTTTTATTGGGAAATCCTTTTTTGATTTGATCTCTCCTTCTCATCATTCTTTGTATTTTTCTGGTGAGAAGAGCAATTTCTTCATCAGCATCTTCTTGTCCAGTTTCTTCTGGTTCTTCATCAGTTTGTAGTATGATGCTTTCTTTAGATGCCTGCAGAGCTACTGCTTTGCCTTTCTTGGCAGGTTTATCTTCTTGTAGCAGTATTTCATGTGCTCTTAAAGTTGCTATCAATTCTTCTAGGGGAAGTGTTTCAAGATTTTTGGCTTGGCTTATAGCTGTTACCATTGGTCTCCATACAATTGGAAGACATCTCATGATCTTTCTTACCCTGTCTTGTATTGAATAGGCTTTGCCAAGAGAACGCATTTCATTCACTATTGTTGTGAATCTTGCGTACATCTCATCAATGGTTTCTCCTTCTTGCATCTCAAATAATTCAAATTTTCTTATAACAATGTCTATTCTTGTTTCTTTGACATGGCTTGTGCCTTCATGGTGAGTTTGTAATGTGTCCCATACTTCTTTAGCAGTTTCACATTCGTATACTCTTTCATTTTCTGGCTTGTGCCTTCTGTGATTTGAGAAACAATTGCATTTTGTTTTTCCAAAAGTAATAATCAGTACCATCAAAGAATGGTGGTCTGTTTGAGGATCCTCCCTCAACAATGTATTTTGCTTTGGACATGATCTTTTTCTCTAACACTGGTTAGGTGTTCTTTTTAGAAACCTTGCTCTGATGCCAATTGAAGTAGCAAAATTGATTTACAAGGAAGGGGGTTTGAATTGTAAATCTCCCTTTTTTAAAATTTCCTGAAAAACTTCAATTTTAAACTCAAGAAAGTTCTTGGTTAAGGAAGCAGAAAAACGGAGAACGTTCTTGGTTTTATCAGAAAACGGAGAACGTTCAGATAAGTGTGTAAAACAGAAAAACGATTTTGTATTTTAATCTTAAAAACAATAAAACTTGATAAGGAGATTAAAGATAAGAAATACCACACACAGATGTATCCTGGTTCACCCAACTTGGGCTACGTCCAGTCCCCACAATTGTGAGATTTTCCACTAAGTGTTTAAAACAAGAACCTTCTTGGTTTTACAGCACCTAGCCTAGATCAACCTTGATCTTTGTTTACAGAACTTAATCTAATTCCACCTGGTATCAGATTAATCAAATCACCTATCTGTCTTGATAGGATTTCTTACGATCTACCTCAAACTATATTAAACTCTTATAGTTTGAGTTTTACAATAATAATGAGATTGTTTAGAATCTGAAATGTCTCAACTCTTGTTTGAGATTTCGATTCTTTTACAGATAAATCAGTATGAATATATCAGAGTAAAATGAATTTAACTACAACTGATTCTGTAAATGATTTGTAGAATTTCAAGTATATGAATGTAAATGATTTGGAGAAACTTGTTAGCACTTGAACTTCTGTGTTTTCCTTGAGCTGTGGCCTTCCTTTTATAGGCTTGAGAGCATTAAATGAAGACCAATATAGTAGTTGTTAATGCCTTTGTCTAACTTGACCAGAGGCATTATTTCTGAATAAAAATAATCCACTTTTGACTATTTTTATTTTCTATTTAGGCTGAGCTGTATATTGCGTTTTGAAACAAACTTTCTTGAATAATTAATAATCCTCTAATGCTTCTAATAAGAGATAATATTGCTAGCTTGAACTGAAGCTTTGAACCATTCAAAACAGATTGAAAACGATCATGAAAACTTGATGTAGGAAGCTTGTACTGAAGCTTCTAAAACTGACTGGAGATTGATGATCATTTTAGACTTTTTGTACTTTAGGTATCCTGGAGGTTGATAATCAATCTGGACGTTTTTGTGGCCATATTGGAAACTGACTTGACTTCAAGATTGTTTTAACAGTCTTGACAGTCATTTCTAGAACTGTCTGGACAGGCTTGTTTGAGAGTCTTTTTCTTTTGCAATTCGAATGTCCTCTTTGATTTGAATAGATCCTATGTGTTCTCTGCCATGTAGTGATCATATTCATGTAACTTCCAGAGCCAACAACTTTAATTAAGTGATGGAGAAAGTTGGGTCTTTATGCTGTCACAGCCTGACGAACATTCTCCGTTTTCCAAAATGTGAAGAATGTTCTCTACTACTGTTTTCTTTGATTCTTTTGAAACCTATCTTTGAATTAACACACTCAAAATCACAGGTTAAATTAACAATATACTTAGAATCATAATTAACAATCTTTTAATTAACCTTTGTTTATTTTCATCAAAACTTTAAAATTGAAAGTTTGTCTTAACAGGGGTCATATACCCAAGTAGTACACAGATGACGGTCAAGGAAATCTAGCGACATTTCCATCGTCTGGGTTCCCACCGGTGGTACGGGTTTGGGGAGCATCTGAGGGCAAAGCCCAATTTCCCACAGTAATAGTAAAGGGTCACCGACCGAAATTAACAATTACCACAAAGCAATTATTTCTTATATAACATATACACTCAAGGCATATTATATAACAACGATGATGAATAAGGATGCTCATTTTTTAAAATACATGACATCTGTACCTTTGCAAAACAACAACCGAATTAATATAAAAATCATGTTGCAAGTACAAATATGTTCAACAAAACACAACAACTCATTCAGCACTTAGAGTTCATAAGTTACTTGCACACAACAATTTCCACCTGTCAACATCATATCCAATCATGACTCACCGGTCGACCATCCCAATGCAATATGTATATGCCAATGTACACAACTTCTTGGAATTACCAAGGTGCAGTCGCTCACATACCAGCACACGTGCAGTCTCTCACGGACCAGCACCAGTGCAGTCGCTCACAGACCAGCACGTTTTACGTATACCAAGGTGCAGTCGCTCACAGGCCAGCACCAGTGCAGTCTCTCACAAACCAGCACACGTGCAGTCGCTCACAGACCAGCACGTTTTACGTTTGTTACTCTCTCATAGGCCAGATCATACATAAGTTAAATCCTTGCACGGATAGAATGGACCACCACGAACACGCGGCCATTCTGTAGCCCATCACGGTGGTTACAACTTAACTTCGCGGACCATCACGGTTACCGCATTAACTCTGTGGCCCATCGCGGTCACCACCTGACTATGCAATGCATGGACATGCAATGTTTTCTCTTCGCTGAAAACAGTATGCAAATACCATCTGGAAATCCAGCCACTCCATCACCTCCTCAAAACCTTTTCAAAACATCTCAACAATTTCATTATCACCACATCAACAAAGAATTCAAGAACCTCATCATCACCACCTCAAACCATCTCAAAAACTCCATTTTAATTCATCACAAGTCTTTCCAATGTTTCCCCAACTCTTTAAGTTCATAAACAAATGTTTGAAACTAGAATTTAAAAAAAAACAAATCTGTATTCGAATACAGCTTCCTTGTATTCGAATACAGAAGCTAAAACAGTGAAAAATCAGCATTCTGTATTCAAATACGAGGTTGTCGTAGCCGAATACAGATGCGAATACAGTGGCAAAAATTGCATTCGTGTATTCGAATACGACAAGGTCGTAGCCGAATACAGATGCTAAGTCAGAAGCAAAAATCACCCATCTGTATTTGAATATAGAGGGTCGTATTCGAATACAAGTTCAAAATTTTAATAAAAACAGAAACTTTGCAGGCATGTATTCGAATACACCAATGCTGTATTCGAATACACCTTCGAATGTAGTGATATTTTCCAGAAACTTCAACACATTTTCAAACTCTTTTCTTTGAAAAACCAACACAACACCAAAACACAATCACCATTCTTTTGAAACCACAAACTCAGAACGTTATTCATCAATAACAGATTTTCCAGCAAGACCTCCACCCATTTTAAAATTCTTTTCTTTTGAAAACCACATCAACAAAACAACAATAGATTTTCAGAACAGAATCACAATTTTTCTTTTACCACCAAAACAGAAAGTCAACCACACAATACAAACGATTTCATTCCCCACAATGACACCATAGAAACATCCTCCACTCAGAAACGAGTCAACAACACCAGTAAAAACCTTACCCTAAAAAATAACCACAAAACAGTGCAACACAAACCAACTCATGCATTTGGATCATCCCCAAAACAACATGCAAAGCATTTTCCAGTATTCCCACACAAACAAAACAACATTGATGTATTCAGCCAAAACAGCAACCATCACAGATCATCAAAACATCAACAGCATGCATTTTAATCAGTTATAACGACATGCAAAATAGTTTTACTTTAAAATCAACAACGAAAACATCATCAGTGCCATAACAGCATGCATTTACAGCCCTAAATGCAATCTAGAAAGTGGAAGGTACCCCTTACCTCTGTTACGTTCTCTGCGCTCGTTTACGCTACTGCGACAAAAGTCGGCAAAACTCCCGTTTGCGCCGCCGCTACAAAAGTTGGTTCTCTAGCTCCATAACAATGAGGGGAACAACTTTTGTACTTGACACTTTCTGGTTCGGCACTTGGATTTCCAAATAATTTGACTTTTTAGGATGTTCTTTTTTTGTTAAAACAGAATCGGAAAGAAACAGAATGGCGCATGCAGTGAGGAAAAGAGGAAATGTTTTTTTGCCTTTATGTTCTGGCTTCTCATATATATATAGGCACATATGTGCCACCTCACCCAACACATTAATATTATAATATTGTTTGACCATCAGGTACTTAACTACTCTCGTCGTAATTAACAGATAACATCTTAATTACTGCCCGTAATTTAATTACTCGTAATTAAATTAATTTATTCTTCATCGAATAATTATAATCCAACCTCCAAAATAAATATTTATATATATATATATATATAAATATACATATATTAAATATTTTACAAATATTCCCAAAATACACTTAATATGAAATTCATAATTTAATTTTAAATTTAAGGGTCTTACAGATATATAAGGAGAAAACTAAGCACTTTCATGATAAGATGATTTCTATGAAGGAATTCTCCATTGGCCAAAAATTTTTAATGTTCAACTCCCGCCTTAAAATTATGGTCAGGAAACTTCGATCCAAATGGATTGCCCTTTTGTTGTTACTAACACTTTTCCTTATGGTGTCGTAGAAATAAAAAGCGAGAACATCGATAAAGTGTTCAAATTGAATTGAAAATGCCTCAATCTATTCCATGAGAGCTTTGTACTTAAAGATACCACCATAGAAGAACTCTTCTTGGAAAAGCCCACTTACGTTGCAGTTTGAACATGGAGTTCCCTTTCCTTACTCTTACTTTCTACTTGTTATTTTCATTACAGACAATGTGTAATTTAAGGGTGGGGGTATCATTTAGGATTTTAATTGTTTATTTCAGGATTTCATTTTCATTTTATTTGTTTTAGGATTTCATTTTCAAAAAAATAAATAAATAAAAATAAAATTTAAAATGTGTTTGCTTTGCATGGTTTTTCATCAGATTTTGGGGATACAAATGATGTAAGTTATTTCACTGAAGGTTTGCGGCATGATTTGTATAGTATCTCTGCATTCTTGTAAAATAAGTTGGATTTGAACGCTAAATTATTTATCATCTGTGATAAATCATTAACCTTGGTGAGATCTTAAGCATTATTATGGATGGAAAACATTCTTTTCTCCATATTTTTTTCTTGTGTGGTCTCACTCATGATTTCTAGTTACACTAGAACTTGACTTGACTCTTATCTGCATGCATACATTGAAATGATCTGTGCATTTGTTTCTTGTAGAGCTATTGGCCAAATAAGTCTACCCTGCAATTATCCTTTTGATAAGCCCCTTTAAGTCTAGTTTTATCTCATTCTTTGTTATATAGCTCATCACAAGCCAAAAAGTGAAAAACAAAGAACTCCCCAATCTTGGGAGATAAAGGAGTCTTTCTTTTAATAAGTGTGGGGGTGCTCAACTTGTTTGGTTAGATCTAAATACTATCAATCCAAAATGAATATATATATATATATAATTGATGAATAAATAAGGAAAATGATTGTGTTGTGAACAAAGAGAGAGTAAGAATAAAAGTCAATGATATTTTATTGAGTTACCTCTTAATGTAACTTATGATTCATTCTTTAGTTAATAAACTCTCTGAGTATCTATGTATCTCAAAAAAAAAATTAAAATTTCCTCCCCAATAAATAAAAAAAAATAGTATTTGTTTTGGGTCTACAAGCTCTACGGTAGAAAAACAAGTGGCTCGAAACTAAATATTATTATAAAAACTCTAGTCACCTAATCAGCAGTTTTGACCAAGTAAAGTTTCAATTTGGGCTTTGCCTCCAACATAAAAGTTGTAGCTCTAACTCTTAGCTTTCTAACTCCTGCTCGCTTACGCCAATTCGATATCCAAAGCTCATGTTATGGTCTGTAGAGCGAGCAAGGATCAATATGCAAATAATTACGTTATAACTCAATTATGATCCAAAGTTTAAAAATATGCTAAAAAACTAATCTTAGTCTGAAAACACCTGTCTTCAGCCAATCTGACAACCCCAGATTGTAGAAGATATCACAATCTAATTGCCAAGTAATCTGCTACCTCTACTGACTGCCTCAGTTTGTAGACTCTACTTCAACAACTTAGATTTGACATAGTGGAAAGAAAATAACAAGAGTGCTTGCTTCTTGAAAGCTAAAACTCACAATTGACTTCTATGAAAATTTGGGTGTTTGTTGCTTTGGAAGTGTATGACTCTTTTGTGATTTTCGATGATGAGTAATTTGCCTTGAGCCTCCTTTTATAGATGCTGATTAGGGCCTCTTCCAATGCTGGATTCTCTGTAAAAATATCTTGACCAATTGGGCTTTATTTAAATAAAAATCATATCTTTTTAAGCCTTAGATTTGTTTCATATCTTAACTGGCCAATCAAATCTGTGCATTGCTTCCCGCCACAACTCCTGACTTCCATGCTACTCCAATTTAATTTATAACAAATCTTTTATAATATTTTGATAAAAACATCATGAGATCTTCACCATTAATTCCCATGATCAAATCTGCACCATTGGATCTTCATGCGATAGTCCACAGCTGGACTAGCTTGATTGCTATGCTATTGTCCTCTGAATTCGGCCATTCCTGGACCATACTTCCTAACCCTCTGATCTTCTGATTTCGGCCTTCCCTGGACACGCACTTGATATGCTAAAATCCTCTGAATTCGGCCTTTGCTGGACTGCACATCCTGTCCCTCTGATTTCGGCCATTGCTGGGCCATGGTCTGATTTTCTGATCTTTATCATCATTGGACCAAATAATTATTTCTAAACCATTGATCTGGAAGTTTTTACTCTGATCTGGACGGATTCTTTGATTTTGGATCAGGTCTGGGTCGATTCTGGAATTCATTTCTTTTGGTCTGGATTAGTTCCATGCCCTGAATCATGCTATCTTATGGTCTGGGTCAAATCTGGATTGATCCTCTTGTTCTGGATTCATAATTATACCTTCTGGTCAAGTCTAGAACTAGTCTGGAACAAGTCTGGACTGTGTAATTTTTCACTGCCAGGCCATCTTCTGGTCAGAATAACTTCTCATAACTAACAACCCAGAACCCAACCATATCCTTAGCAACAAAGTTGAAATACCAATCATGGTACTTGGACAGTGGATGCTCACAACACAAGAAGGGAGAAAAGTCTATGTTCCAAGACTTGACCCTCAAGAATGGAGCATTTGTAGAATTTGAAGGTGATAAAAAAAAGGAAAGATTCTTGAACACGACACATTAGGTTATGATTATCTTCCCTCTATTAAGAATCTTTTACTTGTAAAAGAACTCATGCATAACCTACTGAGCATAAGTCAATTAAGCGACATTGGTTATGATGTCATCTTCAATCAAAAGTCTTGCCAAAAGATTATGACATGCCAATTTGAGGTTATCTCAAAAATTGGAAAGACTTTAATTAGTCAGAGCTTGCCAAATCTTAAGCACGAATCAGATGTTCTTTGTGAGGCATGTGAAACAGGGAAACAAACAAAATCTTCTTTTTCCTCTAAAAACGTTGTTTCCACCACTAGACTACTTAAACTTCTACATCTGGATGTATTTGGCCTTGTAAAGACTACCTCTATCAATGGGAAAAAGTTTGGACTTGTTATTGTTTATGCCTATTCCAGATGGACATTGGTAAAGTTTCTAAAAACAAGGATGAGTCACATAAGGTTGTCACTACCTTATGCAAACAAGTGCAAAATGATAAAGGTTTCTGTATAACCACGATTCGTAGCATATGAGTAGATTTGAAAATAATTATTTTGAAAACTTTTGTGAAGAGAATGGTATTTTACATAACTTTTCCTCTCCTAAAACACCTCAACCGAATAGTGTTGTAGAAAGAAAAAAATATCTCTTCAGAAGATGGCACATACCATGATTTACAAAATGAACATTGCCAAGCACTTTTAGGTAGAAGTATTATGAAAAGGAATAAAACCCAACATTTCATATTTTCATAAGTTTGGTATGATATGTTATATTTTGAACACCAAAGACAATCTTGGCAAGTTTGACTCACGATCTCAAAAGTGAATCTTTTTCGGATACTCTAAAAGGTCTAAAGCCTATAGGGTATACAACAAAGAAACACTGATTGTTGAGGAATCAATTCATGTCAAGTTTTATGACAAAAAGCTTGATCCTAAAAAGTCAAAGCTTGACGTAGACTTTACAGATCTACATATTTTAGAGGAACCAGGTATATTAGAAGGAATGACGTATGGAATCTCGTCCCCAAGCCTAAAAGAAGCCAACTGGAACCAAGTGGGTTTTCATAAACAAACTCAATGAGAAAGGTGAAATGGTTAGAAACAAAGGTAGACTTTTAGCCCAAGGATACAGTTAGTAGGAAGGTATTGATTACACTAAAAGTTTCGCCCTGTGGCAAGTTTAGAGGCTATTAGACTTTTACTTTCTTTTGTTGTATTTAATAAAATTACTCTATATCAAATGGATGTGAAAAGTGTTTTCTTAAATGGTTCCATAAATTGAGAAGTGTATGTCAAACAACCTCTTGGCTTTGAGGATAATGAATTTCTAGACCAAGTCCTCAAACTAAAGAAATCTTTGTATAGTCTAAAACAAGCTCCAAAAGATAGGTATAATAGACTAAGAGATCTCTTATTAACAAATGATTTTGAAAGGGGTCGGGTTAATACTACTTTATTCAAAAAATAATCTAAGAATGACATTCTCATTATCCAGGTATATGTTGATGGTATTATTTTTGGTTTTACTAACGACAAGCTTTGCCAAGAGTTCTCCAAGTTAATGCAAAATGAATTTGAGATAAGCATGATGGGAGAATTAAAACCCTTTCTTGGAATTCAAATTCATCAAAACTCAAAGGGTGTTATAAGTCATCCTCTGAGTAAAGGTTAATAGGTTTCTCTGATGATGACTATGTTGGAGATAAGCTAGAAAGGAATAGCACTAGTGGTAATTGCACATTCCTTTGTGATAAGATCTCCTGGTCGAGCAAAAGACAATGCACTAGAGTATATCTCAACAACTAGTAACAACTAGTTACATCAATTAATTGTTGTGGATGAAGCATCAACTAGAAGATTTCAAAATTTATACAAATAACATTCTTATCTTTTGTGAGAATACTTCAGCCATATGTTTAACCATAAAGATTAAACATCACTTTATAAGGGATTATGTCCAGAAGGGTATTTTAGACATTAAGTTTGTAGACATTGATCATCAGTGGACTGATATTTTCACAAAGCCCTTTTACTGAGGACAGATTCAGTCTTATAAAGAAACATATAATTATTATGTTTATTAAAAAATGATGTTTAATCCTCCATATGCCTTGCCTCTAGTAAAATAGAGTGAACAGTTAAAAATATGTTTGTTCTGCCTCTGATGACATTGAATTTTTTATGCATCTGATTAATCTAAATCCAATTAATCTTGGATATGAAAAGTTTTATTCTGGTAAGGTGTAATACTCTTACAGGTGTCTTATGTGTGCATCTAGTAATGACTTTGAAAACTCAATTGTTTTGGCTCTTAAATTTTTATTACTCACAATTCTCACACTTTCATTCTTTGTAAATCGTTAAACTTCATGTTCTCCCAGAAACCCTCTTGCTCCAATGGCGTCAAGTTCATTCTCAATCCCCTCAACTGCAAAAGTCTCAAATGTTCCAATGCCTCAATGTAACTTGTATCAGCTTGTGATTCTTCACGAATTGAAGCTCGATTTCGCAAACCTAGCTGATAAATAATTTGACTTCATCAAGGACCTTGTTGAGGTAGGATGGTTTGAAAACTTTAACCTAGAACAAAAGATTGCTTTAGACATCTTGGTAAAAGAGTTTTGGAGGATTATTGATGCAAACACCGACGTCGAGGATTCAATCACTATGTTGGGTCTCCCTATCAAGATCACTCAACAGTCCATTGCTACCCCAAGGTGAATTCCATGTTTGTACACCTCACACCTAAGTATCGTGTTCTTTTCAAAATTATATTTGGGTGTGTGGTGCCCAAAGGTGGGTCGGTGGACTATGTTAGAAAAGACCACAAGGGTCTAATGTGGAACATATCTCAAAGGATCAAGACGAACCTTCCCCATGTCATCTTGGACACATGAAGTCATGCATCATTAACTCTAGGACAGGGAAAATCAAGAATATCCCCTGCCACAGATTGAGAACTGCAGTACTCAAGCATACTTCCCTCATTAAGGTTATGGAGGAAGTTTGAGGCTCTGTTCAAGAGGAACACATGGTATCATCATCTGCTCCAACATTTAACATCTCCAACCTCATCAAAATTGAGATATGCACTCTGATGTTCCTCATATTGATTCTTTAGGATTTGTAGATTCTGCTTCTAGACGCCCCTCTGCACCTCCCTCTGGCCTTGTGTTCGATCCCGCTCAATTTGTTAAAAGGGAAGATTTTGATCGCTTGGAAGCTAAGACTAAGCCATTTATGGAAAAATTTAATGCATTAACTTTTTGATAATGTGTGCATGTATCAGATTAAATGAATTATATAGACTCTTATGTCATATCCTCTTGTGATTGGACGAAGACAGAAAAACAACAAGACTCCGCTTCACTTCATTTGTCTTGGCTGACTCTGATAACGCAAGCAATCCTCTATTTCTGGTGACTCTGGAAATACAAAATATGTTCTGTTTTAGTTGGCTTTACTGAACGCGGTTATGTTCTGTTCATCTGCCTCTAATAAGTTTGACAAGCAAGTGATCGTCTGCCTCTGATAATCATATCATCGCTTCAAGCATCTGATCACATGGCTCTAATTTATGTTGTACGCTTTGATGAAAGTCAATGCTCTAAAGAAGAAAAAGCATTTGTGCATCTTCTGACGAACATCCTGAATCTGCTACTTGTATAAAGATCAACAGTTTTAAAAAGATACGTTGAATCAATTACAAGATACGCTTTGGAAAACTTCTATGGCAAATCAATCTTAAAAGATATGATACAAAACTTCATGAATTATGCTGATTACTTGCAATCGAGACAACGGCCAGAAACCCTAATCAAGTATAAGCACATATGCACTTTTGCTCATAATCATTCTTATGCACTTCAGTGCTGAGAAAAGTTTCTGAAGAAAAAAAAACTTGTAAGCACTCTCCTATGAGAGATAATTCAGGAAAACCAAAACCTTTTCTTTTGTAACCTAACCCATTAACGGTTATCGTCCTCAATATCTTGACTTTACTAAGCTAGAAGGATGACAAGATTGAACACATTTAGTGTGACTAGTAGGTGTTCAAGTGTAAGTTCGATTAAGTGGGGAATTAGTGGATTAAGTTCTTCAGGTTGAAGGGACTGGACATAGCTACCGTGTAGGTGGTGAATCAAAATAAATCAATTGTGTCTTTTTGCTCTGTTTTTATTTGCTTGCTCTACTTTCTTTACTTTAGTTTAGCCACACCAAGAAGATTTTAAATAGGAAACACAATTGAAACCCCTTTCTTGTGTTTCTCGTTCGACACTATATAAATCATAAATGCGTTAAAATTAACGATAAATTGGGATTAAAAGATAGATTTTGATTGATTGATAATGTCTTTAAAATGATAGCTACAATGGGTATTTAATGACTAAATATTAAGACTTAAATCCTATCAGCCACGACTCTTGGTTAACTGAAGATCGTATCTTAACCGCCTCAATTGACTATCTTTGTGTGATCGTGTATGCGATCCTGAGTTGTCTTAACTTGGGGTGCAATTCCCACATTCATTCGTCTTATATTATTACCCACGTGTGTTATTCTATCTTTCACAACCATGGGCCCTAAAAAATAGTCGCCACTTCCCTCTCATATGATGTCTCCCACCAAATAAATTTGTTTGCTATGAAGTAAAACTATCAGTTCAGACTTTTTTTTATGCTAAATTTGATTAGCGAAATCAAATAACACTTGGTGTAATTTAGCAAAACACAACTCCTTCCCTCTGCTAATTTCTAGTTGCTTCGTGATCGCTTCGGCTGCTCCAAATTCGGATAATATCTTGCTCGACATATCTATGCTTTTCGTCTAACAATTCATAATATTTTTAAGGGTAAACAATACAAAAGTATTTGGGGGGAGCAATAGTAATTTGTGGAATAAACCATGAAATAGATTGTTGACTTGTAGAACACCCTCGTATATATCCTTGAAATTATGGATATTTCATAAACATCTTTAACTATATCAAGCGTTACTCATAGTAGTCCTTTTGTCAAATGTGTACAACAAAAGTTCAATGCCTATCCCTATATTTACCAATTTACTAGCAATTAAGTCAATATATCAATTTGGTATCTAATGTTTCTATAGATTTTGCAATTTGATTCCTATATTTAACCATTGATTATATGTTTCATATAATTAGAAACATTTAGAAAATATTCATAATTTCATAGACCTATTTAACATGCTCTACAACACTTCATTTGTCCCAAATTATAAGACCATTTTTCACTTTCTATTTGTCTCTTAATATAAGACTCTTTGAAAAATTCAATATGGATTAATGATTTCTCTACAAAAATACCCTATTAAATTGACTAATTAAAAACGTAAATAGTTTTTCTCTCTCTTATGATACTAATAATTTTAGGGATAAACATGTAAAAGTAACACACATTTTTGATAAATTTATTAATCTAACAAGTTTTCTTCTTAACTGTAATTTTTGTCATCGATTCTGTTTACACTTAAAAAATAAATTACTTGGTAGCCGAAATTGGCAAATAATCGAATTTACGGTTAGCCAAATTTTCCTTAGTCGAAGTATGGTCAGACAAAGCAAAAGCATTCGATTACGAGTCAGACTAATATTTATCCAGTCAACTAAAGCCCAAAAAGGTCATAAAGGTGTAAGAATTAGTCAAAGCTAAAAAAAACTTGACAATTTGGTTGTTGTACTCATGTTCCATGTTATTAGCTCGCTAACCAGATTTAATGACTAATGCGGAAGCACTATCTGAAGGAAAGAAGCATGTGTGGATATTGGCAATGGAAAAAGCTATGAAAATAGGAAGAACAAGTCAATTGTTGGGTGCATTGCAATGGTAAGACCTTAATAAGTGTAGCCGAGTCCTTTACAACAGGTATCTTTTGGTCCTTTACAACTTACTTGAACAAAATATGAGTGTACAAAGGACAAAAACGAACTTAGAAACACGAAGACTGGAAGACAAGCTCAAAAGGTTAAAGGAAATAGTACTAGAAAGAGAGATTTGTTGTTTTCTACACATGTGTTATATGTGTGGGTGCAAAGGAATGAAATAGTCATTAACTCATTATTCATCATATCCCTTTCCATTTTATTTGTTAAATAAGTTTTTCGTTCTTATAAAATTTTGTTTTTAAAGTCCTGTAAAAAAAAATCACATATTTTAGTCCCTACAAAATTATTATGCAAGCTATTTTAGTTTTTATTGGAGTATAACATGTGTTTTTGAATGATTATTTTGTATACAAGTTTACAACACTATAAAAAATTCCTTCATAAAAAATGAGCTCAAAAGTTGATATCTAGGTCCATATTTTAAGAATGTGTATCTTGAATATATGACTTTTAAAAAATTAATATTTAATTCATTCTAAGTTTAAAAATTCTATATTTGTGCAGATGATTTTTAAATAATGTTCTAAATATGCTTCCAAAAAATCATTTAAAATTTAAAAGTTGAAATACGTCTTGTTTCAACAAAAACTAAAACAACTTGTCGAATAATTTTATAAGGATTAAAACATGTTTAACCCTTTTATTTTTAAAATAAAAACTAATTTTTGCAAAAGTTAAAAAGATATGTTCCCAAGGAATTCATAAAATTTTCAGTTTTACTTTTTAGAAAGTCTTTGAGTTATTATTATTCATACATATGCATATGCCATTTTTATTTATACAAAGTAGATAAATATTAATTTATTATATATGTAGTGTATGAAATTGGTAGTGTGGGGACATCCATGTTATTTAAGTGGGGTATATATATCTAAAATACTTATTGTTTAAAAAAAAAATAAAGCAAGTGGATAAAAAGTAGATAAATATTAATTTATTATATATGTAGTGTATGAAATTGGTAGTGGAGGGACATCCATGTTATTTAAGTGGGGTATATATATCTAAAATACTTATTATTGTTTGAAAAAAAAAATAAAGCAAGTGGAATCAGTTGCCTCCATTGCTGACTATATGCATATGTGCCTGGCCGAACAATGTGTCATGCGCGGTAGGAAAAGCCTTTGGCCTAGTAGGAGGATTTTATAGACTAATTGGGATTAAAGATTCAAAATTTGGAAAATGTTCGCCAAACTAGGAAGGACCTTTTATTGTTAGTAAGCTTTTTAGTGGAGGAGCTTATTGGCTAGTGAATATGGAAGGCGAAGAATTGGATAGAAGCATAAATAGAAAATACTTAAAAAAATATTATCCTATGATTTGGTAGAATATTGAAGATAAAAACGACTAAATTTCATAGATGTTTTCAAAGGTGGTAGTCACAAGCCAACTACCTAGTAGATACAAAAGATTGAAAAATAGAAGCCTAAGAGGTTGGATCTTGATTTAAATTAAAATTAAAATTTTCTTCCATAGATCCTTACGAATGATCATAAATCAGGGTTTATTATATTACCTTTTGTAGCTTGATAAAACTTTGATGATGAATGATGATCAATAAAGTTGCTCTATCGACAACACCTGTACACAGTCTACACGAACAAAACTCAAAGGAGGGCAGCCCCAATGTTAGTGCTAGTTGATGAATCGGGCTGATGAAAGAGAACGGCTAGGGTTTTCTTTTTTTCTTATTGCTCGAATTCGATTTCCATATAAGGGTTCTATTTATAGACAATGAGCAGTATCTAGCAATACATCACTACTACCCAAGTGACGAGAATGTCATGCGATATGACGTAACCTTTCTATGATAATGATATTGTGTATAATCTCCCTTTTGCCCTCATATCTAAGTTGAACTCAAGGCATAGAACATGTCACCCTTGTATAATTCGATGTCTCATTCCTGGATACTCAAGTATACTTTACAATAGTCAATATCCCATATAGACTTATCTTATATGGTCATGTGTTTAGTAGTCATACTCTATCAAGGGACCATATATATTACTTCCGTTATGTGGGAGGGGCAAATGTCATCAAGGTCAATCATATCCTTTAGCATGACTCAATGAATGTCTAGTTAACCAACTTTATAATCATCCTGTTATAGACAATGTTTGACAGCAATCAACCAATCAACTCTTAATCTAGATAGGTCTAAGGGGGGCATATACCATTATTACTATGAGAATAACTTATGTCACTTACATAATACATTATGTAGTATTCTCGTGGCAGGTCAATCTAGTATACATTCATCATAATGTATATATATGTTGTGACTTCATATCTCATATTCAAAACTTGTGAGATGAGTTATTAGTCGACACACATATTAGTCTAGATTGTATTATTATTTCCCTATATAAAAATTTGATTATGGATTGTTTAAGAGTGAAGTTCTATAGTATCTCACAATTGAGTTATCCACCTAATGTCTTATCAAAACTAATTTCATTGAAATGTCTCATATTATAAATAAATTGTACAATACAAGTTATAAATTCAAAAGTAAAACATTGGCCTCTAGGGCTTACACCAACATAACTTTGAAGCTTCTGATTTTAGCCATCCCATCTCTTGTTCGATTTGTTCTTGTTCCACCTTCAGGAAAACCATCGTGTCTTCAATTATTTTTTTGCTTTTGAGGATATGCTTTTCGTTCCTTTTCAAACTTTGAGTATGCTCTTTTGAGAGTTGTTTTACTTGACTGCAAGGTTCCAAGCAGTGTAGGACCCGATATTTATTTATAGCAAGAATTATGGCTTACTGTCTAATTAAGTATTGTGTTGTTTATTATTTTGTCTCTTTATTATTTTCATTGTTTGTTGTTTGTAAAATAGTTTTAAGTGTGCCTAGCTTACAATATAATCTATGAAAAATTGTTCGGATGTTTCCTTGATGTTAAATGACTATGTGAATGTTTAGGCATTGTTCAAATTTTAAAAATAATTTTCTACTGACTTTTTTGAAACAAGCAAGATATACGCGTTGTTTAAATTTTGATGGACTTCGGATGACACCAAGACACAAAAATTCACTATAGATTATAATGACAATTTGATCTGATTATATTTTTCTAAGCTAAGGAACAAAGTTCATTGGATAAAAATTTATTCGCGAAATTTTAAAAAGTTTTAATTTGTGGATTTATTATCAAAATTTTAAGAATGAACTCGTTTAACAATGCGAGATTATGTAACTTAAAGATAAAAAATATGTTGATATTTTTCTAGGATATTAATATTTTATTGAGGGGTTAGTGAATATATCTAGATATTTCCCAACTAAGTAGTAAGACTTCATAAAGACCAAAATGAGCCACCTCACTATCCCTTTTTGTGTGTGGACTAGAATGACTTGTGTAAGAAGGATTGCATGAGAAGTGATGGGTTAGTAAAATATTTTCGGGATCACGGTTAAAATTATTCTTTGGAGAATAATTTATCGAGCAATATTTTACGACGTCGCACATTACTGTTAAATTCATCTGTCAATTGGATTGCGACGAGAGTAGATGTTTTTAATCAAGTAGATCTAGAAGTTAGTTATGTAATGTGATTATGACTAAGTGTCATAAAGGATAATTGTGAGATTTTAGGATTAAATTTATGTGTTTACATTGTGTGGTTTGAAGTTTTTGGAGATTAATTTGGAATTGATATTATAGATTAATTAAGGGAAGGAGAAAAAATATTTCCCCCTCCCTATAAAAGCAATTCATGGCCATCGTCATCATCTTAACATCACTTTCTTTAATTTTTCAAACACATCTTCTAGCATGTCTCTCCAAACTCAAACCTTCTCCTTCATTTTTCAGCAACTTAAAAGCCTCCAATCACAAAACCTCCAACTACAAAGTTGTTCCACTACTTGAAAGGATCGCAAAGAGTTAAGGACCACTAATTGAGAAATATGTTCTCCTCTCTTTTCTCTCAAACTCGTAAGGATGCATATAAAAGGGGAAAAGTGATTTTTTAAAATGTTTTGAGCTTTAATCTTGCTTGTTTATCACTACTATAGTTGTTATTAATGTTTAGGAAGTTAAAGGAAACATTTTCAACTCTTTTTCTTTCAAAAATAAAAAACCCTACGTAAGGGAGTAAAATGAAAATGTGTTTTTTTTTTATGCTTTGTTAATATTGAAATTAGAGGAGTTAGTAACTTGAACAACAAAAAATGAAACCAAACCCCCAAATTTTTTACTAAGACCAAATGTGATGTTCATAATGTGAAATTTTGATTTTTGTATGTGTTTGGGTAACTTAATGAGTTGTTTTCAAATAAATCAGTTTGATCTGACAATAGAAATTTTATTAGAGTTATTTAAGTTAATAAAGTTAAGAAGACTTTTGCAAGTGTGTCTGGTTATGTTTTTTTAATTAAAATGACAACTAGATGTTAATGTGTTTGGGGACCAAAGTGATGTATTTTTTATAAATAAAAACTCAAAGTTGTGAAATGAGCATTTTTAAGTAAGTGAGTGATTGATGAAAAAGAAATTGATTAGTTTTCTTGAGTAATGTAACCTTGAAGTAAATTTTATAATTCCCTATTTTTATGTTGTTAGCTCCTTGAGTCTCAAAATTGAATCGAGATTGTTGACACTGAGTTAGCAGTGGGGAGAACTTTGAATATTTTATGTTTGTTGTATTGAAATTTTTAATGCAATTAGATAGAAATGAAAATCGTCATGGCAAACTTTTTGGAATAAGTTTTGAAATAATGTGATAAATGAATTGTTGTGGTTTGTTTTAATTCAAAAGTATTTTAGGGATATAAATTTTATGAACTTCAAAGATGTTAGGAAAAATTTCTCTCGTGATTTTTAAAGGTAGTGTAAATTAAAATTTGAAGTCGTTTAAAGTTTTTAAATCATATGAGTTCTTGTTCTTGATTATTTAAGGTGTTTTAAATTGGATCTGGATTTCGAAATTTTTTTTGAAAGACTTTGATGAGTAAAATGGGTTTTAGCCGAGTTGTATATATATAGAATGAAAGTTCAAAATTTTTGGTTTTAAGTTGATTTTGTGATTAAGGTGTTAAAAGTTCTATCTATGGGGTTTTTGTGAAAACATGGTTTCTATATTTTTAGTTAGAACCAAAAAGTCTTAATCTTTAATATTAAATTTCAAATTTTTATGAAGAGATTTGAAGGTGCAAACACGAGAAGGGGGGGTTGAATTGTGTTTGACTAACTTGAATACTTTTTCTGTTTTTGCAGTTTTAAAACAAAACTTGATGTATCAATAAAACAGAGTTAGCAGCGGATATAAAGTAAAAATAAAAACACAGAATTTTATACTGGTTCACCGTAACGAGGCTACGTCCAGTCCCTTCACCTTGAAGGATTTCACTAATTCAAAACCTTGAATTACAACAATACCACTGACCCTCCAAGTCAGTCTTCTCAAACCGTCTAACAATCCTAGACTTTTGAGGAATACAGCATCTTGACTTCTTAAGTCAAGTCTTCTCCTACCAATCTGACAACCCCAGATTGTAGAAGGAATTACAATGCCTTGATTCTAATTGCCAAGTAATCTGCTACCCCTTCTGACTCCCTCAGACTGTAGACTCTACTTCAACAACTAAGATCTAACACAAGGGAAAGAAAATAACACGAGTGCTTGCTTCTGAAAAGCTGGAACTCACAATTAACCTCACTGAAAACTTGAGTGTTTGCTTTTGGAAGTGTATGACTCTTTTGTGATTTTCGATCCTAAGTATTCTGCCTTAAGCCTCCTTTTATAGATGTCAATTAGGGTCTCTTCTAAGCTGAATTTCGAGCTGTATCTTGCTGGATTCTCTTGCAAAAATACTCTGACCAATCGGGTTTCATATAAACAAAAAACATATCTTTTTATCTCCAGATTTGTTTTCATAAATAACTTTGACCAATCCTATCTTTAATTAATTCTGGAACAAATCTTTCTTCCTGCCAATAGCTTCTGAACTCCCATACGACTTCACTTTATTTTTGTAACAAATCCTTTTGAATACTTTGATCAAATTTAATTAAATCTCCACCGTTAATCATCATGATTAAATCTGGACCGTTTGATCTTCTGCTCTCATCCACATCTGGACCATACTAAGTGATCTGCTGTGATCCTCTGATTTCGGCCAACCCTGGACCACACTTTCTAATCTTCTGATTTCGGCTAACACTGGGCCATGGTCAGATCTGCTGTGACCTCTTATCTCGGCCAATGTTGGACCACACATTCTAACCTTCTGATTTCATCCAACACTGGGCCATGGTCTGATCTTCAAATCTCGGCCAACACTGGGCCATATACTTAATTCTTTGACCATTTATCTGAATCTTTTCCCTCTGATCTGGACCAATTCTGAACAGGGTCTGGATTGAACTGAAATTAAATCTGGACAAATAATATTTCAGTCTAGACATTTTACCTTCTGATTTGGATCAGCTATGGATCATATCTGGACATCATTTCTTCTGGTCTGGACTTAGTTTCATATCCTGAACCATGCTATCTTCTGGTGTGGGTCAAATCTGGATTGAATCTCTTATTCTGGACCCATTAATTTATCCTCTGATTAAGTCTGGATCAAGTCTAGGCTGTTTATCATTTCACTGCCAGGCCATCTTCTGGTCCGAATAACTTCTGGACTAAGTCTGACTAATGATTCCTTCTGGTCTGGATCAAGTCTCCTTCTAGTAGGCTTCCTTCTGGTCTGGTCCAGGTCTCCTTCTGACTTTGCTTCCTTCTGATCTGGGCCAGCAAAGATATCCTCTGGTAATTCCAAGATGCATACTATGGTACCTTCTGGATGCATTATCTGGTGTCTTCATCTTCTGCCTCTGGAAACTTCATTTTCTGGTGGCATTTAATGTAATAATTCAAGGTTCCAAATAAGATCACATGGAGTGCTTTTGTAAACATCAAAATCCTAAGTACTTAGATTCAACTTGGTTCCAACAAGATTTACTTTGAGAAACAAAGTTTCAAACTTTATAACTTTGAGAATAGTTCATATAAAATAAAAATGAGGGTTCGAGCTTGGTTTATCAAAAAGGTTCGAAGGAGAAATATTCACTTTATAAACAAAGTTTTAATCTTAAGTTTTGAAGTTGAAAGTTTTGATTCTTATAGTAAAGATGTCAACTTTATGCTCAAATTTGAGGTTGAAGAAGTATTTAGGGGTTTTGAAAAACAATGATTGATTATAATTTTGGGTACTGATATGTGGTTTTATTATGAATGAATATTTTAGTTGGAGACTTAAAGGAGAAAATTTTGAAACTTAAGAAATATTTTGTGTTGATGAGAAAATGTGGTTTTTGTGTGAAAGTTTATATACAAAGCATATTGATACAGATTAAAGTTTTGAAAATGTCAAATTGGAAGAATCATGATTTTGAATAGTTAGAATGTTGGAACTCTTAGTACTTAAGAGTTTTTTTGATAAGATTTCTTGATACAAGCCATCAACTAGTTTTTCAAATATTAAAGTGTTGAAATTTGTGTAGTAGATTGATGATTTAATCAAAATTTGAAACCGTGTGAGTTTGTTTGTCTTTGATTTATTCCCTAAGTTGTTAAAGACAAAGATTTCAATTGAACTTCAATAAATTTTAAAAATAATTTCAAAATTTTCAAAGTATGGCATAAGTGTTTGGAAAATGATTTTAAATTCACTTTCTCCTAAGTGCCTAAACCAATGTTTTTTTGAATTTAAGGAAATTAATTAGGTAAGAAAATCTAATAAAAAGTCAAACCCTAATTGATTTGGATACGAAGATGCAAACACGAGAAGGGGGGGTTGAATTGTGTTTGACTAACTTGAATACTTTTTCTGTTTTTCCAGTTTTAAAACAAAACTTGATGTATGAATAAAACAGAGTTAGCAGCGGATATAAAGTAAAGATAAAAACACAGAATTTTAATACTGGTTCACCGTTAATGAGGCTACGTATATTTCCTTCACCCAGAAGAATTTCACTAATTCAAACCGTGAATTACAACAGTTCCACTGACCCTCCAAGTCATTCTTCTCAAACAGTCTAACAATCCTAGACTCTTGAGGAATACAACACCTTGACTTCCTAAGTCAAGTCTTCTCCTACCAATCTGACAACCCCGGATTGTAGAAGGAATTACAACGCCTTGATTCTAATTGCCAAGTAATCTGCTACCCCTTCTGACTCCCTCAGATTATAGACTCTACTTCAACAACTTAGATCTAACACAAGGGAAAGAAAATAACATGAGTGCTTGCTTCTGGAAAGCTGGAACTCACAATTAACCTCACTGAAAAGTTGAGTGTATGCTTTGGAAGTGTATGACTCTTTTGTGATTTTCGATCCTAAGTATTTTGCCTTGAGCCTCCTTTTATAGATGCGAATTAGGGCCTCTTCCAAGCTTAATTTCGAGCTGTATCTTGTTGGATTCTCTTGCAAAAATATCTTGACCAATCGGGCTTCACATAAATAAAAAAACATATCTTTTTTAAGCTTCAGATTTTCTTTCAAAAATAACTGGCCAATCATGTCTTTAGTTTCTTCCCACCAATAGCTCCTGAACTCCCATACGACTGCACTTTATTTTTGGAACAAATCCTTTTAATACTTTGATCAAAATAAATTAAAATATCCACCGTCAATCCTCATGATTAAATCTGGACCATTTGATCTTCTGCGCTAGTCCACATCTGGACCATACTATGTGATCTGCTGTGATCCTCTGATTTCGGCCAACATTGGACCACACTTTCTAATCTTATGATCTCGGCCATCCTGGTCTAGCAAACTGATCTGTTGTGATCCTCTGATCTCGACCACTGCTCGACCACACATTCTTACCTTCTGATTTCGGCCAACACTGGGCCATGGTCTGATCTTCTGATCTCGGCCAACATTGGGCCAAATACTTAAATCTGAACCATTGATCTGAATATCTTCCCCCTGATCTGGACCAATTCTGGACTTGGTCTGGATTAAACTGAAATTAAATATGGACAAATAATATTTCAGTCTGGACATTTTACCTTCTGTTTTGGATCAGTTCTGGATCAAATCTGGAGATCATTTCTTCTAGTCTGGACTTAGTTTCATGCCCTGAATCATGCTATCTTCTGGTCTGGGTCAAATCTGGATTGATTCTCTTGTTCTGGACCCATTAACGTATCCTCTTATTAATTCTGGATCAAGTCTGGATTGTTTATTATTTCACTGCCAGACCATCTTCTGGTCAGAATAACTTCTGGAATAAGTCTGACAAATGATTCCTTCTGGTCTGGATCAAGTCTCCCTCTGGCAGGCTTCCTTCTGGTCTGGTCCAGGTCTCTTTCTGACTTTGCTTCTTTCTAATCTGGGCCAGCAAAGATATCTTCTGGTGATGTTTTGACATCCTGGAGTATCTTCTGGTACCTTCAGGATTCAATCTCGGGAACCCTTTGATCTTCTGCTTCTGATTACTTCAGCTTCTGGTGGCATTTGATTTAATAATTCAAGGTTCAAAATAAGATTACATGGAGTTCTTTTGTAAATATCAAAATCCTAAGTATTGAGAACCAACTTGGTTCCAGCAATCTCCCCCTTTTTGATGATGACAAAACCTTAACTTATTTTGCTAGTTTATAACTTGAAGACTTGAATTACTCCCCCTCAAACCAATCTCTCCCCCTAAGTCTGATAATGACTTTTTCTTCTCCTTTTCAACTCCTTCTTTTTTCACTCTTTCTTTTCTTCTCTTCTCCTCTCCTTTTCAACTCCTTCTTTATTCTCTCTTTCTTTTCTCCCTTCACATAGCCTCTCTTTTTCATCTCCTTCTTTTTTCACTCTTTCTTTTTCTCTCTCCCTATTTCCTCTCCTTTTCAATTTCTTCTCTTTTTCACTCTTTCTTTTTCTCTCTCCCTGATTCTTTTCCTTTTCAACTCCTTCTCTTTTCATCTCTTTCATTTTCGCTCCTCCTTTCTTTCTATCTCTCTTTTTCTACTTATTTCTCTCTCTCTCCCCCTTTTTGTCATCAGCCAAAAAGAGGTCCTACTATTTTTGTAATTTTTTGTTTTTCTCTTTACAAATTACAGAAAGTAAAAACAGAAAATTAAAAAGCATAAAATAAAATTACAAGAAAATTAAAAAAAAACTCCTAAGAAGACTACTTGAGCTAGTCAGATATGGAGACAATGTTGAGATGCTTCTTGATGAACTCGAACCTATCTTCTGGTAATGCTTTGGTGAAGATATCAGCCCATTGATGATCAGTGTCCACAAACTGGATGCTTAAAGACCCTTTTTGAACATGGTCCCTAATGAAATGGTGTTTTATTTCAATGTGTTTGGCTCTAGAGTGTAAGATAGGGTTCTTGGTTAGGTTTATGGCTGAAGTGTTATCACAGAACAAAGGGATATTGGTTTCAAAGATGTTGTAATCTTTAAGTTGAGGTTTCATCCACAGTAACTGTGAACTACATCCTGCTACTGATATATACTCAACTTCAGTTGTTGACATCGCAATGGTGCTTTGTCTTTTGCTTTACCAAGAAATCAAATTATCACCTAAGAAGGTGCAGTTGTCGCTTGTACTTTTGCTTTCCAACTTGTCTCCAGCATAGTCGGAATCACAAAAACCTCTGAGTTTGTAGGTAGGGGTTTTCTTGTATAACAGGGTAAGGTTGGTGGTTCCTTTAAGGTATCTCAGAATTCGTTTGACAGCAGTTAAATGGGATTCCCTAGGGTCAGCTTGAAAACGGGCACAGACACAAACACTCTATATGTTTTCTGGTCTACCTTTTGGCTGGTTTCATCTTTCTCAAGTGAGCAGGTTGGGTGCATGGGGGTGGCCATAGGCTTACAGTCACTCATCTTGAACTTTTTAAGAAGTTCATTAGTGTATTTAGATTGGTGAATGAGTATACCTGATTTACATTGGTGAATCTGAATTCCCAGGAAGAACTTAAGTTCTCCCATCATGCTCATTTGGAACTCTTTCTGCATTAGGTCAGAAAACTCTTTGCACAAAGTGCCATTAGTCGATCCAAATATGATATCATCAACATAAAATTGAATAATCAAAATATCATTTTTAATGGATTTCCTAAATAGAGTATTATCAATCTGGTCTCTATTAAATTCATTCTTAAGCAGAAAGTTACTAAGTCTGTCATACCATGCCTTTGGTGCTTATTTTAAACCATATAAAGATTTTTTAAGTTTGGAAACATGGTCTGGAAAATCATAATTTTCAAATCCAGGGGGCTGTTTGACATAGACTTCCTCACTTATATAGCCATTTAAGAATGCACTTTTAACATCCATTTGATACAGCATTATATCATGATTAGCAGCAAATGATAAAAGAATTCTAATTGCTTCTAACCTGGCCATTGGAGCAAAAGTCTCAGTGTAGTCTATACCTTCATGTTGATTGTATCCTTGAGCTACTAATCTGGCTTTGTTCCTTACCACTACCTTTTTCATTGAGTTTATTCCTAAAAACCCACTTGGTTCCAATAATGTTTTTGTTTGGTCTGGGTACCAGATCCCAAACATCATTCCTTTGGAATTCATTCAGCTCTTCTTGCATTACTAGTATCCAACCTTCCTCTGCCAAAGCCTCATCAACATTGCTTGGTTCAATTGTTAAGAGTAAACCAAACAGACTGGTTTCTCTACTTGATGATCTGGTCTTTAAAGGTTCTGTTGCACTGCCAATAATGAGAGATTCTAGATGTGAAGACTTGTACTTCCATCCATTCTTTCCCTCTGACTTGTCTTCAGAGTCAGCATGTTCTTCTGCATCTTGATCTTTCTCAGATTCTGCTGCAGGTCCAGCTTCTGGTTCTTGTGCCTCTGGTTCACTTGCAATTTCCTCATCTTGCTTTGACTTTTCAGAGTCAACCTGTTTATCATCAAACTTAATGTGGATTGATTTTTCCACAGTGTTAGTTTCTTTGTTAAACACTCTATAAGCTTTTAATCTCTCAGAGTAGCCAATAAAGATACACTTTTGAGATCTAGAATCAAACTTAGCTAGGTTATCTTTAGTGTTCAACATAAAACAGATGCAGCCAAATTGCTTAAAGTAAGAAATATTGGGTTTCTTACCTTTCCACAGTTCATAGGGAGTTTTATTTAAGATGGACCTGATGTAGAATCTATTCTGAATGTAGCAGGCTGTGTTGACAGCTTCTGCCCAAAGGTAGGTGGCAACCTTCATATCATTCAGCATGGTTCTGGCTATCTCCTGTAGTGATATGTTCTTCGTTTCTACCACTCCATTCTGTTGAGGTGTTCTGGGGGATGAGAAGTTGTGAGAGATGCCATTCTCGTCACAGAATTCTTCAAAATACTTGTTCTCGAATTCACATCCATGATCACTTCTGATGGTTATGATCTTAATACCCTGTTCATTCATAACTTGCTTACAAAAAGAAATGAATACTTTGTGAGATTCATCTTTGTTCTTTAAAAATTTTACCCAAGTCCACCTTGAGTAATCATCAACAATTACAAAACCATATTTCTTACCACCGAGAGAAGCTATTTGAAGAGGACCAAACAGATCTAAGTGAAGCATTCAAGTGGTTGAGAGGTAGAGACACATTTTTTAGTTTTAAAAGAGCTTTTAGTTTGTTTACCTCTTTGACATGCTTCACACAGAATCTCAGTTTTGGAACTTACCTTGGGAAGCCCTCTTACTAACTGGAGTTTGCTCAATTCGGATATAAGCCTAGGGTTTGCATGTCCTAACCTTTTGTGCCAAATCAGATTCTGCTCACTCACAGACAATAAGCATTTAACCTGTTTATTAGCAAGACTGAACAGATCAATTTTATAAACATTATCCTTCCTAGTGCCAGTAAATAAAACCGACCCATCAAGTTGACTAACAGCTTTGCAAGTTTTTTATTAAAGATAACATCATTATTGCAATCACTTAATTGACTTATGCTCAGAAGATTATGCTTTAGCCCTTTAACCAACAGAACATTTTTAATAGACAAGGGAGAAGAAGTGTTACCAACAGTTCCTGTACCAACAATTTGACCTTTCTGGTTTCCTCCAAAAGAAACTTTGCCTCCATTCTTCATAGTCAGATCCAGAAACATAGATTTGTCTCCTGTCATGTGCTTGGAGCAGCCACTGTCAAGATACCAAGTTTTGTGTTGCTGATCAGACCTTGCCTTTTCTCTGTCAGAAGCAGAGTCAGACTCAGACTCAGACCTAGCTTCTGTTCGAGCCATTCGAGCCAATTCTTCTTTTGGCCTGTTTGAGCAGTTTCCTTAATTCTGCTTTGGTTGATAAACCATGTTCCTCTGATGATTCTGGAACATGTTTTGATTCTGGTAATTTTGGTGAATCCAGTGATTCTGATAACCTTGATGATTCTGGTGATTTGGGTGAATCTGGTGGTTCTGATGAATTTGGTAACTCTGGTGATTCTGGTAATTCCTGATCTGATTGTGGTTCTGGTTCCAGTGTTGATTCTGATTCTGGTTCCACTACTGATTCTGATTCTGGTTCCAGAGTTGATTCTGGTTCCAGTTCATGTGCTTCTAATACTAATTCCAGTTCTGGTTCCAGTTTCTGTGCTTCTGATACTGGTTCTAGTTCTGGTTCTGGTTCCAGTTCGTGTTTTGATTATGGTTCCAGTTTTGATTCTGGTTCCAGTTTTGGTTCTGATTCTGGTTGAGCTGACCAGACCTTCTTCCATCAGACTCAGATTGCCTTTGTGTTGTTGTAGCAGGAACATAAACCTTCTTCTGCTTGTGCGTTGCCAACATCCATTGTCCAGCCACCATTGTTGGTGTCTCCTTCTCGTTGCTCAGAATATCTGCAACATAGACAATTTGATCTTTTGGTACCCATAACTGATTGGGTCCAGGTTTGTCAGTTTTAACAATTCTCTGATCTCTTTCAGATATTACCATTGGACAAGATAATTCATAGTGACCTTTCTTAGCACAAACAATGCATAAAACATCAGAATGAACAGCTTTACTTTCAGTAATCGTTTCTGTAAAACCAAGACCTCTCTTTCCAGTGTTACTGTTTCCATAAATCATAGATGCATATTTACTTCTTTCCATTCCATTAGAAATAAAGTTTTGAAAAAATTGTTCATGCATATCAGATTCACAAACAGTTTTAGAAGTGGAACAAACATTGCTTTTGAGAGTTTGGTTTTCAGATTTGAGTCTTGCAACTTCAGTTTTAAAATCCTTGTTTTCAGTTGCATACTCAGAATTTTGATTCTTTAAAACTTGGACTTCTTTGGTCAGATTTTTCTTATCTTCCCTAAGAGTTTTCAGTTTTAAAGCCATCTTATTATTTGCATTTAAAAAATCTTTTAAAGTATCAATTAACTCAGATTTAGAGAGATCAGAAAATACCTTATCGTCTTCATCTTCTGAATCTGTTCCAGAGCCTGAGCTGTATTCAGAACTTGAGTTTGTATGAGCCATCAAAGCCAGAATTGCTCCCTCTGATGTGCTTCCAGACTTGCTTGAATGACTGCTTCGATCATTCTTCCTTCTACTTGCTTTCCTTCCTGAATTCTTGCCTTTATGAAGTCCAGAGGCAGACCTGATGTGTTCCATCTTTGTTGTTTCTGCCTCTTCTTCATCAGACAATTCTTCCTCTGATTCTGATATATCCCAGGCTGCCATCAGACCCTTCTTTCTGAATCTGGAACTCTGCTTGTGTTGTTTGCCTTTTTCCAGATTTGGACATTCTGACTTGATATGTCCAGGTTCATTGCATCCATAACAAACAATACTCTTCTTGTTAGATTCTTCCTTTCCTTTGTTGTTATGTTTCTTCTTGAAGCTTCTTCTCTTCCTGTTTTCCCAGATCTTAACCATCTTTTTGGTTAAGTAAGCCATATCATCACACTCACTATCAAAATCCTCTGATTCTGATGCTGCCCTTGCAGCTTTCTTCTGTTTCGACTTCAGAGCCAGATTCTTCTTCTTCTTTGGTTCATCTGCTTCTATTTCTATTTCATGATACCTGAGTAAGTTGATCGGATCTTCAAGTTTTAAGTTGTTCAGATCTTTGGCTTGCTGAACTGCAGTAACCATTGGTCTCCACTTGGTTGGTAAGCTTCTTAGAATCTTCTTAACATGATCTGCTGTTGTGTAGCTTTTCTTCAAGACCTTCAGTCCAGATATCAGACTCTAGAATCTGTAGAACATTCCATCAATCTTTTCATCATCTTCCATCTTGAACATCTCATACTGTTTGACCAGTATGTTAGCCTTTGCTTCTTGAACCTGCTGGCTTCCTTCATAGGTCAGAACCAGACTGTCGAATATGCTCTTTGCTGTTTCTTTATTTGTGCATCTGTCAAATTCCTTGAATGTGATGGCACTGATCATGATGTTTCTGGACTTGTGATGAAGTTTGTATAATTTGCTCTGGCCTAGTTTCATATCATCTATGTCCAGTTCTTTAGTTGGATCTTCTGGAACAGTAGGTGCAGTGTATCCTTTGACTACCATCTTCCATAGTTCAGTATCTTGAGATATGAAGAAACTTCTCATTCTGTCCTTCCAATACTCAAACCTTTCTCCATCAAACAGTGGTGGTTTGTTGATGTTTCCTCCCAATTCATCTCTGGATTCTGCCATGTTGAACCCCTTGGACCTTTCCTCAAACACTGTTAAATGCTCAGCCTTGAGACCGAGCTCTGATACCAATTGAAGATGCAAACACGAGAAGGGGGGTTGATTTGTGTTTGACTAACTTGAATACTTTTTCTGTTTTTGCAGTTTTAAAACAAAACTTGATGTATGAATAAAACAGAGTTAGCATTGGATATAAAGTAAAGATAAAAACACAGAATTTTTATACTGGTTCACCGTTAACTAGGTTACGTCTAGTCCCTTCACCTTGAAGGATTTCACTAATTCAAACCTTGAATTACAACAGTTCCACTGACCCTCCAAGTCAGTCTTTTCAAACAGTCTAACAATCCTAGACTCTTGAGGAATACAGCACCTTGACTTCCTAAGTCAAGTCTTCTCCTACCAATCTGACAACCCCAGATTGTAGAAGGAATTACAACGCCTTGAATCAAATTGCCAAGTAATCTGCTACGCCTTCTAACTCCCTCAGATTGTAGACTCTACTTCAACAACTTAGATCTAACACAAGGGAAAGAAAATAACACGATTGCTTGCTTCTGGAAAGTTGGAACTCACAATTAACCTCACTAAAAACTTGAGTGTTTGCTTTGGAAGTGTCTGCCTTGAGCCTCCTTTTATAGATGCGAATTAGGGCCTCTTCCAAGCTTAATTTCGAGTTGTATCTTGCTGGATTCTCTTGCAAAAATATCTTGACCAATCAGGCTTCACTTAAATAAAAAACATATCTTTTTTAAGCTTCAGATTTTCTTTAAAAAATAACTTGTCAATCATGTCTTTAGTTTCTTCCCGCCAACAGCTCCTGAACTCCCATACGACTTCACTTTATTTTTGTAACAAATCCTTTTAATACTTTGATCAAAATAAATTAAAATCTCCACCGTTAATCCTCATGATTAAATCTGGACCATTTGATCTTCTGCGCTAGTCCACATCTGGACCATACTAAGTGATCTGCTGTGATCCTCTGATTTCGGCCAACCCTGGACCACACTTTCTAATCTTCTGATCTCAGCCATCCTGGTCTAGCAAACTAATCTGCTGTGATCCTCTGATATCGGCCACTGTTGGACCACACATTCTGACCTTCTGATTTCGGCCAACACTGGGCCATGGTCTGATCTTCTGATCTCGGCCAACACTGGGACAAATACTTAAATCTAAAGCATTGATCTGAATATGTTCCCTCTGATCTGGATCTGGACTTGGTCTGGATTAATCTGAAATTAAATCTGGACAAATAATATTTCAGTCTGGACATTTTACCTTCTGTTTTGGATCAGTTCTAGATCAAATCTGGAGATCATTTCTTCTGGTCTGGACTTAGTTTCATACCCTAATCATGTTATCTTCTGGTCTGGGTCAAATCTGGATTGATTCTCTTGTTCTAGACCCATTAACTTATCCTCTGATTAAGTCTGGATCAAGTCTGGACTGTTTATTATTTCACTGCCAGGCCATCTTCTGGTCAGAATAACTTCTGGAATAAGTCTGACAAATGATTCCTTCTGGTCTGGATCAAGTCTCCCTTTGGCAGGCTTCCTTCTTGTCTGGTCCAGGTCTCTTTCTAACTTTGCTACCTTCTGATCTGGGCCAGCAAAGATATCTTCTGGTGATGTTTTGACATCTTGGAGTATCTTCTGGTACCTTCAGGATTCAATCTCTGGAACCCTTTGATCTTGTGCTTCTGATTACTTCAGCTTCTGGTGGCATTTGATTTAATAATTCAAGGTTCAAAATAAGATTACATGGACTGCTTTTGTAAACATCAAAATCCTAAGTATTTAGAACCAACTTGGTTCCAACAGGATAGTGATCGAACTTAGGGTTAATTTCGGGGTTGTTTTAGAAACTTATATTGATTAAGTCAATTGATTGGTTTAAGGTGCAAGAAAATTGATATGTGTCTTTGAAAATTGATTGGTTTATGTTGGCGTAGCGTAAGTTGCTTGTGTCATAAAGCTTCGTTGAGGTAAGGGCACTTTCTAACAATATTATATATGCTTGAATGTAGAGTGTGTCTTTATACATGTTCTTTGTGCTAGTGGTGAATAAATGTACACATGATTGTTTATGTATTTGATGTGGTTATGTATACATAACTGATAACATATGTTTATGACTTTTGTTGATGATAAATTATCATGGGTATGCTCTGTAAAAAAAATGTTGAAAAATTATTAGTGTTTAATGAGTATTAAAAGTATACTCTTTTAATAGCTGCATTTACATAATAATTAATGTGATAGAGTTAGAGTATGCTTATGCATGTCATAGTTAGTAGTGACCGTGATGGGCCACGAGGTTGTGTCAGGTGTTGATGGTCAACCTTGTCCTTGTGAGGATTATTGAGTCGTGCTAGTATGTGAGAGACTGCCCCTTAGTAAATCGTGCTAGTATGTTAGAGACTGCACCTCGGTAAATATTACGGGTCCGTGAGAGGTTGTCCATTTCGAGGAGGGTTTTGAAATTTTGGAGTCATGTGCAATAGCATATAAGCATTGCATTAGGGGGCTTTGTCACACGAGTCATGTTTGTTATATGATAATATATTTTTATGCAAGTTTGTTTGTCACTTGATTTCATGCCATGTTATGCTTATGTGCTTTGTACTTTCCTATATATGTTGTTTTTATATCGTGACCCTCTATTATTATTGTGGATCGGGCTTACACCTTAGGTTCTTAGATTTTTTAGTTGTGCGGGAATTGCAACGACGTCGAAGACATGGAAGAGCGATGATTTGGATTGCCTTAATGCCACCCATGGGTCCTTAGTACCTAGTCATCCTCAGTTAGGGTTCAAGATCAGCTTACGATTTTATTTAAGGGTTTTATTTATTTTCCCTTCCTTATTATAATGTTGTTGTTGCAATGGAAATTATGTATCTCAAACAGTTGTGACTTTTTTTTTGTCAATGTGAATTGTTTGGTTGTAAGTAAGTCAATTGTGTTGAAATCATTGTATATAATGCAACAATGATTCTAATCTTCATTTTTGGAGAATAATTTTACAATTAAATATTTTACTATGCTTTAAATTAAAGGATTATTATGAACATTCCAGAAGTATTCAATTGTTTAAAAAAATTACACTCTCGCTGTTAAAAATCGGGGTGTTACAAGTGGGTGCTAATATTGCTCCTTGAGGCCAAGTTAATCCCTTGAAATATAACTTAATGCAATGGAAATCTTGTTGAGAATGAGGAACTCTATCGGTTGATCCCAACCGAAAAAGCAGGGTGCTAATGTTGCATCTACCACATCTATGTCCTCTTGGGTAAATAGGGAGACCGTGATAGGGAAGTCAGCCTCAGAGAAGTACTTGCTCAACTCTTCTTCGGAGATCACCAGTGGAGGAGGCAGTGGTTGAGCAGGTGGGGGAGTAGGTTTCCTTAAAGTTATTTGAGCCCTTAGAGGAAAAGTCTCTATCTGATCTTCATAAGATTTAGCTACTTTAGGAATTTGCTATATTTTGGCCTGGAAATACAAACAAGTAAAAGGTTAAAGAACTAATAGTTGATTCAGGAACATAAACGTACGATGGTTCAGGAAAATCGGTTACTTTTGTACAAGGCTTTGGTGTGGTTTTGGTCCTTTGAGGATTAGGAGTAACCATTCCCTCTCTTGGGTTTTTTTGGCAGGTTTCCACCAGTTGAAACATGAGAAGAAAGAATAAATTAAATCTTGAAGACTAGAAAGAATTCTAACAGGCTAAATGATCTTGGAACAAGAGATTACCTTAGATCTTTTCTTCTTATTAGCCGATGCTAGTGTTGATTCGGCTGACTATTTTATGCTAATCTTGGGCGTCATTTGATCTGAAGACTCGTTAATTTGAATACCACTTGATCTTGTTCTTTTAATGGAGACTGGTCGTTCTCAATCTTCGTCTTCTAAGTCGATCACGACTTACTTATTACCTATATAAAGAACAAAAGTAAGGAAAAGGTCAAAATTGGCAAGCTAAAAAGAAGTTACATTATCAAGATAATTATAAAGTTGCCTTTTTGGCTAGTCGACAATGCTCTCTTTTGGTGGGTAGCTTGGAGGAAGAAGGAAGTTGCGCCCTGTCAGGCTCAATATGTTGAGTCGGTTTACCGCTAAAAGTATCCTTCGCTAGGCAAATTGCACATCGCTGGAGGTTTATTTTCTTAAAGGTATCCTTAATAGAAGGCCACTAGTTTGCAAAAGCATTGAATTCTCTAAGACAGTTGAGAAATGCCGCCATTGAAAATGTGTGAATCTTTTTCAAGCTTAGGCAAGCTACCTTATCCAATCCAACTTAATCAATAAAACCTATGTCAGCACCAGGAACTGCCGTATCATAGCCCATGGTAGCCCATGGGGATATGTTGAAGAATCCCGAGTTGCCTTGCCACACATTGAGGCCATAGAGAAAATCTCTAGATATAAAATTATAGCCTAAATCTCATTTATAGTTGTTTGAGCATGTTTTGGTAAGTCATCCCTTCTTGCATCAAACATCCAATTAGGGCCACACCCTTCTAAAAAGATTGGGGTCTAATCGACGGAGATTCAGTTTAGAGAAAACAATTGTTCTGTTATTACGAAGGTGAGCTCGTCATCATCTACAAAATGGATTAGTTGCCTCCACAAGACTGGTCCCTCAATAGGAATTGAGTTAGGATTAAAATCTTAGCTAAAAAAATCAAGAAAGTAAAGTTGAAACCAAAATCGAAGGAACCAAATTGGTCTATTCAAGGTTCTTATATCCTTACCTTCCTTTAGTTGATCTAAAATGGTGTGTAAAGAACAATAGAAAGAAGAAAGAAATAAAGAACCCCAGGCTATGTTACTCCAGGTTTGAAGAAAGGCAATATAGAGTTGCAACTCCTGAACAATAGCCACAAAACCAAGACAAATGAAAAACTTGATGAACCAATACAACAAGAAGGCTTTGTGCTCAACGTCTATATTGTTGCCTGAATTTCTAACATTATGTGCCAAAAAGGAGGCATATCTAGAAGTTGATTTTGAAAAATGTAATCCCAATAAAGGGATTAAGGCATCTTGAGTTGTAGGAGCTTCTGCCCCAACAAGTGGTAAGCCAAGAATGGTAGCTACATAGAGAAGGGTAAGGGTCATAATACCCCAAGCTAAAATGAAGGTGTTAAAAATTACTAACCAACTTACTGCCAAGGAGACCATATAGGTGTTCCATTTTAAAGGTCACATCTAACTTTTAGAGAATAACCATGTCATAAATACCCATCACTTCTACCCTAGAAACCCATTTCAAATAGTCAGGGGTCAGATGAGGGTGCGTTCTAAACTCACTTCGGTTTCCGCTATGAACTAAACTATTTGCAATCCAGAGGCAGTTTACAGCCGATGGGTTCCAAGAAAAACCACCTTAACATTAACATAAAAAGTGGAAGGATGGAGAATGGGATGACCTTGAAGAGGACGAAGGATTATGGAAAATTTAATGGGAACATTTTCCTCATTTTGGTAAAGACTTTGAAAATCAGAGGAAGACATGTTGAAAACTGTAAGGATAAATATAAAGATCCCAAAAAAAAAGTGAGGTCAAAAGATCAGAGAAAAGATTGTTTGCCAAGGCAAGAAAGAATCAGAGATAGTGAAGAGCAAAAAGTAAAGAACGAAGTGACCGGTTGAACTATTTATAGAGGAGGACTATAGATGATTAGACATGTATTTTGTGTAATCAGTTAGGAAAGTCAAGGTTACCTTTGGAGTAATCATATCGGCAGGGATCATTAAGTTTTGTCCTTTCGCGAGCTGGGGCGGGGTTCATAACGGCTACCTTTCTGTTTTACGATGCAATAATGGCACTATTTACACACAAAAATTACTTTGTGTCGCATCATCTATGAACTCACATCTATTCGATAATACAACACAATGAGACATTTGTTTACACCTGAAAAATAAATAAATTGGTATATGAGATCGGTAAACAGTCAAATTTAGGGTTAGCCTAATTCCACTTAGACAAAGTAAGGCTAGGCGAAGCAAAAGCAGCTAAATATGAGTTAGTCAAATCTTTCTCAAGTCTACTAAAGCTCACAAAGGCCGTGAAGGTGTAAGAATTAATCAAAGCTTAAAAGAACTTGACAATTGTACTCGTGTTTCATGTTTTTAGTGCCACTAACCAGATTTAACGACTATGCAGAAGGGCTATATGAGGAAAAAAGCATGCGCGGAAAAAGGCAGCGGAAAATGTCATAAAAATAGGAAGGGCGAGTTGGTTGTGGGGAGCCACTGCAATGGGAGCAATCACGCACCACCTGTCTAAATAGTCGAGTAAAGCTACATTTATGTAGCTCATGATGTTATGACTAATAAGACTAGCATTTGCATGTAAATATGGATACTTGTAAATTTCCAAACACACACAATCAATCACATAATTTTTTTACTTTTTTTTATCCCTTTTATATTTATGTATTTTTTAGTCAGTTGTTCAAAACACTCATACATTATACTTAATACTCTTTAAAATAATTCAAAAATCTACAGCTAAGAAAAATAGTTTATTCTCCAATACAATCATTTGAAAGTAAAAGAAATCACAATTAAAAACTATTAATTGATATATCGATTAACTTAAATTCTGATAATAAATTTCTTTAATAAGGGACGGAGAATTAGTTAAGTGGTGATTTGTGCCAAGCAGACAGAGTTGTCTGTTATGTATTGCATTATGAATGCAAAAGGAAAATATATCAAACTTAACATTCTTGCGTGTTTGTTTAGTGTCCCTTCTCTTGGCACGGTGAACAATGCTACAAATTAAACTAGAGCTATATATACCCTACCACCGTATAGAGCTATGCTATATATCGAGAAAGAAAATATCACGAATATCACGAGCGTGTTGTAGATGTTTGTTTTTCTAGAAAAATAACAGCGTGAAACTAAAAGAAAAAATTATAGCACATGTGTCTAATTCTCCGATAACTCTGTTTTGTAACCCAGAGCTACACTAATTCTACTGTTACTCTGTTTTATTTTGGCCACTAAAAAAATTAAAATACAACAAGCAAAATTGAAAAAGAGACAAATTTCCACTGTATGCAGAACATGAAGTCCTACCAAAAAAGTAAACTCCAATATAAAATTTGGGCATCAAAATGAATTTAGCAGTAAACATGAAGCATCAAAATAATTCTACTACTACCATTTCCATACAAAAATGGCAAGAGTAAGCACAGCCTAATTAATTTGATCAGTCAAATACTGCAAAAGGTGGGTGTTGATCAGTCAAATAAAATCACTAATCACACATGATCGCATTTAATTTGCATAAATCATGTGATAAAAAAAACTTTTTTACAAAATGTGATAGAAAAACTTTATGTTTCAAAAAAGTAATTGTATATATAATAACAAATAATTAGCATATTCTTTTATACAAATTTCTTCTTTTTAGATTTTTTCGTTCATTAAACATTTTTTTCCACATGCTACTTTATCTCTTATTTGTGAACTATTTTTTGAATAGGTATCTAAAGTTTATAATTTTTTAGGTCTTTATATTTTGGCTCATAAATTTTTTTTATGATTGTATGTTACATTGGTAACTCAAGGAAATATCTTAGAACTCACTCAATACTTACAACTATGAAACTAATATACATCTTTTCACATCAATTAATTGCAGTTTTAATCCCTCTATTTTAGCTTAATCATGAAAATAGTCCTCCCATTTTAATTTGCCCCCGGTTTTTGTCCCCAAACAGAATTTTGGTCTAAAACTTGATGAAGTGTCACTTTTTTAGTTATGTGTCAAAAAAACAGATATGGAAGATTCCATGTTGATTAATTACATTTTATTATTATTCCATATTTGTAGACACATTTCCTATTTTGAAAACCATATTTCCTAATTTATTTTATCATTTAATTATAAAAAAAATTGAAAAAAATTGTTATTGTAATCCATAATCACGTGAGAATTGAAGTACACATTTCATGAATGTGAGAACTCAAGAACATGAGTTCAAATATGGAGAACTTGAGAAGTCAAATGCAAACTCAACCGTAATCCTAATTCTATTCCATATTGTTTATCTCCTCTTCACGATTCATCTTGTTTTTTCTCCTCTTCATTCAATTTCTCATTCATTTTGTTATTCTAGATCATTTCTCATTTAATTTCTGTTTTTATTTCCTATTTCTTAGGGCAAGTAAAGGTGATTTTGCGTTCTCTCCATCTTCACAGACGAAAGAAGATGCAAAGTTTTGTGCTAGGTATGTGACTTTAGGGTTTATGAAATGTGTTCTTCGGTTCTCACATGATTAGAGATTACAAGAACAATGTTTTTTTTTATAATTAAATGATATAATAAATTAGAAAATGTATTTTTAAAAATAGGAAATGTGTTTTACAAATTTGGAATGATAATAAGTAATTAATCCATATGAAATCTTCCACATCATCTATTTTTTTTGACACATCGTTAAAAAAATGACACTTCATCATGTTTTGGACCAAAATTTCTTTTTGGGGACCAAAACTGAGGATAAATAAAATGGTGGGATTATTTTCGTGATTAAGCTAAAATAGGGGAACCAAAACTACCATTAAGCCTTTTTGTTTTAAATATTTTAATATACTTATTTCTATGGATTATATTTAGAGTAAGTACATGCTTATTAAATAAACTTTAGAAGATATGATGCATGTTATACTGATTTTTTATTTATTTTTATCAGTTCTGATCTATTATATTATGAAGTTAGGAAATCATTCCTTCTTTTCATTTTTCAATTTAATTTTTTTAGTTTTTTCATATATATGCAAACAGTGTTGGTAATCACCTTTCGATTCTATAGTAATTTTAGACTTTACATTCATATATCTTTTTTAACTCTGTAGATTAATATGTAATTCTATTATAAAAATTTGATCAATTTCTATTACACTTTCATCTTTTCAAATTAAAATAGAAATATAAATGATAGAAATTTGAAATTACCTTGAAAACGGGATCGTTGCATAATAGCAATAGGCACCAATGATCATGGTCATTGTGGTAATATCTTTCGCAATAAAATTTTTTTCTTTTTAAATTTTACAAATTATGAAACTTAAGTAAAAATAAATTGTAACAGATACTTAACATATATTTTTCTACTTCAGTTAAAAATATATATTCTTCTCATTAACTATTACATGGGCATCCACGATAATATAGAAGAAACAATCTGAAATATCACCAAAAAATATTCAAACTTTTTTTAGTTTGTCATGTCTCTTCAATACTTATCTCAATCAATTCAAAAACATACTAACATATTGATTTAAATGAATCCGTTACCAAAATAGGCATCTAAAATATAAATGTTTTAGATATTTCATGTAAATGTCATCTAAATATTTTGGGGAAATTATTCAAACTATTATATGATATTAGAATTTAAATCATTTTCAGTGTAAGTGCAACCAAAAAGAATAATGACAAATGTTGTGAACAACTTAAACTTAAACGAAAAGCAAAAAAATTACTACTTTAAATTTATAATTACGTTTTTAACACTTAATCCTTTTATTATTACCACTATATCGATGCATGGTCAGTTCTTTGTCAAATTTTGCGTCTATAATGTTCGTAACATTTAGAAGATCTCAACCAAAAACATGTGAATTATTTTCATGCAAACCGTCGTATTACAATCATATTACCAATTTTATCATATATCAACTACATTTTATCGTCCCATAAAAAAAGCTAAATTTTATCATATATCGACTAAATCGTATATCAACATAAATATTGAAATTATTTCTATTGTTTATGGAATTGTAATAAATTGAAATTGAAAATTTAAATTTAGAATGTTTTTGGATTATTACAATTTGGAAGGTGGCAATTAATGTTTTTTTAAATTGACTGTACTACTTGAAATGACAATGTTGATCACAAGAAAAATGGGGGTTTGAACTATGATTCCTTTTTTAAAATTTATGTATTAATTTATTAACTCAAGATTGATCTTGGTTTGATAAATTATAAAGGCAGAACGTTCTTCGTTAGAGTATAAAAATAAAAAATTCACAAAGTCGTTAGTGTTGTGCAGGTGAAAAATAAAATGGAGATGAAGGAAAGAAAATTCACACGGCAATATATCTTGGTTCATTCAATATGGGTTACGTCCTGTCCTCACTATGTGTGACCTTTTTCACTAACGTATTCAAACAAGAACGCTCTTTCTTTTCTCACAAATGTTTGAGATTAGTCTTGACTAGTTACAATAGTTCACCTTTCAACCTTGAAAGGTTTTTCAAAGATTACCCTTCAGTCCAGAAAAGTGTTTACACATCACCTTTTAAATACAAAAGAATTTTTCAAATATACTCACACTATTTCTAATTCTACAGTGTTTGAGTTTCAACAAAAATGATTTGAGGAAGATTGATGGATCAGCCTTTACTCAACACTTATTTGAGTTTCAGTTTAAGCTATCAGACTTGAAAAAATGGATCCTTAAATCTAATGAAGAAGAGCTAAAGCCTTTGCTTGATTCTAGAGCTTATAATTCTCAAGAATGATGATTTTAATGAATGATTGTTTGCACTTCGAGCTGATGATGTTTCCTTTGCCTTGAGGTTCCTTTTATAGGCTTCTTGAAGGTATGTGCTAGCTCATATAGTCGTTGGAAGACAGGTTGTTAGGTCTATGAATTAATAAGCACGTGTTGTAAATAAACGAAGATTGTTCCTAGTTGATCATCATAACATTCTTCATTTCTGTTTTTATGACATCCTAAACCCAAATTGCAATAAAAGTAGAATGCACTGATTTTGAAAGAGATTTGCAGCAGTCCCAAAATAGAGTATAAAAAATTTCCTTTTGAAATATAAGGCTCAAGAGGTCACACTTACACAAGACATTTACATAAAAATTCTTAATTAAAAATTCTTAACTAAAAATCCTTTAATTTCGAATATAGGTGGGGTTTATTAAACAAATATTTCTAACATAAAAACATGTTCAAAACTTATAGACAATTAACTTTTATCTCCGAATACAAGATCGAATATAACATCATTGATCGATAAAGTTTACAGAACAAAAATTAGTTCATAACTCAACAAAACACAACAAATTACTCACTCCCAGTATCACCTATTAGAGCATGGATCACCAACCGATAACCTAAAATAATTGCGCTCTCACAAGCGCCAAACACAAGCAACGAGGGGTGAGATTCGAAAACATGTAATAGTATAAAATAACTGAGAAGAACACGTAAAACATTAATTAAACATTGTATCATATGAAATCAGAATTAACAATAATAATCAAGGTAAAATACTGATACAATCCACAACGTAAAGTAAGTCAACACACAAATCAAGTAATGTTATGCATGCTCTTATACTCTATACTCCTCATCTTTCTTTGGTACCATTCTAACTCTAAAGTACTTGGTTAGGAGGCTTGATACTATGCCACCACGCGAGTGGACGGACAATTCAAAATGGTCATGTCCTCATAGATCTCCTCAACTCAACCCGAGATACATGTACGTGACAGTAGAGGTAAACGTGTGTTGCATGGTAGCTCCCAACATTCGGAGTGCTACCTCAAAGTCACCTAGGAATTCCCCACCCGAATACCTCTAAGGTCTAACGATTTTGCCTTAAGGCTCAACAGTAGACCACCACGATCAGGCTCATTCAGTTGTACTTCCTCAAAATCACTAGGCTTGTCAGGCCCTACCTATATGATGACAAAATAGTCCTCACTCCAAAACCTTAAACACCTATCTCATACTTATTAAATTATCACAGGTCAACAAGTCTCAGTTTGAATTCACAATATTCATCAGGATTTACATCATTATATATGTATATAAGTCAATCACAATAAAATCTCAATATTTAGTCAACACCACTCACAATGCACAGCCTAGTCCTATCAATCACAGAATAAGAAATCAAACAAGTCGTGCATTCAAGTAATATCACAATTTCAATTAAGTAAAATAGAGCACTCAACTACATATCATTCATACAATAACAATTAGTATAAGGTTTCATAAAATCAAATCACATGCAATCTTGATATAAATTAATTCACGACAATTCTATAGGTTTCTAAATTATATTTTAGTCCTCACTATTACTATTCATATGTTATTAATTAATTATTATTACTCAATAGGGTTCAACCGTACGTAGTAAGCCCCGGATGAATCTCTAAGAATTACGGCATTCCAGTTCATCTCACGTTATATTATACTCATAAAATCGAACCTCTTCTCACCCCTTACCTCAATCTGACGCTTTCATAAGATATAAGGACCAGAATGATTTTCAACAACCATGAGATGTCAACAACGCGCAATGAACAATTCCAAAAGCATCGACGAATTTGCAGAGTCAACGAAATATGGCTGATAATTTACGCGGCACATAAAAGTCAACGTTACATAATTAATAAAAATATTAGGCGAAGAAACATATTCAAAATGACGTGAAATAGGTTATTAGAAAATGTCTCATCAACGTGTGTTGGAGCACGACAAGGTCCGATGTCAACTTCACTGAAACACGCAAATGAGTAGTGCTTCTTGAAGGTTTCGACGAGAGGAATCCAAAAATGTTATCAGTTTTTCAAGACGATGAACATGCTTGACGGAACTCGACAACACAGCCACGACGAGGGTGAAAACCCATTTTTTGAAGTATAAAGGTTGCTGATTCCAAGCATAGGTAATGGAAGAGGGTGTTTCGTGGAGTCGAAATATGGTCTCGGTTTTCGTTGGTGATAGTCATGGTGGCCGGAATCTTGATCAAAAAGCGGATGTGTGATTTTTGTCAAAGAGGAATAGGGGGTTTCAATTTGCGATTCAAGATGGGAATGAAAGAGGAGATCAAAACAATCACAAATGTGGTCTCGGTTTTGCACGACATCCGCTATAATGATCATGGTTGAAGAGAGAAGATGAAGAAGAAAAGGAATGGAGGCGGAGGCGAGGCGTATGAAGAAGAAGAAGCTAGAATCAGTTCTCATTCTTTCCTTTTCCCTTTTTTCATTATTATTATTATTATTATGCTAAATAGCACCCGTGGTCCCTTAACTTAATTTAAATTAACGTTTTAGTCCTTTATCTTTTTTTTCCCCGATTTGGTCCTTTATTTTAATTTTAAGTGACAATTTGATCTTTTATGTTTTAAAATGTCAAAAATATTATCCTTTTTTTTTTACAAAAATTCAAAAAACTCATCAAAATTTTCAACCAAAACCCATAAAATTAATTGTATTCTTTAATATAATACAAATTTCATCAAATTCGTAATTCAAATCTTCAAATAAACTCATACAAAAATTTCATCAAATTTCATTCTTTATTTGATGTTGTTAACAATGGAAATATGAGTTTATTTGAAGATTTGAGTTTCGAATTTGATGAAATTTGTATTATATTGAAGAATATAAATAATTTTATGGATTTTGGTTGAAAATTTTGATGAATTTTTTGAATTTTTGTAAAAAAAAAAGGATAACATTGTTGACATTTTAAAACATTAAAAGATCAAATTGTCACTTAAAATTAAAATAAAGGACCAAATCGAAAAAAAAAAGAAAAAGATAAAGGACTAAAACTTTAACTGAAATTAAGTTAAGGGACCACGGGTGCTATTTAGCCTTATTATTATTATTATTATTATTATTATTATTATTATTATTATTATTATTATTAGCTTTTACTCTTGCATATAGGCTTAACTCATAAAATACATTTTACTCCTTTTTATTATTATTATTATTATTATTATTGAGAATCAATAATTACCAAAACTTATTTCTTTTATACTTTTTTTTATATATATAATTCCATTACTAAAATATTACTAATATTTCAAAACTAATATTTGATAAAATAAAGTTTAAAATAATTAATCTTTTAAAATACATTAATAACTAAGGCTCTCATATTCAAAATAATATCTACAATTATTACTATACTATTTTACAAAATAATCTAATAAAAATTCGGATATCTTTATAGAATGATCAAAACGATAAAATAAATAAATATAACATCAATAATTTATATTAATTACTAAATCACAATAAATATGCATAAAATCACCATGCCATAGAAAATATATAAAAATAAAGGAAATCAATATCAATATTACTAATATCTCATAATAATTATTTATAAAATACAAAGTTAAAATAAGATATATTTAGAAATAATTAAATATAATTAAGTGCACATTTAACATTAGTCAAATGCATAAGAAAATATTTATAATAAAACTTGGGGTGTTACAATTTTGCGCAACTGCTTGTATTTGTTATTTTTTTACAGCTGTTTGTAGACCTGCTATTCTATACTTGTATCAGTGATGTAGTGCCTCATTTGTCCAAATTGTACTTGTTTTATCTAAGCCATCAATCTTGAAGATTAATCTTGCAATTTACATTTTATGCATTGCTTTGATTTTGTGAATTCTTTTGATAAATCTGTCCAAGAGTATCATTCAATATTCAGTTATGTTCCTTCTTGATAGTTATTGGTGATTTGTCATGCATCTTGATGTACCTTTGCAGCCTAGATCGATCTTGATCTCCAGAAAACTTTGTTCTTTAGTAATCAAGAACATTCTTGGGCTAATGGTGTGAAAGCCAGATCGATATTAGTTTTTCTGGTTCGGCTGAACAGAGCAGTTTTGATACTTTGTACAAATCTGTTTCTTTTGTTATGATCTTGTTATGTTTAAAGCCTATATTTGATTAATTCACTCAAGAATACACGTCAAATACCAATTCATTTTTAGAATTATAATTAGAAGATTAATTAAATTAATTTTATTATCATCAAAACATTTAATTTGGGATTTTGCCTCAACACTTTTATGTAGTACAATTTTTTTTTATACTAAATGTAGTACATCTAATGTTAGTATTTTGTTTAGGAAATATTACTATAATTTTTAATGGTTATTGGCATTTTTTCAACCATATTACAATTGATTCGGCCAACGACACTTAATTAACATTTTAAAAAAGAAAAAAAAGAATTAAATTGAGGAAAAACAATCAAATTAAATTGATTGTATTATGATTTTGTTTAATAGAATTATTATTGCATTAATTAATTATAGAATGCACCAGAATGTATAATGCATATGAGGTTGTCACGTATAAAGATTATAGCTTGAAATCAACCACAAATTTTGAATATAATTTTAATCCGAGCTGAAATGCATATATTAAAATGGTCATTTATTAGAAAACAAATATTACAATATTATCGTCAACAGAAAAATAAGACAATTATAATACATTAACTATAATTTTTTACACTTTAATTTTTTCATGTTATTTGTTTGGAAATAAGTTGTTAAAGAAGTTGTTGAAAGATATAATTTATACACGGGATTAAAGTTTGTCATTAATTAATTAGTTAAAAATTATTTTTTTATATCTTCTAAATAAAAATAATCATAATATATTAATTATATAATTAATTAAAAAAACAGTACACACGATAGTAAAAATGAGAGTAATTAAAAAACACAAACTATAATTTTTGATATTATAATAAAAATGAGAACAATTATAATGCCCAAACTATAATTTTTTCATAGTTAGTCTAATTAGTTAATATTGGACTGTTTGATAGTTGAAATTAAAATTTTTAATTCATATTTAGTTGAGATTTAACTGTTGAATCATTAGAATTAAAATTTATAAGTCATGTTAAGTCTAATTAGTTAAGATTGAATTGTTTGATCATCAAAATTAATATTTCTAAGTCATTTTTAACTTAATTAGTTAAGATTTAACTGTTGGATCATTGAAATTATAAAATTTAAGTCAAATTAATCTAATTAATTAAGATTGAATTATTTAATCATTGAAATTAATATTTCTAAATCATATTTAGCTTATAATTAGTTAAAATTTAACCTTTAGATCATTGAAATTAATTTTTTTTAAGTTATAATCAATTTAATTAATTAAGATAGAATAGTTAGATCATAAAAACTAGAATTTCTAAGTCATAATCAATCTACTTTGTCAAAATTTGATGATCCAACAATTCAATTTTTTACTATTTCAAGTAAATATAACTTAAAAATTTATATATATATATATATATATATATATATATATATATATATATATATATATATATATATTATATTTTTCTAGCCTTAAAAAATTGAACAAACGTAATATGTACTAGATTTGTTCACATTTTTCACAACAATCAGTTTGGCTTGATGGTAAAGTATCTACATTTGAGCTTAAAACTGATATGCAATAACTTAAATACTTTATCAACATATTCTATTGTAGACACGAACACTTAATATGGCTGACATGGCATTGTCTTTGTGACTAAAACAATTAATTTCAGCAAAAAATTAAAAATAAAAAATACACCATAAAAGACCCTTTTTTACTCAATCGTCTAATATTTTTTGTTGACCTTATTGAAGATAAATTTATTTTTCATATACTATCTCTCTTCTTTATATATATAAGACTTTTTATATATATATTTCCTTGTTACTTATTAGATTACGTTCAAATTTTTAACTAAATTTATTATTTCTTTATTAAAATATTCTTAATGAGTTACTCCTTCCAATTTCAAAATATATGTATTTAGTCAAAATTACAACTTTTTTTCTACAGTTACAATAAAGTATATACTAATTTTTTTCTTAAAGGATAAAATGTTAAAACAATTCTAAGGTCAAAATGCAATTTTGGTCCGTAAGTTTTAAAATCTAGCGATTTTGACATTTCCAAATTGAAAATTGTAATTTTAACACTTTTGTAAATTATTGATTCCTTGATTTCGAATTGATCAACATTTTTTTTAATGATTATGTGAAATATACAATAATTTTTTTTTAAATTACCAGCTCATTTATTTTTACTTTTTAAAATTGCCAACTAATTTTTTTTTATAAACTAATTTTTTTTAATATTATCACTTCATTTTATTATTTTTTAAAACATATTAAACTCTATCTGTTATTAATTAAAATGAACACATAAAGAAATAGGATTCTAAAATAGGCACATTGTGAAACTTGGGGATGGAAAGTGTATTTTTACCTTTTTGAAAATGTAAAAAATACTCTTTTGACTCCTTCAAATTTTAAAATGTGGCAAATTTGGCACCGTATTTTATTATATGTTTATTTTAATTAATAGACCCTCGTATTTGAGTTTAGGGACATCTCTTTGTTAGGTAGGGCCAGGGATTACTAATTAGTCCAATGAGCCCATCCCTTTGTCCTATCATTTATTGGTCGATCCAGCTGGCGGCTCCTGAATCTCCATAAACAGAAAATTGAATTGCAGATTTAGTCGTTCTATTTTTATTGATTCACAAAATTAGTTCTCTTATTTTAAAAGTCAATAATTTTTGTCCCTCATATTATTTTTTACTAAAAAATAATGATGTGAAATACTTTAAATAATGTGTCATATGATATAATGTTGTAAAATAATTAACACCCATAAAATTAGAATAAATCTTCGTAAAAACTTAACTTTCAACTTCAGAAAATTTTCATATTTATAATTTAATTAATGACATATGAATAGTTAATACATTTAGATGGTTCTATATCATGTAATTGTATCTCTTATTTAAAATATGTCAAATTATATTTTTTTTAGTTCAAAATATGAGAGAGAGGCTAAAACCGTTGACTTTTAAAATAGAGAAATCAACTTCGTGAATTCGTAAAAATAGAGAGGTCAAAAATGCAATTAAGCCTAAACAGAATTGATAATTTAAAAAAAAAATTAAAAATGAAGTAACAATATTATAAAAATTAGTTTGCAATTGAAAAAAAAATAGTTGACAATTTTAAAAAAAAAATGAGCAGGTATTTTGAAATTTTAAAAAAAAAAAAACGAATTGTATATTCCATGTAATCATAAAAAATGACATGTCAAAATCAAGAAGAATCAACCATTTGTATAAGAGAATAAATTTACGGGACTAAAATTGTAATTTCAAACTAAGAGGTCAAAATCGCTAAATTTTAAAACTTAAAGACTAAAAGTGCATTTTAACTTAATTTTAATTATCAATAAATTTAATATTTTCTATTTTTGAAAAGCAAAAGTTTATTAGTGGACAAAAATCCAAGCACAAGTGTTACCACAAATACAAGATAGATCACTACGACAAATCGGCACACAATAGATACAACCCAAATTTATAAATGTTTTACCCATAACTAAATTTCTTAATTTTTGTGATTTAATCAACACAATATATTTTTTAGACATACAGTAGTACTTTGTCCAAAAAATAAATTGAGGTTATAATAATTGTTACTGTGGATAGTAGTATGTATTACATTGCAGGGCATATTGGGGGGTATGGGTGATTTGAAGATAGAGACTTCCCATAAAAGAATAAATGCTAGACACAAAAGATGATGTTGCAAGGCACCACATGCACTTTAGAGATGGAACTAATCATATAGTCCCAAGGGGGTGTAGTGGTAGGGTTGGTCTCCACAACAAACGGGTAGGATATTGATTGTCAATAAATGCTTTTATATTTTGTAGTCCACTGTTTGAATTCATCCATTGTCATTGATAGTATTCTTCACTGTCACGAAGGGAATTGGTAACCCACATGGGTATCAACTGACATATTGAATAGTGTTAACTTTGAGAAAATTATTCTTCCACATTACTGTGTAGGCAGCAAGACTGTATTTATTCCTAATTCAATTCTTGACTTTATTTTTATTTTTATTTCTATCTATATATATATATACACACATAACAACGTATCAAATGAGAAACTTTTTGTAATGAAAGTGTGATATGAGCGAATCTTAATTAGTCATTGATCAAATTATGAATGATTAAAATTTAATCATTTTACCGTCTTATATTAAAACAAAAATGTCATGTGACTTTTTAAAAAGTCATGTGAAATGAGAATCATGTGTTGTATGTTTATAATAATAATTTAGTATTAATATAAACCACTTCACTTATTGAGGATATAGATTTGACTCTCATAGTCGATATAAGGACATGTGAAAGACAATTTATAAATATCTCTATAAATAATTTATGAATATTAGGGCTTTTTCTTGAGTGTGGTAAGTTCTTATGTATAAAAATTTAGAATTTGGCTACATATTATGCTTATGTATTAATTGGGGTTGAGGGAGAGACAATTTATCAGCAAACCTTAACTCCTAATAAATTACCTTTATTTTATTTTATATTTTTGTAAAGTTTGAAATTTTCTTGTTTATAAATTATATTAAAGTATATTATCTATACCAATTTTATTTTATTTTATAAGGTTGAAGTGTCTTCTACTTATAAAGTGTGAGATCATTCTATATGATATACTTTATATTATATTAGATTTTTTTATTGAATTTAACTCATTCTTATAAAACAAAAAGATGAATAACGTCAAACCTAAATTCTCTATGACTTCAACACCATATTTTTATAACTGTAATATTATACTACAACTATAAATGATTGAATTTTGAGTGATTTCATAATTATAAATTATACATTCAAGTCTTATCTATTTTCAAAATTAAATTTGAGTTTTTCCAAGTAGGTTTCTACAAGTAAAAGTTATAAGTGTGTGACTGATCTTATTAGCACCACATACCACTTTGGTATGTATGTATTTCTCTCAAAACTAAATTCATTGGATCAACATCATCTCAATGGTATTAAGGGATCATAAATTGTTAAAATTTAAATGATTTTTAAATATTAAAAATTTGTTTAGTTTAACATATATAGGAGAAGGGAGAGTTTTTCATATAGGGGAGGGGAAGGTAGGTATTTGTTTAAATGAAGGGTAGATAAGATGAATGATTTTTAATAATTTTTATATTTGATTTAAGGAAAGGTGAGAGATTTCAAACAGTTTTTTAGTTATATTATTAAGTCTCACCCCTCCCTCCCCACCAAATCACCCCAAAAATAGTGGGCTACCAAAATCAACTTAAGAAACTTATTCCGTCCCCTCACATATCTTTAACCAAACACAAACATTTAACTTCTTCAACCATACACAACATAAACTACAAACTACAAACTACAGTATAGCACATGTTTTATTGATCCACCTAACCACTCACTCCATATACGTTATATACCACACTGAATTAAAGGATAGAAGAAGGGATTCAAATTGCAGACATCACGTGACATAGTCGTAATATTACGGTTTCTGTTGTAAGCGCAACCGCATCAAATCGCAGTTGTGGTGTGATTATTATTCACATAATTAAAAAATTACACTGCAACAACCATAATATAAAAAATGCAACGGACACATCACACTGCAATAAATTAAAAACAATGTAATGAAAAAATAAATTAATTTTGTATTTTACTTTATCTTTTAATTATGTTTTTAGAGAGAGAAAAAAGAAAATAGAGATGTGGTGAAGATTAAATTGGTGTGAAAGGTCGTTTCAGTGTACAGTATATATCCATATCCATCAGAAGGAAAGAAATGGAGGGATGATATATACACTGTAGTATTCATTCATGACTCTATATATATTACATTACACATATGTGAATAAAGAAGCTTACAAAACAATTAATTGGGCTCCACACTCTTCCAGCTGTTTTAACCTTTTGCCCATCCTCTCTGTCTTTACTCTCAAAGCTGCAAATTAGATCAATATCACTTCATTACATTGTTGCAGCATACATATACCCATAAATATTTTCAATATCTCGATCTTGCTTTATATATATAATATATTAATATCTCTCACAAAGCTAATCATTTGCTTTGAATTTTCCAAGCAAAGGGTAGTATATGTTCCATCTATCAACAGATACCCACTATTATACAATGCAAAAAGGAATCATTATATCATATCTATATATGCAGTCAAAAGCTGATCACGTACTTATATTTTCAGTTCCACATGAATAAAAGCCTATCCAATTAATTATTTACATGCAATTATATTTCTAACTATGGTTTCAAATTTGAGGAAACGATTATTTTGTTTTGATTACAACATTAATGACTTGGAAGTCACTGCAATCAAATCACCACCACAATGGATGCATTAGTTTGCAAATAATACTAATAGTTTTAAATCCTAGTCTGCCATCGTTATTGTTGGAAAATATTGTCTATTAGATTTGCAAACTACTGACGATTTCTACTAATTAATTAAGTTAATTAAGTCACGAACAATCACGATCATCACGAACTTTTTATGGCCACAGTTATAATTATTGACTCGGTCAATTTATAGTCGTTAGCTTATAAAATATAGTCTTTATTACAATAAATTTAATATATTAATTATATTTTTTATAAAAAGGGTACATGCATATAAGAAGAGATATAGAAAAAAACTTGTTTTCTATCGATTTAGTTTGTGAACATGCATTAAGATAGAGAATTGTTCGTGGTTTGGTTCGTGATTCTTAATGGGAGATAAAAAAGAATTCATGATGATTGTGATGTTTCGTCCTTTGTAGAATTGATGGACAATATTTTACCACGACCTTAAAATTTATATGCCTCTAAGGTGTGTTCATTCCAAAGCTATTCTTTGCTTTATTTTGATTTATTATTAATTTATTTATATTATATTTGGTGATCTGTTGAATGAACATGCATCTAAGTGTGTTCCTTCTAAAACTCTATATGCTTGCTTATCATTAATTTATTAATTATCATGCATATTATGTTTGCGTTTTGCTTCTAGTGTATGCTTTCAATTGAAATACTTGAATTTCGCATTTCACGAGATTTCTGATATTTGTCATATTTGAATCAAATTTTAGAAAAAATAATAAATTTCATACTATTTTATTTTCTTCATATAATTTTATGATATATATATAAATGAGCATTAATGTCTAAACCGTAAAGCTATGCATCTAATGTTGGCATCGTGAAAGGTTTTTGTTTCACCGTGATATGCATGACTTAACTATTTGATTTTGCCCATAAACTAATGAAAGATAGTTATAAAATAAATAAGTTAAATTTAGTTAACGTTTTAGTTCTTTATCTTTTTTTTTTTGATTTGGTCTTTTATTTTAATTTTAAGTGACAATTTGATCTCTTATGTTTTAAAATGTCAACAATGTTATCCTTTTTTTTTTTACAAAAATTTATCAAAATTTTCAACCAAAACCCATAAAATTAATTATATTTTTCAGTATAATACAAATATTATCAAATTCAAAACTCAAATCTTCAAATAAATTTATATTTCCATCTCTAACAACATCAAATAAAGAGTAAAATTTGATGAAATTTTTGTATGAGTTTATTTGAAGATTTGAGTTACGAATTTGATGAAATTTGTATTATATTAAAGAATATAATTAATTTTATGGGTTTTGGTTGAAAATTTTGATGAGTTTTTTGAATTTTTGTAAAAAAAGAAGGATAATATTGTTGACATTTTAAAACATAAAAGATCAAATTATCACTTAAAATTAAAATAAATGATCAAATCGGAAAGAAAAAAAAAATAAAGACTAAAATGTTAACTGAAATTAAGTTAAGGGACGGTGCTATTTAGCCAAATAAATATTATATGGCTTTCTTTTATTATTGTGATCGAATGAATATTGATTGTTATTTAACGTTTTGGCTTTTAGTTTTGTCAAAAAAAAAAGTATTGGTTTTTAGTTTTACGTTACTAAACAAATTTTAAGGTTATTACTATTACAAACATGAAATAAATGACTATTCAAACTATAGGTTGAATGGCTTTAATTTTATCTACGTTTTATTGCTTTGAATTATTGGTTGATAATTATCATGTTATATTCTTACAAAGCCATTTGATTTAAGTGTCATAAAGTAGTTATTTATAATCTTATCGGTTTACTTTTGTCTGCAACGTCAATGCATATGAAAATAATTGTGTTATCGAATGCGATGTACATTCCATTAAAATGTTTTGATTAGTTTTGCTTTGAGATTAGAGTTTCCTACGCAGACACTTGATTTCCAAGTGTTGATTAAATATTATTATTTTTTACTAATTCAAGTGAAATTTGAGACTTGAGCTTTATTTGCAGTTAGTGAAAAATCTGAGGTTGGAGAGAAACTAACTACCAAAGAGCAACTAACTAACTCTATCAACCTAATTGAATATTTATTATTCAATTGTAACAAATTAATTGAATCACTATTCTTAAGCCAACACACCAACCATATGGTTAACAACTATGGTTGTAGCTGAAATATTAAGGTTTTTGTTAACTATTTTATAACCTTAGTTTCAAGTTGCAGTTCACTAAATATCTAAAGTAGTCTTAGATTTTTTAAAGAAAATATTTGGTGGACACCTTTATATATATTTTGAAAAAGAAATAAATAAAGAGAATGATATGATAGATGTGATAAATTAATGATTTAATAGAAGAAAAAAAAGATAAATAAATGAAGTGTTAAATAAGAGTCATTATTGTTTTTTCTCGAGCAGAGATAAGACAGCGAAATATGGTCTAATACGGAAATTGTGTTGCTAGTTGATTCTTGAACATACTATTTAGAATCCTTCAACAATGTATCTTTTCTCTTCATCAAAATCTCAATTGTTGTATTAATATAAGGAGTTGAGAGATTGATCGACAGTCTCAAACCATTAGATTAATTTAAGCGCTTAATATATTTAATTAAACAAGAGCTAAAGAAATTCGAAGTTTGACTGAAAAATGTCGATATTGTTAAGTTCAAAATCATGTTTCGATATTTGAATTTAAGACCTTATAATTATGTTTGAGTTTCTTGTGATAATTATATAATAAAATCTATAGAAAAAATAAAACTCAGAGAGGGTTTATATGTCCAGTTCAACCATCACCCTATGCTTTCGACCACATGTAAGCTCCACCTCTTAATTATCAATATATATATATATATATATATTTTTTGCTTTGGCATTAGACAAATTGTGGATTAATGGAATGAAATGAAATGCCCCAAAAGTGTGTATGTGTCCGCTCATGCACATTAATTAGTTCATCATTATACATCAAAGTTTGAACTTGAAAAAGATCGATGCCTACAGTACACTATAGTCTATATATGGATTTTGAGAAACAGCTTTTCTTCATCTTGACCCTTCTTGGTTTTCAAATACACTTTTGGGGCATTTCATTTCATTCCGTATATATATATATATATCATCAATAAAAACCCATACACTCTATTTACATCCAGTGAGATATAAAAGTGGAAAATAGACAGATTTATGTAATAAATGTGATATGTTGGTTCGAAAGAGAGATAAAAAGAAAATAAAGTATTAAATATATTTAAGACAATTAAAATTGTACATATATAAATACTCAAAATATATACAGAACAGAGTAATAATATGTGTATACTTCAAATTTTCAAACACATTTAATATTTTATTTTTTCTCTATATCTCTCATCTTAATACATTAGTAACATATTACATTTATCACATCATCTTTTTTATTTCTTTTTCATTCAAAATATAGACTACGTATGTTGGTGTACATCAAATAATTTCCTATATATATACACGTACCTCATACCTCACTTCTCAACTATTTATATACACATACATGTATACATATAGTGTAAACATATAACATAATATATTGATACAAACTTAGAATATTACAACTTCTACAAGAGTGCAGTTGTACGTATAGCATACATATAAACCTGAAAAAATATTTCTCCTTTTCATTGCTTAAATATATGGTTTATAAATTCACATTGAATATATAAAAGGTCAATATAGTACTTAAATTATAAAACTCATCCACTTGTTAAATTAGTTTTTTGAGTTAAGATCGTTTTATAGGCTCAAGTCCTAACATATACCGTTAAATTAAAATTAACTACACATCTAATAAAAAAATGTAAACAAATAATGTTGCTGAGCTTGATATATATATCACATCAAACATAATCAAATCAGAACTAATATATCATCTATGCCGTGGTTCTTAATTGTTGTCGAGATCATGCAGAAAAATACATACAAATAAATACAACCTCAATTGCAATTAAGAATCAATGTCATTAATTGCATAGATCTCTAAAGTCTTTATAGCTGCACTTGAAGACTTTAATAATTTTTAGAACTATGATGTAAATGGCACTGAACTCTCGATAAAGGAAATTTTAAGTCAAATTAAAAATGTGAAATTCAAAATATAACATATATAAGTTTAATATTCAAGATTAACTAATATCGTCTTGTTCTAAAGATAGACATCGTTATTTTTAATAAATTTTAATAAAATAATATTTTTTTTTCTATTTATATTAGAATGAGTGTGGCTTAGACCATTTTTTTATAGTTCCATATTAGACACGCCTTCATACAATGGTTTTATTTAACTATTACAATATTTAATATAATATTATAATTCATAAAATTATTTTTAATTAACATAATATTTTGTTTAATGACAAATTTTGAGAGGAACTTCATGTTTTTCCTTTCTAAATTAATTTTCTCGGTAATTTTATGTTTTATTAGTAGTGGAACAAGTTCCAATGATTCAGAAAATACAAATACGTTTTTTATTATTATGAGAAAATTAAATCTAAAAAAGAAGGGAGTAGTCTTAAGCCTTAAGCCTTAAGCAGCTTATTCCTATACAACAAGAGAACATATTAAAAGAAGTTGGATTTGCATTAATGTTTTATATCCACTGTCAATTAATTCCTACTATTAACGAAATGAATGAGTAAACAAGAAAAACAGAATTGAAAGCTAGCTAGAGAGTCAAAGAATATTAAGAACGCACGAAAAGTAAACAAAATAACAAATTAAAGAAAGATATATATACAAGGAAAAAGGTTTGCCTCGATTTAAACTTGGATCTAATTATAGTTTTCAAATTGGAAGCCATGGCTAGCTATATAAATATATATCCATTACCAAATTCATTATGAATACAACATAATATATATATACTACTAAACATATTTTTTAATTGCAGCCACGTTTCAGTTATGCTACAAATTTTTATATTACGGAAAAATGTGAACAAATATGATTGATTCAGCAAATATTGTCATTGTAGATATTTTAAAATCCGCAATATTGCAATTGCAGATCGTAATTTAAAACTATTCTACTGAGTGGAATCATTATCCTGTTCAACTTCAGATGCAGGTTCATCATCTTCTTCAAAACCATCAACCCCATAAGCAGCATGACCACTCCCAAAAGCTCTTATATGATCTTTAAGTGACCTCTTATGCTTAAAATCAGATCCACAAAGACAATACCAAAGCTTCCCACAATTCTTCTCATGAGTTCTCCAATCGCCTCTAACAGCAAAAGCCTTACCACATTTCCTACACATGAATGGCTTGATTCCATGTTTCCTCTTGTAATGTGTTTGAAGAGTTCTGAAGTCTTTTAGAGGCTTTGCTCTTGGATGATCAATGTTGTTCCTGCAACCTGGTGAACAACAATAGCATGGCAGCCTTAGCATACCTGTTGGTTGTGTTCCTCTTAGAGATTCTGGACCTTTTCTGTATTGTGATCCATGTCCCCACATATGCATCTGAGAAAAATAAGATGAAATTAATTTATAGATAGGAAATTCTTTTTTCACATCAAAATATGGTAATTTGTTTTTTTGTGTATTTTGAAATTTATGTAAATAAGTGAGACACAAAGATACACATATATTGTGTCATATATAGTGTCCGTGCTGCAAATTGGAGATTTTAAATTGATGTCTCTGCGATAACATTGCACCGGCCACATTTTTCTATGATATAAATGTTTGCAGCATAACTACTATTTTAAAGTTTAAATAATAAAATTATATTGAAATTACCACAAAAAAGAAGAAGTTAATATATGATAATAAAGGAAAAATAATCATTAAAAGTTGTGTACATAATGTGAAAGTCTAAACTTTATATGAAAAAACACAAGAAATGTTGGCTAGCTAGCTCACATTGTTGTGTGATGTTATCATTATGTTAATTAGTAATAATCATGAAGGCCCGCCAAGATTTTAATTTGGAATGCATATCATTTCGTTTTGTGTTGATTAATTAATGATTTCACTTCATAATTAACTCATTTGGCATAGAAAATAATTTTATCAGGACCTTTGTTTTTTTATCTTCTTAATGATAAATGTTAATCATTAATTTTTTTTTATGTTATTATTAAGGGTTTCAATCTCTAGTCTCATTGCCACTTCTATGCAACATAGTTGTTTGCTTTTAGTGCAAAACTTGTGAGCTTGTGCTCATAAATATTAATTATAGAACACAAGGACATTATGAAATCATTAAAGCTTAAGCTCATAAATAAAATCATGATTTATAGTTGTAGTTATAGTTACACTGCTAATTTTTATACAATTTTAAATTAAAAAAAAAATACAACACATTTTGTGGCTGCATTTACTATTGCAATGGTTTTACATACAGATGATACCTTTAAAACTATTATATTGCTTAGGCAATTGCAGTTGCAACTGAAATTATCAAAAAGGAAAAACAAGAATCTTCTTAATTGCACTTGAAATTGAATGGAATTTATAATTATATATGTAGTTATGTATTCATTGTTTGATAATTTCTATGCAACATATGAATCAAAAAAGAAGGTTTATAATTGAAGGGCAAGAGAGAGAGGGTATAGCTATGTCCATGTAAATATGGAACTTTCAGGTATGGAAGGTGTTTGGATTCAGACCGAAAAGGGTCACAAAGAGAAACAAAACTTTTAATTTTTGGACACTAATACATCATTTAATTACCTGAGAGATCTGAAACAAAACACTGCAAAATTCAGTTCTATTATTCAACTGCATGGCAAAATACATAGGAAAAAAGCACAGACTTCAATGTACTAAAGGCATAAAGAACATTGCCTGAGTAGTTTAATCAATGAAAAGTATAAGATCTGATCTCACTCACAGTTTGAATCAGGCAAAAAGATTATTTGTTCAATGTTCATATAATAATACCCATTTTACCATGCAAAATCACATGGCCAATTTTTTATTTATTTTTAATTAATATGCTTGAAGGACATAGAAAATGACCCTAGGAAAAGGGGAAGAAAAATAGAAGCGGAAAAGGAAGACAAAAAAAAGAAGAAAAAAACAAAACAAAAATAAAAGAAGAAGTGGACATAATTTCTTCATCTTATCTTACCATTAGTCAAACACCTGAATCAAGAAAGAAATTATACATCATAACCCAAGAAATTCAATTTTTTCTTGAAAATCATAACATAAGAAAAATTGAAATAGCAACACAAATTTAGAGATGAAAAAAAAAAAACTTTGTCTCTAAATCAGATGCTAAATTTGTTGAACATTATAATTTTTTAGGTCTCTAATTTGCAAATTTTTCTAGTAATGTGAATTGGGAGAAAAAGATATAGAAAAGAAAAGAAGGAGAGGATCTGGAAGATGTGTAGGTTATGGTGAATGAAATTTGTGATGTAAACTGACCTGCATGTTGTTGTATCTGTTGAAGGTTTTGAAGCAAACAGGACAAGAGAACTGTGTAGGACCAATGAGAATCTGAGAAGGTGTAGGGATCCAATATTGACCCTTGTTGAGTCTATTACAACTCAAAAAACCATTAGTAGTTGAAGAATCTTCACTTATTACATCTTCTCTTTCATTCATAATCTCAGATGAAGAAGAAGATATGTTCATCATAGTTGCCATCTCAGCAGCACTAGGGCTTGGTAACCCTATATGTAGTGCAACAGTCACACCTTCTTCACTCTTTTCATCATCTTTAATTTCCTCAAATTTATGGCTTAAATCCTCTACATCCATTAAACTGCAAGATTCATCGTGGTGATGTTGATTATGTTCCTCGTCTAAGTATTCCTGTTGCTTTGTAGGAATTAGACTCAAAAGTGGAAGCGCTTCTTTTAGAGGAGGGGAAGGAGGTGAAGAATAAGATGGAGTTGTAGTTTGAAGATGATGGTGGTGGTGGTAGTGGAAAAAGGTGTTGTTAGTGTTGAAAGTTGTTGTGTGGTTGATGAAATTGTGGAGATAATTAGTATGGTGTTGAGGGTTAGAAGAAGGGTAATGGTGATGGTGTGAGGGATTATTATTGAATTGGTGGAAGAAATTAGATGAGAAGAAATTAGAGTAAGGGTCTGCCATTGATTTATGATGAAAAATTAAAAAAGAAAATAAAAAGAAAAGAAAAGTATAATGTTGAGAGAGTGGGAGGAACAGTTCTCAGGCAATATGTGGATTCACTTTTATACATACAGATAGAGAAAGTACATAGATCATGAAGGAAGTAGTGGACGGTGCAGAGAGAGAGAGTATATATGAGGCTGGCATGGGGAAAGAAGTAAAGTCAAGTTCAAGAGTAAAATAAAAAAAGTAACATAGCATAGCATAAACTTATCATTGGATTAAACAGAGTCTAATTTTCTTATGGTTTTTCCATATTGGTAATTTTATAAATAGTTAAATATTATTAATTATTAAATAATTGTAATTAATTGATAATGTAAAAAAATTTATATAAATAGTATATATATAAATTAAATTCTTGAAAAAAATTGAGATATATTATTTAGTATAAAAAATATTGAAAAGTAAGATCATGTAATGTGACTGTAAACCAATTTTACGATTCACACATAATAACAATGATTGATTTTATCTTTACATTACATGATTATAAATGTAATCATAAAATAACCATCAATCAATGGTTTGTATTACTTGTCAATATAAAATTTTTTACATTAACAATACATATATTAATTAAATTCCAAAAAAAAAAAATTTATAATCATTAAAAATATTTTTAACAAAATATCATTTGTATACTTATATAAGGAAAATAGAAATAGAAAAGATGACAAAATTCTTTGTAGAATGTTTACGAAAGCCTCTCGTAAAATTGAAAAACTTCTAAACTATTTCATCCAATGCTCTTGGTATAATATAATTATTAGCTTTAATCATTCTTAAAAACGGAGTAATGCCGGATTATTAAATTAATTTTACGAAACTATTATTACTTTTTTCAAATGGAAAACCATTAGTAATAAGTCTGTTGATAAATGATTATATCAATTACAAAAAATAAAAATTATTAAATGACTGCCAATTTATAATTTTATAATTTGATGAAAATGTAAAATACATTTAGTTTTCAATTCTACTCTACTGCCACTATAAAAGTTTCATAAAATTGTCCTAGATAAATCCGTACTATTTGTAGTAAAAATAAATGTTATAATAATAAAAAATATAAAATAAATATAAAATTTCATTAAAACTTAATAAAAATAACAAGGTCTAATAAAATAATAAATAAAAATAATTTTATTAATTTAATATACTTATTTATTTATATTCTAAATATTTGTGAAACCTTTGTTTAAAAATAGACTAAGTGTTACATATTTTATTTTTGACAAGAATGAATCTTTACGTTGTTCAACAATTAAATATTCTTTTGTCAAAAAAATTAAATCATATGAATAATTTTTATATTAATTTAAAAACTGTATAATACGAGGTGATTAATTATGTAATAAAGATTGATCAATTAATTGAATTTTCATTTCTGATACTATTTGTTCCTTTGTTTTCAACGTTTTGCTAAAAATAATATAATATAATATTAAAAAAAATACAAAACATAGAATAAAACACAAAATCGGTTTTTAACCAATAACGTGAAATCTTTTGTAGTAAATTATATGATTCATTAGGGTAATTAGTTAATTGTTAACATCAGCCCACCCCAAAGACTCCAAATGTTGTATATTTAACGGCTCTAAAATTTTATATTTGTATTTTATGGGAGTATATAATAGTCTTGAAATTACTCTCATAATTATCTTCTCAATCATGACGGTTAACAGAAGCCACCTGACACCTTTTTAACAATGCATTTTGCCTTCGTGAATTGCGTTTTACTAATGAATTTGATTGAATGTATGGAAGCAGTTAAATTTTATAAGAAAAAAAAATTATTTTAAAAAATTTGAAAAAAAAATAATTATTAATTGTGATAAGGTTATGAAAATAAAATTATACAGATATATAGGATAATTGTGGTTTGTGTGGTTTGATATGTTAATTGGTATGAATTCCGACTAGACCTGACATTACAAATTTTAATATATATGCTAATTAATATAGATATTGTGATGTATGTTGTTGTAATTTTGGATTCTATAATGGGTTTATCTTATAAGTAAAATTATTCTTATGGGTAGAATTGTGGTTATTGTATTGTCATTGCCAAAATGTATATTTGAGTATAATATATAAATGTGACATGTTATCTTTGAATATGTAATTCATAAATGGCAGTTAGAGGAAGTTAAAAATAGTTATAGGTGGTTAGAAGTAGTTAAGAAAGTTAATAGTTTGTTATGATGTAATTGTTGCAAAGTGTTTGATATAAATGTTTAGTGTAAAGTCAGTTACTTGTGTAGCAAGAAATAACAAATTTTGATCCTTTCAATTCCTTTTTTCTTCTATTCTTAATTCTCTCAACTCAATCATCACAAATTCAAGTGTTCTAACAATTAGCATCGAGAGCTGGGTTATAATTCAAGGGAAACACGAGTGATAGTGAGATTTCTAAAAAAATTGGGAAACACAAGTGTGAGTGCAAAAGAAGAAAGAATCATGAATGGATCAGGGAGTTTTCCATCTAATTTGCCAATTCTTGATGGAAAAAACTGGGAAAGATGGTGTGCATCAATGAGATCATTACTTGGAGCTCAAGAAGTGTACGAAGTGGTACAAGATGGGTATGATCAGCTTGGTCCAAATCCAACAGAAAGGCAGCAAGCAACTTTCAAAGATTCAAAGAAAATGAACTGCAATGCACTTTTCTACATCCAACAGAGTGTTTTGACACAAGCATTGATGAAAAGGTGAAAAAGGAGATCAAGTTTGCTGATAATAGCACAATGATTGCTGAAAGAGTTGGCGAAGTGCTGATTTAGAGAAGGGAGGACAAACAATATTTTATATGTGATGTGCTCTATGTACCAAACATGAAAAATAATCTGCCGAGTCTTGGGAAACTGCTGGAAAAAGGATATTCAATGAAGATGGAGATGGGCAAATAAAGATGTTAGATAGTTCACAGAGACTAATTTTGAAGGCACCACTCTCAAAGAACAAAACATTCAAGATTGAAATTCAAATAAGTGAAAATCAGTGTTTGGCTGCTGAAGTCAGAAGTGAAAATTGGTTATTGCATCAAAGATTTGGTCATTTAAATTTTAGGAGTCTTTAGATGCTGCAGAGCAGGGACATGGTGCAAGGAATTCCTGAAATTTAGATACCAAATGAGATATGTGAGGAATGATGCCAAACCAAGCAACACAAGAATTCATTCAAATATAAAGTGCCAACTAGACCTTCAAAGAAGATGGAGGTAATCTTTTCTGATTTTTGTGGTCCATTTGAAGAAATGTCAATAGGAGGAAACAACTATTTTGTATCAATCATTGATGATTTCACAAGAAAATATTGGATCTATCTAATTAAAAGAAAATGTGAAGTTCTTGATGTGTTTAAAAGCTTCAAACTGATGGCAGAAAAACAAAGTAGTTGTGATCTTAAAGTGATTAGGACATATGGAGGAGGTGAATACAAATCTCATGAGTTTTGTGAGAAAGAGGGAATGATACATGAAGTGACTGCACCATATACACCACAACCCAATAGGGCTGCAGAAAAGAGGAACAAAACCATCTTGAACATGGCAAGGAGCATGCTAAAAGAAAAGAAAATGCCTCACAATTTTTGGAGAGAAGTAGTGTCAATTGTTGTCTACATATTGAATATGTGCCCAACGAAAAGACTTGGTACTAAGACACCTGAAGAAGCCTGGTTTCGAAGGAGGCCAAATGTGAGCCATCTAAGAGTGTTTGATTCACTATGTTTTAGACATATGCTTGCTCAAAATAGAAGAAAGTTGGGTGACAGGGTTGAACATATGGTGTTGCTGGGATATGATTCAACTGGGGCTTATAAACTCTATGATCCAAACAAAGGGAGAATAGTTATAAGCAGAGACATACTGGTGGATGAATCTAAAGGATGGGATTGGAAGATAGGTGCCACAACCAGCTCAATAAGTGTAATAGTAGTTGATTTGGATGATAGGACCAGCAACACAACCAGTGAGATGATCTGCAGAAAACCTTTAGTAAGATTAAATCATTTTGAAGTAGCATATGATTCAACAATCAATGCAGATGGAGAGTTGATACATTTTGCATTGTTAGATGAGCCCGAACCAGTCAGTGATGATTATACCCTAAGTGATCCAAACTAGAGACTAACAATAGAAGAAGAGCTCAATGTCATAGAAAGGAACAAGACTTGGTAGCTAATGACATTACCAATGCACAAAAGACCAATTGATGTGAAATGGGTCTATAAAATCAAAATGAAGCCTATTAGTGAGATTGCCAAGTACAAAGCCAGACTTGTAGCAAAAGGGTTCCTACAAAGACCTAAACAGGACTATGATGAAGTATATGCACCAGTGGCCAGAATTGAAACATTAAGCTTATAATATCAATGGCCCGCTACAAAGGTTGGTCTATGTATCAACTAGATTTGAAGTCAGCATTCCTCAATGGACCATTAGAAGAAGTCTATGTGAGACAACCTCTAGGATATGAGGTAAAAGGAATAGAAGTCAGTGTATACAGGCTAAAAAAACCCTATATGGCCTAAATCAAGCCCCTAGGGTCTGGAACAAGATGATTGACATATTCCTCTTGGAACAATAGTTTGAAAAATGTGTAAATGAGCATAGAGTCTATGTCAAAAGGGCAACAACACTACCTACACTACTGATATGTCTCTATGTTGATGACTTATTAGTAACTGACTATGATGAAGCAGAAATAGATCAATTCAAGGGCATAATGAAAGAAGAATTTTAGATGACAGATCTGGGAATATTGTCTAAGTTCCTTGGAATTGAGTTTGTTACCATAAAGAATGGAGTATTCATGCTCCAGAAGAAGTATGCCACTGATGTATTGAAGAAGAGGTTTAACATGCAAGACTGCAATGACACAAGCCTTCCTTCAAAAGCAGGACTGTCACTATCAAAAGAAAGAGATGAATAGTTGGTTGATTCCACAATGTTCAAACATATGGCAGGAGCATTGAGATGATTGTGTGATACAAAACTTGACATAGCTTATAGTGTTGGATTGATTAGTAGATAAATGGAAAAACCTAGAGCACCTCACTACTTGGCAGCAAAGAAGATATTGAGATATATCAAATGAACTAGTGAATTTGGCCTACTATATCCTAGAAGTTCAAATAAAAGTGAAGCTGAATTGATTGGATATACTGATTGGTGTGGAGACAAGGATGATAGGAAAAACAGGAGGAGCTATGTATTCATGATGAATAAGACACCAATTTCATGGTATTCAAAGAAGCAAAACATAGTAGCTTTATCCACACGTGAAGCTGAGTATGTGGTTGCATCAATGGGAGCCTATTGCTGTCAAAACTGATGGCTGGGATGGGCTTGAGGGATGAAGGACCAGTGAAGATAATGATTGATAACAAATCTGCAATAGACTTAGCCAAGCATCCAATTGCTCATGGAAGAAGCAAGCATATTGAAACACGATTTTATTTCTTAAGAGACCAAGTGATCAAAGACAAATTAAAGTTGGAGCATTGCAGCACAAGTGAGCAAAAGGCAAACATTCTCACAAAGCCATTGAAGAGATTGAAGTTTCAAGAGATGAGGATTCGTGCATCATGTAGATTGATATGTGTAAAGGGACTAAAATTTATTTTACCAATTTTTTTAATTATTAAAATTGCACTTTTTTTATTAGAGACTCAATTTTTAAGATTAGAACAGGACCTTCAAAAATTTTAAGACAAACCTATGATTCATGTATCAAGCACTCCTCCATGTCATGATGGGTAAAATCATATGACCAATAATTTTATTTGTAATTACAAGTTCTGATAGTCCGGTAAGTGTAATTCATATAGTAAAAGACTATGAAAACATTTCATATGTTATGAGTTGCTCAAACTAACAATACTCTACCTTCATACACTTAATGTTAGTTTTTCTAGACTCATTCCTTTAGAACCAAAAAATAAAATCTAAGCTTGGATATATCCATAAAAGCACTAATCTAACTCATTTGTAAAAAAACTTGACTCATTTTGAAGTTGAAAAAATCTATTATTGTGTGTGAGAGTGGGTATATACATTTATATATTTGTGTTATAAAATACATCAATAAATTGAAAGTTATTATGACATTGATCATGTTTAAAGAATCTGACATTAATATGAAGTTATTTAATATGCAAATCAGATACATCAAAACTAATTCTTTTAATAAAAGTTCGTGAAATGTTAATTATGAAGTATATCAATGATATATGACATAACTTACAATTAATATAAAATTTTATAGACATGATCAAATTGGTTGTCTAGAAATAGCAATATGCCTAAAGGCGTAATTATGTTACATGATACGTCTATTCGGTTTTTGGTTAGTTGGTTGTCCGATCTATGTTGCTCTTGGTGGTTGGCTCCACTCTTGGTTCTCTGGAGATGGTGGATGACTTCACCGGTATTTAGATTTTGTTGGTGTTTTGTTTGTTTTTGTATTTTTTTCTTATGACTTCTCTGGAGATATATCTTTATTTTTTGCAAAAACAGAAAACACAATTCTTACCTTGATACGCAGAAATTATTCGGCGTTTAACTAAAGCTTCACATGTTGGTAATCGATCATGCAAAAGTATCCATACACAAATCCTTCAAAGCCGATAGACCCAATCACAAATCCACCCAAAAACAAATATTAGTTCCATCCCCTAACTTGCAACAGATAGTTAATGAAAGATCACTTGATGATGAATTTCATCCAGCAAGTAGGTGCAAATCAATCCACCATATAGACTCCTTGCTTGATGTCGTGCTCCTAGTCTTGATAAATCAATGCATCATCCAAATTACCATGGAACTTGTGGCCTTAGAAAAATTTCAGAAAGACTCTCATTTACAAGACAACCAATTTCGACAATGTTTAAGTCTTCAATAGAGAAATATACTTCGAAAGCCTATAACTCGACAACACCTTAGGTTGTGTTGAACACTAGCACTTATTAGAATGGTAATGTAGGTCATATTGACATCACTAACCATTAGGTTTATTTTTTTATAAAAAATTTGTGGAGGGCTCTATTTTAGGGGTTGCTTGATCAATTTTAGATTTGATGTCTTTTATTTTGTAGCATTGTGGTTATTGATTTGGTGTCTTATTTGGTTACATACTCGAGGTGTTGTATAAGATGCACCAAGTGATAAGAGATTTACCGAAAGAAAAATGAGACAAACACACTCGATTGATAGATGAAAAATTGCATTAAGAGAGAACAAAAAAAAAACACGTGTCTATATGTCTTGACAAGATTATCTTGTCTTTTGATGATGGACAAAAAACAATCATGAAATGAACAATAATACAAAAAGCAGAAAAAGAATCTTGCGCGATCGTTTTTTCCCCTTTATCTATTGGTTGTTTTTATGATCAAATGTAAGTATTAGAAAAAACTCTCTTGAAATTTATTCACACACACTAAAAACTTTATATTTGGTTTTTCAAACCTTTGTTCAAAAATATTTTTATAAGAAATTAAAATAAATGCTTTTAATAATAAAAATATGAAAAAAAAATGCATGTCTAGTCCATTTTTGGCAGCTTTTAAATGGGATAATCGATTATGGTTGACACCAGAACTAATTATGACTGCGAAAACTTTATGTTGCTAGAACATCCTAATAGTCAATTATATAAGTTTGTAGAATTGATTGTGGATGCGGAAATTAGCTTCGTGGTTTTAAATGGTTTAAATAATCGATTAGGTTAAATATGTTTTTACTTCCTATAAATTTTGAAATTTCACTTTTAGTCTCCATAAAGAATAACTGCATTCTTTAATCCCTACAAAATTTTCCTGCAAGAAGTTTAGTACTTTCTTGAAAGAAACATGTTTAATTGTTCTTGAACTTTTAAATTTTTGAATTATTTTTTGCAAGTACGTTTAAAACATTATAAAAATATAATTTGTTTTATATTAGATGAATTAAATATGAATTTTTTAAATGTAATAGAAATCAAATTTTTAATTTATTTTTTGTGGAGAAACTTTTTACAATGATGTAAATATGTCTATAAAAAATTCATTTAAAAATATATATCGACATTCTAACAGAAACTAAAAATGCTTGCATATTAATTTTGTAAGACTAACATATACTAAATTTTTTTATAGAAACTATTAATGAAATTTCAAAATTTTATAGAAACTAAAAATTTAATTAACCTTAATTGATTACGGCTATTAATAATCGATTATGATGCGAAATCTAGATGAATAAGACACGTGAGGTAATGAAGAAATTGATGGCTCATCATTACAATATTTTTCATTACCTTTTTTGGTTGACCTTCTTCTCCTATAAATAGAAGGTTCTTTTCACATTGTTTTTAACACCAATTGACATCCTTTCTTGTCAATTCACATCTCTTGCCTATGTTAATATTTTTTTGAGAGCTTTTATGCTACATAGTTTAGTTTATTATGTAATATTTTGTGTGCTTCATTTTGTTTATCTACACTTAATGTGTAGATCATTTTTATCTCTTGTTATAATATCATTGGAAGTAATTTCATTGTTCAAGATAGGTGATATCTCTTGTAGTAGGAGGCTCTTCTTCGAGTGATAAATTTTGTTTAAATGGTTCTCTTAAGTTATTAAAGATTTCTTGTTAATCATGTTTTAAAACCTTGACTATAATAGTAATTTTTTGTTGTTTGTGAAACAAGACGTAGGTCTTAGATTGTTAGTGGTTGGATTAGTATAAATCTTTGTGTCTTCTCTATTCTCTCTCGTTTTATTTTCTAACATTTATTTTATGCACTTCATTTATTTTTCGTCTCGCGTTTAATTTTAATTTATTTACGAGCAATGCACTTAATTTACTATTTTATTGCTATTTTTTATGTTTACAATTCAACCTCCTATTATATTTGGAGTCACTTGTTCAATAGGTAAGAAAAGTTGATTTGAATAGTAGGAAGAAAAAGAAAGTTATGTGTATGCATAAAACAAATTTTTAATCCAAATTATTTTTTATTTATTTTAAGGGTCGATAATTTCTCATCTCACTTTCAGACAAGAGACTCATTTCTCACAATGTGTCCTCTTACTCTTTATATAGAATGTGCCTTTTGACCACCTGGCTAAAAGCACATTGATTTTGTTGATTAATTGCATTTTAAACCTCATTAGACTCAATTCCTTGTTGTGTCTTAGGAATTGTTCTGAGAATCATGAACTATAGTATCTAAATCAGACGAGCTATTGCCAAGGACCTCATAAATAACATTCCTTGGACTAATATTCACATTAACGATACGAATACCCATATCTTCCCCTTGCAAAATGTCAAAACTAACAACCTCCCCGTCAATATTAGTTTTCAAAATACTTGAGTCCACAAATTCTAGACGAGGATTATTGTCGACACACATGAGTTGGAACATTATTTGTTAAACGCAAATCAAAAGTTTTATCCATTGATTCATCAATAATAACAATTTTAGTTCTACCCTCCATTATTTTCTTGCCTTTATCCAAACCATCTTTCTTAATAGAAATATATTTACTCACCATACGCTTAGACTTCTCTTGAGGAACCATTTTCTCTTGATGCACTTTACTCATAAGTTTACAAGTGGAAAAATCATAACCAATGCAATGACATTGTGAATAAAAATTGGCAAATTTTCATATTCAACGTTAACTAGAAAAGAATAACCTTCTCTTTCCATCCACACTTTGTATCGAATTTTAACTGAAAAATCAATATCAATTAAAATCCTAGCAAAGTGATAAAAAAATCTATCAAAAGAACCCTTACTTGTAGTAACATCAAGACTCATCAGAATTCCAAGGCTATTAAGAATTTTAAAAAGAATTTTCGGACGCTAGTATTCTTGAGCCAAACCCAAGAAACACGCCCAATATTGCACCGTTGTTTGCTTAAGATTGAAATCTAGAGACCAAACAAACAATTTGAGAAAACTAACTTTAAGACTCCAAGAAGCTCATGCACGAACACATTTGTGGTATTTCTTAGCCCAATACGACATCTAGGAGACCCTCTCATGACCCAATAGTTTTGTACTTTATAAAAATTGAAGATATAAATGTTTACAATAAGTATTTATTTCTATAAGAAACATTACATTTAAAACATGAATTCTTGTCTTTGAACATCTAAAGAACGGAATACAGTCTTAAGAAAGACATTGAAGTTTGTTGTCCACTCGAATCCAACTTCATTGTAGTTCAAATTTTCTGCATCAATAAAGTCAGACATAAATAACCGTTGAATTAAGATAGAATAGTCTAAATTTAATATCAATATTTTTAATTATAAAATAAAATTAAAATTTACATTTTTTTAAATCATATCAATATCAAATGACCACTAATATTGCTGAATGCATGAAAATCCTAAACTTAAGAAAATCCAATTCCCTATATATCATGCTACAAAGACAAAGTTAGTCTTTAATTAAGAAAGACATAAAAATGAATTAATTTTAGATATAAGATCATGTTGTCAAATTATATAGTTAATTAATCTAGCTTCGATCAGTGCATACATCGCAAGACAAGGAATCATCAAAGGCATAGAATCTGCTTCTGACTCACACCAACCATACAATACAAGAAGATTATTGTGAATTTAGAGGATACATACCTGCAGAGACAAGAAGCAACCAGTTCCCATATGCCTCCCCAACATTTTAAGTGGTGTGCGCATTATGGTCGGCTATAAAAGCTAACTATGCGTTTATATTTGAGATTGTCCCATTAATTATACTTTATTGAAAAAGATTAACAAATGCCTCTAAAGACACTTGTTAATGATTCTAAGTAGGGGTGAGAAGCTTTGAAAGTCTTGATCTACGATTAATTTTTTAGGCCTAAGTCTGACCTACGACTTATCATAGGCTTTTTTTTCAGTCTAACCTGACCTTTTCAAAAATCTGGTATGACCTGGAAGCCTATTTAAAAGCCTTATTCACATTAAAATATTTAAATGTTATATTTTACAGTTTTTTAAATAGGCTAAATTAGACAGTTTTATATAAGAAAAACTAATAAAATTATAATTAAATTTAATATAATAAAATAATATTAAAATAGTCTAATTGATAAATTTTAAAATAAAAAACAATAATATTAATAAATAATATATATATATATATACTTTAAAATAGGAAAGAATAATGTTAATAAATAATAATAAAAAATAACATTAATAAATAATATATATATATATATAGGTCGGCCTGTCAGGCCTAATAGGCTTTTATATAAGCTTGAAACTGACCTATTTAAATAAATAGTCTTTAAAAATAGCCTGAACCTAGCCTTCGTATTAAACAGGTCAGGCCAAACCAGGCCATAAGTAGGCCAGACCATAGGCTCCTGACAGAAGGCCTAGCTTATTCCCGTCTCTAATTCTAAGTACATAAATTCTTGATTAAAAATATATTGGAAGTTGTATATTTATATTTTCAAGAGTTAAAATTTTTTTTTTCTAAGATAAAATTACTATTTTTGATTCCTTAACACTTGCTCGAATAGCATGACTTTTATTTATTTTTCTTAAAGGCAAGACGAGACATTATTTATTAAATTTAATTATTATGTACGGTCTATATAAAAAGTTTTACACAAGCATTTTAGAGAAAATTACGGTAACAATCTAACATCTTTAATGATATGATTGACAGGGTGTCTGAAACATTTTAGAGGTCGTGTTATTTTCTTAAAAATTGGACCTTTAATAAAAATAAATTACAATTTTAATAATTAAACAATGTGTAAAATAAATTTTAGTCTCTACGAAATTTAATTTTATTCCTTATAAAATAATTAATAATTTTTTACTCTCTAAATTTTTTTTATTACTTTTAATCACTATTTTGGAAAAAAAAATTTATAACAAAAATATACTTTTAAACTATAAAAATATCTCTAAAATTAAAATAGAGACTAAAAATACATAAATTTTGTTTGAGGAACTAAACTTAAATGATGTAATTTTATAAGAAATGCAGTTTTACCTATCCAACATAGGATTGAGACTATTTTTTTAATAAAATATTGAAATAAGATTTATTTAAGAGATTGACATGTTTTTAATAGATATTTTCTACATATAATGAATTAATATCTAACCCTTAATCATAGTTTTTAAATATCAGTTATCAACTATAATTACGATCATAAAGTTTTCTTAACGACGTTATAACTCCAATTTCAACAATATCGACAGCATTTTATTGTCTAACCAAAACTGCAACTACATAAAATTTAAATTGGTTTACCTAATAATTTGTTTGATACTATAACCATTAATATTAAACACTATTACCTCTGTCCCAATGCATAAGACTTTGATGACTAGTTTGTTGGTTGTAATATTAAAATTTGTTCACAATTGGAATTGTTTTATTAGTTTGTCCTTGAAAAAGAGTTGGTTAATAGTTTTATTATATTGTTTATTACAAATTGCAGAAAAAGTAAAATATAATTAAAGATAAATTAATAAAGAAATTGTTAATGTAGTTTAAAAAGTGAAATAAATCTCATAAAAAGATACAAGAAAAAAATAATCAGAAAAGAGTGTTATATTTAGAAAACAGAAAGAGTAATGACAGCTAAACACTCGAAATAGAATCAATTTTACTATAATTTTGGCCACAAAGCACACCACCTTCATGTAGTGAAGATAATCTATTGGATCTATTGTTAGGGGTGTGCTGCAAATCTTGAACAAGAAGAAGGTGAAACTATTGATGATGAAGGTTGTACAAATAAATTTCAAAGCATGCGTATCACACTAAGTTTTAGATTTGATTCGTCCCACCAATCTATATATATTGGATGCAAATAAGTTAATTGATGAATCCCTTTCAGGATACTTTGAAATCCTTGAAGTGAATTGTACATTCACATAAGTCCATCTATCAATGATAGTTTATAGAATAAAGTTCATTTATCTACTCTCGTGCACTAAAGAAAAGAAGAAATGACTCAAATATTTTTGATGGAATTTTGACTCATGTAACATGAAATTTGTCTTTTTCTGTCTCTAAAGTGTCTCTATTTATAGAGAAACTCATACCAATTGGTGAAAGAAATAACTATTGAAAAAAGTTTGTAACCCTAGGTAACTTAACATATGCATAAGTTTGATGGCTAACAGATGCATTAAACCCAAACATTACAACCACTTGACCAAGTGATACATTAAGTTATTTAATTTCGCTATATTAATATAGCTATTAGAGAATTCCAAATATATTTTGGAAATTCCCCTCACAATGCTCCACCATTTTCAAAATATATCTAAATCTGTTATTCTGGAAATCTCATGGTTTTAGATAAGGTATCTTACGATTTGAACCATTACTTAGTAAATTATGTTTTCACTCATCCTCGAGTAGAATGGTAGAATGGTAGACAAGCTTTGAACCACCCATTCATTAGAACAAATGTGCATAACTCATACATGAAATCTCGGTACCATTGATCAAATTATAGAGTTGACACATTTGATAAGACCTTGTGTCTCATATCATTTTCATTAGAATTTAATAGTCAACCCCTTGAAATCTATGAAGCGGCCCACCTCATTCTCATATAGGTAGACTGTATCAGAAATGCACCCATAATTATGCATTTCAGCAAACATATGCTATATGTCCATTAAGAGGAAACCTGACCCTACCACATTAATTCTTATGGTCCAAGTATTTTTTACCTTTTGGGATGTATCTATTTTCAAGTACTTCAATCACTCTAATAGTGTACTTTCATCATTGAACTCAAGACTTGATGTTACTCAAGTGTGAGTTGACTGTTCCTACCATTGGTGATTATTTAGATATGAGGTCGTATCACATCCCTAATGATGTCTTGAATGACTTCAACATCATATCCAAAGATATCATATCACTGTCAACTCTTTCGTAAAAGAATTGCAAAATTTGTTTCAACTTTAATAAATTTTGAATATGCATTCATCCACATAGCTACATCTTTTATATATTCTTGATAATGTTGACCAACTTCATTAAACCATAACACTTTTTTCATTTAATCTCTCCACATTGTATCACATATAATTAATAAGCATCTCAATTTAAAACATTGTAATTCTCTTTTCAATATATTCAAGTCCAAGATATAATACATTGAATGCATTAAATATATATTGTCAAAAGCTTACAAAGCATGATCATAAAAATTTCTCATAATCAAATATTATAAATTGAATCCAAACAATCAAACATGTAAGTCATTTGCTCTTTAACAAATAAGAATTCATTTTATTTCTATTAAAGAAGCCATTTGTTCATAGTTATATTATAACTAATACACACATCATAAATTCTATTTGTTAATTCAAGTTTCATATTTAAATATGTTCTATGCTAAATTCAAATAAGTATCACAATAGAAAATAAACAATGAACAAAATTATTAAGATTTTTTATTAGTTTCTTCCATGAACATTTGTCAACTAACAATAATTCAAAATAGATACAAATCATTTTGAATATAAAGGCAAGCAGGAAACAATTACTTTCATACTGTCATGCACGTATACTATGAGATCATGCATTCTTAATAAAAATAAAACTTCTTGCGTGATCCGATTAAAACCCCACATGATATTTATGAAAGTTACTTACACTACATTTAAAATAAACTAGTACACAAACATGCATCATAAGTCAAACATATGAATGTTAATAAAATCACATAGTTGTTAGTATCAAAACATGAACTCGCTGTAGCATTACAATTATGAGTCTTTCATAAAATTATAGAAATTTAGAACCATATAAGCTTTATGATCTATGCCCACGGTAATTAACATCTACACCAATTTTATTTCTAAAATTAAAATGTTCAATATAACTTTTAAAACATATTGTCATTCCAATTTTTACGTTTCATTTTGTCAACAATATCAAAATATAAGATTTGAAACTAAAATATCAACAGAGTCAAATCCATATAATGCCACTAATAAAAATGAAGACATAAACTGATTTTCAAAATCCAAACAATCAAAAATTCATGCATATATAAACCTTAATAAAATTATCATCAATTATATCTGCTAGCCAGTCGACAACAAGACATGCAATCTAGACGAATATACTATCTTTAACTCAATATATGAATATCGAACATATCATATATTAATATAAATTGATTATGTACCTTTTACCACAGTCATAAATATGTGATTGTTTATCTTCTTTAAAGAAGCAGACATTGTTCAAAAATAAATTAAAACCAAAATTGAACCTAAAGATTGTTGGATCTATTGTTGGGGGTATGCTGTAAATCTTGAATAGGAAGATGACACTAATGATGATGAATGTTGAACAAATAAATTCCAAAGAATGTGTATCACACTAAGCTTTAGGGTTCGATTCTCCTTCACCAATATATATATATATATTGGATGCAAATGGGTTACCCGACGAATCCTCTTCAGGATACTTTAGAATCCTTGAAGTGAATTGTATATTCACATCAAGCACTACAAGAAAATGTTTGTATACCTACGGAAAATTACCCACGGATCCTGGTTCATCGGTAAATTATTAATTACCCACGGGAAAACCGTGAGTAAATTTGTTACTGAATAAATTTATTTTTTTTAAGAAGATTCCACGGTTAGTCCGTAGGTAACGTTAAAAATAATCCATGGGTAATGTTAAAAAAATGCAACTCAACTTAAGTTTTCAAAATATCTTCGTATTTTATTTTTCCACTGATTGTCCGTGGGTAATGTCCGTGGATAAAGTTAAAGTAAAATTTTGTATATTATTTTATTTTCTTTACAAAAATAAAGTATTATATGAAATTAATTGTTCCTATTTACTCACCAAGTCATAGCCACCAAATGCCTGATAAACGCGAGCTCACAGAAACAAAATGGCCGCCACCAAGTCATAGCCACCAAACCTAATCATATATGTTCAACCTCGCCGCCACCAAAACTAATCATATACGTTCAACCTCGCCGCCACCAAACCTCAACCTTAACCCCGTTGCATTACCGTTACACCTCGCCGCCATCGCCACCATCGTCACAACTTCGCCGTCTTCATAACTCTCGCGTACGAGCTTCGCGACATTGTCGACCTTCAGCGCCGTTCAAATTTCTCGTGACATCTCTAACCTCAAGAAATTTGTTTTTCTACTGTGAGATTTCTTGCCACATTCTCGACCTTCAGCGCCGTTCAGGTTTGATTTTCTATTTGTTGGAAATATATTTGAGTTCTCTTTCTATTTGATTGATTTATCAATTCTATTCATAGTAGAATCTCAAGAAATTTGAATGTGTTCTACTGTGAGCTTTGATTTTGATTCTTCTGATTTAGGGTTTTTGTTCTGATTTATTGGGGTTTTCTAGAATGTAGGACATATTTTGAATCTCCTGAAAATGTAAGCCTCTTACAGTTTAGATCGAAGAATGATACTGGTGCTTAACTGTTAGATTACAAAATGCAACTCTAAATTTACTTTCTATTTAGTTGTCTTCACATTCGGCTTTGTCTACTAACTTTTGTTAGCGTAAACACCAATCTTGGACCAACATGAAAGTCTAGACCATTTTTTTTCTTTTCATGCCAAAGTCAAATTTGGTTTGACTATTTGAGTCCCTCCACAATTAACATATTTTGGCTCTTCTCACGGCATACATCAATTTGATCATATGGCCAACAATTAAATAAAGAACCCTAGTAATTATCTAGATGTTTGATTTGTTAACAAATTATATGTGTAACTTTTCAATTTTCGCATGTTTGAAATTTTGTGCTTGCTTGCATTGAAGCATTCCACGTAGGTACTCAATTCAATTGGATTGAACTGCTTGAGCAGGAGCTTTGGACTCGACGAGGTATTGGGTGCTTGCCCTATTGAGAGTCTCTTCCATTCTCTCTTCACCAGATCACAAGCATCCAACAGCGCCACACCAGCCTAAAGAGGCTGTGCCGGGCTGTGCACTTTCAGCCCATCACATCAAGGTGACAGGATTCGAACCTATGGCCCTCTGTACCCAAAACAGATGCGCTGACCAGATTGTGCTACACCTTGTCTCACCTCCTCAGCAAAATTTTCATGTATTCAACTTATTTATTTAATTCTTCTTAACATTTATCTTCAGGAGCCAAGTCCAAAGTCGCGTTGGCAGTCTTCTCTTCGGGAGGAAAATGAGTTTCTCCACATTCAGGTCAAAGACCATTCTAGTTTGTACTGTGTTTTTTGCTCAATACAATTTTGTAGTTAAACATCTGTCGCTTTCTCTCCGATTTAATATAATCTTATCTGTGGAAGGCTATACAAAACCAGGCAGAAATGGATACAATTCGGAAGAAGCTAGAGGTTTGCCTTGCAGAGAAAGAAAACTTGGAAAGGTGTTATTTGCTCTTGCATTTTACACATATAATTTTGCGGTGGTTGATTTGTGATATTAAATTGGAGCAATTTTTTTCTTTAAAGTGAATCTTGACACATCTTCACACTGTTTCTGAAATGCATGTATTTCTGTTGCAGGCAAGTTGATGATTTGAAAGCAAAATTTGAACAAGTGAAATCTCAAACAAGTGAAACAACTACTGAAGGAAGGGAGCAAATTGATCCTCCACCAATGACCGATATGCCAGTCATTAATGACCAACTGCAATTGAAGACATTGGTTGATGCTATCGCTGCTGCTAGTCATAGAGAAGCAGAGGCTCATGAGACAACAATTTTCCTGTCGAAGGAGAATGAAGAGCTAAGGGTGAAGCTTAAAGCCTTGATTGAGGATAACAATAAACTAATTGAATTGTATGAACAGGCTACTGCTGAACATAACAGAACTCAAGAAATTGGATCCAAGGTTGACAATGGTTACTATCTTGAAAAAAGAGAAGAGGAGGCTGTGTTGAAAAAAGAGATTGAGAACCTCCAACATCAGCTCGTGGAAATAAATGAAGAAAACAAGAGGTTGATGAGTTTGTATGAAAGAGCCATACAAGAGAAGGATGATCTTAAAAGAACTCTTTCATGTTCTGGACATGAAAGAGTTGAACCCAAAGGAGAACTGGACTGTGTGGAAAAGTTTGTTGAAGTTGATGGAGGGGAAATAGATTTAAGAGTAGGAACCATTTCTGAGGAAACGCAGCAAATAGGTGATGGTAGATATGATGACAAACCTGCTATATTTGAGTCTGATTTATGCCTCGAGTCAAATGGACATGATGACGAAGCATCATTGATAGCCTGCTCCTCTGGTTTGTTTGGCATTCCAGTTTTTATTCTTTCTGCTTCTTTGCAATCTTCTTTGCAAGCATTGTAAGTATTTTGGTTTTGTTATATCAATTATTATAAGCCTATATATATATATATAAACTTCATTTCCTATTCATTTTTGTTGATCACTGTCATTGTTAACTGAAGTCTACTTACAACATGCTCACAAAATTCTTATGACTAGTTCATAATAAATTTATTATGGTTTTTTATGTAAAAGACTACTAAATCTTGGAAGCAAGACCAGAATTGGATTTGATCTTCCACGTGCATGTTCCAATCTGATTTGAATGTTTTAACGATGGACTTACATTAGTGAGTCATACTACCTAAAGAAAATATATGGGTAACTTTACCCACAGAAAATCTATGAGTAACTTTACCCACGGAAAATCTATGAGTAACGTTATCCACGAAAAATCGGTAAGTGATACTACCCACAGACATTCCTTAAGTAACTGTATCCTACTAATTGTCTGTGGGTAAATATTTACCTACGAGCGAAATAGCTACGAACCCATGTCTGTGGGTAATCTGTGGGTGATTTTACGTTACCTACGGACTTTTCGTGGGTAAAGACAAAATCTGCCGTAGGTAACAACAGTTTTTCTTGTAGTGAAACCTATCAATCAATGATAGTTTATAGAATAAAGTTAATTCATTTACTCTCGTGCACTAGAGAAAAGAAGAAATGACTTAAAAATATTTTGGCAGAATTTTGACTTATGTAACATGAAATTCGTCTTTTTCTGTCTCTAAAGTGTCTTTATTTATAGAGAAACTCATACCAAAATTGAACCTAAAGATTGTTGGATATATTGCTGGGGGTATGCTGCAAATCTTGAATAAGAAGATGAAACTAATGATGATGAATGTTGCACAAATAAATTCCAAAGAAACTGTATCACACTAAGCTTTAGGGCTCGATTCTCCCCCACCAATCTATATATATTGAATGCAAACGAGTTACTCGACGAATCCCCTTCAGGATACTTTAGAATCCTTGAAGTGAATTGCATATTCACATCAAGCCTATCAATCTATGATAGTTTATAGAATAAAGTTAATTCATTTACTTTCGTGCTCTAGAGAAAAGAAGGAATGACTTAGAATTATTTTTGACAGAATTTTAACATATGTAACATGAAATTTGTCTTTTTTTGTCTCTAAAATGTCTCTATTTATAGAGAAACTCACACCAATGTGGGGAAAGAAAACTACTATTAAAAAAGTTTATAACCTTTAGTAACTTAAGAAATACATTGGTTTGATTGCTAACATATGCATTAAACCCAAATATCACATACACTTGACTAAGTCATACATTAAATTATTTAATTTTGATATATTAATATGTTAATTAGAAAATTTCAAATATATTTTATAATTTCTTCTCACGTAATCCTATCCCAAACGTACTAGTTAATATCAATATAATTATTAGAAAAGATGGTTTCATTCATTTACTCAAATCCACCGTCATACAATATCAGAGGCCAAACCTTTTCCTTAATACATCCCCTGCCTTAGTGAAACAAAACTAAATATAAGTCAAATGGATTCTAAAAGAAACAGTAAACTCAACTTCCAACCAGTCACAAACATAATACCAGACCAGGGAAGTTAAGTCATAAAGACAGTACAAATTCAAACCAAATCACAGAAAGACAAAAAAAGAAGTCATATTAGAATTGCCCATTTCCAATTATTTAATTTTGTCCATCCTCTCCACAAAGGATCACAATCTGCTGCAATAAATAAAACACATAGTTATACGCCGATTTTTATCTGGAACATAAATTAAGAGTTACCAATATGCTGAATTTAGATATTTTATAGACAATCTTCGTATGTAATTTAATAATAATAAATAAATAATTATTATTGTTTCATTGTCGATATCCTATTAGTAATATATATGTGCCGGTTGCATCTCTTGACTAGTGCACTACAATTTCATTTCTCAATTTACTATATATTTTATCAATTATTCTTTAATTCTCTGTTTGCTTCAAATATTAGTAATTAATCACTTTTGGTCTATATTCTAATTGATTTATATGCAATATGGATACTAAAATATAAATTTTGTAGTAACAAACATCGTTTTAAATTACAGATGAAATTATGCTGCAAACTTTATATTGCAAAAAGTTTGGACAGATGTGGTCAATAAAACTTAAATTGCAGTTAACATTATTGCAGAACTTCAAAATATATTTGCAATATTATAGTAGTAGACTGTAATCTAAAAACACGAAAACAAGTTTAAAAAACTTAATATACATCAAATAATTATAATAATGGTGAACTGTAAAAGCACATTCTCAAGAGATTTGAAATACTGGAATGAATGCACATGTTGGTGGTGTATGTTGTGTCAGTTATGATTTTTGTTTTTTTGTAGATATTCAAAGTTAGTCGTTGTCGTTGTTATTATTTATTCCTGAGATTGGAACAGTGAAAGCATAGGAAGCTGTAATGTTCACCTCAGGTATAGGTCTGCATGTTGACGGGGATATATATCATCATTCATTCTGTTCAAAAATTGACCACACTGAAGATTGTTTTAGACCTGCTCAGTGTGAGTGACAACAACAGTAAGTAGTCTAAACTTATCTTCTAAACAAGATGAGTGCAAAAAGGAGGAGGAAAAACATACAAACAAATTACTATCAACGTTTATTATTACCAATTGTAATATGGTTTTAAAATTATTCTACAAACTTTTATATTGTAGCCAAATATAACCGATATGCAGCTTAAATTGCAGCTGCTATTTTAAAATCTGCAATATTACGGTCACTGTTGCAATTTTAAACCTCAATTTAAAATTATGAAAGACACTGGCTTCTCCTTTCCTCTAAGTAACACAGCCAAAAAGTGGTGTATAAATATACGAAGACATTTTTATTCTGACGCCGCTTTCTTTATAAGGATTTCCTCTAGTTCCGTCCATTGTCGTCGCTGGAACAATGCACTCTAGCATTTGTATCGTGTTTTCATGAAATTTACTCTAACTTCTTAATAATATGAATCAATAGAGAATAATAGGAGCAAATAATAGAAGAAAAAAAGCCTAGTGTTCCAATAGAATAAGCAAAGATTTGGTAAAACATCGGTTACAACAAGTATAAATACTTAGGGGTGTGCAAAATACATAGTTAATTGGACCATATTGATAAACTACAAAAAAATAAATCATTTAAATGGTTCATGAATTGAACCATATATTTTAAACAATTCAGTTAACTAAATTAAATTCAAAATCCAGTTTAACAATTTTAAAATTTTTATAACTTCAATTAAGATTTTTTTTTTCTTACAAAATTTTTGAAATTTGTTTTTTTCGAAAAAAATATAGACAAAATTAAATTTTTTTTTTTTTT